>JAKWJD010001762.1:25388019-26064721 GCA_027705065.1 Solanum peruvianum | reverse complement strand
AGCATTAAGTAAAAGATATTGCATCTATAAGTAATAAAGAAGATGCCCAATCTGATTCAATTGAACAACTACATTTTGAAAGAATTAAGGTGAACTGAATATGTTTGAAGTTCAGATCTAAAGTTGTAACGACCCGCTAGGTCGTTTTGAGAACTAGGACTAGTTCGACTCCTTTTGAAAATTCAAGAGGTATTTTAAACTATTTAATAAACTATGAGTATTAGAATTAATATAGTTAATAGTTAGTGGGTCATATATATAATTAATTTAATACCTTTATACTTGACCATGTATTGGAATAAATTAGTGGGTTAAAATTTTTATATTATAATCTGAGGAAAACAAAAATTGGAGAAAACTTCTCCTTGGCATCTGAGAAGAACACGTTCAGGTACAACCGCCCTTTCTCAGAATCTGTAACTTTACGTGAATTATTTGATAATCTATTTTAGTATAAGATGATTCATTATAGGTATTATTTTTGGGGTTTAATCTTATGGTATTCAAAGACTGCTAGTTCTTGGGTCGTTTAAAAATTGTGTCTTTTATTCTTTATCAAGAAAAGGGGTTGTGGTTTTAGGCGATTCTTGAGTTTCTTTTGCAATTTCAGATCGATGAGAGTTGGTTGGAAGTTTGAATCAACGTAAATTATGGAGTCAATATTTGTTTCGAGTTGTTTGAAAGTTGTATTGAACAAGTATTAAAGGAAGAAGATTTGTTTGCATATGAGGGTTGGAGTTTAGTCTAGTATGAAATATCCATGTGGTAGCACGAGATTATAGTGTTGACTTTTCAATGTTGGGGGTAAACGTGGTTGTTTGCAAGTAATTTATAGGTTTAAAGTGTGTGAGGGTTGAGAATGAGGCTTCAGGGACAATTTTGCAACTATGAGTTGCAGTGAGAAGAAGCATTATAATAACAAAGTTTATGTTTATAGTTTTGGTATTGTCTTGGGGGAATTACTGACAAAACCCGCATGCTTTTTGAGGGAATGTCAAATTCGCAAGCTGCTTGTGCTGCTGCTTTTAAGATCGTGACATTCCGATAATTATTTATCGATGGGGGGAATCATTTTTATGGTATCCATTTACAAATTAAGATACTAGTTTTAATAGATTGAGATGGGTAATTATTATTAGGTGTATATTATATGAATCAACCTTGTTGGAAGGATTAAAGTTAAATTCTTGACTTGAAATTTAGCAAATATGATAAATTTGGCATACGAATCTTATCAAGGTTTGGAGCTAGATTGGAAGTATGAGTGAGTTTTAGGGTTTATGATAGACATATAATGATTTGATACAACTCGCTTACTTACGAATATTGCATCATTGGTAGATCGTGAACGTTTCGAAAATTTGCAAAAAGGGAAGGAACTACTTTGAGGATTCGTGGCACGAGCTCGGCACTTGAGGTATGTTAAGACTTTTAGACTTGTTGAAGGACGTTTTCCTAATTAAAGATTAAAAATGAAAATAGACAAAGGAATAAGGGGGAAAGATGGTGGTCTCGTATCAATGGTGTGACGGGCATTGATACGAGTACCGGTGTTATAAAAAAATGGAAAATTACTATTATAGAATGTGGATTGAAATTTGAGAATGCCAAAGCATATGGGCATTAGCTGATATATTATTGACTTGAATTCCATGTGTGATTGTGTTTTATTTATTTCACCCGTATAGTTGTGATAATGGAGGTGGTTACGTATTATGTTCATATTGATTGATTGAGATGCATCATCATCCCCTCTATTGAAATAATATTGTGCACATGCATAGACATGAGACTGAGTATAAGTTGGGCACGTGGAGATCGTCCGTGCTGGGGATGGTGAGATGTTAAGATTGTAATTTGGGCACGTGGAGACCGTCCGTGCGAAAATATATTTGATATTATGATAGTGCGTTGAGATCGTCCGCACAGACACGTGGAGATCGTCCGTGTCGGTATATGGACCTCGCGAGTCCCCCATGGGTCATGAACTCTCGATGTATTTCCGAGGAGTATCATGTATATACGGTTGAGTGAGTACGGGGTATTCTGAGACATATCATTACATGGCATCATATTGCATTGCATTTCATCCCATCATTCATTCTTGATGACTATATGTTTCGTTTGGTGTTCGGAAAATATTAAATGTTGATTTCCTTTAGTGATGAACTTAATTAGTAAGTGTAATATATATATATATACTTGTACAATCTAAGAATTATTTTCCTATATAACTCCCGTCACTACTTCTTCGTGGTCGGTCAATGAGACATACGGAGTACACGTGGTTTCGTACTCATACTGCACTTGTTGCACTCTTTGTGGTGCAGATTCGATCCCAAGTAGGAGCACATCTCGAGGAGCAGTTTGAGTCCGAGTTCGGAGTGTCTTGGAGTTGTGGTGAGCTGCTTGGCTGTTCCGTGGCCCACACCTCCCTCTATCTTTTACTTATTCTGTTATTCAGTATTCAGACAGGATATCCCTTATGTTATGTTAGATTTGTTTTTTTTTAGTTTCAGACTTGCATCGTACTTTAGAAGCTCTTGTACTCATGACACCATTTCTGGGGGTAGTACTTTTTTTCAGCTTTCCGCATTCGTACTTATAAGAAATCAGTGTTGGAGATTTGGAAATTGTTGTCTTTTCACTTCTTGTTAGTTAAGTTTGTTAAAATATGTTGGTTGGCTTACCTATTGGTTGGGAATATAGGTGCCATCACGACTCGTGATTTTGGGTCGTGACAAATTTGGTATCAGAGCTCTAGGTTCATCGGTCTCAAGAGTACAAGAGCAATGTCTAGTAGAGTCTTGCGGATCGGTATGAAGACGTCCATACCTATCTTCGAGAGGCTATAGGACATTTAGGAAATATTCTGTTCTTTTATTCCTTATCGTGCACACTTGACCTTGTAGAAATTCTAATCTTGATATCTCATTCTCTCTCAGATGGCGAGGAATCGTACGTCGGCAAGTGGTGTTAGGATCCTAATCCTGCGCCTGCTTCTGGGAACCCTATCCGAGGTAGAGGTAGGGGACGAGCTCGAGGTCGGGGTAGGGGCCGTATTGCAGCACCTGTGGGTGGTCAAGTACCAATAGCTATCCAGGGTCATGATAGGACCGTACCTCCTGATGCAGATGTTCTTCATGGGGATGTGCAAGATCGTGTCGAGGGGGATGGGCCAGCTCAGGATCCACCCAGTACTATTATTCCCCCGGTGCTTCAAGATACCTTGGCTCGTATGTTAGGAATCTTAGAGGGGATGGCCCAGGCAGGAGCTTTGCCTGTCACTTCTGATGGCTCACAGACCCGTGTTGGAGGTCAAACTCCAGATCCGATAGTTGCTCCAGATTCTCAGACTCCCAGGACTCAGCCAGCTGCCGCTGTAGCTCCTCGTTTGGATAGTATGGAGTTTCCAGATATGACATCACATTTGGTTGAACGGCTTCTATGACTATTGATGAGCAAAAGATGTTTGGGAGGTTCAGACTAATGAATCCTCCTACTTATACTGGTGACTTAGCTGAGGATGCATATGAGTTTATAGTTAGTTGTCATGAGAGGTTGCATAATCTTGGATTAGTGGAGTCTCATGGAGTTGACTACACAGCGTTTCAGATGACTGGCTCTGCTAAGCAGTGGTGGAGGGATTATATTAGTAGTAGGCCAGCTGGATCTCATCCACTATCCTGGACTGAGTTTACTCAGGTATTTCTATCCAAATTTGTTCCACGCAGTGAGAGGGAGCGCAAGAGGGCCGAGTTTGAGGGTTTGCAGCAAAATGGTATGTCAGTTGCAGAGTATGAGGGTAAATTTCATGCCTTGGCTAGGCATGCTTCGATGATACTTCCACAGAGGCTGAGAGAGTGAGGAGGTTTGTTAAGGGGCTGATTATTCCAATTCGTCTAGGAGTGTCTCAGGTTGCTGCTTCTGGTGTTCCATTCCAGAAAGTGGTAGATGCTGCTAAGGAGTTGGAGATGATTCGACGTGAGGGATTTGAGCAGCGAGAGGGCAAGAGGACTCGTTATTCAGGTGATTATGGTGGTGCTCCGTCTAGGAGTCGGGGTTACTCGGGCAGAGGTTATCACCCTCAGTCCAACAGACCCATTCATGCTGCCATACCAGCGTCTGAGGCTGGTTACGCTGGGCATAACTCTTCGAGCTCGGTACATACTTCGCAGGGTTCATCTTTAGACCTGTATTCGTGGAGGGCATTCTGGTCCATTCAGGTTCCTCTCATCAGCCTGCGTCTCGTAGGGGTTGCTTCGAGTGTGGTGATATGGGACACTTTGTGAGAGACTGCCCTAGGACCAGACGTGGTGGCTTACATCAGGGTTCTCAGGTTTCGACTTCCAGGGCAGCACAACCTCCAGCTAGGGGTGGTGCACAGAATGGTAGAGGTGGTTCTCATTCAGGTAGAGGTGGGTCTCCTTCTGGTCGAGGTGGTGGTCGTGGAGGTTCACAATCTGATGGAGGTCGTTCTCACTGTTATGCTTTTTCCAGGTAGGCCAGAGGCTGAAGCCTCAGATGCTGTTATCACAGGTATTATTCGGTTTGTCATCGACCAGCTACTGTATTATTTGATCCAGGCTCTACTTATTCTTATGTGTCCACATATTTTGCTCCTAGTCTGGATATATTGTGTGAGTCTCTTGATTTGCCGATACGTGTTTCTACTCCTGTCGGGGATTCTGTAGTTGTAGATCAAGTGTATCGTTTATGTACTGTTACTTTGATGGGGTATGACACTCATGCAGATCTAAAGGTCTTAGAATGATAGATTTTGATGTGATTCTTGGTATGGATTGGTTATCTTCTTACCACGCAATTTTAAATTGTCATGCCAAGACCATCACTTTAGCTATGCCTGGAATTCCTATAGTAGAATGGAGAGGTACTCTTAGTCATCCTTCTAAGGGTGTGATATCATTCCTAAGGCTCGTCAGTTGGTACAGAGAGGATGTTTGGCTTACTTGGCCCATATTCGAGATACTAGTATTGAGACTCCTATGCTTGATTCTATTCCAGTAGTGAGTGAATTTTCAGAAGTATTTCCGACCGATTTGCCAGGTCTTCCACCAGATCGAGATATTGATTTTTGTATTGATGTGGAGCCAGACCACTCGGCCTATTTCCATTCCTCCTTATCGTATGGCACCAGCTGAATTGAAAGAGTTGAAGGAGCAGCTGCAGGATTTGTTGAGCAAAGGTTTTATTAGACCAAGTGTATCTCCTTGGGGTGCTCCAGTGTTATTTGTGAAGAAGAAAGATGGATCTATGCGTATGTGTATTGACTATCGGCAGTTGAACAAGGTAACCATCAGAAATAAGTATCCGATACCTCGTATTGATGATTTATTTGATCAGTTGCAGGGTGCTTCAGTTTTCTCCAAAATGACTTGAGATCTGGCTATCATCAGCTGAAGGTTAGGGAGGAGGATATCCTAAGACGGCTTTTCGAACACGTTATGGTCATTACGAGTTTTTGGTGATGTCTTTCGGACTGACTAATGCCCCAGCAGCTTTTATGGACTTGATGAATGGAGTGTTCAGACCGTATTTAGATTCCTTTGTTATTGTCTTCATAGATGATATATTGATATACTCACGCACTAAGGAGGAACATGAGCATCATTTGAGGATTGTTCTTGGAATTCTAAAGGAGAAGAAGCTTTATGCAAAGTTTTCAAAGTGTGAGTTTTGGCTTGGTTCGGTAGCGTTCTTGGGACATGTAGTGTCCAAGGAGGGTATCATGGTGGATCCTAAGAAGATTGAGGCGGTTAGAGATTGGGTCAGACCTACTTCAGTTACTGAGATTCGGAGTTTCTTGGGCCTTGCAGGTTATTATCGACGGTTTGTTGAGGGTTTCTCATCCATTGCATCTCCATTAACTAGATTGACACAGAAGGAGGTGACTTTTCAGTGGTCTGACGAATGTGAGGTTAGTTTCCAAAAGCTCAAGACTTTATTGACTACTGCTCCGATTTTGACACTACCCGTGGAGGGAGAGGGTTTTGTTGTATATTGTGATGCTTCTCGGATTGGTCTGGGTTGTGTATTGATGCAGAAGGGAAAGGTGATAGCTTATGCTTCGAGGCAGTTGAAGGTTCATGAGAAGAACTACCCTATTCATGATTTAGAGTTGGCGGCTGTTGTGTTCGCATTAAAGATTTGGAGGCATTATCTTTATGGTGTGCATTGTGAGGTGTTCACGGATCATCGTAGTCTCCAGTATATTCAATCAGAGGGATCTAAATTTGAGGCAGAGGAGATGGTTGGAGTTGCTCAAAGACTACGATATGACTATTCTTTATCACCCAGGCAAAGCAAATGTTGTAGCAGATGCCTTGAGTCGGAAGGCGGTAAGTATGGGTAGTCTAGCCATGTTACAGGTTGGCGAGCGTCCTTTAGCTAGGGATGTCCAATCCCTGGCCAATAGCTTTGTGAGACTTGATATTTCAGAATCTGGTAAGGTGTGGCTTATATGGAGGCTAGGTCATCCTTGTTGGAGCAGATTCGGGCTCAACAGTTTGAGGATGGTGATTTATGTAAGATTAGGGACAAGGTTTTAAAAGGAGAAGCCAAGGCTGCAATTCTTGATGGTGAGGGAGTTTTGAGGATTAAAGGTCGTATATGTGTTCCTCGTACAGGTGATTTGACTAGATTGATCATGGATGAGGCTCATAGTTCGAGGTACTCTATTCATCCGGGGGCTACTAAGATGTATCGTGACTTGAAGCAACACTATTGGTGGTGTCGTATGAAGAGGGACATAGTAGATTTGTATCTCGATGTTTGAATTGTCAGCAAGTGAAGTATGAACACCAAAAGCCTGGAGGTATGACTCAGAGGATGCCCATACCTGAGTGGAAGTGGGAGCGCGTATTGCTATGGACTTTGTGGTAGGGTTGCCACGTACCTTGGGTAAGTTTGATGCTATATGGGTCATCGTGGATCGACTGACTAAGTCTGCACACTTTGTACCAGTTCAGACTACCTATAACTCAGAAAGGTTAGCCAAGATTTATATTCGGGAGATAGTTCGGTTGCATGGGGTTCCTATATCTATTATTTCAGATTGTGGCACCCAATATACATCTCATTTCTGGCGATCTATGCAGAAGGAGTTGGGCACTCGAGTGGATCTTAGTACAACTTCTCACCCTCAGACTGATAGTCAGTCTGAACGGACTATTCAAGTTCTTCAGGACATGTTGCGGGCATGTGTGATTGACTTTGGTGGTCACTGGTATCAGTTCTTTCCATTAGCGGAATTTGCTTACAATAATAGTTATCATTCGAGTATTGATATGGCACCATTTGAGGCTTTGTATGGTAGGAGATATTGATCTCCAATTGGTTGGTTTGATGCATTTGAGGTTAGACCGTGGGGTACAGATTTGTTGAGGGAGTCCTTGGACAAGGTCAAATTGATCCAAGATAGACTTATCATGGCTCAGAGTAGGCAAAAGAGTTATGCAGATAGGAGGTTCGTGATTTGGAGTTTATGGTTGGAGAGAGGGTTTTACTTAAGGTTTCACCATGAAGGGTGTGATGAGATTTGGAAAGAAGGGCAAGTTGAGTCCAAGGTACATTGGTCCTTTTGAGTTGTGGAGCGTATTGGTGAGGTGGCATATCAGTTGGCTTTGCCACCTGGGTTGTCAGGTGTCCATCCTATATTTCATATTTCAATGCTTAAGAAGTATCATCAGGGTGGTGATCATGTGATTCAATGGGATTCAGTGTTACTTGATCAGAATTTGACTTTTGAGGAAGAGCCGATCACAATTTTAGATAGGCAAATTCGGAAGCTGAGGTCCAAGGAAATTGCTTCGGTAAAGGTTCAGTGGAGGCATCGTCCAGTGGAGGAGGCTACATGGGAGACAGAGTCAGACATGAGGAGTAAATATCCTCATCTTTTTTAGCGTTCAAGTTAGCTCTTCTCTTTTACCGTTCGAGGACGAACGTTTGTTTAAGTGGTAGGTGATGTAACGACCCGCTAGGTCGTTTTGAGAACTAGGACTAGTTCGACTCCTTTGAAAATTCAAGAGGTATTTTAAACTATTTAATAAACTATGAGTATTAGAATTAATATAGTTAATAGTTAGTGGGTCATATATATAATAATTAATACCTTTATACTTGACCATGTATTGGAATAAATTAGTGGGTTAAAATTTTTATATTATAATTGAGGAAACAAAAATTGGAGAAAACTTCTCCTTGGCATCTGAGAAGAACACGTTCAGGTACAACCGCCCTTTCTCAGAATCTGTAACTTTACGTGAATTATTTGATAATCTATTTTAGTATAAGATGATTCATTATAGGATTATTTTTGGGGTTTAATCTTTATGGTATTCAAAGACTGCTAGTCTTGGGTCGTTTAAAAATTGTGTCTTTATTCTTTATCAAGAAAAGGGGTTGTGGTTTTAGGCGATTCTTGAGTTTCTTTGCAATTTCAGATCGATGAGAGTTGGTTGGAAGTTTGAATCAACGTAAATTATGGAGTCAATATTTGTTTCGAGTTGTTTGAAAGTTGTATTGAACAAGTATTAAAGGAAGAAGATTTGTTTGCATATGAGGGTTGGAGTTTAGTCTAGTATGAAATATCCATTGTGTGGTAGCACGAGAATATAGTGTTGACTTTCAATGTTGGGGGTAAACGTGGTTGTTTGCAAGTAATTAAGGTTAAAGTGTGTGAGGGTTGAGAATGGCATTCAGGGACAATTTGCAACTATGAGTTGCAGAGTGAGAGAAGCATTATAATAACAAAGTTTTATGTTATAGTTTTGGTATTGTCTTGGGGGAATTATGACAACCGCATGCCTTTTTGAGGGAATGTCAAATTCGCAAGCTGCTTGTGCTGCTGCTTTTAAGATCGTGACATTCCGATAATTTATTTATCGATGGGTGGGAATCATTTTTATGGTATCCATTTACAAAATTAAGATACTAGTTTTTAATAGATTGAGATGGGTAATTAATTATTAGGTGTATATTATATGAATCAACCTTGTTGGAAGGATTAAAGTTAAATTCTTGACTTGAAATTTAGCAAATATGATAAATTTGGCATACGAAATCTTATCAAGGTTTGGAGCTAGATTGGAAGTATGAGTGAGTTTTAGGGTTTATGATAGACATATAATGATTTGATACAACTCGCTTACTTACGAATATTGCATCATTGGTAGATCGTGAACGTTTCGAAAATTTGCAAAAAGGGAAGGAACTACTTTGAGGATTCGTGGCACGAGCTCGGCACTTGAGGTATGTTAAGACTTTCGACTTGTTGAAGGACGTTTTCCTAATTAAAGATTAAAAATGAAAATAGACAAAGGAATAAGGGGAAAGATGGTGGTCTCGTATCAATGGTGTGACGGGCATTGGTACGAGTACCGGTGTTATAAAAAATGGAAAATTACTATTATAGAATGTGGATTGAAATTTGAGAATGCCAAAGCATATGGGCATTAGCTGATATATTATTGACTTGAATTCCTGTGTGATTGTGTTTTATTTATTTCACCCGTATAGTTGTGATAATGAGGTGGTTACGTATTATGTTCATATTGATTGATTGAGATGCATCATCATCCCCTCTATTGAAATAATATTGTGCACATGCATAGACATGAGACTGAGTATAAGTTGGGCACGTGGAGATCGTCCGTGCTGGGGATGGTGAGATGTTAAGATTGTAATTTGGGCACGTGGAGACCGTCCGTGCGAAAATATATTTGATATTATGATAGTGTTGAGATCGTCCGCACAGACACGTGGAGATCGTCCGTGTCGGTTATGGACCTCGCGAGTCCCCCAAGGGTCATGAACTCTCGATGTATTTCCGAGGAGTATCATGTATATACGGTTGAGTGAGTACGGGGTATTCTGAGACATATCATTACATGGCATCATATTGCATGCATTTATCTCCATCATCATCTTGATGACTATATGTTTCGTTTGGTGTTTGGAAATATTAAATGTTGATTTCCTTTAGTGATGAAACTTAATTAGTAGTGTAATATATATATATATACTTGTACCAATCTAAGAATTATTTTCCTATATAACTCCCGTCACTACTTCTTCGTGGTCGGTCAATGAGACATACGGAGTACACGTGGTTTCGTACTCATACTGCACTTGTTGCACTCTTTGTGGTGCAGATTCGATCCCAAGTAGGAGCACATCTCGAGGAGCAGTTTGAGTCCGAGTTGGAGTGTCTTGGAGTTGTGGTGAGCTGCTTGGCTGTTCCGTGGCCCACACCTCCCTCTATCTTTACTTATTCTGTATTCAGTATTCAGACAGGATATCCCTTATGTTAGATTTGTTTTTTTTTTTTAGTTTCAGACTTGCATCGTACTTTAGAAGCTCTTGTACTCATGACACCATTTCTGGGGTAGTACTTTTTTTTCAGCTTTCCGCATTCGTACTTATAAGAAATCAGTGTTGGAGATTTGGAAATTGTTGTCTTTTCACTTCTTGTTAGTTAAGTTTGTTAAAATATGTTGGTTGGCTTACCTATTGGTTGGGAATATAGGTGCCATCACGACTCGTGATTTTGGGTCGTGACAAAAGTTGTATGCATATCTTTAACTGTTTGAATATATTTATATCTTTATATACAAAAATGAAATTTTATATTTCAGTTGTTGTTGTCATTGTTATTTTGATATTTGTGTTATACTTATTTTCAAATTGTATAATTTTTTTTGTTTCACAGTTGTATCCATATTTGTATAACTTTGTATTTGTATATAGATATTCACTTTGTATAACTTTGTATTTGTATATAAGTATTTATTTTGTATAAGTATGTATACGTATATAGATATTCATTTTGTATAAGTCCGTACTTGTATATAGATATTCACTTTGTATAAATTCGTATTTGTATATAGACATTCACTTTGTATGAATCCGTATTTGTATACATATATTCACTTTGTATAGTTCTATATTTTTTATACTGTTTTTGCTATATGTCTTGTATAATTATACATTTGAAATTTATAATACATTTAAATTATTTATTAGGGAGTACCATTTCTTCTCAAGGAAGATCCACTTTACGCCCCACACATGCAATGATATATCAATATTGGGGTAATGAATCAATTACGCTCCAAATTGCCTGAAGTTGCGTTCAATCAATTTTGCGCATCATCTTGTCTTTGCTCAAATATCAAGCATGCATTGTAATCATGTTTAAGCACAACTGTTTAAATGTTTTATGTTGCAAGAGGTAGAGGGTAGTTCTTCTAATGCCATTATGATTTACATAAATGGTACCACTCTACGGTTCACCCGTAGAGATTTCTTTCTTGTTTCTGGGCTTAAATACAGATGATCTATCAAAATTTGTGTTTAACACTGAAGAACCAAATAGACTTCTTCAGATCTATTTTTCAGAAAAAAATAGTGTATTCTTAAAACAGAATTTGTTCAAAGTTTTAATAATAAGGTATGGGGTGACAACGATGATGATGCGTCGAAGTTTGGAATTCTTATTTTATACATTCTTACATTCTATCTGAAGAACCATTCTCTACAACAATTGATGAAATCGACTTTGACTTGGTAGAATGTGAAATGTTGAATTCATTTGTAGATTTTTAGCATTACATATACCCACATCCCCGTCACATTGTGTATCATCATTTTTGTATTGCTCTGATCAACCTTATATTCAATTCTTAGTATCTTCACAGTCACATCCACATATAGTTGAGTTGCAATTATATTATATAACTCTGTAAAAAAGACATTTTCTCTAAAAAAGACATTTTCCAGAATGCATTACCAAGATAGCTATGGAAGACATTCCTGTATACAATTAAATATCATTATAAATTAATTTTTATCAATCCATTTATACATATACTAATTAATACAATTTTACAAATCAAAATCACTTTATAACAACTAATTTATACAATAATTAACACAATACAATTCTTCCAATTTTTTAATACAATTAATCACTGAAACAACTCAATTATATAACTACAGATATAAAAGTCTACATTTATATCAACACTAACTTATACGAACGCTAACTCCACGTAAACTACAACTATCAATGGATTATACATATTCAAATATCAATTCAACTAAAACTTATTTATGCAATTTTACAAATCTAAATCGCTTTATACAAACTAAATTATACAAAAATTACCGTTACACAATTAATTACTGAAACATCTCAGTTATACATCTACAAATATAAAAGTCTACATTTATACGAACACTAACTTATACTGACACTAACTACAACTATCAATGAATTTTACATATTCAAATCACAATTCAATTAAAACTAATTTATATAATTTTACAAATCTAAATCACTTTATACAACTAACTCTACAGGAAACAATTGAATCATACATTCAATCAAAGCTTCGATTATTGATTATGATTTGATTTTTGATTAAACAGTTTATACAATTGAAGTAGTTTCTTCGACCTAAATATCAATCGATTCAATCGAATCTCCAGAGAATCAAACAGAAAAGAGATGAAACTACATACCTAAATCGAATTGATTCATTGTATTATGTACCTGTTGTATAATCAATGATGAAATCGACGTGGATTCGATGATCTCAGAAGAAAAGTGAGTTGTCGACAACGATTTTTGATTAGAGGTACTCAATTCTGTTGCAGAAGGAAGATATATGGGTATGATTTATAACGAGCGAAAATTAAGGGATTTATATCCTCTGAGATTACCGCCATTTACTTTTAAAAAATTCGAATTCCTTTTGTATAAGATATTACAGCTATAGCTACTAGCTTTTTATCATTATGAAACTTTAGCTATATTAAATAATAACTTTAGTTATAGTGGCAATTTGTGAAAGTTTTCCAATTATTATATGCTAGATAATTGAAGCCCTGTTCACATACCCAATATAATTAATTATCTTTACAAGTTCAATTTTTTTACCTGAATTCAATTATTTTATTTTAATTTCTGAAATTTTCTAGCATTTAAAAAAATTACAAAATTTCCCTATCAGATACATCTCTCCACTTTGTCAGATACATCACTATCATATCTCGAATACATACATATCCTCTCTCCAATACATCTTCATCCCATCTTGAACAAACCACTATCGTCTCTTGGATACATCTCTCTCTACTCGGGTACATCCATATTCCCTTTCAAATACAACTCTGTCCTCGTGGATTCATTGGTGAGCTATGTGTCTGCAAGTTTCCTGAATTGCACTGTATCATGACTGATGTATCCACCTGTCTGCTGGTAAATCTATTTTTTTTAATTCTTAGAATTTTTTTAATTTGAAAAAAGTAGAAATATAATGTAATTAACTCTTAAAACTATGAAAATTTATGTCATTTTAACTTTAATTTATGTGACATATTTTTCTTTGTAGTCAATTTCAAAAAATGATGTATTAATATGTTTAATAACATTTTGACATTAAAATATATATTTTATTCTTAGTAAGAAGATTTATAGTCATTGAACATCTATGGTTTATTCTAGACCAAGAATTTTAAAAGTATTTTTTTTTAAAAAAAACTTCATTTTAAGTCAAATGAACATTACATAAATCGAAATGGAGTAATACTACAAACTTTTGTTAATTTTTTTTAATAACTATTTTGCCGTTTAGAAAAAGTTAAAATGAAAATGCTAAACCTTTTTCATAGTTTTGTTTTAATCAATATCCAGTCGATAATAACCAAAAACTTAATATAAATAAGGTAATAAAGTAACTTAATTCTGAATTTCACGTATTGATATTAATTGAGAAAATATTTATTTATAAATTGTAAATCATTCATAATCTAACATTTAAAATGCTTCTTACTCTCGACGAATGACACTAATTTATCATAATTCAAGATTGTAAGAAGTAGAAATCATGAATAAAAAGTGCAACCCATTATTATATGAAGGTCAATCCATAGTTTATCCATTATCGAAGTTTCCTAAGTATATGATATATAATTCTATGACAAATTAATTTTTGATCCCATATATTTATAATGTTTCAAAATTTATCCCGTTAATTGATTATGTATTTTCTTAAACTACAATTATGCGGTCATTATTTATCAATTCTTACATTATCAACTCTATATTCTTTTTTTAAGTCTCTTTAGAATTGTGCTATTTTTGTTTTCTTATTTAATTCACAATTTTAAATATAAAATGTAACGACCTGTTTAGTCGTTTTGAGTAGCAGATTTTATTTCTGGAAAAACTGTCTGAAACGACGGAACCCACGACGGACCGTCATGGGCACGACGGACCGTCGAGGGTGTCTCGTTCCAACACACTTAGAATTCTAAAGTTGAGTGATGATATCGACTCTCTGAACTCTGTGACAGACCTGCAGGACGGACCGTCGCAGATACGACGGACCGTCGTGAGTCTCCGTTTCAAAACACTTCGACTCTTGAAAATTGGGTACTAGGAGAAACTCTCTGAACTTCGTGAAGGAATGGCAGGACGGACCGTCACAGCGTGACGGACCGTCACAGACTCTTTGGTGGAAATTGAGTCTCTGAACTTTGCGACGACCTGCAGGACGGACCGTCGCAGGCACGACGGGCCATCACAGGTTGCGTAATCCCAGTATGGGTCGGATTTCTGGTTAAGTTTTAAAGGGGCATTTTGGACTATTCCTGCTATAATTATAAATTTCGTGGGTTAACATTAATAACTCAGTTTCTTGGGGGGATAAAAGAGGTAACTTTGAGTTAATTAGTGGGTTACTATTGCCATCTTTTATACTTAATTATATACTAATTAGGGTAAAAGAAAGAGGGTTTGATAAGAAAAATAGAAAGAACAAGAGAGGGAGAGAGGATCGAACGAGAAGAGGAGAAAACGAAGAGGGAACAAAGCCTTGGGAAATGCTCTTGCTTGATCAAATTCTTCGGTGGAGGTAGGTTATGGTTTTTATACTATTCGTAGTAAACTCTTAATAGCGAATGATATGTGTTGGTAGTATTGTAAACCTTTCTATATGCTTAATTGTATGCTTGCATGAATGTGATTATATTAATTGTGATAAATTAAGCATGATGAAGCTATTGAATCCTAAATCTTGAAAGAAACCCTAATCTACTTTGTTAATGATGATGCCTTGGTATAAAAAAAGGCTTGATGAACGAAAGTAGTGAGATTAGGGGATCGGGTACCACGTTCCGGTACCAGGATAGAAATAGAGGATCGGGTGCCACGTTCCGGTACCAGGATAGTATATGAGGATCGGAGTGTCACGTTCCGACACCAGGATAGAATATGGATCGGGTGCCACGTTCCGGTACCAGGATAGTATATGAGGATCGGAGTGTCACGTTCCGGTACCAGGATAGAATGAGGATCGGAGTGCCACGTTCCGGCACCAGGATAGAATATGGATCGGAGTGTCACGTTCCGACACCAGGATAGTATATGGAGCGGAGTGTCACGTACCGACACGAGAGAAATAAAGATAATGAATCTTGAACGATGATAATATACTCAATCTAATGAACCTAATTCCCAAATGAGTATGGTTATTGAGGCTTGAGGCTCATGGATGAACTTGGTAGTACTTATTGATGATTATAGTACTTGTTGTTGCTACATGTTGAGTATTATAGTTGATTTATGATATTAACTGATATATACTGTTTTCTATTTTGAGTTGGCCGATGATATCTACTCAGTACTTGTGTTTTGTACTGACCCCTACTTGTATGTTTCTTTCTTTGTTATTTGTGGAGTGCAGCAAACGTGCCGTCGTCTTCAACTTAACAGTAATTCTAGCCAGTCTTCACTACATCGGAAATTCAGGGTGAGCTAATGCTTCTAGCTTGGACTGGATCTTCTTCTTCAAGTCTTGATGCCTTGAACTTCCGGCATGGACTAGCTTTTTACTTGTTTTTGCTTTCTTAGATACTCTTAGTTTAGTAATTTGAGGATAGATGTTCTTGTATGATGACTTCCAGATTTTGGGGATAATAATAGTTATTGAATTGATTTTATTAATGAGTTTAAGTCTTCCGCATTGTATTTGATATTATATTGAAATGTTGGGTTTCTGTCACGACCCAATTCGGGGACGCGACTGGCACCCACATTTACCCTCCTATGTGAGCGAACCAACCCATCTAAACCTTAACATTTTAATACAATATCATCAAAAGTAATGCGGAAAACTTAAACTCATTAATAAAAACAACTCAAAATTATTATTAATATTATCCCCAAAATCTGGAATCATCATCACAAGAACATCTATGGTCAAATTACTAAACTAAAACTGTCTAAGAACAAAATAACTAAAAAGCTAGTCCATGCCGGAAGTTCAAGGCATCAAGACTTGAAGAAGGAGAGCCAGTCCAGCTAGACGCATTAGCTCACCCTGAATTTTCGATGGAGTGAAGACTGGCTTGATCTACTGCTGAGTCAAGTTAGTTTAGATAGTGAAAAGTCTATATGGTCATACTCCAATATGAGCACATAAAAACCTAAGAAAATATTACATAAATTCTATGAATTATATGATTATGTCATTCTTTTTTCCACTATTTTTAGTTAGCTCCTAGAATACTATCCCCCCATCCCTCCTTAAATTGCTATTTCTCTTATTTTTGTTTTAAATAAATTAGTTAAATATGTCCTTCAGGCTATTGGATATTTAACCATTCTTTATATTCTTAAACTGCGAAACTAATATGTGTGTGTGTGTATCTACATATATATAGATATATATATATAATTATATATATATAATATATATATATAGATCTATATATTAATATATATATATATATAGATATATATATATATATATATATATATATATATATAACCTTAAAAGCATGAATTCCTAACTGATTGTTAAATACTATACATCCCAACTTAGGATGTGACTTTTTCACTGATTTGTGACTTTTTCAATAAGTTGTGACTTCCCGGAAAAGTCACTTTTTAGATGAGTTATGACTTTTTTGATAAGTTGTGACTTTTTTCAAAGGGTTTCGGCGAGTTGTGACTTTTCTAAAGAGTTGTGACTTTTCCAAATGATTATGACTTCTCGAAAAGGTCATGACTTTTAAGATTAGAAACAAAAAAGTGCTTGTTCATACTACCCTTTGTTGACTATAAATAGAGGGACTTCCTCTCATTTTTCAATCACAATTTTTTTAATCTATTACTCTTCTTCATGCATTTTTTTTTGTGATTTATCATCATTGAGTGAGTTTGAATTTGTATCGATTGGGATCCATCGTTATAGAAAAGCCAACGCGGAAAATGATTGGACCGAAATGTTTTTCGTAGTAACTTAAAATTTCCCAATTGAACAAAATCGAAGTCTATGAAGTCTAGGGAAATCTTGTAGTAGTTGGGTGATATAAATATAAATTTTATCACATGAATTTATAGATAAGACCTTAAGAAACCCGTACGACTTTATAAAATTGAATTCGGGTGAGTAGAACTCCTGGAATTGATCTTGGCGTGAACATGTAGTTTTTGAGTGTCGTCGGTTGAAAGTGTGTTGTGAAATGGGGTCTTGGAATTATTAAAATAACTTACTATTCCATGCAATCCATTGAGGTGGGATTTTTGCCGCAAGGGCAGGGCCACTGCAGTAGGGTGAGTGCCACTATGGCGGGGCAGACACGACTAAAAGTTGGAAATAAGCCCAAAGATGTTTTATTGTGTAATTTTCAAACTTGAGAGCTAAGTAACGAACTCAGGAATTTTTTTGTCAGTTTTTCACCATTGTTGAGGGGAAGGGTAAGACTTTAACTCTGCGTATACGTTTTTCGATTCATAGAACGTAATCTAATGGGTAATTATTGATGGGGAAGGGTTTTGATATGGAAATATGGTGCAAAAAGCCTTAATCTGGGTATGTGGATTAGGAGTATGATATAAGGTTAATAGAATTGTTAGTAATTTGGGTAATTAGTTATTATTTATTGATTCACATGTTATATTGATCATTTGTAGACCAAGAACAAGCGCAATGAATCCTCAAAGGAAAGAATCAAGTTTCTTAAGGGTCTCAAGCCTATTTCGATGTAGGCGATGATAGTGATTTCATGATTGTGTGATATATATTTGTTCTTGCTTCATTATAATACGTGTAGGTATGCAGATGTTTAATTATCGATCAAACTTGAGAGAGATGTGTCACGACCCAATTCGGGGACGCGACTGGCACCCACATTTACCCTCCTATGTGAGCGAACCAACCCATCTAAACCTTAACATTTTAATACAATATCATCAAAGTAATGCGGAAGACTTAAACTCATTAATAAAAACAACTCAAAACTATTATTAATATTATCCCCAAAATCTGGAAGTCATCATCACAAGAACATCTATGGTCAAATTACTAAACTAAAACTGTCTAAGAACAAAATAACTAAAAAGCTAGTCCATGCCAGAAGTTCAAGGCATCAAGACTTGAAGAAGGAGAGCCAGTCCAAGCTAGACGCATTAGCTCACCCTGAATTTTCGATGGAGTGAAGACTGGCTTGATCTACTGCTGAGTCAAAGTTGACGGAACGTTTGCTGCATAACACAAATAAACAAAGAGGAAAACAATAAAGTAGGGGGTCAGTACAACCACACGTACTGAGTAGATATCATCGGCCAACTCAAAATAGAAGATAATACATATCAAGTAATATTATAAATCAACTATAAACTCAACATGTAGCAACAACAAGTATTATAATCGTCAATAAATACCATCAAGTTCATCCATGAGGGCTCAAGCCTCAATACCACACTCATTTGGGAAATAAGTTCATTATGTTGAGTATATTATCATCTTTCAAGATTCATTATCTTTCTTCCTCTTGTGTCGGTACGTGACACTCCGATCCCCTACCACTATGTGTCGGAACGTGACACTCCGATCCCCTATATGTGTCGGAACGTGACACTCCGATCCCCTATATGTGTCGGAACGTGACACTCCGATCCCCTATATGTGTCGGTACGTGACACTCCGATCCCCTATATCTACGTGTCGGTTCGTGACACCCGTTCCCACTAATACTATGTGTCGGAATGTGACACTCCGATCCACTATTACTATGTGTCGGAACGTGACACTCCGATCCACTAAATTCATTTCCATCCGTTCATCAAGCCTTCTCTATACCAAGGCATCATCAATCCCATTACTTTAATTCGTCAAGCCTTCTTTTATACCAAGGCATCATCATTAATATCATAGATTAAAGTTTCTTTCAAGATTTGAGATTCAATGGTTTTCATCATGCTTGTTTTATCAAAATCACATGATCATATTCATACAAGCATACAATTAAGCATATAGACAGGTTTACAATATCATCAACACATATTATTCACTATTAAGAGTTCACTACGAATATCGTAATATAACCATAACCTACCTCCACCGAAGAATTGAATCAACAAGCTATCTTCTCAAAATCCTTGCTATCCTCTTCGTTTCTCTCTCTCTACTCGTTCGTTTCTCCTCTCTTTCTGTTCTTTTCTTTTGTTTTGTTTTATTCAAACCCTCCTTCTTTTTACCCTAATTAAAAGTATAATTAAGTGTAAAGGAGGACAATAAAACCCACTAATTAACTTAAGGTTACCCCTTTTAACCCCCAAGTAATTAGACCTATTAATATTAACCCTCAATCTTTATAATTAAGGAAAGAATAGTCCAAAACGACCCTAAAACGTGTAGAGGAATCCTATTTTGCCTGGGACTGCGCAACCTGTGACGGGCCGTCGTTCCTGCGACGGTCCGTCACGGTGGTCGTCGCAGCTCCCTCGAGCTCAAGTGGCCTGTGACGGCCCGTCACAGCCGTGACGGTCCGTCCTGTTCCCCGTCATGACGGTCAGAAACTCGTTTCTTGCACCAAATTCTCAAAAGTTGAAGTGTTTTGCAACGGAACTCACGACGGTTCGTCGTGGATGTGACGGCACGTCCTGCAGGTCCGTCACAATTACAGAGAGTCGATTTTCAGTACCCAATTTCAAAATTCTAAGTGCCATGGGACGACACCTCCTCGACGGGCCGTCGTGACCACGACGGTCCGTCGTTCCATCCGTCGTCCCAGCCAGTTTTTCCAGAATTAAAATCTGTTGCTCAAAACGACTAAACAGGTCGTTACAATAGATACCAATTTACCCATCGTTCGTCCCCGAACGATAAAAAGAAGAAAAATAATGGCGAAAAGGAGTACCTGAATCTGTAAAAAGATGTGGGTATCTTTCTTGCATATCTGCCTCCTTCTCCCAAGTAGCCTCTTCAACCGGTCGATTCTTCCATTGAACTTTGATGGATGCAATCTCTCTCGACCTCAACTTGCGAACTTCTCTATCTAATATAGCAACCGGTTCCTCTTCATAAGTCAAGTTCTCATCCAACAAAACTGAATCCCAACGGATAATGTAGTTTCCATCTCCGTGGTATCTCTTCAACATGGACACATGAAACACCGGATGCACTCCGGACACTCCTGGGGGCAAGGCTAATTCATAAGCCACCTCCCCTATTCGCTTTAGTACCTCGAATGGTCCAATATACCTTGGGCTTAGCTTACCTCTTTTTCCAAACCGCATCACCCCTTTCATGGGTGAAACCTTCAACAAGACTTGTTCACCCTCCATGAACTCCAAGTCTCTAACCTTTCGGTCCGCATACTCCTTTTGTCTACTTTGTGCCGCTAGAAGCTTTTCTTGAATGCTCTTCACCTTATCTAACGAATCCCTCAAGAGGTCAGTACCCCAAGGTCTAACCTCAAATTCATCAAACCACCCAATGGGAGATCTACACCTCCTCCCATACAATGCTTCAAATGGAGCCATATCAATACTAGAGTGATAGCTATTATTGTATGAAAACTCTGCCAAAGGTAAGAAGCTATCCCAATGGCCACCAAACTCTATCACGCATGCACGAAGCATATCCTCCAACACTTGAATAGTTCGCTCAGACTGACCATCGGTCTGAGGGTGAAATGCAGTGCTAAGGTCCAACCTAGTACCCAATTCAGCATGCAATGTTTTCCAAAACTTAGAAGTAAACTGCGTACCTCTATCTGATATGATGGATAGTGGAACCCCATGCAATCGAACGATTTCTGAGATATAGATCTTGGCTAACTTCTCTGCATTGTAAGTCACCTTGACCAGAATAAAATGAGCAGACTTAGTTAACCTATCAACAATCACCCAAATGGAGTCATACTTACCCATTGTCTTTGGAAGACCAACCACAAAGTCCATTGCGATTCTCTCCCACTTCCATTCAGGAATGGGCATTCTCTGAAGTGTTCCTCCGGGCCTCTGATGTTCATACTTTACTTGTTGACAGTTTGGACATTGGGCAATAAAGTCAACAATATCGCGCTTCATTCTACTCCACCAAAAGTGTTGCTTTAGGTCGCGATACATCTTGGTTGCACCCGGATGTATAGAATACTTTGAACTATGAGCCTCTGTCAGAATAGTGGTGATCAAATCATCAACTCGGGGTACACATACCCTTCCCTTAATCCTCAACACACCTTCCTCATCGATTGTTACTTCTTTAGCCTCTCCTTGCAACACTTTATCCCGAATTCGCCTTAGTTTCTCATCATCAAACTGTTTTCCCTTGATCTGGTCAAGGAAAGAAGATCTTGCCTCTACACAAGCTAACAATCCTCCATTCTCATTTATTTCTAACCTCATAAGGTCATTAGCCAAAATTTGCACTTCTCTAGCCAATGGGCGTCTAGAAGCTTGCAAATGAGCTAGACTTCCCATACTTCCGGCCTTTCTACTCAAGGCATCTGCCACAACATTCGCCTTTCCCGGATGATACAAGATAGTGATGTCGTAGTCCTTCAGTAGTTCCATCCATCTCCTTTGTCTCAAATTCAAATCTTTCTGAGTAAAGACATACTGTAGGCTACGATGGTCCGTATAGACCTCACACTTAACCCCATACAAGTAGTGTCTCCATTGCTTTAGTGCAAATACTACCGCGGCCAATTCCAAGTCATGAGTTGGGTAGTTACGTTCATGCACCTTTAATTGCCTCGAAGCATAAGCAATCACATTCTTCTCTTGCATTAGCACTGCACCCAACCCAGAATAGGATGCATCACAATAAACAATGAAGTTTTTACCCTCTACCGGCAAGGTGAGGATGGGCGCGGTAGTCAACAACGTCTTAAGCTTCTGGAAGCTTTCCTCACACTCATCTGACCATACAAATGGAACATTCTGCTTAGTCAAGTTCGTCAATTGGGAAGCAATAGAAGAGAATCCCTTGATGAATCGGCGGTAGTAGCTAGCTAAACCCACAAAACTCTTATTTCTGACACGTTTGTAGGTCTTACCCAATTCTTCACTGTCTCAATCTTGGATGGATCCACCATCACCCCATCCTTAGAAACCACGTGCCCCAGAAGGACACTGAATCTAACCAAAACTCACACTTGGAGAATTCGCATAGAGCTTCTTCTTTCTCAACAACTCTAACACCATTCTCAAATGCTCTTCATGTTCCTTCTTACTCTTGGAGTATATCAGTATATCATCAATAAACACGATCACAAAGAGATCCAAATATGGCTTGAAAATCCCGTTCATCAAGCTCATGAAGGCAGCAGGGGCATTAGTAAGACCAAAGGACATTACCAACAAATTCATAGTGCCCATACCTAGTTCGGAAAGCAGTCTTTGGCACATCCGTTGCTCGTATTTTCAATTGGTGATAACCGGACCTCAAGTCAATTTTTGAGAAGACACAAGCACCTTGTAACTGATCGAACAAGTCATCAATGCGAGGAATGGGGTACTTGTTCTTAACAGTTACTTGTTCAACTGTCGGTAATCTATGCACATTCGGAAAACTCCCATCCTTCTTCTTCACAAATAGCACCGGAGCACCCCAAGGAGATGCACTTGGTTTAATGAAGCCTTTACTCAACAATTCTTGAAGTTGAGCCTTTAACTCTCTTAACTCTGCGGGAGCCATTCTATAAGGGGGTATAGAAATGGGGCGAGTGCCCGGTTCCAAATCGATACAGAAATCAATATCCCTATCTGGTGGCATACCAGGAAGATCTGCAGGGAACACATCCAAAAACTCACGGACTACCGAAACTGACTCAATCGAAGGTACTTGAGCAGTGTCATCCTTGAGATGTGCCAAGAATGCTAAACACCCTTTGCTCACCATTTTCTTAGCACGAAGAAAGAAGATGATACGCACCGGATTGGGAGTGTAGTCACCCTCCCACACTAACAGATCTGCCCCAGGCTTGGCTAACGTCACCGTTTTAGCATTACAATCCAAAATCGCAAAATTTGGAGAAAGCCAAGTCATACCCAGAATTACATCAAAGTCACCCATTTCTAAAATAACCAAATCTACATAAGTGTTGCTCCCCACAAAATTCACCAAACAAGACCTATACACTTTTTCGACTATCACAGACTCACCCACCGGAGTAGAAACACGAATAGGCATGTCAAGTAATTCACAATGTAAATTTAGACCGTTAGCAAATGAGGAAGATACATATGAAAACGTGGAGCCAGGGTCAAATAATACAGATGCCATGCAATCACAAACCAAGAGATTACCTGTGATAACAGCATCAGACGCCTCCGCTTCAGACCTCCCAGGGAAAGCATAACAATGGGCCCCATTATTTGTCTGTCCGTTGCCCCTACCATGTTGTGTAGTAGTGGCTCCGTTTTGCCCATCACCTCTGCCGTTTTGGTGACCGCCATTACCTCGACCACCACGTCCTCCAGAAAACGACCTCTACCATGACCACCCCTACCTCTAGCTAGGGGGGCTCTGTAACTCTATTTTGGACAATTCCTCCTAATATGTCCAATCTCCCCACATCCATAGCACTCTCTGGAATCGGGCATAGGTCTCTCGGAGTAGTGTTGACCGTTCTGAGGTGGACCCCCAACTACAGTCTGTAGTGAAGACTGTATTGGTCGAACTGAGTGACCTCCGGAGTTCTGTCCTCTAGAGTAGGAACCATTAAACTCACCTCCCCTTCGAAATCTCTTTGATGTCGATGTCGTGGTGAAGTCATCTGGCTTCACTCCTTCCACCTCTATCACAAAGTCTACCACCTCTTGGAAGGATGTTGCTGTTGCCGCTATCTCTAAGGCTGAAATCCGCAATTCTGACCTCAACCCCTTCACAAAACGGCGGATCCGTTCTTGTGGACTGAAACAGAGTGGGTGGTGTATCTGGATAGTGCGCGAAATTTAGCCTCGTATGCATTAACCGTCATTCTACCTTGCTCCAGACTCAAGAACTCATCCCTCTTTCTATCTCTCAAAGTCCTTGGGATATATTTCTCCATAAATAGGGTAGAGAATGATTCCCAAGTCATAGGTGGTGCCTCTGTTGGTTGACACTCAACATGTGAACGCCACCACATTTTGGCGTTACCTTGGAACTGATAGCTCACGAACTCGACACCAAACCTCTCTACTATCCCCATCTTGTGTAGTAGCTCATGACAATCAACCAGAAATTCATAAGCATCCTCAGATTCTGCACCCTTGAAGACTGGAGGTTTCAATTTCAAGAACTTACTAAAAAGTTCGTGTTGATCGTTTGTCATAATAGGCCCAGTAGTCAGACGTGGAAATGTGCCTATTCCCAATGTTGCATCCATGCGGGGAGCCATAGTAGCCGCATGTCGTATCTCTGAAACCGGAGGTGTTGGTGCAGAAACCACTGGAGGTGCTTGACCCTGATCAGATAACCCGCTAAGATAAGCAAGTACTTGGTTGATCATCTCTGGGGTAGGTTGGGGTGGCATTTCCTCATTCTGCCCTTGTTCGGTTTCCCCTTCCTCACCCTCTCTTACTACATCCTCAGTCGGTGGAGGAGTCACCGCCCTAGTATCAGATGGGCTAGGGGCTCGTCCTCTCCCTCTAGAGGACGTCCTCCCACGACCTCTTCCATGGCCTCTTGCCGTTACCCTTCCTCGAGCCACAGCCCCAGTGGCTGGCTCAGTAGTTTCCTGTCTTTCCGTTGTCGCTGCTGGTGCGGTCGTTGCTCTAGTTCTAACCATCTGCGAAATAGAATGAAGATGGTCAGATACCAATTTGTATCACCTAGATACCAATTGGACTCAAGTAGTAGCACGAAAGAAAGAATGAATGATGGAATTTCCTAAAGTCTTATAGCCTCTCAAAGAAAAGTAAAGGCGTCCCCCTACCGTTCTTTAAGACTCTACTAGACCTGTTCTTGTGTGATGAGACCAATGAACCTAATGCTCTGATACCAAGTTTGTCACGACCCAATTCGGGGACGCGACTGGCACCCACATTTACCCTACTATGTGAGCGAACCAACCCATCTAAACCTTAACATTTTAATACAATATCATCAAAAGTAATGCGGAAAACTTAAACTCATTAATAAAAACAACTCAAAACTATGTCTTTTAAATTTTTAAGTTGATAATTATTATGACTTTCAATAATTTTTATATCATTTAAATAATGATATCATATCATATTTTATTTTATTAAACTAAAAGTGAAAAGCTCCAAACTTCAAAGTTGAATTACAATTTTTCCCTATGTTAAATTAAAATCCAATTAAATAACACATTTAATTTAAAAGTCATATTTTATTTATTTAATGTAGAACTAAAAGTCCAACCCTTTAATTTTTTAGTTAATTACATCACCGTAAATTTCCTAAGTTTTAATTAATTAATTCAAATTTTCTTCACCTATAAAAAACCTTTTTTTTCTTACTCCAAAAAGCCCGAAGAAATTGAAGAGTTGCAATAAACTCAATATATACTATAAGTCAAATTAGTTTAGATAGTGAAAAGTCTATATGGTCATACTCCAATATGAGCACATAAAAACCTAAGAAAATATTACATAAATTCTATGAATTATATGATTATGTCATTCTTTTTTCCACTATTTTTAGTTAGCTCCTAGAATACTATCCCCCCATCCCTCCTTAAATTGCTATTTCTCTTATTTTGTTTTAAATAAATTAGTTAAATATGTCCTTCAGGCTATTGGATATTTAACCATTCTTTATATTCTTAAAACTGCGAAACTAATATGTGTGTGTGTGTATATACATATATATATATATATATATATATATAGATATATATATATATATATATATATATATAGATATATATATATAATATATATATATATATATATATATATATATATATATATATATATATATATATATATATATATATAACCTTAAAAGCATGAATTCCTAACTTGATTGTTAAATTACTATAACATCCCAACTTAGGATGTGACTTTTTCACTGATTTGTGACTTTTTCAATAAGTTGTGACTTCCCGGAAAAGTCACTTTTTAGATGAGTTATGACTTTTTTGATAAGTTGTGACTTTTTTCAAAGGGTTTCGGCGAGTTGTGACTTTTCTAAAGAGTTGTGACTTTTCCAAATGATTATGACTTCTCGAAAAGGTCATGACTTTTAAGATTAGAAACAAAAAAGTGCTTGTTCATACTACCCTTTGTTGACTATAAATAGAGGGACTTCCTCTCATTTTTCAATCACAATTTTTTTAATCTATTACTCTTCTTCATGCATTTTTTTTTGTGATTTATCATCATTGAGTGAGTTCGAATTTGTATCGATTGGGATCCATCGTTATAGAAAAGCCAACGCGGAAAATGATTGGACCGAAATGTTTTTCGTAGTAACTTAAAATTTCCCAATTGAACAAAATCGAAGTCTATGAAGTCTAGGGAAATCTTGTAGTAGTTGGGTGATATAAATATAAATTTTATCACATGAATTTATAGATAAGACCTTAAGAAACCCGTACGACTTTATAAAATTGAATTCGGGTGAGTAGAACTCCTGGAATTGATCTTGGCGTGAACATGTAGTTTTTGAGTGTCGTCGGTTGAAAGTGTGTTGTGAAATGGGGTCTTGGAATTATTAAAATAACTTACTATTCCATGCAATCCATTGAGGTGGGATTTTTGCCGCAAGGGCAGGGCCACTGCAGTAGGGTGAGTGCCACTATGGCGGGGCAGACACGACTAAAAGTTGGAAATAAGCCCCAAAAGATGTTTTATTGTGTAATTTTCAAACTTGAGAGCTAAGTAACGAACTCAGGAATTTTTTTGTCAGTTTTTCACCATTGTTGAGGGGAAGGGTAAGACTTTAACTCTGCGTATACGTTTTTCGATTCATAGAACGTAATCTAATGGGTAATTATTGATGGGGAAGGGTTTTGATATGGAAATATGGTGCAAAAAGCCTTAATCTGGGTATGTGGATTAGGAGTATGATATAAGGTTAATAGAATTGTTCGTAATTTGGGTAATTAGTTATTATTTATTGATTCACATGTTATATTGATCATTTGTAGACCAAGAACAAGCGCAATGAATCCTCAAAGGAAAGAATCAAGTTTCTTAAGGGTCTCAAGCCTATTTCGATGTAGGCGATGATAGTGATTTCATGATTGTGTGATATATATTTGTTCTTGCTTCATTATAATACGTGTAGGTATGCAGATGTTTAATTATCGATCAAACTTGAGAGAGATGTGTCACGACCCAATTCGGGGACGCGACTGGCACCCACATTTACCCTCCTATGTGAGCGAACCAACCCATCTAAACCTTAACATTTTAATACAATATCATCAAAAGTAATGCGGAAGACTTAAACTCATTAATAAAAACAACTCAAAACTATTATTAATATTATCCCCAAAATCTGGAAGTCATCATCACAAGAACATCTATGGTCAAATTACTAAACTAAAACTGTCTAAGAACAAAATAACTAAAAAGCTAGTCCATGCCGGAAGTTCAAGGCATCAAGACTTGAAGAAGGAGAGCCAGTCCAAGCTAGACGCTTTAGCTCACCCTGAATTTTCGATGGAGTGAAGACTGGCTTGATCTACTGCTGAGTCAAAGTTGACGGAACGTTTGCTGCATAACACAAATAAACAAAGAGGAAAACAATAAAGTAGGGGGTCAGTACAACCACACGTACTGAGTAGATATCATCGGCCAACTCAAAATAGAAGATAATACATATCAAGTAATATTATAAATCAACTATAAACTCAACATGTAGCAACAACAAGTATTATAATCGTCAATAAATACCATCAAGTTCATCCATGAGGGCTCAAGCCTCAATACCACACTCATTTGGGAAATAAGTTCATTATGTTGAGTATATTATCATCTTTCAAGATTCATTATCTTTCTTCCTCTTGTGTCGGTACGTGACACTCCGATCCCCTACCACTATGTGTCGGAACGTGACACTCCGATCCCCTATATGTGTCGGAACGTGACACTCCGATCCCCTATATGTGTCGGAACGTGACACTCCGATCCCCTATATGTGTCGGTACGTGACACTCCGATCCCCTATATCTACGTGTCGGTTCGTGACACCCGTCCCACTAATACTATGTGTCGGAACGTGACACTCCGATCCACTATTACTATGTGTCGGAACGTGACACTCGATCCACTAAATTCATTCCATCCGTTCATCAAGCCTTCTCTATACCAAGGCATCATCAATCCCATTACTTTAATTCGTCAAGCCTTCTTTTATACCAAGGCATCATCATTAATATCATAGATTAAAGTTTCTTTCAAGATTTGAGATTCAATGGTTTTCATCATGCTTGTTTTATCAAAATCACATGATCATATTCATACAAGCATACAATTAAGCATATAGACAGGTTTACAATATCATCAACACATATTATTCACTATTAAGAGTTCACTACGAATATCGTAATATAACCATAACCTACCTCCACCGAAGAATTGAATCAACAAGCTATCTTCTCAAAATCCTTGCTATCCTCTTCGTTTCTCTCTCTCTACTCGTTCGTTTCTCCTCTCTTTCTGTTCTTTTCTTTTGTTTTGTTTTATTCAAACCCTCCTTCTTTTTACCCTAATTAAAAGTATAATTAAGTGTAAAGGAGGACAATAAAACCCACTAATTAACTTAAGGTTACCCCTTTTAACCCCAAGTAATTAGACCTATTAATATTAACCCTCAATCTTTATAATTAAGGAAAGAATAGTCCAAAACGACCCCTAAAACGTGTAGAGGAATCCTATTTTGCCTGGGACTGCGCAACCTGTGACGGGCCGTCGTTCCTGCGACGGTCCGTCACGGTGGTCGTCGCAGCTCCCTCGAGCTCAAGTGGCCTGTGACGGCCCGTCACAGCCGTGACGGTCCGTCCTGTTCCCCCGTCATGACGGTTAGAAACTCGTTTCTTGCACCAAATTCTCAAAAGTTGAAGTGTTTTGCAACGGAACTCACGACGGTTCGTCGTGGATGTGACGGCACGTCCTGCAGGTCCGTCACAATTTACAGAGAGTCGATTTTCAGTACCCAATTTCAAAATTCTAAGTGCCATGGGACGATACCTCCTCGACGGGCCGTCGTGACCACGACGGTCCGTCGTTCCATCCGTCGTCCCAGCCAGTTTTTCCAGAATTAAAATCTGTTGCTCAAAACGACTAAACAGGTCGTTACAGTTTCGTATTGGTTGGTTCGCTCAGATAGGAGGGTAAGTGTGGGTGCCAATCGCGGCTCGGTTTTGGGTCGTGACATAAAATAAATATTATGTTAGACATAAAATTGGTAAAATAAAACTATGTGAATACTTATGTTAAAAAATATTATATATAACTAAAAAGGAAATTACAAACATGGAATTAAGATAAAATAAATAGTATTTTGGAGATAAAATCGGTCAAATAAAACTATATGAATACTTATGTTTAAAAAATATTATATATAAAAAGGAAATTACATACATTGAAGATTGTAGGATTATATTGAATATGTTGTAGTAGTAATAAATATAGATGAACGATTTGAATTGTCAACAGTATAAACGAAAAAATATTTTTCACATTATTATTATAATCAAACAAGTACAAAATTTATTTTTAAAAATAAAATAAAATGAGTTTATGGGCCACACATGAAACAAAATATTTTGTACAAATTTATTTTTAAAAATAAAATAAAATGAGTTTATGGGCCACACATGAAACAAAACTTTTTGTGACTCTTGAAAAAGAAAATTGGATTCTTCTAGAAAACTATTTTGACAATTAATTATACAATTATAAATTTAGAACTTTGACCATAATAATGTTTAAAATTACAAAATTGTCATTGGTCGTCCTAATCATGACTCTTCTATCTAATAAATACTAGTTACAACACATCTCTATCTTATTTCTTTTGTTTCAATCACACACAATCGATTGATTTTTCATTTAGTTAATGATAATTTATAATATTTTTATGTAATTTTCAAAATATATGTTAGTGTCTTTATGTTAATTTTCATGTCTTATCCATTTTGAAATTGTTAATTATACTACCTTATAATACTTTTATGTCGTTTTAAAATGAGAAAAAATATAAAGTCGTCCTTAAAGTTGTCCCAAATTTTCAAAAGAATATCTTAACTTTGTAGGTGCTTCAAAATAATATGTATACCCAATTACACCCAATACAAATTATACAGAAATATTTGTAAGTCACATACTAATAGTCATTTGCCATGTGTTAAAAGTAATTTTAAATTATTTTTATTTTAATTCTTTGTTTTTCTTTTTCTTTGTTTCTCTTTCTCTTTCTTCTTCACCTTAACTTCTGATCGGTTCCGTTCCCTTCTTCATCGGTGTAACAGTCATTAATCTTGTTGTGGAACCTTGAAACATTTGGACCCTCTAAACCTATCTCGTAGTTACTCCATTATCGATTTGTACAGGAGATTTTGCTTTCTTGAGAAATTTTGTTTCATGTTCTTCGTTGGTGTCACTCGATATGGGCTTTTGCCAACTTCTTTACACTTTTAGTCCCTTTAGCATGCAAAACTTACTTTTGCCTACTTGCTACCATCAATTAATTTATTTATAAAAATTAACAACATCAAATAATCAAAATGTAAATACTCAAAATATCACCAAATAAAATTTGAAATTTAAATCACCAAATTCTTCAACTCCTTACTCCCAAATCGAGTTTTCCATAGCTTCACTCCTCCCAAATACCAATTTTAATTTGTAGGAGAAAAATAAATTACTGAACTAATTTGTTTTTCGAAGGAAAAAAAAGAAAAATGAGGATGAACACAATAACATTAGTTTTAAAAAACAACGACTAAAAAGAAAAAAGAAAAAAATATGAAAAAAATGAAGGAAGACATGGATGCCCCAAGAAATATGGGTAATCTAATGATGGTAGGGAAGATGCGAAAAAGATTTGAAAAAAAATCATTCCTTATAATTGTTTTTTTTAAAAAATGATACATGAGTTTTTATGTGTTTTCTCTCTCTTCAAAATAAGTCAAATTGGGAGTGCCACATGAAAATTTTACGTTGATCCTTCATACATTCATATTTCGTGACAACACGAGTGGTGTTAAAATTAGTCAAAAAGGTATATTTACTGTGAATTTAGATGGTTCCGTGAGGTAATAAGACACCCATTGATGTGTCTTTTTGAAAATTCGGACAACTTTAATAGTGACTATATGTCTTTTCTCTTTAAAAATAATGTATGTTACTTACTTTATTTCAATTCAAAATTTTATATGTTTTTTAAAATTGGGATGGGGGATTTTTTTTAATTGGGAAAACGGGAAGGGAAGGGAAATTGGGAGGGGATTAGAATATAGGGCATCAATCCCTCATCAACAAGGTGAGACTTCAAGTAGCCAACTAACTAAACTACTAAGATTCTCCTTTTAAATTGTTAATAATTTTGATTAATAGTATTTTTACATAAATTTTAATTAATGTAGGTTACTTATATTATTTCAATTAATGTGGCACTGATAAAATTTTGAGAACCATTTAATATTTTATGTCTTTTAAATTTTTAAGTTGATAATTATTATGACTTTCAATAATTTTTATATCATTTAAATAATGATATCATATCATATTTTATTTTATTAAACTAAAAGTGAAAAGCTCCAAACTTCAAAGTTGAATTACAATTTTTCCCTATGTTAAATTAAAATCCAATTAAATAACACATTTAATTTAAAAGTCATATTTTATTTATTAATGTAGAACTAAAAGTCCAACCCTTTAATTTTTTAGTTAATTACATCACCGTAAATTTCCTAAGTTTAATTAATTAATTCAAATTTTCTTCACCTATAAAAAACCTTTTTTTTCTTACTCCAAAAAGCCCGAAGAAATTGAAGAGTTGCAATAAACTCAATATATACTATAAGTCAAATTAGTTAGATAGTGAAAAGTCTATATGGTCATACTCCAATATGAGCACATAAAAACCTAAGAAAATATTACATAAATTCTATGAATTATATGATTATGTCATTCTTTTTTCCACTATTTTAGTTAGCTCCTAGAATACTATCCCCCCATCCCTCCTTAAATTGCTATTTCTTATTTTTTTTTTAAATAAATTAGTTAAATATGTCCTTCAGGCTATTGGATATTTAACCATTCTTTATATTCTTAAAACTGCGAAACTAATATGTGTGTGTATATACATACATATATATATATATATATATATATATATATATATATATATATATATATATATATATAACCTTAAAAGCATGAATTCCTAACTTGATTGTTAAATTACTATAACATCCCAACTTAGGATGTGACTTTTTCACTGATTTGTGACTTTTTCAATAAGTTGTGACTTCCCGGAAAAGTCACTTTTTAGATGAGTTATGACTTTTTTGATAAGTTGTGACTTTTTTCAAAGGGTTTCGGCGAGTTGTGACTTTTCTAAAGAGTTGTGACTTTTCCAAATGATTATGACTTCTCGAAAAGGTCATGACTTTTAAGATTAGAAACAAAAAAGTGCTTGTTCATACTACCCTTTGTTGACTATAAATAGAGGGACTTCCTCTCATTTTTCAATCACAATTTTTTTAATCTATTACTCTTCTTCATGCATTTTTTTTTGTGATTTATCATCATTGAGTGAGTTCGAATTTGTATCGATTGGGATCCATCGTTATAGAAAAGCCAACGCGGAAAATGATTGGACCGAAATGTTTTTCGTAGTAACTTAAAATTCCCAATTGAACAAAATCGAAGTCTATGAAGTCTAGGGAAATCTTGTAGTAGTTGGGTGATATAAATATAAATTTTATCACATGAATTTATAGATAAGACCTTAAGAAACCCGTACGACTTTATAAAATTGAATTCGGGTGAGTAGAACTCCTGGAATTGATCTTGGCGTGAACATGTAGTTTTGAGTGTCGTCGGTTGAAAGTGTGTTGTGAAATGGGGTCTTGGAATTATTAAAATAACTTACTATTCCATGCAATCCATTGAGGTGGGATTTTTGCCGCAAGGGCAGGGCCACTGCAGTAGGGTGAGTGCCACTATGGCGGGGCAGACACGACTAAAAGTTGGAAATAAGCCCAAAAGATGTTTTATTGTGTAATTTTCAAACTTGAGAGCTAAGTAACGAACTCAGGAATTTTTTTGTCAGTTTTTCACCATTGTTGAGGGGAAGGGTAAGACTTTAACTCTGCGTATACGTTTTTCGATTCATAGAACGTAATCTAATGGGTAATTATTGATGGGGAAGGGTTTTGATATGGAAATATGGTGCAAAAAGCCTTAATCTGGGTATGTGGATTAGGAGTATGATATAAGGTTAATAGAATTGTTAGTAATTTGGGTAATTAGTTATTATTTATTGATTCACATGTTATATTGATCATTTGTAGACCAAGAACAAGCGCAATGAATCCTCAAAGGAAAGAATCAAGTTTCTTAAGGGTCTCAAGCCTATTTCGATGTAGGCGATGATAGTGATTTCATGATTGTGTGATATATATTTGTTCTTGCTTCATTATAATACGTGTAGGTATGCAGATGTTTAATTATCGATCAAACTTGAGAGAGATGTGTCACGACCCAATTCGGGGACGCAACTGGCACCCACATTTACCCTCCTATGTGAGCGAACCAACCCATCTAAACCTTAACATTTTAATACAATATCATCAAAAGTAATGCGGAAGACTTAAACTCATTAATAAAAACAACTCAAAACTATTATTAATATTATCCCCAAAATCTGGAAGTCATCATCACAAGAACATCTATGGTCAAATTACTAAACTAAAACTGTCTAAGAACAAAATAACTAAAAAGCTAGTCCATGCCGGAAGTTCAAGGCATCAAGACTTGAAGAAGGAGAGCCAGTCCAAGCTAGACGCATTAGCTCACCCTGAATTTTCGATGGAGTGAAGACTGGCTTGATCTACTGCTGAGTCAAAGTTGACGGAACGTTTGCTGCATAACACAAATAAACAAAGAGGAAAACAATAAAGTAGGGGGTCAGTACAACCACACGTACTGAGTAGATATCATCGGCCAACTCAAAATAGAAGATAATACATATCAAGTAATATTATAAATCAACTATAAACTCAACATGTAGCAACAACAAGTATTATAATCGTCAATAAATACCATCAAGTTCATCCATGAGGGCTCAAGCCTCAATACCACACTCATTTGGGAAATAAGTTCATTATGTTGAGTATATTATCATCTTTCAAGATTCATTATCTTTCTTCCTCTTGTGTCGGTACGTGACACTCCGATCCCCTACCACTATGTGTCGGAACGTGACACTCCGATCCCCTATATGTGTCGGAACGTGACACTCCGATCCCCTATATGTGTCGGAACGTGACACTCCGATCCCCTATATGTGTCGGTACGTGACACTCCGATCCCCTATATCTACGTGTCGGTTCGTGACACCCGTCCCACTAATACTATGTGTCGGAACGTGACACTCCGATCCACTATTACTATGTGTCGGAACGTGACACTCCGATCCACTAAATTCATTCCATCCGTTCATCAAGCCTTCTCTATACCAAGGCATCATCAATCCCATTACTTTAATTCGTCAAGCCTTCTTTTATACCAAGGCATCATCATTAATATCATAGATTAAAGTTTCTTTCAAGATTTGAGATTCAATGGTTTTCATCATGCTTGTTTTATCAAAATCACATGATCATATTCATACAAGCATACAATTAAGCATATAGACAGGTTTACAATATCATCAACACATATTATTCACTATTAAGAGTTCACTACGAATATCGTAATATAACCATAACCTACCTCCACCGAAGAATTTTAATCAACAAGCTATCTTCTCAAAATCCTTGCTATCCTCTTCGTTTCTCTCTCTCTACTCGTTCGTTTCTCCTCTCTTTCTGTTCTTTTCTTTGTTTTGTTTTATTCAAACCCTCCTTCTTTTTACCCTAATTAAAAGTATAATTAAGTGTAAAGGAGGACAATAAAACCCACTAATTAACTTAAGGTTACCCCTTTTAACCCCCAAGTAATTAGACCTATTAATATTAACCCTCAATCTTATAATTAAGGAAAGAATAGTCCAAAACGACCCCTAAAACGTGTAGAGGAATCCTATTTTGCCTGGGACTGCGCAACCTGTGACGGGCCGTCGTTCCTGCGACGGTCCGTCACGGTGGTCGTCGCAGCTCCCTCGAGCTCAAGGTGGCCTGTGACGGCCCGTCACAGCCGTGACGGTCCGTCCTGTTCCCCCGTCATGACGGTCAGAAACTCGTTTCTTGCACCAAATTCTCAAAAGTTGAAGTGTTTTGCAACGGAACTCACGACGGTTCGTCGTGGATGTGACGGCACGTCCTGCAGGTCCGTCACAATTTACAGAGAGTCGATTTTCAGTACCCAATTTCAAAATTCTAAGTGCCATGGGACGACACCTCCTCGACGGGCCGTCGTGACCACGACGGTCCGTCGTTCCATCCGTCGTCCCAGCCAGTTTTTCCAGAATTAAAATCTGTTGCTCAAAACGACTAAACAGGTCGTTACAATAGATACCAATTTACCCATCGTTCGTCCCCGAACGATCAAAAGAAGAAAAACAATGGCGAAAAGGAGTACCTGAATCTGTAAACAGATGTGGGTATCTTTCTTGCATATCTGCCTCCTTCTCCCAAGTAGCCTCTTCAACCGGTCGATTCTTCCATTGAACTTTGATGGATGCAATCTCTCTCGACCTCAACTTGCGAACTTCTCTATCTAATATAGCAACCGGTTCCTCTTCATAAGTCAAGTTCTCATCCAACAAAACTGAATCCCAACGGATAATGTAGTTTCCATCTCCGTGGTATCTTTCAACATGGACACATGAAACACCGGATGCACTCCGGACAGTCCTGGGGCAAGGCTAATTCATAAGCCACCTCCCCTATTCGCTTTAGTACCTCGAATGGTCCAATATACCTTGGACTTAGCTTACCTCTTTTTCCAAACCGCATCACCCCTTTCATGGGTGAAACCTTCAACAAGACTTGTTCACCCTCCATGAACTCCAAGTCTCTAACCTTTCGGTCGCATACTCCTTTTGTCTACTTTGCGCCGCTAGAAGCTTTTCTTGAATGCTTCACCTTATCTAACGAATCCCTCAAGAGGTCAGTACCCCAAGGTCTAACTCAAATGCATCAAACCACCCAATGGGAGATCTACACCTCCTCCCATACAATGCTTCAAATGGAGCCATATCAATACTAGAGTGATAGCTATTATTGTATGAAAACTCTGCCAAAGGTAAGAAGCTATCCCAATGGCCACCAAACTCTATCACGCATGCACGAAGCATATCCTCCAACACTTGAATCGTTCGCTCAGACTGACCATCGGTCTGAGGGTGAAATGCAGTGCTAAGGTCCAACCTAGTACCCAATTCAGCATGCAATGTTTTCCAAAACTTAGAAGTAAACTGCGTACCTCTATCTGATATGATGGATAGTGGAACCCCATGCAATCGAACGATTTCTGAGATATAGATCTTGGCTAACTTCTCTGCATTGTAAGTCACCTTGACCGGAATAAAATGAGCAGACTTAGTTAACCTATCAACAATCACCCAAATGGAGTCATACTTACCCATTGTCTTTGGAAGACCAACCACAAAGTCCATTGCGATTCTCTCCCACTTCCATTCAGGAATGGGCATTCTCTGAAGTGTTCCTCCGGGCCTCTGATGTTCATACTTTACTTGTTGACAGTTTGGACATTGGGCAATAAAGTCAACAATATCGCGCTTCATTCTACTCCACCAAAAGTGTTGCTTTAGGTCGCGATACATCTTGGTTGCACCGGATGTATAGAATACTTTGAACTATGAGCCTCTGTCAGAATAGTGGTGATCAAATCATCAACTCGGGGTACACATACCCTTCCCTTAATCCTCAAACACCTTCCTCATCGATTGTTGCTTCTTTAGCCTCTCCTTGCAACACTTTATCCGAATTCGCCTTAGTTTCTCATCATCAAACTGTTTCCCTTGATCTGGTCAAGGAAAGAAGATCTTGCCTCTACACAAGCTAACAATCCTCCATTCTCATTTATTTCTAACCTCATAAGGTCATTAGCCAAAATTTGCACTTCTCTAGCCAATGGGCGTCTAGAAGCTTGCAAATGAGCTAGACTTCCCATACTTCCGGCCTTTCTACTCAAGGCATCTGCCACAACATTCGCCTTTCCCGGATGATACAAGATAGTGATGTCGTAGTCCTTCAGTAGTTCCATCCATCTCCTTTGTCTCAAATTCAAATCTTTCTGAGTAAAGACATACTGTAGGCTACGATGGTCCGTATAGGCTTCACACTTAACCCCATACAAGAAGTGTCTCCATTGCTTTAGTGCAAATACTACCGCGGCCAATTCCAAGTCATGAGTTGGGTAGTTACGTTCATGCACCTTTAATTGCCTCGAAGCATAAGCAATCACATTCTTCTCTTGCATTAGCACTGCACCCAACCCAGAATAGGATGCATCACAATAAACAATGAAGTTTTTACCCTCTACCAGCAAGGTGAGGATGGGCGCGGTAGTCAACAACGTCTTAAGCTTCTGGAAGCTTTCCTCACACTCATCTGACCATACAAATGGAACATTCTGCTTAGTCAAGTTCGTCAATTGGGAAGCAATAGAAGAGAATCCCTTGACGAATCAGCGGTAGTAGCTAGCTAAACCCACAAAACTCCTTATTTCTGACACGTTTGTAGGTCTTACCCAATTCTTCACTGTCTCAATCTTGGATGGATCCACCATCACCCCATCCTTAGAAACCACGTGCCCCAAGAAGGACACTGAATCTAACCAAAACTCACACTTGGAGAATTTCGCATAGAGCTTCTTCTTTCTCAACAACTCTAACACCATTCTCAAATGCTCTTCATGTTCCTTCTTACTCTTGGAGTATATCAGTATATCATCAATAAACACGATCACAAAGAGATCCAAATATGGCTTGAAAATCCCGTTCATCAAGCTCATGAAGGCAGCAGGGGCATTAGTAAGACCAAAGGACATTACCACAAATTCATAGTGCCCATACCTAGTTCGGAAAGCAGTCTTTGGCACATCCGTTGCTCGTATTTTCAATTGGTGATAACGGACCTCAAGTCAATTTTTGAGAAGACACAAGCACCTTGTAACTGATCGAACAAGTCATCAATGCGAGGAATGGGGTACTTGTTCTTAACAGTTACTTTGTTCAACTGTCGGTAATCTATGCACATTCGGAAACTCCCATCCTTCTTCTTCACAAATAGCACCGGAGCACCCCAAGGAGATGCACTTGGTCTAATGAAGCCTTTACTCAACAATTCTTGAAGTTGAGCCTTTAACTCTCTTAACTCTGCGGGAGCCATTCTATAAGGGGGTATAGAAATGGGGCGAGTGCCCGGTTCCAAATCGATACAGAAATCAATATCCCTATCTGGTGGCATACCAGGAAGATCTGCAGGGAACACATCCAAAAACTCAAGGACTACCGAAACTGACTCAATCGAAGGTACTTGAGCAGTGTCATCCTTGAGATGTGCCAAGAAAGCTAAACACCCTTTGCTCACCATTTCTTAGCACGAAGAAAAGGAGATGATACGCACCGGATTGGGAGTGTAGTCACCCTCCCACACTAACAGATCTGCCCCAGGCTTGGCTAACGTCACCGTTTTAGCATTACAATCCAAAATCGCAAATTTGGAGAAAGCCAAGTCATACCCAGAATTACATCAAAGTCACCCATTTCTAAAATAACCAAATCTACATAAGTGTTGCTCCCCACAAAATTCACCAAACAAGACCTATACACTTTTTCGACTATCACAGACTCACCCACCGGAGTAGAAACACGAATAGGCATGTCAAGTAATTCACAATGTAAATTTAGACCGTTAGCAAATGAGGAAGATACATATGAAAACGTGGAGCCAGGGTCAAATAATACAGATGCCATGCAATCACAAACCAAGAGATTACCTGTGATAACAGCATCAGACGCCTCCGCTTCAGACCTCCCAGGGAAAGCATAACAATGGGCCCCATTATTTGTCTGTCCGTTGCCCCTACCATGTTGTGTAGTAGTGGCTCCGTTTTGCCCATCACCTCTGCCGTTTTGGTGACCGCCATTACCTCGACCACCACGTCCTCCAGAAAAACGACCTCTACCATGACCACCCCTACCTCTAGCTAGGGGGCTCTGTAACTCTGTTTTGGACAATTCCTCCTAATATGTCCAATCTCCCCACATCCATAGCACTCTCTGGAATCGGGCATAGGTCTCTCGGAGTAGTGTTGACCGTTCTGAGGTGGACCCCCAACTACAGTCTGTAGTGAAGACTGTATTGGTCGAACTGAGTGACCTCCGGAGTTCTGTCCTCTAGAGTAGGAACCATTAAACTCACCTCCCCTTCGAAATCTCTTTGATGTCGATGTCGTGGTGAAGTCATCTGGCTTCACTCCTTCCACCTCTATCACAAAGTCTACCACCTCTTGGAAGGATGTTGCTGTTGCCGCTATCTGTAAGGCTGAAATCCGCAATTCTGACCTCAACCCCTTCACAAAACGGCGGATCCGTTCTTGTGGACTGAAACAGAGTTGGGTGGCGTATCTGGATAGTGCGCGAAATTTAGCCTCGTATGCATTAACCGTCATTCTACCTTGCTCCAGACTCAAGAACTCATCCCTCTTTCTATCTCTCAAAGTCCTTGGGATATATTTCTCCATAAACAGGGTAGAGAATGATTCCCAAGTCATGGTGGTGCCTCTGTTGGTTGACACTCAACATGTGAACGCCACCACATTTTGGCGTTCCCTTGGAACTGATAGCTCACGAACTCGACACCAAACCTCTCTACTATCCCCATCTTGTGTAGTAGCTCATGACAATCAACCAGAAAATCATAAGCATCCTCAGATTCTGCACCCTTGAAGACTGGGGGTTTCAATTTCAAGAACTTACTGAAAAGTTCATGTTGATCGTTTGTCATAATAGGCCCAGTAGTCAGACGTGGAAATGTGCCTATTCCCAATGTTGCATCCATGCGGGGAGCCATAGTAGCCGCATGTCGTATCTCTGAAACCGGAGGTGTTGGTGCAGAAACCACTGGAGGTGCTTGACCCTGATCAGACAACCCGCTAAGATAAGCAAGTACTTGGTTGATCATCTCTGGGGTAGGTTGGGGTGGCATTTCCTCATTCTGCCCTTGTTCGGTTTCCCCTTCCTCACCCTCTCTTACTACCTCCTCAGTCGGTGGAGGAGTCACCGCCCTAGTATCAGATGGGCTAGGGGCTCGTCCTCTTCCTCTAGAGGACGTCCTCCCACGACCTCTTCCACGACCCTTGCCGCTGTTCTTCCTCGAGCCACAGCCCCAGTGGCTGGCTCAGTCGTTTCTTGTCTTTCCGTTGTCGCTGCTGGTGCGGTCGTTGCTCTAGTTCTAACCATCTGCGAAATAGAATGAAGATGGTCAGATACCAATTTGTATCACCTAGATACCAATTGGACTCAAGTAGTAGCACGAAAGAAGAATGAAAGAATGGAATTTTCCTAAAGTCTTGTAGCCTCTCAAAGAAAAGTAAAGGCGTCCCCCTACCGTTCCTTAAGACTCTACTAGACCTGTTCTTGTGTGATGAGACCAATGAACCTAATGCTCTGATACCAAGTCTGTCACGGCCCAAATCGGGGACGCGACTGGCACCCACATTTACCCTCCTATGTGAGCGAACCAACCCATCTAAACCTTAACATTTTAATACAATATCATCAAAAGTAATGCGGAAGACTTAAACTCATTAATAAAAACAACTCAAAACTATTATTAATATTATCCCCAAAATCTGGAAGTCATCATCACAAGAACATCTATGGTCAAATTACTAAACTAAAACTGTCTAAGAACAAAATAACTAAAAAGCTAGTCCATGCCGGAAGTTCAAGGCATCAAGACTTGAAGAAGGAGACCCAGTCCAAGCTAGACGCATTAGCTCACCCTGAATTTCCGATGGAGTGAAGACTGGCTTGATCTACTGCTGAGTCGAAGTTGACGGAACGTTTGCTGCATAACACAAATAAACAAAGAGGAAAACAATAAAGTAGGGGGTCAGTACAACCACACGTACTGAGTAGATATCATCGGCCAACTCAAAATAGAAGATAATACATATCAAGTAATATTATAAATCAACTATAAACTCAACATGTAGCAACAACAAGTATTATAATCGTCAATAAATACCATCAAGTTCATCCATGAGGGCTCAAGCCTCAATACCACACTCATTTGGGAAATAAGTTCATTATGTTGAGTATATTATCATCTTTCAAGATTCATTATCTTTCTTCCTCTTGTGTCGGTACGTGACACTCCGATCCCCTACCACTATGTGTCGGAACGTGACACTCCGATCCCCTATATGTGTCGGAACGTGACAGTCCGATCCCCTATTTATGTCGGAACGTGACACTCCGATCCCCTATATGTGTCGGTACGTGACACTCCGATCCCCTATATCTACGTGTCGGTTCGTGACACCCGTCCCACTAATACTATGTGTCGGAACGTGACACTCCGATCCACTATTACTATGTGTCGGAACGTGACACTCCGATCCACTAAATTCATTCCATCCGTTCATCAAGCCTTCTCTATACCAAGGCATCATCAATCCCATTACTTTAATTCATCAAGCCTTCTTTTTACCAAGGCATCATCATTAATATCATAGATTAAAGTTTCTTTCAAGATTTGAGATTCAATGGTTTTCATCATGCTTGTTTTATCAAAATCACATGATCATATTCATACAAGCATACAATTAAGCATATAGACAGGTTTACAATATCATCACACATATTATTCACTATTAAGAGTTCACTACGAATATCGTAATATAACCATAACCTACCTCCACCGAAGAATGAATCAACAAGCTATCTTCTCAAAATCCTTGCTATCCTCTTCGTTTCTCTCTCTCTACTCGTTCGTTTCTCCTCTCTTTCTGTTCTTTTCTTTTATTTTGTTTTATTCAAACCCTCCTTCTTTTTACCCTAATTAAAAGTATAATTAAGTGTAAAGGAGGACAATAAAACCCACTAATTAACTTAAGGTTACCCCTTTTAACCCCCAAGTAATTAGACCTATTAATATTAACCCTCAATCTTTATAATTAAGGAAAGAATAGTCCAAAACGACCCCTAAAACGTGTAGAGGAATCCTATTTTGCCTGGGACTGCGCAACCTGTGACGGGCCGTCGTTCCTGCGACGGTCCGTCACGGTGGTCGTCGCAGCTCCCTCGAGCTCAAGTGGCCTGTGACGGCCCGTCACAGCCGTGACGGTCCGTCCTGTTCCCCCGTCATGATGGTCAGAAACTCGTTTCTTGCACCAAATTCTCAAAAGTTGAAGTGTTTTGCAACGGAACTCACGACGGTTCGTCGTGGATGTGACGGCACGTCCTGCAGGTCCGTCACAATTTACAGAGAGTCGATTTTCAGTACCCAATTTCAAAATTCTAAGTGCCATGGGACGACACCTCCTCGACGGGCCGTCGTGACCACGACGGTCCGTCGTTCCATCCGTCGTCCCAGCCAGTTTTTCCAGAATTAAAATCTGTTGCTCAAAACGACTAAACAGGTCGTTACAAGATGAATGATGAATGCCATGAACTATGACTTGATTGTATGATCTTTATAATATACTTGTGCTTGTGATTGTAGCTTGTCGAATGAATCAAGTGTTGCGTTCTGACACACTAGCTTGGATCGGTTTCAATATTTAGGCATTAATATGGGATCGATTACCACATTTTGACATAAAGAGTGGATCAGGTACCACGTTCTGGTATGGTAATAGTTTGACTTTGGATTCCATGAGAGGACCAATGAATTGATGTAATTGTGAATCTTGAGAAGTGTGACATTGTACGTTGCTTTGTAAAAAATGATTATGTTGTATATGTTTAGTGTATGTATCTTATTATTATGTTGTATGACATATACGTTTTACTTATGGGATAGCTGCGTGATCCTACTGTACACTGTGATTGTATACTGATACTGCACTTGCTCTTTCTTTGTTGAGTACAACGCATCTTCATGCAACTATTGACAGAACTTGCTTAGAAGATTAGTGATCCTTCGAATTCAAGAGTGATCTAGTTCGTCAAGGCTTCTATGACTTCTCTTTTTGTCTATGTCCACATTTCAGACTTAGATTTTCTAGTTAGTTATTAGTACATTAGTTTGGGGTTGTAACTCTTCTTATTTAGAATTATGGTTGAACTTTAGATGGTTTAGTACAGTGACTTTGAGGTTCTAAGCGTATATTCTGCATTCATTTAATTGTTAGGCTTTTGTTTGGAGTTTATGGGAACTCCCTATTTCCTTTTCTTAGCATTCAACTTACTTCTGTAACTTAAATGCCTTAGTATTTTGATTGAGTTGGTTAACTAATTAGTATAAATGGTTCACGCACCAAAGGGTTGTTGTGGGTTTCAATCACGATGTCGGGGTCGTGACAAAATTAGTATAAAAGCCTAAGTTTGTTGATCTCGATGTACCAAATGAGTCTAGTAGAGTCTTGCGAAATGGTAAAGAGATGTCCCTCTTTTTCTTCGAGAGGCTATAAGACTTTAGTAAATCTCTCAATTTTCTCTTGTCTCCTTTCATTCTATAACTTGATCGAATTGATATATGCCAATTCGAATTGGTATCTAACTTGCTTCACTCTTCTGTGCGTAAATGGTTAACACTAGATTCAATGGCGTCAAGCCCATAGTTCCCGTCAATGCTCCAGCTGAGGAATCCATAACGAGAGGTCGCGATCGAGGTAGGGTTAGAGGAAGATCTAGGGGTAGAGGACGTGGAAAAGTAGCACCTATTAGGAATATAGCTCCCGTTGAAAATGCTCCCAGACAATGAGAACCCCCCTACGCATCATGAAGATGTAGAAGACAATGTGGAGGTTGAGAATGAAGAGAATATAGGACAAGAGGAAGAGGTACATGCCGAGACTACAAATTTTCCCCCATTAGACCCAGTGTTAGCTCAATAAATCACGTCATTCTTGAAAGGATCGATTTGTCACGACCAGGGAGCACCCCCTAGAAGTAACATGGCATACTTGATCTCTCAGAGGTCTTATACAAGCCCATAGTTATCATTCATCACATCGACATAGTAAATTTTTAAATTTTCCGCTAAATTTACTCAATAACTTTGGAGTACATTAGGGACACGACCCTTAAGACATAATACAAACTATACAATATTTAATAGACTTTACAATAAGTACACATTAGGACATCCTTGGACTTAAGGATTCCTTTTCTTAATCTTGGGAATCTCCTATCAAGCTCTTCATCATTCAAGACATCCTTTAAGCATCCATAACCTACACTTTGTGTAAAAAGTAGAGAATAATTGGATTAGCACAAGAATGTACAAATATGACAACCATGAAAAATTATTTTTTTAAAAAGGGACATTTTCTTTGAAATTATACTTCATGCCATTTTGAGTAAATCATCATAAAACCTTTATCAATAACATATACATCATTTTCATACTTCATAGAAACACAATCAAAGGCAAACATCATATAAAAGCACATTGCATTATAGAAGTATAATATCACATAGACATAGTTAGGTCAAGACCTTCATCATATAGTAAACAAGATCAACATCATGCATATGACTTATATCATGAACATATTCAAAACAAGTAGACAAATACTACAATGTCATGCATAAGGAACACATACATAGTGATATGCATTAGAACACCTTCCTAGAACTTCTTAAGGAGCTACTTGTGCAATTTCTAGATGGGTTGATTACTTCCACCTATCCTAAGTAACCTCCCTTAAGTCATTCTATTTAGGATCCTAGTCATTAACTTCTGTCCATTTTACTTTAGGGAAACTATAGCCTTAATCGAATGTGATGCTAAACATGGAATCCGGTGTCATAAAACCCCACAATTAAAGGAGGTGGTCTACTGGCCAAAGTAGAACCAAATGTGACATAGCTTTCTAGGTGGATCCACTAGCTAGTATCCAATAATGGAAACATAGTTATGGAAATTGGAGGTACATGTGAAAACCCTCTTTATGCCAAGATTAGGCATTGCAGTTATTCACTTATTTAAACCCTATTTATGACCATTGAGGCATTGTGGTTATACACCTCATGAGATTCATGGTGACCTACCTTCCTACCATGGGAAGGGACACACACTCATATTTAAGTTCACTCGGTGCTAAGCTATGTTCCCTTCATTGAAAACCTTTATTATATTTTTACTTTATAAATCATAGGTTTAGGAGAGTCATACCCTCATATGCTTAACTCATAGGTCATATATGAAAGTTAATCAACCTAAATCATGTAAAGATCCAGTCACATGAACATAGCATATGTAAAGCATCATCTAGTTTAGAGTACACATGAATACACCATTCAAGGCCCCTCTCTTTACCAGATCTTCATACATGTGTGTGTATACATATATGTGAGCAAACCTTTCATATAACACAGTAAGTCACACAAGTTCATACATACATATTCATACATATAGAAATTAAAATTAGAACTATCCTGTCAAGGTACACATGTGCAATGCATAGGCAAAGTCCCATACCCTTGCCCATACTAGTACACCTACTAAGTCATTCTAGTAAGAAATACATAACATACTTCATATACATATACTTTACATGCATAGTACTAGACATTAGTGAATATGAGAACAACCTTTCATTTAGACACCATGACCTATACTACTTGTAATATGCATGTAAGTGAGAGTGTGTGTACATTGGTCACCATGATCACATAATGTCTATCAATTACTCCTTGAGGCAGTTACCCTCTTATACCACATTATACTTCCAAGAACATACCACACAACACATAATAGCATAGGAGGCAAGACAATATAAACATTATAACTAAGACTCCTAACTTTAGCTATTTACACTTTCATATAAGGGGTACATGGGTAGAGGATACTAACAATTTTAACACATCAATGGCAGCACCTATACAATACCCTAACATGAATATACGCATGCTCATACAATAGCCACACAACCTAGATAACAACTAAATAGGAAGATAGGCACAATTACATTATAAGGCGATCATCTAAATCTCTATATCATATATTCATCAATTTTCCTTCAAGGCCATGGTCAACACATATATAATGACAATAAAGTAAACACCTCCACCATAAGTGGACCATACCACACAATGCCATACAAGACTTCATCAACATTACTATAAAAAAATAGAGAAGTAGAAGAGTAGAGGGAATAAGCATTATTACCGATTTCTCACCCTTTGATCATCATTGATAAATACACCTTATTCATCAATAAATCACATATTTGGAATTAGATAAATTCACTTTAAACATATGAGAAAACATGTACAAGTCGCTACAATACTATAACATAATACAACACATCAACATACTAGGAAAGTAGAATAACATAGATCATTAGCTAATTTCCCTTGCATCGATTTAGATCATATTTCATACATATTATGAGTATAAGGCAGTATCTAAACCTGCATTTAACCATATTGAAATCATAATTTCATACTTCCAAGATTAAGGTTACAACATAGACATTTAGGCTTATCGATTTGCTAGAGTATAAGAGACTTTACCAATACTATGAACTTTCTAAGACTTTGATCATCATTCATATTTTATCAAAAATACAATCATTAGGCAGTAGCTAATTTGATAAGAATCAAGACGAAATCATGCTTCATCTAATCACAATTCGAGATCCATCACACACTTAGCTTTTTGACTTCATAGCCTAAAGGAATCTAGATCAATTCATGCAAGACTTTCTTAGATTGTTCATTAAGGATTTATACCTAAAAAATTCATCAATTATATCACCCTAAAGCAGTATCTACAGCAGTTCATACATAATCAAAACTCTACACAACCGATATCACAATCGACTTCAAGGCAACGAGTAGAAACATAGGCTATTCATGTTCAAATCTTCATACATTGATCCTCATAGATCATTGAACATTAATTCAACATAAATTAATGTAGATAACATCATATACAATCACTTAAACATAATAGAATCATAATTCAATCGATAACAAATCAAGATCATAAGGCCCATGCAAGGCTAAACCGTTTTGGTGATGGAGCATGGGTTCATCATGCAATTGGATTGAAAACCACTTCCAAATTAGAATAAAATCATAAATACATTCATATTATGCCTTTGAAATTAGTTCAAGAAAGAACCCATGGCAGATTGAAGAAGAAAATGTTTGATCATTTATTTCTCTTTTGAAATCCTTGAGAATGTATCTCTAGATGAAAAGATAACTAGAGATGAAGATCATTATACCTTTGTCTAGTTGTTTTCTAGAGAGAGTATTTTTGGAGGGAAAAACTTAAAACATGTGAGTTGATTTTAGAATGGGTTGATCACGTTTTCGATGATTTATATACACCTAAAATTACTTAAATAAACCCACAATAATAATTTTAGGAAGTGGGGTGAATTTTCCATTCACCCCTTTAATAAACATATATTAGGCTGCACATTACAGTGCACCATCCACGAATGCACCTACGGGGCGTCGTCCTTGCAACGGACCGTTCCTAGGGCTCCTTCATTGGGTACTTATCCAAATATTGGATTGATACCTGCACAAGTCAATTCAACATCAATGAGACCTTCTCGACGGGCCGTTGGTGGACCAATTATCCGTCGTTGGGTCCGTCAATGGACACTGCCCAGGCAATGTCTTAGGCAGCTTTGGGTCCTTCTTTTGGGGCCTCTTATGGGGCCCTTTAGAAGTCGTACCCGGACGTTTCCAACGTGATTACACACCTTAAAATTTTATATACCTTTCACATAAATTTCATCCAAAACAAGCACCTACAAGACGTCCAAACATCCTTGCCAACATGACATACGATGAACATCTTAGGGGCTATCTTTCGAACGCCTTGGACGTTCTTGGGCTTTTGACCTCCAAACTTCACTAAACATCATATAAAAACATTAAATATCATTTTAAACCATTTTATAACTTATTATACTCATTTCATACAAATTTAAGCATGCATAGACACATGAGGCACATAAGCGACTAGTCGTCGAACGTCTTGGTCATCCCTTGATGTTTGATTTACAAATCACTTCAAGCTTTGAAAAATGTCTATAAACCATATAATAAGACATTTTAGATCCTTATAACATCATTAAACACCCATAAACACATAGAACCACATATTACGCATCTAGGTGACTTAGTCATCGAACATCTTAATCGTCCCGTCACGTTCGACTTCCAATACCTCTAATAATTTAGCTACTGCCTATACTATATTTTAAGCATATTAAGGAAATTATAAATCTAAGAAAAACATGTTAGGATCTAGACACCTTATCTCATTTTCGGGGTCTTACACGGTCGGTCCTGGAGTGCTTCCCTCTATTCAAGTAACTTAGGCTCCCATCCACCCATATTGCTAACACTATCCCCAAGGCAGGTGGAACGGGGGGTACTGATGCTTTTTACGTCCTTTTTTTGGTCCTATTATGACTGGTAATGTTGATTAAGTTTTTAAACCTAAAGCCTTATGTATTTCTTGTTTTCGAGAGTGACGATGCTTATGAGTTTAATTAGATTGCTATGAGAGTCTTCATAAGTTGGGATTTGGAGAGCTTATGTGGAGTGTAGATCTTCAACTTTACCTCGAATCTCTTGGACTCAGTTCCATGCTCTGTTCTTTGAAAAGTATGTGCCTTGGACTTTGAGGGATCACAATAAAGATGAGTTAATGGCTTTGGAGCAAGGTGGTATGAGTATGAATAGTTATGAGGCTAATTTCCATGCTTTGTATAGGTATGCAACTCAATTGGTGACTACCGAGGAAGAAATAATTCGTTTATTTATTAAGAGACTAATTTTTGAGTTGAAAGTATTATCCATTCGTATGACCTCTGCAGGGAAAAACTTTAATGAGGTAACATACTTTGCATGTGCTATGATTTATGATATACTTGATGCCCCCATCCATGTTTCTACCCTAGTTGGAAATTCTTTCATAGTCACCCATGTCTATCATGCTTGTTCTATTTTGTTTATGGGTTATCAAACTTGGGTTGATTTGGTGATATTGGATATGAATGACTTTGATATATTCTTAGGCTTGACTTGGTTGTCCCCCTATTATGCGGTGCTTAATTGCAATACTAAGTTTGAAACTCTAAAAATTCTGGGAAGGAAAATATTAGAGTGGGAAGGGGTTTACAAGCCTACGCATGTTAAGGTCATATCATCCACTCAATCTAGAAAGCTGGCAAGGTAGGGTTGTTTGGCTTATTTGTCTCATATTTAGAATGTTGAGGTTAAGTCCCCATACATTAATTCTGTTCCTGTGGTGTTAGAATTTAGAGAAATGTTTACTACTGATTTTCATGGTATGGCTCCGGATACAGATATAGATCTCTGCATCAACTTGGAATCTGGTACTCGTTCTATTACTATTTCTTTATATCGCATGGACCCAACATGATCAAGAGATCTTAAGACTCAAATCCAAGAGATTCTTGATAAATGATTTATTCGTCCTAATTCTTCCCCGTGGGGTGCCCAGTTTTTTTGACAATGCTCTAATTTTTTGGTTAAGAAAAAGGATGGTAATATGAGAATGTGTAGAGATTATCATCAATTGAATAGGTTCACCATTCGAAACAAGTACCCATTGCCTCAAATAGATGATCTTTTCATCCATTACAAGGTGCCTAAGTGTTCTGTAAAATTGATCTAAGTTCTGGTTACCATAAATTTGAAATAAGGCCCGAGGATGTACCCAAAACAATGTTTAAAACCCTCTATAGGCACTACGAGTTTCTAGTTATGCCATTTGGGTTGACTAATGAACCCACAACTTTTATGAATTTAATAAATGGGTGTTCAATCCATTTCTTGATTTTTTCTTCATAGTCTTTATTGATGATATTTTGGTCTATTCGAAAAGTAAAGAAGAGCATACCGACCATCTTCGTATTATTCTAGGTGTTCTTGGGAAGCAAAGGTTTTATGCTAAAATTTCTAGCTGTGGATTTCGGTTTACTTTCGTTGGAAATTTCATACATGTAGTTTCAAAGAAAGGAGTAATGGTAGATCCTCAAAAATGTGGGACAGTTAAGAATTGGGTTCGACCTAGCTCGGTGATGGAAATTAGGTGTAATGTGGGGCTCGCCAACTATTATCATTTATTTGTGATGAACTTTGCTTCTATTTCTACTAACTTGAAAAGTTTGACCCAAAAAGAGATACCATTTGAATGAACTAAAAAATGTGAGGAGAGCTTCCAAAAGGTCAAGACTCTTTTGACCACCACAACTATTTTAATATTATCAGTAGAAGCTAAAAATTTTATTGTATATTTTGATGATTTATATTCTGGTTTGGGTTTTGTTTTGATGCAGGGTAAAATTTTTATAGCTTATGCATCTCTACAGTAAAGGTGGATGAGAGAGATTACCCAACACATGATTTGGAGTTGATAGCGGTAGTGTTTGCTCTTAAGATCTGACAACATTACCTCTATGGTGTTAGTTGTGAAGTGTTTACTGATCATCGTAGTTTGCAGCATGTGTTTACTCAAAAGGATTTGAAATTGAGACAACAAAGGTTGATGGAGTTACTTAAAAATTTTGATGTCATCATTCAATACCATCCAGTTAAGGCTAATATAGTGGTAGACGCTTTGAGTTGAACAGTGGTGAGTGTGGGTAGTTTAGCTTGCTTGAGTGTAGCTAAGAAACCTTTGTCTAAGGAAATTTGGACGTTGGAGTTTAAATTCACGCAATTGGGCATCTTAGAAAAAAAATAGGGTGTTAGATAGCATTGAAGTTTGGGCCACGTTTATTGAAGAGATCAAGGCGAAGCAAATTGAGGATGAAAATTTGAATGAACTTAAGAAGAAGACTGCAGTTTGTAAGGAACAATAGACCAATCTTGATGCGGAAGGTGTACTCAATTTTAAATGAAGCATTTATTTTCCTTGAGTCGATGAATTAAACCAAAATTTGTTGAGAAATCCCATGGTTCACAATATTCTATTCATCCGGGTGTGACCAAGATGTATAGAGATTTGAAGTGAATTTATTGGTGTCCGAGTATGAAGAAGGACATAGCTGTCACGCCTTGAGCCTACACCCTGGGAGGAACTGACACTCGAAGACCATTGCTGGACCTAAGCGAACCATTGACCTGACTTTCTTATCTCAGCGGAAGAGTTAAACACAAGAGAAATAACTCAACGAAAATACCTTTAAAGTATTAACTTAGACAAATCGGCAACTTAAGTCTTAAACATATACAACTGAAATGAATAAGACAAAAATTAATACTATCTGTCTATGAATCCTCTAAAATAAAGATGGATGTTGGTACAAGACCCCCAATCAACGGTACGCCAGATGCTGATCCTAGTTACCTGCGTCTGCGTCATGATACAATACATGCCAACAGACATCAGTACATTTAATGTACAAGTATGCGAGTTGGAACGAAAAAACAATTGAAGCTTGAAGAGAGTAATAAGGAATACTTACGTTGGTTTTTCTTAACTCATGAATAACATACTCAATATAACTAACTCATTTCAATATAAAGCAGTTTAAAAGCAAGAGCAATATAAAGAAAAACTGGTTGAAAACATGCTATAAACTTTGAATGTATACAAGGATACAATTAAATATGATATGTATGTAAAAGTACATTAAAATGATGTATATATAAATACATTTTAATTTCTGTGGGTGTTTCTCTAGCCGATAACCTTCACTTAAGAGCTATAGTGATGATACAACGATCTACCTCAATCTACCAACTCATCCTTTACCCGACCAATGTTATAAGACCTAAACTGCCTAATGGATCACTAGTCTACTGTGAAAAGGGTTCGTCTAAAAAGTATGACCCTTTTTTACCCATGGTGGCTACATGATTTTATAGAGGTGTGAGTTATCTTAACTCATGCTCGTCCCCAATTCGATGCTCAATACTACTCCCAAAATATATTGGCTTTTATGTTTTTAAAACATACTTCTTTTGTGATATGAGATTAGTGATCAAAACTTAGCTCAAATTCTATCTTAGAAATCTTTGTTTCCTGCTTGCTTCATTTTGTAAAGCTATTACTCTTTTTAAAAAACTAACCCAAAGACTCCTTGGAAATCTCTGTTTATGTTCTAATTTAAATGTGAAAACATTTTAAATCTATTTGAGAATACTTAGTCCCCTTATAATTTATGGAACTTCAATTTTACTCTTTACTCTTTACTTAGCTTGAAACTCGAGTCTTAAAAAAAACTTAAAATATTTTTAAAGACCCTCAAGAACTCTTAAGAACTTTGCGTGACTTGCTTCTTAACTTCTAGTCTTGACTCCTAATTTCTTTGACTTTGATCTTAACTTTCATTGAATTGGATTATGAATTTAAGGTTTCTGATCTCATGTTTATGGATGATTTTATGATGTTTATGTACCTTATATTGTTCGAAACAACTAACAAACATGGGTACGTCACTTAGGAACTAGTATGAAAAGGTGGGGGAAGAATGGGGAGAACTGGCGTCCTTGGCACTCTGAGAGGCGCGGGGCGCCAACCCTCAAACTTCATAGGTGTTTTTGTGTCGTACTGGTTGGCGTGACGCGCTAGAGGCCATAGTGTAGAAGAACTTTTGTGGCGCTCTGGCAGGCGCGATGCCCTAAGCCTCGCCAATAAAACTTCTGACTTTTATCCTTCATTTTTTTAATCTCTAAACCCTCTAAAATTCCATTGTTATTTTCCCCAAACACTTAGTATCATTAGTACCCTCTATACTTAATAGATTTGACTTGAAAAACTACCCAAAACACGAATCAAACCAATTCTAGGCATGCAACAACTCAACCAATAAGAATTCAACAATGTTCTTCAAGAACTTCACTTTTTATCATTCAACCAACTTAAAATCGCTGAATTTAAACAATTTGGTGTGTAGGTGACTAACCTAACACGAAAAGATCTCAAATACCTTGATAGGGATCACCCCCAACAAAATCCACTCACAAACCTTGTCGTTCTTGGCGAATTCTTGACTTTTCTCCCTTTCCTTCTTCTTTCCTCTCTTCTCCAAGCCCTAAGCGTGATTTTGATTTTCCAAAACTGAACTAAATTTAGCTTTTACCCCAATAAACCCCTAAAATTGAAATAATAAATTATTTGGTGAAAAGACTAGTTTGCCGTTCCTTAAATTCGGATTGGGACTTTTATTACTTCAATAGCCCAACTTCCGATAGGCATATCTCCTTAAACGATATAAAAAATTTGCAAACTCGGCGATGTTGGTAAGATATCTTCAAGGGTTTTCCAGCTTATCAAGAACTACCTCTAACTCATCCAGAGTTAGGATTTATGACCGTTTAAAAATAACCAAAACTCACTTCTTAACTTAGAAAACTTTTCCAGATTTTCCCCCCCTTTCCCAAAAAAATGGATATTTGTAGTTCCTTAGATTATTCCTAGCTATTTCAAATTGTGTTATGTTACAATAGCGGTGTTTGTGGATAAGTGTAAAAATTGCCAACAAGTAAAGTATGAGCATCAAAGGCCCGTAGGTTTGCCTTAGAGAATGCTAATTCTAGAATTTTAGTGGGAAAGGATAGCCATGGATGCAAATTCCAGAATGGTAGTGGGAAAGGATAGCCATGGATTTCATGGTTGTTCTTCCCAAGACTTTAGGAAAATTTGATTATATTTGGGTAGTGGTTGATAGATTGACTAAATCAGCTCATTTTATTTCGGTAAGAAAGATTATAATGCTAAACAATTGACTAAGGTCTATGTGAAAGAGATTGTGAGGTTGCATGGGGTGCTCCTCTCTATCATCTCAGACCGTGGAATGCCTTTTGCCTCCATGTTTTGGAGGAAATTATATGATGAATTGGACACACAACTCACATTTAGTACAACCTTCCATCAACATACGGATGGGAAATCCGAGAGAACTATTCAAGTGTTACAAAACATGTTGAGGACATGCATGATTGATTTTGGAGGACATTGGGATAAGTTCTTACCTTTTTGTGAGTTCTCTTACAATAATTTTTATCACTCCAACATTGATATAACACCATTTGAGGAACTTTGTGGTAGTGGATGTAGATCACCCATAGGATGGTTTGAGGCTGAATAGTGAAACCTTTGGGGGTTGATTTGGTGACGAATGATCAAGATAAGGTGAGGAGTATTCAAGCTAAGCTTTTAGAAGCCCAGAGTAGACAAAAAAGTATGAAAATCATAAGGTAAGGGACGTCACATTTGACATTGGTGAGAATGTTCTTCTTAACGTATCACCCATGAGAGGGGTGATGAGATTTGGAAAAACAGGCAAGCTAAGTTCGCGATACATTGGTCCTTTTGAGGTTCTTGAATATGTAGATCCCGTGGCCTATAATTGACTTTTCCTCCTAACATATCAGGGGTGCATCCTATATTTCATATGTTCATGTTGTTGATATATCATGGTGAAAGAGACTATATCATTAAGTGGGACTCAATTGTGTTAGACAAGGATCTCTAATATGAGGAGGAATCGATTGCTACTTTTGATCGTGATGTGCGTAAGTTGAGGATCAAGGAGATTAAGTCTGTGAAGTTTCAAAAGAAGCATCGTCTAGTTGAGGAAGCTACTTGGAAAACCGATAAGGACATGTAAGACAAGTATCCCAAGTTGTTCGTCGATTCAGGTACTACTCCAATCTTTCCTTAGCCTATTTTTCCTAAGTTTGTCATTGGGGGGATGAGTGATGGATAATTTGTATCTATTGTAATGACCGGTTTCTGTCGTTATAGAAGAACCAACGGGGAAAAATTTTGGATTGAAATTTTTTTTCTTAGTAACTTTCGAACCTACTCCATATTTGGACGAAATTAGAGTCTCTAAGGTGTAGAAAAATCTGGTAGAAATTGGGTGACCTAATTATGAATTCATTCACATGAATAGATTGATAAGATATAAAGGAACCAGACTTTGAGGAATTGAATTTAGGCAAGTAGAACTCCCAAAATTGATCTTAGCGTAAACGAGTAGTTTTTGAGTGTCGTCGGTATGTTGTGAAATGAGGTCTTGAAATTATTAAAATATCTCATCATTTCCGTAGCTGCTGTGATGCGATTTATTCCCCTAGGGTAGGTCTGTTACTGTGGGGCGGGTTCTGCCATGGCGGGGTAGATGCGACTTAAAGTAAAAAATAAACTCCAAAAACGTTTTATTCTGAAATTTTTGTACTTGAGTAGGAAGGAACGAACCTAGGGGGTTTATCGACAATTTTCACCATTCTTGAGGTCAAAGATGAGATTTTTACTCTATGAATCCATTTTTCGATCCATCTTACGTAATTTAATTGGTAATTATCGATAGGGAAGAGTTTAAATTTGGATATTATGGTGAAGAAAGCCCTAATCTGAAAGTGAATGTATTAAAACATCTAAATATCAACCATAAGTCTAAAAAGAAGGGTTACAACCCCAAACTAAGGTTTTGTCCCATGGGATTTTCCTTCTAAGATTTTTAATGAGGTATCCATAGCCACCGACCTTGCTAAAATCAGACTTCCGAGTAAAGAGTTATGTCCATTTTAGTAAGGCTTGTCGAACAGGCCCAACCTACGGACCAAACAACGGACCGTCGATGGAACGACGAACCGTCTGTCCAGGTCATTGTTTGGTCCGATAACAATTTACCAAGGGGTCTTTTGGTCTTTTCTCACTTTGTTTAAATCCTGAGATACGTCGTTATGACCCTAAATCATCAGATTTTAGTCTGTTTAAGTCTAGAAACATAATTTAAACTTACCCTAAGTCAAATCATTAATCAAAACTTAGAAAATTAGAAGCAAGAAAGGAAAAAAAGGTCAAGAACCCTAGTTAAAGAATGTAGCAAGGGTCCAACAGTTCCAGCCTCAAAATCTAAGTGTTTCTCTGCGAATTTCATCACCAGTTATGTGGGATTTCACTAGTGGGTTCCTTTCACCCATTGGTCCCTAGTTTTCAGTCAGATTTTTGATTCTATTATCATGATTAAACCAGGGTTTCTAGAATTTCATGAATTTATTAAATAAACGTCCCAAATCAGATTGTAAACTTATTATTTAGTTTATCGCATGAATTTCATAACCCTAGATATGTATTTCTTTAGTTCTTGAATTACACATGCTAGGTCAGATATTTCAGTTACTTCAGATAAACATGCCTTAGTTATAAATGCATAATTACCAGATTAATTGTTGCATTCTAAGTTTGCATGTTCAGTTTTGATCTATCCAGTTTTTTTTTACAGAAACTCAGTCATAATAGTTAATTACAAAATTAATGGGAGTAGCATAATACCGAGTTGGACTAGGGTCAGCGTACCCAATAGTCACAGAACTACTAGCCAAGTAGGTTGTAAGTCCCCTCTGTGGGCTATCAGTTTAGTGATCACGCCAACATGCCTTTATACCTTTGGCAGGGTATATTGGGTCCTCTCGATGGGCCGTATACATCGGACTCCACATTTAGCTCGTGTAGTTCTATTATAGGTTATTAGTAGCTCCCATAGTTCAGTCAAACTCTCTTGCATTGACCATTTATCAGTATATCCAGCATTCAATTTCATCATGTTATAAATATGTTATTGCATTCAGTTAATTCAGAATTCTCTATATCATGTTTTGATTATTATACTTGCTTTTGTGCTGTTCAGTTATGTTTTATTTTAGCTTTATTATATCCTATATCCTCAGTACCTTTCAAGTACTGACGTGATGTGCGCTACATCTTCTCGTGATGTAGGTTCAGGTTCTCAGCATCTAGATCATGCATAGATCGATTTCTGATCTTCAGTTCAACAGATTAAGTGGTGAGTCTTCACTCTCAAAGAACAATAGTCATGAGTTTCTTTTCAGTATTTAGTCTTTTAGTTTTGATTTTTTCTAGATTTAGCTGGTGCTTGTCCCAGTATTTCTAGTCAAGTTTAGAGGCTATTTTCAAACTTAGTTAGTTTCCGCTTAGTATTGAGTTAATATTTCCTTTGTAGTAAACTCATTGTTTTCAAATATCTCAGTTATAGAATATGGGTATACCCTATCTTTTTAGTTTAAATTCTGATTTAGCTTCTGCATTCAGTTTATTATATTTAGTATGCTCATGATCATGTCAGCAGGGTTAGCTTGGGATCACTTGTGGTCCTAGGTTCCGTGTCCGCGTCTCGGGGGTATCTCGAGGCGTGATATGAACTATGTTTTGAGGAATGTATATAAGAGAATGAGAGTCATATACATGACTTCTATCTATTTACTTAGACTTTTGAGTTGAGTCAACTTGTTTCATGCCCATAATTTCGCATGACCTTTGTAAGTTGATAATCTTTCAGAGAAGTGGTATTTTCAAGTTTTAAGCATTTTAGTGTTGAGTTTTTAGTCCATCTTTGAGATTGATTCCTAATCAGGTGATTATTACATGTTATCGATGAAGTTCTTAAGTTGAATTGTTCATGCCCATGACTTCTGCGTGAACTTTATGAGTTGAAACATCTTGAGTTGAAAAGTATCTTTGAGTTCTCGAGTTGAGTAATTCATGCTCATAATTCCGCATGAACACTCCAAGTTGAAAACCATTAAATTATCCATAAGAGATCATGATCCTTGAATCCATAATCCAATTCAATAGAAGCTAAGATCAAAGTCAAAGAAGTTAAGAGTGAAGTATAAAAAGTAAGGCGCAAGTCAATGTAAGTTCTTAAAGTTTTTCAAGGAGTCTTAAACAATCATTTCACTTTGTTTTAAGGATAAAGTTACAAGTTGATAAAAGAGTAAGGAGTTGAGTAAAGATCTCAAAAGTTATAAGGGAACTAATTAAGTATTCCCTAAGAGTTATGTTTCAAGTTAAGTAAAGAAAAGAGTTGAGTTCATTTCTCTAAAGTTATAAGGGGAACTAAGTATTCCCTAAAGGTTTATAAATGTTTCACATTTAAGTTTAAAGGAAACCAAGATTTCCTAAAGAGTTTTGAACTAAAAGGAGAACGTTGACTCCAAAAGGAGCTTTTTTGAAGCTAAAGGGTTCAGTAAATTATCTCAACCCAAAACAAGGAAGTTTTATTAAAAGTATGAGCTAAAGTATGTTTTGGGGGTAATATTGAGTACCGACGTGGGAATGAAAGTTTAGATAACTCTAGTCCCCATGTAAACCATATACCCAGCATAGGTATTGACGGTTCATACTTTTTAGATGATCATATTAGTTTAGCCAGTGGATCCACAAGGTAGAGGATGTCATATATCGATGACAAGGTATAGGATAGTTCTGGAAGTGTGGGCAAGACGCTGTATCACCACTAAGGCTCATTGTGGTGGTTGTCGATTAGAGAAACTCTCACAGTATAAATTACGTGGTTCCTCAAGGGGTTCTGCTTAGTATGAATGGGGGTATGAGACTTTATTCATGCATTGCACAAGTAGACCTTGAGAGGGAGCATTATATATTTTTATGATATTATTATCTCAAGTTAACATCATATTTTTAAATAACTTTCTTTATATTGCACTTGTTTTAAACTTATTTATATCGAAATGAGTTCAGTTAAGTATCAAGAAATAAGTATTTTGAGTTGAGTACTTAGGTTGAGTATCTTGAGTTCATTTGTGCTTCATTGAGTCAAGTATCATATCTTCGAAGTTCAGTATCTAATCTTTGAGTTGAATATCTAATCTTTAGTTGAGTATTTTATTCTTGATTTGAGTTGAGTTGAAAAGAGGTAAGTATGTTTCCATCTTTTATTCAAGTATCAAGATTATGTTATGCTTTAGAATTCCCCTTACATACTCGTACGTTCCACGTACTGCTCCATTTTGGCCTGCATCTTTTAATGATGCAAACACATGTATTTAGGGTTTCAACAAGAGCTTTGTTGATCCATCTGAGATTCAAGATAGCGTGGTGAGACTCCTTACTTTTGGAGGATCATTTACTTTTCAGTTTAGTTAACATGTCATGGGTTCTTATCCCGATTTCCATCTTTATCAGGTAGAGTTTTCATAGATAGTCAGTATAGTAGAGGAGTCTGTACTAATCATTTATTTTGTTAAATGTTTCTAAGACTAAAGTTGCCTATTCTATGTCTAGTTGAACATATTATTTTTATTCAAAGTTATTCATTTCATTTTTAAGGTTTTGTATGCTTAAGTTAGTATTCAGCTTGTAGTCAGCCATGATGAGGGTTCACTTGGGGACTAGCGATAGTCTTTAAGTGCCAGCCACATCAAGGGTGTAGACTCAGGCCGTGATTGAAATCTCCTTGATGACTACATGTAGGTTCCTCGAGACACTAAATTGACCCTATTGGAGCTCAACTACAAATGGAATATAAAGTAAGACCCAAAATGATCCACTTGGACAATCTGGAATGATTCATCATACTCATAATAGAAAAGAAAAACATGAAAGGATCCCCTAGCAATCCAAAACGTGTCATAGACTTATAAAAATATAAACAACGTGAGAGTCTTGTAACGACTGTGTTTCATCATTATAGAAATGCCAATGGAAGAAAATTTGGGGCCGAAACTTTTTTTTCGTAGGGCTTGGATTTTCCCCAAAATTGTCTAGATACAAAGTAAATCAGAGTCAATAGGTCTAGGTAAATATAGTAACAATCGGGTAGAGGAGTTATGAATTTGATTATATCAGGTATTAGATAACTCATTATGGAATCCTTAAGACTTTACAAAATTGAATTTGAGTGAGTAGATCTTCGGGAATCGAACTTACATAAAGTGTATTTTTTTGAGCTTCATCGGTTAGAAGTGTGTTGTAAAAGAAGGGATTGGAAATTCTTGAGATTTCTCACTGGTTCGAGAATCCCGCCCTGACAGGGGATTTTGCCCATTTCGAGGTGCTGCTGTAGCGGGATGGGTGCCGCTATAGCGAGCAGGATGCGAGTTAATGTCTTTTATAAACCCTTAAACAACCTCATTAAGAACTTTTCAAATTTAGAGATAATGAATGAGACCCAAGAGATTTCTACTAATTTTTCACCATTCTAGAGGCTAGAGGTAAGCTTTTCATCCGTCAAATCCATAGATATAACAACCCTTAAAATGAACTAGGATAAATAAGAGCCTCTTGTGTGTTTTAAGAGTTAATAACTTTTTGATAAGGCGTGACATAGATTGTAATAGTTGGTTTAAATATTTTGGAGGTCAAACGTCAAACAATGACCAGGACGTTAGAAAATTAGTCTTGTGTGTGGTAGAGTGCCTTAGCATGTTTTATGTGTTTCGATGTGTCATTTTGAGTCTAAAATAAGTTGAAGTTAACCTAGATCTAGATTTCCATCTTTAGGGCCGAAATGTCCGGGTATGACTCCCCAGGACCACCCTAAGGGTCCTTGAGGAGGACCCAAACGTTTGTGAAGAAGCTGCCAAAATAGCCCCTTTGGCGACCCCAATCGATGCCCCATCAAATTGTGGCGTACCTACACACTTAGTTGTGAGGGCTTAGCCCCAACTTTTGGGACTCTCTAACAAAAACGATAGAGCAACAAGATGGCTCGTGAACTTGTTGATGCCCCGTCAATAGAGGTCGTCGTTTGGCACCTGCAGTTTTTCTTTAGGGTCTCATCCAACCTAGGGGTGAATCAATAAATTCAACCCACGTTCAATTCAAATTATAGACAATTATTTTAGGTGTTTTAATTTATTTTATGTTTGTTTAAGCACCTATAACCTAGAATTAGAATTCAATTTTCAAAATCATAACCCCTTTTCCAAATAAAGTTCTCTCAAGACTCCAAGTGAGCTTGAAGTCAAGTTGAAGTAAGGATTGAAAAATTGTAGTGATTCCTCCATAAATTTCATGGGATTTCTACTAGTAAGGTTTGATGATTTCATCCTTGACTCTTCTCTCATTCGAGTAGCCAATTCCAAAGGCTTTTCAAAGACCTCCAAAAACCTTGTAACTTTCTTTCAAATTCTAAGCACGGGTTCTTGCATAAAAAGGTTTAAATAGGTGATTTATGAAGTATTCAACATTAATTGATGGTTTTATGATAAAAAATTCCACGAACCAATGTATTTCTTGAATTTCTAATTTTGGCTCTAAAGTGAATGTATTGATAATGATCTAATTAGGTTGAATTCATGTGTAGATTGTTATGGGCTATTGAATTATATGTTAATTATTATCGTAATTATTCATAACTTTCTTTATAGTATTACATATATTGGGTTTTCTTGAATCATTGACATGGATGAATTGTTGGTCTAGTCTTATGGACATTTTTAATAGTAAGATATCTTGTAGTGTGAATTTTTGGAAAGGCTAACGAATGGTTATTGTGTGTACTGGAAGGTGGTAAGTTAACCTAATTCCCTTATTTAATGTAGAATTGATATCAATTTTCTATTGATTTGTACGATCCACTTATGATGCGGTGTTTAATTGTTATAAATGTTATGGCCTTATCGATATTATTATGTGAACTATGGTGTTCTCAAGTTATGGTATATGTGAATGTATAAGTGAAGGTGCTCATGTGATGTGTATGATCTTGTATGAGTGCTATAATGATATGATTGAAAGTACTTCCTCTTTAGTTGTTGATATAGAATGATGAATGACTAAGGAGGGTCTTTGTAGAATGATATTGTATCTTCTGGTGTTAGACTTAGTTGTCCCTACTTGGTACATGAATTGTCTTGAATGAGTGTATGAATGAAAGCGTAGGACCCGCATACCTAAAGTAGGTACCATTCTATGAAAGATAAATGTGAAACTTTTAATATGAAAAGAGGGTTATTGAAGTGAACCGGATAGACCAAGCATGGTACCTGTTTCAGGGATGATCTATCCTAATGAACCTTGATTGGTAGACCCTTGTGGATACCTTATTGGTTATGGTATTATGAGTTGGTAGGGCTCATGGAAGGTACATTCTCAAATACTCTTATGCTAATGAACTTACTCTATGAGAACCAAGGCAAAGCACCGAGTGGATATGCTTAAGATTGTAGCTCTACTCGAGTATGAGATTAGAGTACAAAGAAGCCTTTTGATATCCCCTAAACCATGTGCCTACATGGGATGTGACCTTAGTTCTACCTTTGGCAAGTATAACACTGTCACATTCGGGAATACCCCCTAAACGTAACCAGCGTCGTCGTCCTCTTTGAGGACTAATACTAGCCTCTTAGCTTAAATCATTACATTCATAGGTCAAAATTAGCGGAATTTAAACTTTTTACTACTTTTACATTGAGGTTTACATAGAAATCTACATACACATAGTATATATACAGAGTATGCATAGACTCTACATACACATAGTATATATATATATAGAGTATGCATAGAACCTTTGTATATGAAGATTACTTAGTCTTCTTCTTTTATTGCTCATAGATATATAGAAATGTAACATAGTATCAAATAATCGTCTCATCTCATAACCATCTAATAAGAGTAGACAAATTTGGGCCAAGCCCATACATCAATGAAATAAGACCATATAGGTCATAAAGTGCTTAGTACTTCAATGAAAAGGAAAGAACATAAGAGTTTTAAAAACTAAAGCAACATCATAAGCTTGATAGTGGCATTGCCCTCAGAAAGTGAGGACCTACCCAACTTATATGATTTAGAATTCTGAGTCCCCTTCAAAGTCGTCTCCAAAATCCCTTCAATGACCGGAACCTAAAATATTGGGGAAAAAGGAAGATATGAGAGTTAGTATACCACTTGTACTAAGTATGAGACCGTATACATCACAAGACAAACAATACAAGGCATAGTCAAGTCAATGAACATATCAACATACTTGAGAACCTAGTCAAAGTAACTCTATCATCAAGTTATGATAGCAAAAAGCATGAATAAAAGTTCATTTCAACACAACCAAAGAAACACCATTACTTATAACCCTCTTTAAGTCCACTTGTGCAATAACTAAGAAAAGCCCCATAACCTTACTTAATCAAGTATACCTGGAAAGAATAATAACCAATGTCCAACTTCACATAACATAACATTAAGAGTACACAATATCATACTTTAGCAATATAGACCAAATACATGTTCATAAGAGTAATCAACATCACCTAGTGCCATTAACATATAAGATCATCACGTACATATCATTTACATTTATAAGCATATACATACATAAGAACAACCTCCTAAGGCTTCCTTCAAAGAAAACAAGTGCAAGGCATAGGTAGAGTCCCGTACCCCTACCTAGGCAGAGTCAAACCTCTTAAGTCACCTTGGTTTATACTTCATTGCTTTATTTTAATTTAGGGAACACTTTCCTTAACCGACATAGACAACAAGAGCTAAGTGTGGAATCTGGTGTTGTAAGACCTTACACTGATGGAAGGTGGTCTACCGGCCAATGTAAAACCAAACATAAACGTAGCTTTCTAGGTGGATCCACAAGCTAGTCTTCCTATAGGAGCAACATAGTTCAAGAACTAAGAGATAGATACAACCTCTCTACATGCAACTTGGAAATTGGAGCCTCATCTCATGGGAATCCATAAAGTGAGTATCCCTCATTAGGGGAGTCATCACCTCATTGGAACTATAGGGTGAATCTTCCGATATGGAAAGTCAACACCTCCAATTGTCAAGTTCACTCGGTGGGAAGATAAGTCCCTTTTTGAAATGTCTTTAATACATTTATTAAACATTATAGATTAATGTAGGTCATAGGGTCTACCCCTTGTATAAACATCATCATCATCATCATAGCACAATAAGAATTGCATGAGTATTGTTCTTTCATTACAATTCATATAGGTGAGCTTAGCACATTAACATTTTCATATCATGATAAGGCACATTGGTAAATAATCAACATCACAAATCATAGTCAAGAAATTTCAATTCAACATCATACCAACCCTATCAATCCTAATGCAAGACATACTTCATAAAACATTATCACTTAACCACAAGTAACCATAATTGAAGTAAAAAGTTGAGATCATAATACTTACCAAGGCTCCTTCATAGTCCATCATCAAGGTCTTAGCATAAACTATTAATTCAACCCAATATGGGTGTAATATCCTCACACAACAATAACAAACATAAAAACGAGACTAATTGAATCACTATATCACAATCCATTACTAGTTCATAGCTTAAGATGAAAGACTTAGGTCAAGATCATAATCTAGATAAATTACTCAAGAACTAGAATGATAGGACTATAATTCACCTCAATATATAAATAGTTGATACAATAATATCATATAGTATTAATTCAACCAATAACGAAGTCAATTGAACCAAAACTACACAATTAATATCAAGATCATAACTAGGGTTAAGCGGAATAGGTCATCTTCTACAAACTAGACCAATCCATCAATATATAACATAATTGAGTTAAAATACATGTTAATATATTCATAATATCCAAAATAAATCATAAACAAAGCAATTCACAACATCAATTTCGTATTAGATGAAAACACAACTTTTGAAATCAATTTGATAAAACCCTTTGAGGAAAGAGGTCTCAAAGGTGAAAGAGATCCCATAACTTACTAATTTATGGAGATTGATGGAGAAAATTTACCCTTTGAATCCCTTGAAACCACTCCTAGCTTGTTCTTCAATGGGGTTCTTCACTAGAGAGGGAAAGAAGAGAGAAGGAAGAGAGTTTTTGGGTTTAGGAAATTATGAAGGCTTAGGTTAGTCTAATTAGCTTAGGGGATTTATATAGGTGGTTAACTAACTTAATTAGAACTACCCTAACCCCTAATTAACCTCCTAAATGATCCAACTAATTCAATGAATTACGTTAAAACGTTAAGCAAAAACAAGCCATCTCAGACATGACCCCGACGAATGGTCCGTCTGTGAGACGACGGCCACAAGACTCTCCGTCATGTTGGTCCGTCATTTTGGTCAGAGACTATGCAAATGACCCTTAAAATATTTTAACTATGTGACCATCTATGGTGTCCATCGACGCCCCGTCGATTGACACACACCCCGTCGATGGCACTCGTCATTCCACACTACCTTGGGCAGTCCTTTGAACCGAAAATGCAAAGGTCCTTCTAAAGGGCCCTTGATTGGTCCTTGGGGAGTCGTGACCGGAAGTTTCAACTAAGAATTAAATCTAATACATGTTATACACCCTTCCACCAATTTTCATCATTTTCCGACTCCTAAAATCTAGTCAACTAGGCTAAGGCACATTAGCACCTCATTGAACTAGTTTTCGAACATCATGGAATTTTTTTGACGTTTTGGTTTCTAGACTTCCTGAATGACTTATATTCATTAAATTAGATGTCAAAACAGTGTCTAAAAATTATTACACTCATGTTAGGCTATAGAAAACATCTTAGATTTTTGAAGTGTTACAAACACCTTCCACGGTGTGGGGTCTTATGACACCAGATTTCATACCTAGCTACTATGGTCTATGTCGGTTAATACCTATTCTCATAATGTGGGATGTGAACTGTAGTTATTGGATAGGTTCTACAACGTGTAGGTAGTGGAATGAGACACTATCTATATATGGAACAAGTAGGCTTTGATGATACTAAAGTAAGTTCCCTAGGTCTTCCAAGACCATTATGTGAAATACCCTAATTGTTTAGTTTTCTGTTAAATAAATTTAATGGATAATGTTCACTTAGTAAAAGTATGTTAAATGGAAAGGTTGTTATCTAGGGTAGATTTGAGGATCACTTAGGTGTTCTTGAAGAGGGTGTATGGGAAGTCTCTTCATGTCTTACTTAAGTGAGTCTAAGAGTAACCTTAGGGACAAAGTCTAAAGTGATGAAAAGTCTTACTTGTTGAATATGGAATAAAGTAGTATGTGGTGATGCTAGTTGAATATGTCTTATATGTGATTGTTGACTTGTATTATGTTATGTCCTCATATGATCGAGGACATGGACTTTAGTTCTAGTTTTATTTTATTAAAAAATATGTATTAGATATGAGTTTTCTATTAATGAAAGGAATGTGACTATATGATATTGATATGTGTCTAGGATGGCTTATGAAGAGACTTAGTCTTCTTATGTTTTATAAAAGAGTTTCCTTATTGACTATTATTATGAAAAGTTGTAAATTCAACACTACTTTCATATTAATGTGATTAATGAATGCTAAGAGGCTTTTACAAGACCTCTGAGAGGTCAAGTACTCCATTTTACTTCAAGGGAATACTTCCCGGCCGTGATATAACGTAATAGAATGGGTTAATAATTAAAGGGAAGGGTTTTGCTATGGATTCTATGGTGGATAAAACCCTAAATTGGTTAGTTGGGATCATGAGTTTGGTCTAGGGTTCATAAAATTATTCTAGTAAAACTACTAAATACGAGTTTGGGGTATGAAAACTAACCTTTAATTTCGAACATATAAGTTGAAATTCTAGGCAGCAAATATTTCCAGCTTTACACAATTGACGACTAGAGAGTAGTAATAATGCAAAAATATAGTGCTGGTGTAAGTTTGGGAAGTTAAAAATTTAAGGAATGTATAAGAGTTTGAAAGTTTAAACCTTTAGCATTTAAAACCGTCTAGTTCTCGCTGTTTCGACAATATTAGACTTGCTCGCCAAATGACATGGTGACACGCTGAGTGGGTACTTACCTCGCCGAGTTTTATAGGACCTCCAGTTAATGTGGGAGTCCAAAAGGGAGGACTAAGTCGTGATCATTAGCCTATTCGGTGACACACTGATTTACTCCTAGGTTTGTCGAGTTTTAGAAGCTCAATTTTTGAGTCCAACGGTGGTCCATGTCGGGCTCGCGTACCTCTTCACCGGGTCGCCAACTGGGACTTTTTCTTGCCAACCTACACTTTTCAAATATATGATACACTTTTACCTACAAAACTGACAAACGATTATTCTAAAACTGACAAAAGTAAATAAAAACATGGGTTGCATCACAAGTAGCGCCTTAGTTAACGTCGTGGAACGACGCATGTCACCACTTAGGTTTCATTCTTGGTGTTCTCTCCAGTGTAACTAGGAAACCCTTTTCTTTGGGTAGATACAAGACAACAGCTGACCCATTTGGGTATCTACTATTAGGTGTCAAAAGGTGTTAATGGAAAATGAAGAGTTGTGGCTTTTATGAAAAGTACTGACTTTTGTGAAAAGTTGCGACTTTTATGAAAAGTTGTGACTTTATGAAGGCGATGACCTTTACGGAATATTGCGACTTTTACGAATGTTTGTGACCTTTACGATAAGGCAAAATAAGAACCTTTTCGTACTACCCTTTGTTTTCTATAAATTAAGGGATTTCCTCTCATTTAAGTTGAACCAATTTCAGGACTTCTTCTTCTACTACTAAATCTTGTATTATAAGTGTACTTTAATGCAGTTAGTGGCTCGCTAACACCAGTATTTTGGGTATCAATACACTGGTGATCGAGATTATTCTATTGTGGGAGGATATATTTCACAAACCTTGGTTACTAGAGGGGAATAATATTCATTAAGGGGACACTTCATTCAGTGGACTTGATCTTCCTTTTGTCTTCTGTAGATTTTTGTATGTGTTATAGAATTTAGATTTGTGAATTAATTTTTGTCCTTACTGGATCATTAAACTTTGGTAACTTCATGTTTCTGCATAGTTTGTTGGAATAAGTAAGATTCTTTAAACACAGATTGCCAACGATTTTCTTCTTTTAGAAACATATTTTGTATATTGTTTCTGATCTATTTTTGGTTCTATTTTCTCACTAATTTTGATTTTCTATTTGTGAAAATGTTCTTAAACTTTGTTGTGTCTTACCAAGTCCTCAAATTTTTTTTCTTAGTATATTAGAAATACAATATGAACAACAATCTTAAGGAAATTATTATACTGTTGGTATTTCTTCTATTCTACTGAATTGAGAGAAACAAATCATGGAAGTAGAAGATTAATGCATTACTTCTATCATACATCGGAAATCCAATGACCTATACTAGAGCCTCACCTATTAAATAATATTTCAAATGATGTTTCCAAACCTATACTATTGTGATAAACTTAATTTATAAGTTTTAGAGCCTGAACGTCAAGGGATGACCATAACGTCCGAAAACTAGCAAAATTGAACTAGTAGACATCCTTTTGTCTTCTGAAAGTTTGGGAGTGTCGTATGAAGTCTAATACTTGTAAAAATACATTAAACGTAAAATTATATTTATATGGTAAAATATTCCAGTTATGCCCCTCCAAGGATCACCCTAGGGGTCCTTGAAGAGGGCCCAAGCGTTGGCAAGGAGGATGCCAAGGCAGCTTGGAAACATCCCCTATTTGAGGGTGACTACATGTCACGTGCCAAACACTCAAAAAGTAAAAGTTTCCTCGTGACAGGGGCTGTTACGAACCTCTATGCCTCAAATCAGATTCTAGAAAAAAGATTTGGAGGTGCCCCCACGATGCGCAGCCATGTCCCAAATTTGGTCGCGCCGTTTTAAAGTCAAGTTGACTTCAAAAAGGTCTAATTAAGTGAGGGGTATTTTGGGTATTTTAGGTGAGGGGTATACATTGATTTTAGGTTAGTTTAAGTCATTTTTACCCACTCAAATTAACTCCCCAAATGGAAATCAAAATCACTCTCACTTCTCTCTAAATTCTCTCTCTATCCAAAGTCCATTGAAGAGCATTAAAGCTTGAAGAAGAAGACTAATCTTCCAGATTTTCTACTCTAATTCGTGGATAGAGTCTTCACTAAGGTATGTTATCTTGCACTCTTGGGATTTCTTTAACCAATATGTCCATTCAAAGATGATTTCAAAATCATCCAAATTCAAGGGTTTTCTATTCAAATGGGTTTTCTTCTAAAACTAAAATTGTGGATCAATTATGATGAATTATGATTACTTAGGATTGTTTGAGAATATAATGGATGTTAATGGTTGTGTTTCACTTGAGTTTCCCCTTGATCTATGTTCTTCTCCAAAATCCCATAAATCTTGGATCTTGCTTAATGAATTGACTGGAAGTAATAAAGGTATCCATTGTTAGACTTGTGTTAATTATGTTATTACATTCATGGACTGCCTTTTGTCATGTATTGTTGGGTTTTGAGCTATTTCTTGAATAATCCATGAATCCCTCTCTTCCCCTAACCCTAACCTTTAATTTATGTAAACTTATGACTAGAGATAATGAAATTAAGGGTGTTCTTGTATAATTGGTTATTGTATGATGAGGATAATGGGTTGATAGGTATATATCACTGATTTTGAATCGATTGTTGAATTGATTTCATGGAGGCCATTGGTAAGACCTTTAAGGTCATGAATTTGTTTTTGTAGTGATGTTGGCTTATATTTGGTAATGCTGGTCAATTGAAATATGACTGTATGATCATGCTATGAATATGATGGTTGTGACATGATAATAGGTGTAATATTATGAGGAGTTGAAGGTAATTTGCATCTTATGACTATGTTATGAAGTTTTATTCTCACTTGATGTTGGGTTGTGATGAAAGGACTTTCTCATCCTAGAACTTATGATCTATGAACATGTTATATGAGGGGTTAAAACCCTAAGACTATGATATGTACTAATGTTAAGAAAGACTTAAGATACTTCAAAAAGGAAATTTAGCTTATCATCGAATGAACTTCACAATGAGAGGGGTCTCTTCACAAGGAAGCTTCCCCTGATGTTCTCATGAGGTGGAAACTACATTGAGAATTAACATAAAGAAGGTTTCTAGTCTAACCTCCTAGTTCCTTAACTATGTGCCCCTATAGAAAACCTAGATAGTGAATCCACCTTGATGCTACTATGATGTTGATGTCCTACCTTAGCAAGTTGGATGCCCTCCTTTTGGTGTGATGGGTTGACACCGGATTCCATGTTTATTTCACATGGTCTAATGTCGGTTATGGCGAAGTTTCTTGAAAGTAAAATGAATGAATGAGTGTAAGAATATGCATATTAACTAGGATGACTTCAGAGGTGCATTTAGTGTAGGTAAGGGTATGTGACTTTACCTATATATTGCACAAATGTACCTTGAGGGGATTCCTAGGGTGATTTCTTTATGTACATATGTTATGAATAAAATGCATAATGTCGATTCTAGATATTCTTAGTCTTATATGATGTTGGTTTCACTTGATATACATGATGTTGGTCTAAATTTCTATATATGAGATTAACTACACTTGTTATGATGTTATATGATGTAAAGGAATTTCTTATGGTCTCTTTGCTAGTTTACATAGTTTATGTGGGGTTATGGGGCTTCACATATACATTGAACTAATTGACTTTAATTGGGATTATGAGTAAGGTGTTGTGATATATTGATGAAAAGTTGCTTATTGCATTATTATAATATTATTCTTGATCATGTAATATGAAAATGTCTTATTCTTGTTATGTTATGGACTTGTCTATGTTCTTGGAATGTGAATGAAATTTTTTAAAGCTAATTATACTTAATACAAAATAAAGGGCTTGTCGGTTTTAGTTATCAACGACAACAACAACAAATAATACAAAATAACAATAACGAGACAGGTTCTTGGAAGGTGATTTAATTATATGCTAATGTAGACAAATGGATAATTGCAATTGTTAGAAACTAACTAAATATTAGTGAGTAATCTAAATTATAAAGGTGATAAACTTTCTGTCAGAAAATTTACCTCGAATCAAGTCGATTTCTCTCGAAAATCAATAAGCATACAAAATAAGAGCATCCAACACCGTAGTCCATTCACTTTCTTGAGTTGATTGTGTGGAATTAGGTTCAGGATTCACTCTGTCGAGCTGAACAAAGGTCAACCTAATATCCATTGACGGGCTTGTTGGTTTTAGTTATCAACGACAACAACAACAAATAATACAAAATAACAATAACGAGACAGGTTCTTGGAAGGTGATTTAATTATATGCTAATGTAGACAAATGGATAACTGCAATTGTTAGAAACTAACTAAATATTAGTTAGTAAGCTAAATTATAAAGGTGATAAACTTTCTGTCAAAAAATTTACCTCGAATCAAGTCGATTTCTCTCGAACTTCAATAAGCATACAAAATAAGAGCATCCTACACCGTAGTCCATTCACTCTCTCGAGTTGATTGTGTGGAATTAGGTTCAGGATTCACTCTGTCGAGCTGAACAAAGGTCAACCTAATATCCATTGACCATCAATCAATAAGCTTGGTTTTAAAAACTTTCTCTTGAGCAAACAAAGAACTATATTTTCATTTACAATTCTTAAATTAAATTGCAGTTACTGATTAAAGTCACTTTTAAACTAAAAATTAGAAATATCCACAAATAAATCAGCCCATAATCATATAATCACACCCCAATAATTGGGGTTTTATCTAATAATTACCAAATTGAATTTCCATCAACTAGGTAAAATTGATTTCGTTCTTACAATGTTGCAATTCGAAGAATCTCAAAGACCCACTTCCAATTTATCGAAAGTGAACAACTTCAATACCCAAAGCTTGGAAAAACTCAAGAAAACCTTGTCTCAATACTTAGAATTCATTACCAAAAACATAAAATCGAAAAATCAATAACAATCTGATACTAAACTAAATGTTTAAAAATGTATTTATAGTCGCCAAAAATATGTTCCTAAGGGAATTTTGACCCAATAGGTTGGGCTCACCGATCCACTCTACAATACGCCCTTTGGTCTATATTCTCTCCCTTATGCCTTGACCTTCAGCTTCCTTAAGGTTTGTAACTTTGGAGGATCCAATAGTGCATCGCGGAACAACTTGTCGATCCGCCGAGTGCTCCTTTCTCTCGCCAACTTAGTTTTCTCCTTCAAGGCTTGGCATAATGGAACTTTAGGTAGTCAAATAGCCATTCGCCGACTCACCAAGTGTACTAGACGATCATCGGGCTTTTTTTCTTCATTCTTTTGGCATGCTTTGTTCCTTTTTGTAAATTAGTATCCTTTCTTGGTTCCTAAATCCATATACCTTGAAATCAAGGGATTTACATAAGTTATTGATAAGCAGTTAAGGACACAAATCATTGTAAATAAAACTCTAAATCAGTCCAAATCTAGGACTCAACAGTTAGCATTCTCATATAAAAAAGAGAGTTAATATTCTTATTGAAATTAACATTTGCTTTCCTAAGAAATTCAGTTTGCCGAAAAAAGAATCCTTTGAAATGCTTTTTTAAAAAAATATAAATTTAATAATTCCAAAGCAAATAAAATTATTTTTACCTTATATAATCAATAGAAACATCATTCATTTTTTATTTGGCAGTGATGACAAACTTTCCTAGAATGATTACATGCTTGAGAAAATATTTTACCAATCGTAGTATTGACTTATTTTTAATATTTGTCAAAAATAAGAAATGACATTTATAGTCTTCACCGGAAGAAATGGGTGGCTAAAATTACTTTTCTCAAATCTCCTACCTCGTTCTCATTTGTATAGTTTGATAACATGTTCTGCATTGGAAAATACACTATTTTTAGAAATAAAATTATGCCGGATGTTGTATGAATTGGTATGTTCACTGAATCTAAATGTTCATCACCTCTTCATTTTATCTACAATAAACCTTTTTAATTTTTAACATTTTATCAATAATTCACAATCAACATCAAGCATTAAGTTGAGATCATCCAAATTAAGATACCAAAAAAGGATTGTGTAACGACCTGTTTAGTCATTTTGAGCAGCTGATTTTATTTCTGGAAAAATTGGCTGAGGCGACGGACACCACGACGGACCGTCGTGGGCACGACGGACCGTCGAGGGTGTCTCGTTCCAGAACACTTAGAATTCTGAAAATTGAGCATTAAAATCGACTCTCTGTAATCTGTGACGGACCTGCAGGACGGGCTGTCACAGCTACGACGTACCGTCGTGAGCTCCCATTGCAAAACACTTCAACTTTTGAGAATTTGGTACAGGGAACGAGTCTCTGATCGTCATGACGGAAGTGCAGGACGGACCGTCACAGGTGTGACGGACCGTCACAGTCTACTTAGTGAAAAATGGAGTTCTAAGATGCTGCGACGACCTGCGTGACGGACCGTCGCAGGCACGACGGGCCGTCACATGTTGCGCAAATCCCAAGCAAAATCGGATTTCTTTACACGTTGTAAGGGACGTTTTGGACTATTCTTTCCTTAATTATAAAGTTAGAGGGTTAATATTAATAAGTCTAATTACTTGGGGGTTAAAAGAGGTAACCTTAAGTTAATTAGTGGGTTATTATTGTCATCCTTTACACTTAATTATATGTTAATTAGGGTAAAAGAAAGAGGGTTTGAATAAAAGAAAACAGAAAGAACAGAGAGAGGGAGAGGAGTCGATCAAGAGGAGAAAACAAAGCTTGGGAGATTTCGTGTTGATCACTATTCTTCGGTGGAGGTAGGTTATGGTTTTTACGATATTCGTAGTGAACTCTTAATAGTGAATGATATGTATTGATAGTATTGTAAACCCTGCTATGTGCTTAATTGTATGCTTGCATGATTGTGATTATGAAATTGTGAATAAATAAGCATGATAAAACTATTGAATCCTAAATCTTGAAAGAAACCCTAATTCACTTGTTAGTGATGATGCCTTGGTGTAAAAGAAGGCTTGATGAATTATATAATGAGATTGATGATGCCTTAGTATAAAAGAAGGCTTGATGAATTATATAATGAGATTGATGATGCCTTTGTATGAAAGAAGGCTTGATGAATTAGGGGATCGGGTGCCACGTTCCGGTACCAGGATAGAATGAGGATCGGAGTGTCACGTTCCGACACCAGGATAGAATATGGATCGGGTGCCACATTCCGGTACCTGGATAGAAATAGAGGATCGGGTGCCACGTTCTGGTACCAGGATAGAATGAGGATCGGAGTGCCACGTTCCGGCACCAGGATAGAATATGGATCGGAGTGTCACGTTCCGACACCAGGATAGTAGATGGAGCGGAGTGTCACGTACCGACACAAGAGGAAGAAAGATAATGAAATCTTGAAAGATGATAAATATACTCAATCTAATGAACCCAATTCCCAAATGAGTATGGTATTGAGGCTTGAGTCCTCATGTGTGAACTTAACGGAAATTGATAATGAATAGTACTTGTCGTTGCTACATGTTAAGTATTATAGTTGATTTTATAATATTACTTGATATATATTATCTTCTATTTTGAGTTGGCCAATGATACTTACTCAGTACCCGTGTTTTGTACTGACCCCTACTTGTTTCTTTCTTTCTTTGTTATTTGTGGAATGCAGCAAACGTTCCGTCACCTTCAACTCAACAGTAGATCTAGCCAGTCTTCACTCCATCGGAAATTCAGGGTGAGCTAACGCGTCTAGCTTGGACTGGATCTTCTTCCTTAAGTCTCGATGCCTTGAACTTCCGGCATGGACTAGCTTTTCATTTGTTTTAGCTTCTTAGACATTTTTAGTTAGTAATTTGGTTATAGATGTTCTTGTGATGATGACTTCCAGATTTTGGTCATATTAATAATAGTTTTGAATTGTTTCAAGTCTTCCGCATTATTTTCTGTCGATATACATTGAAATGTTAAGGGTTAGATTAGTTGGTTCGCACATAGGAGGGTAAGTGTGGGTGCCAGTCGCGGCTCGGTTTTGGGTCGTGACAAACTTGGTATCAGAGCATTAGGTTCGTTGGTCTCATCACACAAGAACGAGTCTAGTAGAGTCTTAAGGAACGGTAGGGGGACGCCTTTACTTTTCTTTGAGAGGCTATAAGACTTTAGGAAAATTCCATTCTTTCATTCTTTCTTTCGTGCTACTACTTGAGTCCAATTGGTATCTAGGTGATACAAATTGGTATCTGACCATCTTCACTCTATTTCGCAGATGGTTAGAACTAGAGCAACGACCGCACCAGCAGCGACAACGGCAAGACAGGATGCGTCAGAGCCAGCCACTGGGGCTGTAGCTCGAGGGGGATCAGTGGCAAGAGGCCGTGGTAGAGGCCGTGGGAGGACGTCCTCTAGAGGAAGAGGACGAGCACCTAGCCCATCTGGTACTAGGGCGGTGAATCCTCCACCGACTGAGGAAGTGATAAGAGAGGGTGAGAAAGGGGAGAGTGAACAAGTGCAAAATGAGGAATTGCCACCCCAACCTACCCCAGAGATGATCAATCAGGTTCTTGCTTATCTTAGAGGGTTATCTGATCAGGGTCAGGCACCTCCGGTGTTTTCTGCACCAACACCTCCCGTTCCAGAGGTACAACATGCAGCCACTATGGCTCCTCGTATGGATGCCTCATTGGAAATAGGCACATTTCCTCGTCTGACTACTGGGCCTATAATGACAAATGATCAACATGAACTTTTCAGTAAGTTCTTAAAATTGAAACCCCCAGTCTTCAAAGGTGCAGAATCTGAGGATGCTTACGATTTCCTGGTTGATTGTCATGAGCTACTACACAAGATGGGTATCGTAGAACGGTTTGGCGTTGAGTTCGTAAGTTATCAGTTTCAAGGAAACGCCAAAATGTGGTGGCGGTCACATGTTGAGTGTCAACCAAAAGAGGCACCGCCTATGACTTGGGCATCATTCTCTAGCTTGTTTATGGAGAAGTATATCCCAAGGACTTTGAGAGATATAAAAAGGGATGAGTTCTTGAGTCTAGAGCAAGGTAGGATGACGGTTAATGCATATTAGGCTAAATTCCGTGCATTATCCAGGTATGCCACCCAACTTTGTTTCAGTCCACAAGAACGGATTCGCCGTTTTGTGAAGGGGCTGAGGTCAGAATTGTGGATTTTAGCCTTACAGGTAGCGGCTACGGCAAAATCCTTCCAAGAGGTGGTAGACTTCGTGATAGAGGTGGAAGGAGTGAAGCCAGATGACTTCACCACGACATCGACATCAAAAAGGTTTCGAAAGGGAGGTGAGTTCAATGGTTCTTATACTAGAGGACAGGGTTCTGGAGGTTACTCGGTTCGACCAATTCAGTCCTCATTACAGACTGTAGTTGGGGGTCCACCTCAGACCGGTCAACACTTCTCCGAGAGACCTATGCTTGAACCAAGAGAATGTTACGGATGTGGGGAGATTGGACACATTAAGAGGTATTGTCCAAAACAGAGTTACAAAACCCCACTAGCTAGAGGTAGAGGTAGTCATGGTAGAGACGGTTATTCTGGAGGGCGTGGTGGCCGAGGTAATGGTGGTCACCAAAACGGCAGAGGTGAAGGGCAAACTGGAGTCACTACAACGCAACATGGTAGGGGCAACGGACAGACAAGTAATGGGGCCCATTGTTACGCTTTTCCTGGGAGATCTGAAGCGGAGACATCAGATGCTGTCATCACAGGTAATCTTTTGATTTGTGATTGCATGGCTTCTGTGTTGTTTGATCCTGGATCCACATTTTCCTATGTATCTTCCTCATTTGCTAATGGTCTAAATTTACATTGTGAATTACTTGACATGCCTATTCGTGTTTCTACTCTGGTGGGTGAGTCTGTGATAGTTGAAAAGGTATATAGGTCTTGTTTGGTGAATTTTGTGGGGAGCAACACTTATGTAGATTTGGTTATCTTAGAAATGGTTGACTTTGACGTAATTCTGGGTATGACTTGGCTTTCTCCGCAATTTGCGATCTTGGATTGTAATGCTAAAACAGTGACGTTAGCCAAGCCTGGGACAGATCCGTTAGTGTGGGAGGGTGACTACACTTCCAATCCGGTGCGTATCATCTCCTTTCTTCGTGCTAAGAAAATGGTTAGTAAAGGGTGTTTAGCTTTCTTGGCACATCTCAAGGATGACACTACTCAAGTACCTTCAATTGAGTCAGTTTCGGTAGTCCGTGAGTTTTTGGATGTGTTCCCTGCAGATCTTCCGGGTATGCCACCAGATAGGGATATAGACTTTTGTATTGATCTTGAACCGGGTACTCTCCCCATTTCTATACCCCCTTATAGAATGGCTCCCGCGGAGTTAAGAGAGTTAAAGGCAAAACTTCAAGAGTTGTTGAGCAAAGGCTTCATTAGACCAAGTGCATCTCCTTGGGGTGCTCCAGTGCTATTTGTGAAGAAGAAGGATGGGAGTTTTCGGATGTGCATACACTATAGACAACTGAACAAGGTAACTATCAAGAACAAGTATCCCATTCCTCGCATTGATGACTTGTTCAATCAGTTACAACGTGCTTGTGTCTTCTCCAAAATTGACTTGAGATCCGGTTATCATCAATTGAAGATACAGGCAGCGGATGTGCCAAAGACTGCTTTTCGAACTAGGTATGGGCATTATGAATTTGTGGTAATGTCTTTTGGTCTTACGAATGCCCCTGCTGCGTTCATGAGTTTGATGAACGGAATTTTCAAGCCATATCTGGATCTCTTTGTGATCGTATTCATTGATGATATATTGATATACTCCAAGAGTAAGAAGGAACATGAGGAGCATTTGAGAATGGTGTTAGAGTTATTGAGGAAAAAGAAGCTTTATGCCAAATTCTCCAAGTGTGAGTTTTGGCTAGATTCGGTGTCCTTCTTGGGACATGTGGTTTCTAAAGATGGAGTGATGGTGGATCCATCTAAGATTGAGACAGTGAAGAATTGGGTGAGACCTACAAATGTGTCAGAAATAAGGAGCTTTGTTGGTTTAGCTAGCTACTACCGCCGATTTGTCAAGGGATTCTCTTCTATTGCGTCCCAATTAACGAACTTGACTAAGCAGAATGTTCCATTTGTATGGTCGGATGAGTGTGAGGAAAGCTTTCAGAAACTCAAGACCTTGTTGACTACTGCACCAATTCTTACTTTGCCAGTAGAGGGTAAAAACTTCATCGTTTATTGTGATGCATCCTATTAAGGTTTGGGTGTAGTGCTAATGCAAGAGAAGAATGTGATTGCTTATGCTTCGAGGCAATTAAAGGTGCATGAACGTAACTATCCGACCCATGATCTTGAGTTGGTCGCGGTAGTATTTGCACTAAAGCAATGGAGACACTATTTGTATGGGGTTAAGTTTGAAGTCTATACGGACCATCGTAGCCTACAGTATGTCTTCACTCAAAAAGATTTGAACTTGAGACAGAGGAGATGGATGGAACTACTGAAGGACTACGACATCACTATCTTGTATCATCCGGGAAAAGCGAACGTTGTGGCGGATGCTTTAAGTAGAAAGGCCGGAAGCATGGGAAGTCTAGCTCATTTGCAAGTTTCCATACGCCCATTGGCTAGAGAGGTTCAGAATCTGGCTAATGACCTTATGAGGTTAGAAATAAATGAGAAGGGAGGATTGTTAGCTTGTGTGGAGGCAAGATCTTCCTTCCTTGACAAGATTAAGGGAAAGCAGTTTAACGATGAGAAATTGATCAGGATCCGCGATAAAGTATTGCGAGGAGAGGCTAAAGAAGCAACAATCGATGAGGAAGGTGTTTTGAGGATTAAGGGAAGGGTATGTGTACCCCGCATCGATGATTTGATCACCACTATTCTGACAGAGGCTCATAGTTCCGGATATTCGATACATCCTGGTGCAACCAAGATGTACCGTGACTTAAAACAACACTTTTGGTGGAGTAGAATGAAGCGCGACATTGTTGATTTTGTTGCCAAATGTCCAAATTGTCAACAAGTAAAGTATGAACACCATAGGCCCGGAGGAACACTTCAGAGAATGCCCATTCCTGAATGGAAGTGGGAGAGAATTGCAATGGACTTCGTGGTTGGTCTTCCAAAGACATTGGGTAAGTTTGATTCCATTTGGGTGATTGTTGATAGATTAACTAAGTCCGCTCACTTCATTCCTGTCAAGGTGACCTACAATGCAGAGAAGTTAGCAAAAATCTACATCTCAGAAATCGTTCGACTGCATGGAGTTCCACTCTCCATCATATTAGATAGAGGTACGCAGTTTACTTCTAAGTTTTGGAGGACATTGCATGCTGAATTAGGTACTAGGTTGGACCTTAGTACTGCGTTTCACCCTCAGACTGATGGTCAGTCTGAGCGAACGATTCAAGTGTTGGAGGATATGCTTCGTGCATGTGTGATAGAATTTGGTAGTCATTGGGATAGCTTCTTACCTTTGGCAGAGTTTTCATACAATAATAGCTATCACTCCAGTATTGACATGGCTCCATTCGAGGCATTGTATGGGAGGAGGTGTAGATCTCCCATTGGTTGGTTCGATGCATTTGAGGTTAGACCTTGGGGTACTGACCTCTTGAGGGATTCGTTAGATAAGATGAAGTGCATTCAAGGAAAGTTTCTAGCGGCGCAAAGTAGGCAAAAGGAGTATGCAGACCGAAAAGTTAGAGACTTGGAGTTCATGGAGGGTGAACAAGTCTTGTTGAAGGTTTCACCCATGAAAGGGGTGATGCGTTTCGGAAAAAGGGGCAAGCTAAGTCCAAGGTATATTGGACCATTTGAGGTACTTAAGCGAGTAGGGGAGGTGTCCTATGAATTAGCCTTTCCTCCAGGGCTGTCCGGAGTGCATCCGGTATTTCATGTGTCCATGTTGAAAAGATACCATGGGGATGGAAACTACATCATCCGTTGGGATTCAGTTTTGCTTGATGAGAATTTGACTTATGAGGAGGAACCGGTTGCTATTTTAGATAGAGAAGTTCGCAAGTTGAGGTCGAGGGAGATTGCATCCATCAAGGTTCATGGAAGAATCGACCGTTGAAGAGGCCACTTGGGAGAAGAGGCAGACATGCGAGAAAAATACCCACATCTGTTTACAGATTCAGGTACTCCTTCTCGCCCTTGTTCTTCTTCTTTTGATCGTTCGAGGATGAACGACGGGTAAATTGGTATCTATTGTAACGACCTGTTTAGTCGTTTTGAGCGGCTGATTTTATTTCTGGAAAAATTGGCTGAGGCGACGGACACCACGACGGACCGTCGTGGGCACGACGGACCGTCGAGGGTGTCTCGCTCCAGAACACTTAGAATTCTAAAAATTGAGCATTAAAATCGACTCTCTGTAATCTGTGACGGACCTGCAGGACGGGCTGTCACAGCTACGACGTACCATCGTGATCTCCCGTTGCAAAACACTTCAACTTTTGAGAATTTGGTACAGGGAATGAGTCTCTGATCGTCATGACGGAAGTGCAGGACGGACCATCACAGGTGTGACGGACCGTCACAGTCTACTTAGTGTAAAATGGAGTTCTAAGATGCTGCGACGACCTGCGTGACGGACCGTCGCAGGCACGACGGGCCGTCACAGGTTGCGCAAATCCCAGGCAAAATCGGATTCTTTACACGTTTTTAAGGGACGTTTTGGACTATTCTTTCCTTAATTATAAAGTTAGAGGGTTAATATTAATAAGTCTAATTACTTGGGGGTTAAAAGAGGTAACCTTAAGTTAAATTAGTGGGTTATTATTGTCATCCTTTACACTTAATTATATGTTAATTAGGGTAAAAGAAAGAGGGTTTGAATAAAAGAAAACAGAAAGAACAGAGAGAGGGAGAGGAGTCGATCAAGAGGAGAAAAACAAAGCTTGGGAGATTCGTGTTGATCACTATTCTTCGGTGGAGGTAGGTTATGGTTTTACGATATTCGTAGTGAACTCTTAATAGTGAATGATATGTATTGATAGTATTGTAAACCCTGCTATGTGCTTAATTGTATGCTTGCATGATTGTGATTATGAAATTGTGAATAAATAAGCATGATAAAGCTATTGAATCCTAAATCTTGAAAGAACCCCTAATTCACTTGTTAGTGATGATGATGCCTTGGTGTAAAGAAGGCTTGATGAATTATATAATGAGATTGATGATGCCTTAGTATAAAAGAAGGCTTGATGAATTATATAATGAGATTGATGATGCCTTAGTATGAAAGAAGGCTTGATGAATTAGGGGATCGGGTGCCACGTTCCGGTACCAGGATAGAATGAGGATCAGAGTGTCACGTTCCGACACCAGGATAGAATATGGATCAGGTGCCACATTCCAGTACCAGGATAGAAATAGAGGATCGGGTTCCACGTTCCGGTACCAGGATAGAATGAGGATCGGAGTGCCACGTTCCGGCACCAGGATAGAATATGGATCGGAGTGTCACGTTTCGACACCAGGATAGTAGATGGAGCGGAGTGTCACATACCGACACAAGAGGAAGAAAGATAATGAAATCTTGAAAGATGATAAATATACTCAATCTAATGAACCCAATTCCCAAATGAGTATGGTATTGAGGCTTGAGTCTTCATGTGTGAACTTAACGGAAATTGATAATGAATAGTACTTGTCGTTGCTACATGTTAAGTATTATAGTTGATTTTATAATATTACTTGATATATATTATCTTCTATTTTGAGTTGGCCGATGATACTTACTCAGTACCCGTGTTTTGTACTGACCCCTACTTGTTTCTTTCTTTCTTTGTTATTTGTGGAATGCAGCAAACGTTCCATCACCTTCAACTCAACAGTAGATCTAGCCAGTCTTCACTCCATCGGAAATTCAGGGTGAGCTAACGCGTCTAGCTTGGACTGGATCTTCTTCCTTAAGTCTCGATGCCTTGAACTTCCGGCATGGACTAGCTTTTCATTTGTTTTAGCTTCTTAGACATTTTTAGTTAGTAATTTGGTTATAGATGTTCTTGTGATGATGACTTCCAGATTTTGGGGATATTAATAATAGTTTTGAATTGTTTCAAGTCTTCCGCATTATTTTCTGTCGATATACATTGAAATGTTAAGGGTTAGATTGGTTGGTTCGCTCACATAGGAGGGTAAGTGTGGGTGCCAGTCGCGGCTCGGTTTTGGGTCGTGACAGATTGCTATCTAAACGAGGTTGTAATATAAGAGACATGTTTGTCAAAACACGCAACCTTCTCTACAATTGATTGTACACAATAATATTGATTTATAAGATAAATTTATGTCTCCTAATTCTTATTATTCACGATGGTCTCTTTTACATTGAGAAAAAGCTAGATTCTTTTAATGGATCACGTCAATTCAACATCTCAAAAGAACCTCAAGCCTACTTTATCATCATCGACCATATTTGGATCCATGCCTAGTATTTCCTTAAAACTTTAGTACAAGGGTGGAACCATGTCCTGACTCTTCCAATGAAATATCTTACCTAGAAATTTCAAAAAAGAAGGTGTGATCAAACACAACTCTACTTTATACTTTAAACAACAAGGAAAATGTAACTTCATATAATAGAAGCAAAAATAACTAAAGGTGTAGTGGATTCACCATGATGTAGCAAGAACAAATGCTTGATGTTTGTTAAATATATTCTAAGCTTCTTCATATTTGAATTTGAAAATCTGTGAGGCCAATTGTTTATTAAACTCAATCATGATAAAACTAATGTGACTTGTGTGTTGAGGGATTTGTTTTTATTTGTATTCAGATAGAGCATCAACCGTTATAACACTCTCTTTGTTGCTTTCAGATAGATGGTTTTTGCTCAAATACTCTTAACCTTTTATTTAATTTATCTATAACCTTTTTTTATTGGAATTTTGTTGTTTGTTTTAATATGAATGAATAATGTTTTTGATAAGTATAGGTGTATAGTCACTTGAATAAAGGAAGGTGTACAACTATATTAACTTTCCTATCAATAAAAAATAAATGTGTTTTTACATCTTCTAGATTTTGAGGATATATAACAAGAAGCTATAATAGATCTTGTCATTAATATTATCAATAAGTTAAAATTGTTCTTACTATTTGGATTTAATTAATACACATCAACGATTTTTACTTGCAAAATCTTAGATGAATTCATTAGACACTAATAATTTATGCTTCTCTAGTAGAATGATTGCGTTGGATTTGATGTATAAGGTACAAATCATAGTTGTGTTTAACCACACCTTTTTTCTGGAATTGAATAATAAAGACATATCATTCGAAGTCATTAGGGATGCTGTTCCATTTGTACAGAAGTGGTAAGGAATTACTAGAATTTGATCCAGATGTGGTCGATGAAGATAATTTAGGTCTGTGGTTCTTTTGCGATATTGATTTGATGGGCTACATGAAAGGGATAAGCTTTACCCCAAAGTAAAATATACCATTGTGGACAGTAAGAATCATAAGATATATATTTGTATTCTAATTAAACATTACGTTCTAACATCAATTGTACATCATATCTCTTTTATCCAAAGGTTTAACTAGTATTACCACCTGGTCAAGGCACCAGTCCTTTTTCAGGTCTCTTTATCTTGATGATCTTCCTTTAATGGTTTTTGTGATTTTTAATAAAATGTAAAAAGAAAAAAAGTTCATTTTGGATAGAAATAAGAGGTAATGAACTTTTAGATTCAACAATCATATCAAATTCTTAGAAAATATTTAATATAATTTTTTACGTGAACAACAACTAACTCATGCGGGGTTTGGTGAATAAATTGTTATACACAAACTATAAAATACACTTCTGATGTAATTTATAAATAAGAGTTATATTTTTTACCAAGTGCATTTGATATAATAAATTTATGGATATGTATTGTCTTTTTGTTCTTTTTGTAATAGTTAATTAATATTGATGACATGAAGTAACCAAATAAAGGTCCACAGAGAACTTACTCTTGTTAGGTAATTGTATCCGTCCATGACAGAAGTCTCAAGATCCAATAAAACTTTTAGAGATCTACAAATTCAAGGGAAATCCAATTGATCAAAGGCTATGATAATCTGTAAGATGTTCAAGCCTGATGCTGGAGGCCTCTATCCCTCCAAATCCAACAACAAAAATATGAAAATGAGGTGGCATTTGATAATTTTTTGGGTGAGTTTCAAACTCAATTCTCCCCTAGAAATATACACCCCTTTAAAACTGCAAAACCTAAAACTAGAGGAAATTGATTCTAAAGTATAGTACTATACAATAGATAGTCAAGCATTAGTGTAATAGTTGCTAACACTTTCTTTCCTTCTTTCCTTGATTATATAATCAATTTGCTTTTGATACAAAAATGGAAAGTTTTTTTGGGTAAAGAAAGCAATGACATGGAGGTTCAAAAACAACGGAAGATGAGAGTTGCTGAAGTAATTTATCTACGTAATCCTTCATTACTCCAAAGTTCTACCTTGTGCTTTTTTTTATTTCTAGTCGGCTATAATAATCCGATGTTGCGTCGAGTGTATTGGTGGAAACATCCTTCGTATCCTAGAAAGTTATTATTAAGGTCCGCGCATATTCTACCTTCCCCATATCTCGCTTGTGGGATTACATTGTATTTGTTGTTATTGATTTGTTTCTTCTAAAAAATCTCCATTGATCTTATTTTAGTTGTGGATGTTAATTCTTTTAAATTGGTTTTTTATTTCCACTCAATCCTTTTATAGGTTCCAGAGATGAGACTCTTTATAATGATCAATTGTTATACCCATAACTCCTATGTTTCAACAGGAGTTATGAGTATACTAGGTATGTGTCGATCATTTCAAAAGTCTTGTCTCCCAAACCATATAAGGTATCCGTTGAAATAAAAAATAATTTAAAAGTAGTAATATAAAAAAGTATAATCAGAAAAGATTTTATTTAAAAAAATATCTTTTAAGAAGAAAAAAACCCAACAATAACAACCTACCCAATGTAACCCCAAAACGGGATAGGGGAGGTAGGATGTATGCAGACCTTTCTCCTAATTTTGTGAGATAGAAATTTTGTTTTTGATAATACCCTCAACACAACAACCTATTATCAAAACAAGTTAGAAAATTTTAAAAATCCCCCAAGATTGAAGTATCATACTTTGGTGGAATTCAAAATTCGTGTATAAGTTGCTCCAAGAACACTAATCTCCTGTTTTTTTTTTCTAAACCTCCATGCCTTTGCTTTCTTCACATGCTACTACTCTCCATTTTGAATCCAATACAAACTAATGAATTATCAAGGAAGAAAAGTTTAAGCAACTTATACACTAATGATGACTACCCCTGCATCGTAGCATGCTTCAGAATCAATATCTTCTATTTCAGGGTTTGGTAAATATAATGGGGGTATTATTTTCTAGGGATGAAGTGAGTTTGAAACTCACCCAAAACATTTATTAAATGCTACCTCTGTTTCATATTGTACATACTCACTAAATAACATGATAACTGTTGAACAATTCATGGATTTTTTGGATGGATATCCAAAAATGAACTATTAAACACTTAAAAAAATCATTCACATGTCTTAATAATTATTATCAATGTAAATACATCTCACATTTACAAACTATTTCTTCTCCGTATTATATAATTCCCTCATTTTTATTAAAAATATTAAGGTGGAAGCCTACTCTTTATGCTAAAGAAATCTATATTTTACAAATCATTTATTTTCAGTGCTTACATCCTAATTTTCCCGAAAAGGTCTTAATTAAATTATTTTCCACTTTGAAACTAAAATAAAAATAACATACCAAGTTAAATCCCACAACCTTCCACTTTGCAATTACATTTCTATACAAATGTATTTTTGTAACATTATTGTTATCATATTTTTATAAATATTATCACTACTAATGTTAATAAACCAAATATTTAGTAGCAATTAAGATCTTCCGAATTGGAAAAAAAAATATAACATGAATTTTCTATAGGGTTGAGTATGAACAAACCTCAATACAACATGGAGCTAAATATTTCTCAAGCATATATCACGACAAGACTTTAAATATTAAACTCTATATTATATTGGGTTGAAATTTCAAGTCATACATCACATTCATTTAATTTTATGTTGTCTATGGTCAATTTTCTGAATTTTACATTGTTGATTTCTATATGTTGAAATACCCCAAATTTATATAATTCCATGCTCTCCAAGTTAGGGAAATCAAATAAACCTTTCCAATACACCCTCAATCAAATACATGTATTTATTAAAGAGGAACGAGACCACTTCAGTTCAGATTAGTGGAAGGATTCAATTTGCAATACTCTAAAACCGAATTTGTCAACGATGTATTCTTATATGCAAATTTAAGTAATTCATATATATCTCCAAGTAAAAAGTCCAGAGTAAATTCTTCAACATGAATAGGTTGGGTAAAATATATCAACAAGCCAATATCTTTAAGAAATTTCTCCCAGAGAATATAGAAAATCAAACTAAAATTTTGAATTTTTTGGAAATACATTAGTAATGAAGACTCTTTGCCTGGAAGTCATGAAATTGAGAAAATCATTTTTTGCTCACTAGAATGGGATCAATAAGAGGATTTGAAATTGAGTGATACCTCAACGTAATTTAAAAGAAGCCTCCATTGCCTTGATATTACACAACTTTTAGCAACTTCTTTTGCTTCTGAAAATATTTAGGGGATGTATATTAAGATTGAATTTGGTGAATTACTAAGTTGGAATCCTCCAACCATGATTCTTTTGTGCAATTCCATGAAGTAAAATCTTCAACTAATGTTTTGCAAGGTTGGCGTCTCCTTTCAGTTTATGATGATATAACCTAGGTTGGTTCAGTTTAGACCATTTGGAAAAAGTAGGCATTAATCTTCCTAATGCAAGGTTTTCAACAAAATGTTATTAGCCTATTTTACCCTTCTAAGATAGATTTTACACTAGACATAATAGTCATTTTCTTATTTTCCTTATATGTAGAACGATGAAATAAACTAAGTCTTTGTATACTAAATACTTCCTATTTGAAGTATATAAGAAATCTTACCATTATATAGTATCAATTATAGTATTTAAATTATTTTATATAGGTAGCATATGGTGTAAATACAATTATACTACCTTAAATGTTATTTTTAATATTGAGAACCTTTAAATCAACAAATAATCCACTTACTAATTTTATCCTTACTAAAGTTTTGACTGTACACATGTAATTTATACATATATACTTTTAGTCTTTGAATATCACACTAATTAGAACTTCAACAGAACGGCATAGTTTTGATGACAACAAAAGGTCCAAAGATATCTAACTAGACCACTATATCAACCAAAAGACTACAACTTTAGGATTACAATTTGAATCTCTCTGAAGCGACATTGTAATATGTTTTGGAGTTAATTGAAGAAGTTATCACAACGAAAAAGCAATGGAGTGAACATCATGATTTAAATCTTATGACAAGGAAGTCCAGTGGAATTTAGATAGATGAGAAGCACATACTTTATTTTATTCCATAATGTGCATCTAATTAATGAAAGACGAAAAAAATTATATTTGATTGAATGGAAGACTCCAACATCCATTTGTAAGAAACTAATTTTATCCTAGATAAATAAGAGAAATCAAATATTCACGTGGGTGACTTTTTAGAATTATGTGGAGTTTTTAATTCATGGTTTGTTTCTTTTGAAAATTTGTTTGTTCTATCATTAATTTTTTATTTTTCCTACTCAATTATAAATCAAGTCGAGAGATAATCTAGTTTAATTGTAAAGACTCAAAAATTGATCATGAGAGCGACTACCATAAACCCTAGTAGGCAAGACAAATACAAGATAACATATTCTCAATAAAACTAGAAATAACATAAGTGGATGGAGTAATAAGATAAGAAAGGGGACTTAGCGTAGGCACATACAAATAATATAAAAATAAAACAGGGGCCCAAAATAGAATGAGAAAGATAAATATACACAACACCTACCGCAAACCTTGTTTTACAGGTACAAGAGCACGTAAACTACGAGGATAAGAGTACACAAAATAAAATTTTATAATGAAATACAAAATCAGAGGGTGGCTCTATTGCGGTGAAATTTAAGGCATTTTCCTTAGCCCACCAAAATTTTGGTGGCCTCAAATTTTTTTCAAGATTGAATTATGTGTAAAATTTTATATAGAAAAATTAATTACTTATGATAAAAAGTATAATTTTCTTAAAAATAAATTATTTTATTCACTTTAACATCTTTTGTATTTTGTTAAAAATAAGAATTAATAGTGAAAAGTGTTGAACAAAGTGAATTACATTTTTTTTTTCTTTTTAAATTTTTGTTCAAGCATTCCTACAAGCATATTAAAATGAGGCATACCAAGTCATCAACTTCTTGAGTCAAATTATATGATTCTAACTCTTATCTTTATTTAATATTTTTAACTTATTACTTATAACATTATCTTAACAATACATATAATAATTGTCTCATTGAAATGACGTTTCCAATATTGAGTTGATAAAATCTTACCTAAAACTAATAACGAAAAACAATATTATACACTGATAGTTTTCCTCTAAATAGTGTAAGAAAAACAAATTTTTAATAAATCAGTATATAAAAATTATTTATATTTTAGGCCGCGAATTGAAATTTTGCTTTAGGCCCCCAATTACATTGAGCCGCCCCTGTACAAAATATAGATAAAAGTACAAAAGAAAAAGAAGCAAGCATCTAGATTCCAATGGCTCATTACAAAGAAGAAAAATGGGGCCTTAGAATGCGAGAAGATAAAAAGGTTGACTTGTACTAGGCATTGCGTTTAATAAAAGATGTAGAAGTGTAGTATGAGTACCAAAATGCGAAGTACTAAGTAGGCATCACGGACGACTGTGATGAGTGGAAATTATATAACATATGAAGCATGGTAGTAATAACAATAATATCCAAAACAATACTAGAAAATTGAATTAAAAAAAATAATAGGGAACATAATGTCACGCTTTGAGGCTACCCCCTTGACATAAATATGGGACCTAGGATCACATGTGACCCCAAGTTATCCCTGAATTGGCATATCATAGCATACTAAGATAAAGTGAAATAAGAAATATTGTTCAGAAGCTAAACATGAGATAAATTGAAAGATGGGGAATACCCAATCTAAGCCTTAAAATATAAATACTAAGAAGAGTTTAAGATATTAAAGTAAAATTCAAATACAAAAGATGAATCTGTCTGTCTGAAATAAGCCTCTAACTGACTACAGATGTTGGGACATGCCCAAGCTAATTCTAGTAAAATTGAAACTAAAAAGAAAGACTTAAATATAAAGAACATATCTATAGTCATTGAAGAATGAGGACTCACCACTGATACTACTGGATATGTACTGGCTACTGATCTACATGTGATCTGGATGATGAGGACCTAAACCTACATCATAGAAAATGTAGCGTAGAGTATGCATTAATACTTTAAGGGTACTGAGCATCCATGATATGATAAAACTGAACAACATAACATAATTTAAATAGATAATAATTATCAATGATATAAGAAAAACATGAAAAATAAACTAAACATGCTAAATATGAACTAACTGAATGTAGTGACAAAATTCATAACATATTGAAACTGAATAGTGAACTGTAATTGATAACTTGGTCAATACACGTAGGAGCTACTAATAACCAACATAAAACCACATGATATAAATTTTGAGTTTGATGTATACACCCCAACGAGAAGAACCAATATACGTTGCCAAGGGTATAGAGGCATGAGCGATGTTATCACTAAGTGTAATGCCCACAGAGGGGACTTACCTACGGGGCATGTAGTTCTGGGTCTATGAAGGTGACTGACCCTAGTATATTACTCGATATTAAACCTACTTCCAATAGAATGCATACAACAAAAATAACTTAATATAAACTAGACGACTCGATCTTACGAGATACTAACTAAAAATGCAACATTAATGTACTAATAATGAAACATTCTTATGTAACACTTCAAAAGTTCCATGATTAAGACTAGAGCTTCATCTACTAAATAATTTTCAAAACTATGTTTCCATAACTATATTAATGTAATAAGTTCATTGAGAAAAAGGTTAGAGCCAAAACAACAAAGAAAGACCTTGACGTCCGAAAACAAGCTAATTTGAACTAGTTGACATCCCTGTGTTTGGTAAAGGTTTTGGAGTGTCAAATGAAGTCTAAAACTTGTAAAAATACATTGGATAGGTAAAATTCAGTATAGACGGTATAAACGTTTGATAATGAGTCCCCAGGGACCACACAAAGGGTCCTTGAAGAGGTCGCCAACGTGGGTCGGCACACTGCCAAAGTAACTTGCACAAATGAAGAATCAATGGGCTGCTGAGCGACTCACAGCCCACACGAAGCCCACTACCTCAATCAATTTTCGAATGAAGGTTATCATGTATTCCTTACAAACTATGATTATTGTCACATCCGGGGAGCACCCCCTAACATGGTGTACTTGACCTCTCAGAGGTCTTATACAAGCCCATAGTTATCATTCATCGCATTGTCATAGTAAATTTAGCGGAAAATTTAAAACTTTTCATAACACATCATATGCTAGAAACTTTACTTCATATGTATATAAAATATAAGTCATAATAGATTTAGACCCTGAGTCTCTTTTCTATCTTAGACTCAACGACATTAGGATACATTAGGACACGACCCTTTTAAAACATAAGACATAACTATACAACATTTAATAAACTTTACATTAAGACATGAGTAGGGAATCCTTGGAACTTAAGGACCCCTTTCCTTGATCTTGGGAATCATCTATCAAGATCCTCAATCATATACATCCTTTTTAAGCATCCATAACCTACATTTTGTGTAAAAAGTAGAGAAAAATGGGATTAGTACAAGAATGCACTAAGTATGACAATCATGCATTTAAAAGAGACATTGTCTTGAAATCATACTTCATGCATTTTTTGATTAAATTTTCATAAAACCTTTAGACAATAGAATTTATATCATTCACATACTTCATAAAAATATTTTCAAAGGTCAAACATTAAATAAAATCACATATAGAATTTATGACATTTTTGACTCACTTTATAGTGAGCTCTTTTTCCGTTAATAGTGAGCATTATTTCCTTTTATTCATTAACTTCCCAAGTAACCCTCTAATGATACTTGGTGCAATACATAACCTTAAGGCCACAAGGAAAACATACATATAACCCACATGAGCTAACACATATAATCACATAAGGATGATACATCAAAGACACATTTAAGTCAAAACCTTAGGACATTACTGTAAGCTACACCAATTTACACATATATTTACTTTTCTTCATATACATCATTATTAAACCTTGATCACGACCCCAATATTAGTCTACTAGTGCAATGAATATATGAAGCCCCATAACCCGATACATTCTTAGTAAACCCTTCATGAGACCACAAACCTTGACATTCAATTCATATTTCAACAAGTAAGTGAAGGAAACTTCATTCATGTGAATAGAAGACCTTCATCATATAGAAATTTAGACCAACATAGTGCATATAAGGATAGGATCACATCTTATAGATTCATACCATGCACATCTTCATAATAAGTAGACAAATACTACCATACCATGCATATGGACATAAGCATAAACATACACATTAGGTCACCTTCCTAGGACTTCCAAAGAAGCTACTTGTGCAATGTCTAGATGGGTTTATTACTTACACCTATCCTTAGTAACCTCCCTTAAGTAATCCTAGTTAGTATCCTATTCATTTACTTCCATTGTCCATTTTACTTTAGGGAAACTATAGCCTTAACCGACACTAAGACCATGGGTGATATAATGGAATTTGGTGTTGTAGAGTCTTACACTAATGGAAGGTGTTCCTACCTAGCCATGGTAGAACATTAACACATGCTAGCATACTAAGTGAATTCACATTGCTAGATACTATGTGGCAAGCATAGTTATGGAACTTGGAAGTACATGTGAAAACCCTCTTTATGCCAAGATGGAGCATTATGCATATTTACTTAAGGAAGCATCACTCTAACACCCTTTTGGGTCATGAGGTTATCCACCCCGTGATGTTTATGGTGACTTACCTTCCCACATTGGGAAAGGACACACACTCATATTCAAGTTCATTCGGTGCTAAACTAAGTTCCCTTTATTGAAAATCCATTATTACTTTACTTTATAAAATATAGGCTTAAGGATATTTATCCCCTCATGCTTAGCTCATACGTCATAGATGAAAGTTCATCAACCTAAATCATGTGAGAAGATACTTTCACATATGCATAGCATATGTATTAGCACTATCTAGTTTGGGATACACTTGAGCACACCTTTCAAGGCTCCTATATTGACTAGATCATCATTCTTGTGTGTGTATACATATATGTAAGCAAACCTTTCACATAAGACATTAATATCACACATGTTCATATATCAATGCATAAGTCTATATGTGTACCTATATGAGCAATCCTTTCATATCAATACTCCAAGACACTATGAACATTCGTACTTCATCATATCATATACTTAACATCATATCATATAAATCATATTCATACAATCCTATGAATGTCTTTAGAAGATAAACCTAGGAACTATCCCATCAAGGTGAACATGTGCAATGCATAGTCAAAGTCCAATACCATTGCGTATGCTAGTACATCTATCAAGTCATCCTCGCGAATGATACATCACACAACATCATAGAATGGTTAGCATAGCATAAAATTCATTTATTTAAGACTTACAACATTCTTACAATAAACTTTAGTCTTTATGTACTTATCTTAGATTTACATCAGATATAACATTATAAGACCTCATCATAGGCATAAATTACATATAACCTTAACATAGTTATATACATGCTCATAATAATATCAACATCACCTAGATTCACAACTAGAGAAGAAGACTAGGCACAAGTTACACATAAGGTGATCATCATAACCACTCCTTAATATAATCATTAATTTTCCTTCAAGGCCATTTCCAACACATATATAATGACAATAAAGTAAACACCGCCACCATAAGTGGACCATACCACACAATGCCATAAAAGGCTTCATCCACATTATATAGAAAAGTAGAGGAGATAAGCATTCTTACCAATACATCAATGTTTGATCATCATTGATCAATAAACCTTTCTAATCAATAATACATTATAGAGCAGTATCTATATGTACCTAAATCATAAAACAAACCATGTACAAGTCGTCACAAGATCATGATTCAACTAGTGCACTATATCACATGTATGGTAGAAAGTAGAGAGTAGATCATCAAGTAACTTCCCTAGTTTTACTCAACAATCATAGTGTATCAATAATATACATTTAGGGCATTAGATAAATTGATATAATCAAATCTAAATCATGATTCATCTACCCTATAATTAAGATCACATAATGTTCATTACAACATCCAATTTGTAGGCGAGAAGAACCTAGACCAATTCATGGCAAGACTCCTTTTCTTTTATCATAAACAATTCATACACACAATTCATTAATATCATCAATATAAGGCAGTAGTTAAGGAAAACATAACCTAAATGAAACCCTACTACAATTTTCCGTAACCTCTAGATCACAGTGAACCTGCTACTTTAGACATCGATGGAAAATAGAAGAATCATAGGCTAATCGATTGATCCACATGAATAAATTATTTACAATTCATCAATAACATCTAAGTAAGACAGTAGATACAACCATCCCTACACAATCTGATTCCACATTTAATCATTAAAAGTCCAATGTTACAATGAATCATGGAGAACTAGGCTAAATATGTTCAAATATTCATACATTGATACACATGGATCCTTCATCATCAATTCATGTAAGTAATAGTGGGTATAAGCAATTCAACGTAAGAAAATCACAATTCAACCATTAACAAGCCATGATCACAATGCCCATGCAAGGGTTAAATCGATTTATGGAAGGAACATGGGTTCATCATCCAATTGGATTAAAATCATTTTAAAAACAATACATTAACATCAATTAATCATTTAACCACTAAAAACGTTTTGAGAAGTTAGTCCCGCGAAGTAGAGATGGATAAAGCAGGGACAACTCAGTTCGCTTTGTTCATTTTTGAGGGCTTTTCCTTTGTTTCGGTTGGGCCCAGAAGTTTACTTGTCCAATCTAAGCTAAGTCCCGTGAGACTAATCAGTCAAGTCAACCATACCTAACCCATTAATAGATTGAAGAAGAAGAGATTTGATCATATTTTTCTCAATGAAAACTTTGAGATTAACTCTCTAAATGAAAGGATATCTAGAGATGAAGGATAACAATAACTTTATATACATGAAAACCTTTAAAATTGATGAAGAAACCATAGGAATTAATGCTCCAATCTGTTGTTGAGATTCACCAACTATGGAGGTTTCTAGGGAGAAGATTTTTGGAGGGAAAAGTTTATTTCGTGTAGAGGGGATTGGAAAGGTTGTTCACGTGTTTGATTACTTATATACATCCCAAAATAGGTAAATAAGTCAAGTAGAGTAAGTTTAGTACGTGGGTTAAATTTCCCATTCACCCTTTAATTGAAACAGCACGCATGCAACAACTGCAGGCCACCATCGACAGACCACCATCGACTGACCGTCCTTTGGCTTCCGTCGATTGGACCTTGGCCTGTTTTTGGGTTGAGACCTTCCCAGTCTAAGTTTACATTAACGATACCTCACCAAATTGCCGTTGTTCAACTAACAAGCCATCATTTGATTCGTCGATTGACACTGCCAAGACAGTGTCTCGACCAGCGTTTGGTCCTTCTTGTGGGCCCTTTTGCGGGGCACTTTAGAAGTCGTACCTGAACGTTTCCAACGTAAATACAACCCTTAAAATTTTTTAGACCTTCCACATGAGTTTTAACAAAAACAAATACAATAACATGCCCAAACAGGCTAGGCCCCATCAAGACATAGTTTGAGCGTCTTAAGGGCTAACTTTCGAACGTCTTGGACGTTCTTGGGCGTTTAACCTCCAAACTTCATGAAAATATATATAATATCTTTAAAAATCATTATAATTCATTTTAATACTTCATAATATCATGTATTGCAATATCTAAACACAAATGGACACATGACACACATAGGTGACTAGTCGTCGAACGTTTTGGTCGCCCCTTAACGTTTGACTTCCAAATCACCTCAAACTTTACAGACTTCCTATAAACCATATAATAATTCATTTTAGTACCTTATAAACTTAATACAAACATGTTAGAATCTAGACACCCTAACTCATTTTGGGGTCTTACAATTATGATATGTTAATCTCACGAATGACGGTTGTGATGAAAGGAATTTCTCATCTAAACCTAAAGATCATAAGATCATGTTATACAAGGATTTAGTATCCTATGGATTAATATAATTTTTATGATGAATGATGACTTAAAGGTTATTCAAAAAGGGACTTTAGCTTAGCACCGATGAACTGATATGAGAGGTGTCCGTTCCCTAGTGTGAAGGTGAAAAGGTAGGTTCACAATGACTCTCATGATATAGAGGCTGCCATGTAATGTGGAACTATGGGTATCTAATATATCTCCTATTTGTTGAACTATGTTGCCACCATAGGAACACTATAGTGGATCCACCTTGAAATCTATGTTCATGTTTGGTTCTACTTTGGACGATAGACCACCTTATTTCGGTGTGGGGTTTCATGAAACTGGATTCCATGTTTAGATGACATGATTTATGTTGTTTAAGGCAATTGTTCCCTCAAGTAAAATGAAAGAAATTAAATAAGCATTTACTAGGATGCCCTCAAGGAGTCTACTTAGAATAGGTAAGGGTATGAGATTCTTACTAGACATTGCACAAGTTGACTCTAACGGAATTCCTACGAGATTGTTCTCATGTAATGTGAATACGAAATGTATAATGCTTATAAAATATGATGTTGCTCTTATTTGATATTGGCTATGCTAATGAACATGAAATTGTCTATGTTTATATATGTGATGATGACCACTTATGATGTAAGTTGTATGAAGAAAAGAATTTCTTATGGTCTCTAATCTTGTTTTCTTGATTATGTGGGGTAATGGGGCTTCACATGATCATTGCACATGTAGGCTTGTGATGGTATCATTGGTAAGTGTTTTGTATATTATGTTTATATGATCCATTGAATATGAAATGTTTATAGGACTCTATTATAAATGTCTTTGATTATGATTATGTTTTATGTTGATGAAATCCTTAACTTGTATATGCTCAACGGTATGTGCATTGAAGGCTTTCATATGACTTAGTATGTTTTCCAAGAAATGATCCTTTTCATGCATGTCGTTAAATGTTTATGTGCATATACCCATGCTTAGTACATGTGGTGTACTAACCCCTTACTTTATATTACTACAAACGTAGGGTCCGGCCATTAAAGATTTAGAGGTTCCATTGAAGAATCTTGGAACTCTTCCTCAGTGTCGGTAGGGCCTCATGTTTTGGTATACTCTCTTTTCATTATTCTAGCATACAAAGACTTTAGTAGTTTTAAGAATACTATTATTCTGTTTTATCTCTTTGGATTATATTGTATTAAGGCTTTATGCATATCGATGTTTTATTGGATAAGTCCAACTTACACTCTTAGATGGTTTATATGCGAGACAAGTTATTAGAGTATCACATGTATGATTTATTCATGTTGTTAAAAGAGTAGCTTAAGTAAGCTCCTATGTGAGTGGTCTAAGTATACCCCACTTTGTATGTTCAACAATTTTTAATTTTTCTGCATTTTCACTGAAGACATGTTATGACGAATGCAAAGGGGCTTGTGTAAGTCCTCCGTGAGGATGAAAACGTCGGTCACATCTGGGGGGTGCTTTCCGGTTTTAAAAATTTGGTATTAGAGCATGAGGTTAAATAACTTAGGGGCAATGTATCACTAAAACCACATTTCATAGTGTCTTCTTCATGGTTGTGAAGAGCGCCATAATTATGGATAAGAGGCTGTGTGATGATTAGGAAGATTCTCTTTTCTTAGTAATCCTATGTCGTGCCTCTAGAGTTTTGACACTATTTGTATTTTATCATCAAATGCTTTTCTTGAGGTTATAAGCAATGAACATAAGAAGGATAGTTGAAGAAGAGTAGGACAAAATATTACGAATGCAGTAGCTACTCCCCAAGGCAATCGAGTTCCTCATCAAGTGCAAGCTGCTGCAAATGAACAAGTTCTGGTCAATCCTCCAGTCATGGCGAATGGTGAGGTGAGGGCAACTGTTCCAAATATTCCAAGCCATCACCACTCAAGATCAAGCCATCATGACACAACCTAATAGGGAGGTTGATCCTCGAGAAAACCAATATGCTAGTACTATGACTAGCCGTCTAACGGATTTCATGAGGATGAATCCTCCTATTTTCCTTGGATTAGAAGTTGATGAAGACCCCCAAGATATCCTTGATGAGCTCTACAAAAATCTTTTTCGCCATGGTGTGTGAGTACTACTGAAAAGATGAGCTTGCTTTCTATCAACTCAAGGACGTGGCTCAGACATGGTATATTTAGTGGAAGGATAGTAAGCTTTAGGAGGTTGTACCATGACTTGGGAGATCTTCAAAATGGCCTTTGTTGACATATTCTACCCAAGAAAGCAAAGGGAAGCTAAGGTAGAGGAGTTCATGAACCTTCATCAAGGAGGTATGAGTGTTAAAGAATACTCCTTAAAATTCATTAAGCTATCCAAATGTCTCTTTGGTTTCCAGTGCTAGGGATGAAATGAGTTGTAATGTAACGGGCGTGTCTGAAGAGCTTGAAGAAGAATGTCGTGCGACAATGCTTCATGAGAATTTGTATCTTCTAGGTTGATTTTTAATGCTCAATAGATTGTGGAGAGTTGTCTAAGGAAGAGGAATAGGGAAGCTAGGAAGGCAAGATCTTTTGAAAGTGGTTCTTCCAAGAGTAGGCTTAACATTTCAGACAAGCCTAAGTTCAAGAAGAGGTTTTAAAACAAGGTTCCTTCAAATTCCTCCAAGACTCGCATGATAGGTAGTCTAATCTTAAACCTCAAAAGGGAAGAAATATTGATTAACCAAGAAAGACCAACTTGTGGTAATTGTGGTAAGAATCATGTGGGTGAATGCCTTGTTAGAACTAATAGTTGCTATCGTTGTGGCAAAGGTGGCCGTATTGTGAAAGATTATCCTAATGTGAAGATTCAAGCAAGGGGAATAACCAAGCTCAATCAAGCGATCCTAGCTCTGAAGCTCCAAAAGAAAACCATTTTTATGCACTCAAGGCTACGAGTGAACAAGAGAACTCTCTCGACATTGTGAAGGGTATGTTACAAGTTTTCTCTGTTATTGTTTATTATTTGCTTTATTAGGTGCTCCACTTTCTTTTGTTATACCTTTGGTAGCTAGAAAGTTTGATGTACTTCCCGATGTTTTGATTGAACCCTTTTTAGTTTGTACCTCAATGGGTGACTCTGTTGTTGCAAAGAGAGTCTATAGGGAATGTCTTGTAATGCTACCCAATCAAGTTATTCTTGTTGATTTGGTAGAACTTGTGTTTGATTTTGATATCATCTTGGGTATGGATTGGCTTCATGCTTGTTTTGATTCCATAGATTGTAGAACAAGGGTAGTAAAGTTTCAATTCTCAAATGCGCCAATTTTAGAGTGGAAGGTGGAAAATTCTATGCCAAGGGGTCAAATCATTTCTTTATTGAAGGCTTGTAAGATGGTTGCCAAGGGTTATATTTACCATGTAGTGAGGGTTGAAGATCTAGAATGTGAAACTCCTTCTATTGAGTCAGTCTGCGTAGTGAGGGAATTCCCAGAGGTTTCTCCTAATGACCTTCCAGGAGTTCCTCCCGAATGGGAAATTGACTTAGGCATTTAATTATTACCGGATATGAATCCCATTTCAATTCCTCCATATCGGATGGCTCTGGCCGAATTGAAAGAGTTGAAGCCCCAAATCAAAGATATACTAAAAAGGGGTTTCATTCAACCTAGTATATCTCCATGGGGCACTCCAGTCTTATTTGTGAAGAAGAAGGATGAGTCCCTCGGATTGATGATCTCTTTGATAAACTCCAATGGGCTATCTACTTTTCAAAGATTGATTTAAGGTCAGGATATCATCAACTTTGGGTGAGAGGTGAAGATGTTCCTAAAATAGCTTTCCAAACTAGTTATGGCCACTATGAATTTCTAGTTATGTCTTTTAGTTTAACAAATGCCTTGATAGTGTTTCTGGACCTAATGAATAGTGTTTTTCGAGATTACCTTGACTCATTTGTGATTGTGTTCATTGATGATATTTTGATATACTCCAAGAATGAAATTGAACATGAGAGTCATTTGAGGTTGGCCTTTCAGGTCCTCAAAGAACACCAACTTTATGCCAAATTCAGTAAGTGTGAATTTTTGTTGAGGTCGATTGCTTTTCTTGGGCATGTTATCTCTGGTCAGGGTGTAGAGGTTGATCCAAAGAAGACGGATGCGGTCAAAAATTGTCCTAGACCTTTGACTCCCACCGACATAAGGAGTTTCTTGGGTATAGTCAGGTGCTATAGAAGATTTGTTGATGTATTTTAATCCATTGCTTCTCCTTTGACAGCTTTGACCCAAAAGATGGTGAAGTTTGAGTAGTCGAAATCTTGTGAAAAGGGTTTTCAAAGTTAAAAGATAAGCTTACCTCCGCTTTGGTGTTGACCTTAATGAAGGGTAATGAAGGATTTGTAGTGTATTATGACGCTTCTTGAGAGGGATTGGGATGTGTCTTTATGCAACATGGCAAGGTGATAACTTATGCTTCTAGGAAACTCAAGGTTCATGAGAAAAATTATCGAACTCATGATCTTGAGTGAACTGCTGTAGTTTTTTCCTTGAAAATATGGAGACACTACTTGTACGGTGTTCATATTGATATATTTACTGACTATAAAATTCTTCAATATGTGTTTACACAAAAGGAGTTAAATCTCAGATAGACAAAATGGTAGAATTGTTGAACGATAACAACATGAGTATCCTTTACAACCCTGGCAAGGCCAACGGGGTTGTTAATGCTTTGACTCGTATGACTATGGGTAGTGTGTCTCATGTGGAAGAAGAGAATAAAAAACTTGTGAAAGATGTTCATAGATTGACTCCTTTAGGCGTGCGGTTAGAAGATTCTCCAAATGGTTGTTTCATGGTCCATCATTTCCCCGATTCATCATTAGTGGTTGAGGTGACATCTAAGCAACATATTGATCCTCTACTGATGTAGTTGAAGGAATCAGTACTTGATAAATTCAATGATTCATTCTCCCAGGGGGGGATGTTCTTAAGTATCAAAGGAAATTATGTATATCGGATGTTGAGGATTTGAGAACGAATTCTAGAAGAAGCCCAGGGTTCCCATTATTTTATTCATCCGTATGCCACCAATTGACCTTAGGGAAGTCTACTGTGGGATTATTTAAAAAGGAACATAGCAGAGTTTCTTGCTAAGTGTCCAAATAGCCAACAGGTTAAAGCTGAGCATCTTAAACCTGTTGGTTTAACCCAAATCATGAATGTTCTTACATGGAAGACGGAAGCCATTAATATGGATTTTGTTGTTGGGTTGCCTCGAACCCGGAGGCAAAATGATTCAATATGGGTTATTTTGGAAAGGTTTACCAAATCTGCCCATTTTATTCTTGTTAATTCTACTTATATGGCTGAAGAATATGCAAGGATCTAGATTAATGAGATTGTGAGTCTTCATGGGATTCATTTGTCCATCATTTCGGATAGAGGTGCCCAATTCATTTATCACTTTTGGAGAGTTTTTCAAAAGGGTTTAGGCACTCAAGCAGAACGTATCATTCAGACCCTTGACGATATGTTAAGATCATGTGTTATTGATTTCAAGGGAAACTGGGATAATGACTTACCTTTGATTGTGTTCTCTTATGACAATAGCTACCATCCGAGTATCTCCATGGCACCTTTTGAAGCTATTTATGGTAAAATATGTAGATATACAGTTGGATGGTTTGAGGTTGGTGAGTCCTCACTTCTTGGTCCTGAGATTATCTATGAAGCTATAAAGAAAGTTCGAATAATAAGGGATAGATTGAAGGCAACCTACAGTCGACAAAAGACTTATGCCGACAATAGAAGAAGAGACATTCAATTTGAAATAGGTGATCAAGTCTATTTGAAGATTTCATCTATGAAAGAGGTGATTAGATTTGATAAGAAAAGGAAGTTAAATTCCCAATATGCTGGTCCTTATGAGGTTCTACAACGGGTTGGAAAAGTTTCCTATGAGCTTTAACTACCTAGTGAACTAGATTCGGTTCATCCGGTGTTTCATGTTTCTATGCAAAAGAAATGCATAGGCGACCCGATGTCTATTCTTCCTATTGAAGGTTTAGGGGTGTATGAGAACCTCTCCTATGAAGCGATTCCTGTTGAGATCCTAGATCGCCAAGTCAAGAAATTGAGGAACAAAGAGGTTACCTCCATAAAAGTCCTATGGAGGAACCATGTTGTTGAGGGTGCAACATGGGAGGCCGAAGCCGACATGAAGTCCCGCTAACCTCATCATTTTACCCCTTGAGGTTAGACATTCCTCTTAATAAAGAAAATAATGAATAATATGGAATTTTGACTTGCTTTCTAACTAGGTGCATGTTTTGGTAAAAGTTGTGCCAATTGAGTTTTAAAAAAAATGCCTTCATACTCTATTCTTACACTTATATGAAATGCGTATGCATGTGTCTTCTTGAGATTTTTCAGTTTTATTGTTGTCTTGAGAAAATGATAGCACGATAACTCTTTGATGTATTTTGAGCTCATGTTGATTTTAAGAAGGAAATTCCTCATTGTGTGTTATGAAATATTGAGCTCTTATATATTGTTAATCATGAATTGAGTTGCTATGTGTAATTTTATGAATATATGTTTGTGTTGGTTTGGTTGCTAGTATTGAGTCTATCCTTACACTCCAAGAGATATTAGTGTCATTCAGGGACGAATGTTCCTAAGGGGGGATAATGTAACACTCCGGAAGTTCCATGATTCACATGAGATATTCATATGTTAAATAATGTTAAAATTGATATTTTCATACCCATATTAATGTAATATTTTTAATTGAGAAAAGGTAGCCAAAATGACAAAGAAAGACCTTGACGTTTGGAAACTAGCTAATTTGAAATAGTTGATGTCTCTATGTTTGGTGAAGGTTTGGGAGTGTTAAATGAATTCTATTACTAGTAAAAAGACTTTGGATAGATAAATGTAGTATAGAAGGTCTAAGAGTCTAGTAAGGACTCCCCAAGGACCACCTGAAGGATCCTTGAGGAGGACCCAAACATGGGCAGGCAGGCTGCCAAAACAGCCTGCACGAATGAAGAATCAGTGGGCTGCTGAGCGACGCGCATCCCACAAGAGGTCCACTTCCTTAGTCAATTTTTTAAAGTAAGAATTTGAATCATTCTTGCGATGCGGAACTTTCACGAGGCTCACTGCCTCAACCAAAAATTTAGAAAAACAATTGGAATTGGCCCTGCGACGCGTATCCACTTTCTAGATTCGTTAAAGTCATATTTTGAGTAATTTAACTTCACAAAAAGACCCATTTAAGTGATGGGGTCTTTTGGGTATTTTAGGGAATGAGTATATAATGATATTAGGTCAGCTTTAGACCATTGTTATGCATTTCAAATCAGATTAAACAAATTCCTTCCATCTCTCTCAAGAAGTCTCTCTTTTCTAACTCCATTGAAGAACAAGAAAAGCTTAAGGAAGAAGACAAATACTTCAAGATTTTCATTCAAAATTTGTGAAATATTCGTCACTAAGGTATGGGTTATTCATTCTTTGGATTCCTTTCCCATGAGGTCTTTTTAAAGATGATTCTCAAGAATTCAACTACTAGGATTTTTACTCTACAAAATGGGGTTTCTTCCTAACTTTAGATTTATGACTATTGATAAAAGATAATGATTTTCTATGGTTAATTGAGTATTTATTGTTAAGTAATTGGTTTGTAATGTTTGATTTTCGTAAGAAGCATATTCCTTCTCTAAATAATGGTTTTGATTGGGTTATATCTATCATTTTATGTCATGAAAACGTAGGGATTGGAATTATAGTTAAATGAACTCATAAATGAACCCTTTTCCTTAACCCTAACTATAAATTTGTCTTGTGTATGACTAAAGTTGTTGGAATTGGTTATGTTATTGAGTATTTCACTATATTATTGGAGGATTGTTATGAATTAAGTGTAAGTTCTTGATGAAGATTCTTGGAAGCAATTAGGTAAGTCTTCTAAAGTTATGATTACTCTATAATGTTGATATTAATATATACTTGATGTTTTTATGCAATTGAAGCATGTATGATGTTTCCATGAATATATGATGGCCTATGAATATGTTGAATGTGAGATCATGGTGAGGATATGATAATGCAAGTTGATGATGTATGCCTTACACACTATGATTATGATATGTTAATCTCACGAATAAAGGTTGTGATGAAAGGAAAATCTCATCTAAACCTAAAATACTTATGATTATGTTATACAAAGAGTTAATCTCCTATGGCCTAAGATAAGTTTTATGATAAATGATGATTTAAAGGTAATTCAAAAAGGGAATTTATCTTAGCATCGATGAATTAGATATGAAAGGTGTCCCTTCCCTAGTTGGAAAGTAGGTTCACAATGAATCTCATTAGATAGAGGATGCCATGTAATGTTGAACAATGTGTCTCTAATATATATCCTAGTTCTTGAACTATGTTGCCACCATAGGAATACTAGCTAGTGGATCCCTCTAGAAAGCTATGTTCATGTGTGGTTCTACTTTGGTCGGTATACCACCTTCTTTCGGTGTGTGTTTTCATGACACCGGATTCCATGGTTATCTCACACAATCTATGTCTATTAAGGCAATTGTTCCCTCAAGTAAAAGGAAAGACAAGAAATTGACATTGACTAGGATGACTCGAGGAGTCTACTTAGTATAGGTAGGGGTATGAGATTCTACCTAGACATTGCACAAGTTGATTCTAACGAAAGTCCTAGGAGATTGTTCTAATGTAATATGAATACGAAAAGTATAATGTTTATAAAATATGATGTTGGTCTTATATGATATTGGCTATGCTATGAACATGAAATGGTCTATGTTGCTATATGTGATGATGACCACTTATGATGTAAGTTGTATGAATCAAACCATTTCTTATGGTCTCCTATCTTTTTTTCTTGATTATGTGGGGTCATGGGGCTTCACATGATCATTGCACTTGCAGGCTTTGGATGGGATCATTAGTAAGTATTTTGTATATTATGTTTATATGATCCATTGAATATGAAATGTTAATAGGAATCTATTGTAATATGTCTTTGATTATGATTATGTTTCATGTTGATGAAATCCTTAAATTGTATATGCTCTATGGTATGTGAATTGAAGGATTTCATATGACTTAGTATTTTTCCAAGAAATGGTCCTTTTCATGCATGTTCTTAATTTTTTATGTGCATATACTAATACTTAGTACACGTGGCGTACTAACCCCTTACTTTATATTACTACAAATGTAGTGTCCGACAATTGAAGATTTAGAAGGTTGATTGAGGAAGCTTGCAACTCTTCCTGAAAGTGTTGGTAGGTCCTGATGTTCGGGGATACTATCTTTTCATTATTCTAGCATACAAATACTTTAGAAGTTTTAAGAATACTGTTATTCCATTTTTATCTCTTTGGATTCTATTGTATTAAGGCCCATATGGCATATCGACGTTTTATTGGCTAAGTCCAACTCGTACTCTTTAAATAGTTTATATGGAGAAAAGTTTTTAGAATATCGCATGTATGCTTTATTCATGTTTTTAAAAGAGGAGCCTAAGTAAGATCCTGTGTGAGGTCTAAGTATACCTAACTTTGTATGTTTAACAATTTTTAATTTTTCTGTATTTTAACTGATGACTTGTTATAAAAAATGCTAAGGGGATTATATGAGTCCTTGTTAGGATGAAAACGCCGGTCGCATCTGGGGGTGCTCTCAAGATGTGACATCTTAACTAGAGCATGAGTATCTGTAACACCCCAAAACATTTTGAGCTAATACTCGAACAATTCTTTTTTGTGAAGACGATTTCACGGAGGAATTTAGAATTTTCCATAGTGTTAAGGTCACTAGATGTAGCATCTTGAGTTCCAAGAATAAATAAAGAGAGTTCATTCAAATCATTCTTAGGTTCCTTTAAGTTTTGGGTCTATTTTAAACGACTATAACCTTTAGTACATAATAAGTTAGGTAGACCATAAGGTATCAAATAAAGGTCTTTAAATTATCTTTTCCAATGCCACCGAGTTTGCTAATTTTTGAGGTAGGTGAGTAAGACATACCGTTTCCAAGTCAAGATGTCCAATTAAGGAAAGTTACCAAATAACAGTAAGGGTATTTTTGTCTTTTCCTTAACCAATCAGATTTAATCCATTCTTAGTAAGGTTGTAAGGGTCTAATACTCTTGGGTTCAGTTTTATAATTCTAATACACACCTAGGGTTTTAGTTGAGAGTTCAAAAAGAGAAAAGAAGAGAAAAGAGAATTAAGAAAAGAGGATTGGATCAAGGCGTTCGTCGAGATTCTTGTGATTTTTGCAGATTTTCACCACGAGTTGATCCCTAAAAAGTATGTTACCTTCCATAGGGATGAGTTTTTTCACCGACATGCCAATCATGTTAATTTCATTGAAATTCGTTACAGAAAGTTGAAAGTTAATGTTCTTGAAATTTGTTTCGTTCTTGAGTTTAGATGAGATTGATGAGTTCTTAAGAAAATAATGTCCATTTTAGATTTGTGTTTGATTAGATTCTTATGTACATATATTAGATATCTGAGCATAAAGACAAACTGAGAAAAATAATCAAATTTAGATGAATTGGGGTTAGAAAACGAAGAAGGAAAAAGTCGAGCAAATTTTGCACTTTAGTCCGCGTCGCGGACCTACCTTCCCTATGCCCAAAATCTTTATCCACGTCATGGAGAAGTCATAGAACCGTCTTCCTCAAAATTTATTTCACGACCAAATATTAAAATGCATGTCCACATTGCCTACTTTCTTCAAGGCAGTGATTTCTTGATTGTTTCTCATGTTTACCTATCTAAAAACACTCATAAACATCACGATATCTTTCCTATGACAAATCACAAACTTGAGTTCAAAGATCAAATTCAAGGTAGCTAGAGTTGATATTCAAATCTTGAGAGTTCTTTCTAAAATTTTAGAGAATGTCCCATTGAGTCTTTTTGAGTAGTCTTCTAGAATTTCCAGTAACTTATTTCAAGACTCGAGCAAGTGAGTATGAGAGTGACAAGAATGTAACTAAGTCTATTATCATTACGATATCCTTCATATCATTAATAATAACTCATGAATCCATAATCCAAATTTAAGAGAGAGTTAAGAGTAGAGTTCAAGAAAGTCTTTGATTTCAATTGTGAATCCTTTGAGGTCAACTATTGATTCAAGCTATGTTTTGAGGTGGTAAGTATCAGAAAAAGAAGATTCGTATGAATAAGTTCCCATATCATTATGTAGACCTTGAGTCAATATGTTCATGCCCATAAATTCCACATGAACTCTATAAGTTAAGTATCTTTGACATGAGTAGTATATTCAAGTTCGAAGTCTTGAGTATTGAATTCATAATCCTTTTGAAATTATATTCCTGATAACGTGACTATTACATTTTACCCATGAAGTTCTTGAGTTGAGTATTTCATACCCATAACTCTTCATGGACCCTATAAGTCGAGCTGTCAAAATTCCGCATGAACCCTCTGAGTAGAGAATAATTGAAATGAATAGTATTAGTGAAGTTTTTGAGTTCCAGTATTGAGTTCTATCTATAATTATTGAAAACCTTGAATTGAGTTGTTTACGTCCATAATTCGGCATGAACCCTATTTTAAGAAGTCTTATTCAAATTCTTTTAACTTGTTTTAAGACTTGAGTTTTGAGTTGAGTAAAGAGTAACGAATGAAATCTTATTATTCACAGATTATATGGGGAAAATGTATTCCCACATAAGAATTGATTTCACATTTAAACAAGAATGGAAACATCAATTTCAAATAGAGCCTTTGAGATTGTTTTTCAGTAAAGAGTAAGTGCTTTCATATTTAAGCAAGAGAGGAAACAATTATTTCCTAGAGAGTGTTTGGGCTAGTTTTTGAGTGAATATCTCAAACCACAAAAAGAGATGTTTAAATTATATGAGCTAGTTATATTTTGAGAGTATTATTGACAACCGATATGGAGGAGGGTTCAAAGAACTTACAACCCTCAAAACGTGGGTGGAAAAGGGTCATACTTTTTAGATGTTTCCTTAGTGATTTTTTTCCATAGACTAGTGGATTCACTTAGTAGTTAGGTTTTATACCCGTGGAAAGTTATAGGACAACCCTGGCAGTGTGATGCAAAACGTTGTATCATTACATAGTTCATAAGTGATGATTGTCGGTTAGAGAAACTCCCACATAGATTATTTTGTATTCAAGTATTCTTATATACATAGAGTTTATTTTGTATTTTCATATATAAACAACGTTTATATTGTATTATTTCATACAAACTGAGTACATTGTATTCCTATATACATCGATTTGCTCTCTACTATTTTAAAAACTTTACATATATTAAGTCGCTTATTGTTGCTTTATATTAAGTTGAGTATCAAGAGTTTAGTATCCACAGTTGAGTATCCAGAGTTTGAGTTAAAAGATTCGAGTATTCTATTATGGAGTTGAGACTTATTTCATTGAGTTAAATATCATATCTTTGAGTTGAGTATCTTTTCTTTGAGTTAAGTATCTTTTTTATGAGTTGAGTATCTTCTTTCTAAGTTGAGTTAGTTTTTTGAGTTAAGAAGAGTTAAGTATATTTCCATTTTATCAAGTTCAAGCTTATATTATGCTTCAGATATTCCCTTACATGCTCGTAATTCCATGTACTGAGCCATTTCGCCTGCATCATTCATTATGCTGATATAGGTACTTAGGATCATCAATTATTGTTTCATTGATACCACATGTAGTTCGAGTTAGATATGGTTAGCCTCCTTTCTTTTGGAGGGTTCCACTTGTACTTTCAATCATATCAGTTGTTAGGATGTTGTGGGATTTGTCCCGATTTCCACCTTTGTCAGTTAGAGGATTCATAGATAGAGAATAGAGTTTCACAAGTCTGTTATTTAGGTTTATAAATATTTCAAATACTAAGTTGTCTATTTATGGAGAATTGAATATATCATTTCTATTTAGAGTTATCTATACAATAATGGTAAGATTATCTTAAAGATTAGTATTTGAATTTAATTTAATTTTGAGCTTTTACATGCACAAGTTAGTCTTCACTTATAGTTTTCCACGTCCAAGGTGTAGATTCGGTTCATGATAGAATAGGTATTAGAGCAAATAATTCAAGTTTCTTAGGGTGTCTATGAAACTAGACATGGAGAAACCTTGTTGTGTGTTCTTCAGAATGCTATTGCCTGATTTTCCCCCTTTTTCTCTAAGTCTATTGAATTTTTGGTGCATGATAAATTTGAGTAATTCTGACTAAGTTACTAGGCTCAAACTAACAAAAATCACGTAATATAATGGTTAAAATGTGTAGGTTGGGTGTCCAATTTATAGGAAAAAAAGATCTAATGACCCCTCACTTAAATTCTATCAAGGTGAATGATGACCCTAATGACAGACCGTCACTAGGACTGTGACCCATCTACTGAGACATGGTCTACTGGCAGTAGCTACTAGTGTTGGGGGCCTTGTCCCTGATCCCTACCAAGGACCATGTGGAGGACCACAGACCATGAAGGTCACCGTGGTCCCTTACTTCAATTGGTGGTATGTTGGATTTGGACCAAGGACCCTTCTATGCCCCATCATGAAGACCACAACCCTTAGAGGGCTCTGTGGTTCGATGTCAGGGCCTGAGAGGTTCTGTATAGCTACCACAAGCACCAATACGACCCGTGTGGTGGTCCAAGGCCCGTAAGTGTTCTTATGGTCCACCATTCAATGATTCAGTGTGAATAATAGATAGGTCAATAGACCTTGGTTTCATTTACGGTTAGTGAACCCTGTATGGTTCACCAATTAATCTGGTGATATGGACTGATACATTATAAGGTGTTAGATCCCTTGGGAAATCTGTAATGATTCCTCAAACTCTTAATCAAAAACAAAAAGTTGAAATGATCCCCTAGCTATACAAAATTTGCCATGGACTCATAAAAATATATATAATGTAAGAGTCTGGGTTGAGTCAGCGCAAACCATATGTAAAAGTATCATATCATTCAATATCATAGAAAACCTAGTGAATTTTTAAGGGTAAAGATCCTTTAAACCTAACTATCTCATGAAATTGGTATATCTTTCATAGAACAATGTTTCAAAAATAAATTTGTCATATGCCCCGTCAGAACATAAATCTAGTAAAATTTGAGACATATTATTCTAACAAGAATAAACTCAATATTTCTTGCCTCTAACTAATGTTATGTGATGAATGGTAAATTTACACTCATTTAAGGCCTATTTATCTCAACAATTAGTATCCTCAATGCCTAATTATTTCCTATTCTAAAGATGTTTTTATTACTTGCAGCTACGAAGGCTAAAGAACAAACCAAGTATGAATATTTGAAAGAATGACCAAAAATATATAAAGAAGTGTAAATTTCACATTATTGACAACCTAGAAAGAAGGGAGGATCGCCCAATGGGTATGACCTCACAAAAATATACAATGCCTAACCCTTTAACTAATTAGGAAAGGTCAACGAATAAAAAATGAAATTCGAACACACCAAATAAGAAAGGAAATATGATGATAATCACTAAAAGGAACTATACATGAACAAAAATTAAAGGTGAATGAACTAGGTACTCACTGATACCCCAAATGTGAAAGGTATATTCGAACAAGCTCGTAGACTGAGGTTGAAACACCTAAATCAAGCGAAAGGTCATTTTGAGAGAAGTTGGCAATTCACCTTACATTATCGGTGAGCCCGACTAATATTGTAAGACCCCCAAAATGAGTTAGGGTATATAGAGACTCACTTTTGCCTATAATATTGTTAACATGTAATTTTCATTCATTTGGAAGTGAAACGTCAAGGGGCAACCAAGACGTTCGATGACTAGTTACCTAAGGGGCCTTATGTGTTTTTATATGCTTATGTGTATTTCATGAGCTTACGAAGTACTTATATGAGTAATAATGATTTTTATATGTACTTTATGGAGTTTCATGAAGTTTGGAGGTCAAATGTCCAAGGATGTCTAAGACGTTCGAAAGTTATCCCTTGAGACGTTTTATGTGTCTCTTGAGTGTGCCTTGCATGTTTGGATGTGTTTTACGTGTCTTTTTTGGGTGAAGATTATATTGAAGTTCCTTTACTTGTTAATTTTTTATATACGTTGGAAACGGCCGGGTATAGCTTCCCAAGGGCCCCGCCAAAGGGCCCATAAGGACCCAAAGGCTGTCGAGACACTACGTTGGCTCTGTCAATCGACTAAACCAAACGATGCCCTGTTGGTGGACTGACATACCTTCAATGGTGGTGTAGTTGATGGAAAATTATCCTGGATAAGGCTCACACAAAATACAGCCAAATACCAAATCGACAGAAGCCACAGACGGTCCGCCGATGGACCTACTGGGCGTCGATTGTGGCCGTTGGTGCAGGATGAATCAAGCTGCCTGCGGACAGTTTCATTAAAGGGTTGAATGGAAAATTCATCCCACGTGCTAACCTGACCCTAAATGGTTTATTTGGTGATTTTTGGGTGTATTTAAGTGATAAAAAACATGATCAACCCATTCCCAATCCAATTCACACAAATTAGACTTTCCCTCCAAAAATATTCTCTCTAGAACCTCCATTGAAGGTGAAGCTCAAAAACAGCTTGGAGCTTGGATTTCTATGAATTATTCATCAAGTTTTAAATAAAAATTCTTCTATATTAAGGTATGGGGATCTTCATCTCTATTTATGCTTCCATCTAGAGAGTTAATCTCAAAGTTTTTAAAAGAGATTTCAAGATCAAACATCTCCTTCTTCAATCTAGCCATGAGTTCTTTCTAAAAATATTTTCAAAGGCTTAATCATTATGAATTTATGATAATGTATTGATTTTAATGTGAATTTCAATCCAATTGCATTGTGAACCCATGTCCCTTTTTAAACTCGATTTAGCCCATGCATGGACATTGTGATTATGGTTGTTATTGGTGGATTTGTGATTATATTACGTTGAATTTCTTATGTATACTGTTTATTATGTATATTGATGTTGAATTTTTGATGAATCATCCATGTGGATCAATATAGGTAGATTTGAATAAGACTAGCCTATGTTCTTCTATGTGTTTACGGTGATCTCGATTTTAGGACAATTGTGTAGGATCTCTACTATGCAAAGATCATTGTAGCTGCTAACATAAGTTAATATTATGGATAAATTTTGGGTATAAATCCTTGATGATCAAATTAAAGAAGGCTTGTATGAATTGTTCTAGGTTCTTCTAGTCTGTTGATTGATAGAGTAATGCATATGTTGTGATCTATGTTATAGGTTAGATGAAACATGATTTAGACTTGATTATTATGTCTTTATATACTTCCCTATACTTGTATTATTGGTAATTTATTAATGTGGATCATTATGATTAAAACAAGGAATACTAGTAAGTGATCTATGTCACTATACATTAAAGTGTATTGGTGATGTAGTGTACTTGTTGTGGCATGATCTTCTAGCGACTTGTGCTTGGTTTTCTTTATGATTGAAGTATATTTTTTTATGAAAAAGGTGCATTAATCAATGGTGATCAAAGGATGATGAATTGGTAAGGATGGCTTTTCCCTTGTACTTTCTTATAGTATTGGTAGTTGATGAAGCCTTGTATGGCATTGTATGGTATGGTCTACTTATGGTGACGGTGTTTACTTTATTGTCAATATATATGTGATGTTATCATGGCATTGAAGGCAAAATTATACTATGAATGTGTGTCGGAATGAAGCACCCAATGTGAAGCCTATGCCTAGTTTCCTATTCTAACTATGATCTAGGTTGTATTGCTAGTGTCATGAGCATGTAAATAGATATGTTAAGATCATGTGTACGTGCTTCCATAAATGAAGTGTTACATATTGATGTCCCCTACCCATTTACCCCTATGTGAAGGTGTAAATAGCTATGTGTTAAGAGTCTTAAAGTTTAATATAAAGTTAGTTTGTCTCCTATGTTAAATTGTGTTGTGTGGTCTATGGTTGGTTGTGCATTGTGGTCTTAAGAGGGTGGCAGCCTCAATGTATTGTTTGATATCCATTATGTGATCATGTTGACCAATGTACAACACTCACACATTATGCATGCTTACAATGTAGTAAAGAGTCATAGTGTCTAATGAAAGGTAGTTCTCATATTCACTAAATGTCTACTACTATTCATGAAAGATAAATGTATGTGAATTATGTTATGTATTCCTTAACTAGGATGAATTGATAGGTGTACTAGTATGGGCAAGGGTATGGGACCTTGTTTATGCATTGCACATGTGTACCTTGATAGGATGATTCCTAGGTTCAGTTTCTATGTACATGAAAATGAATATATGGACAAGTTATGAATATGACTTAAATTCTATGATGTAAAGTATATGATATGATGAAGTATGAATATATAGTGTCTTGGTGTGTTTATATGAAGGGATTGCTCATATAGTTAAACACATAGACTTATGCATTGATATATGAGCATGTGTGACATTTACGGGTTATGTGAAATGATTGCTCACATATAAAAATGCACACACACATGTATAAAGATCTAGTAAATATAGGAGGCTTGAAAGGTGTGTTCAAGTGTACCATAAACTGGATAGATTCTTACATATGATATGTCCATGTGAAAGGCTTTCTCACTTGACATAGGTTGATGAAAGGACTTCTCATCTATGACCTAGGAGCTAACCATATAAGGGGATGACTCTCCTAAGCTTAATTTTATAAGGTAAAGTTAATAAAAGTCTTTTCAATAAAGGGAACTTAGCTTAGCACCGAGTGAACTTGAAGTGAGGGGTGTCCCTTCCCATTGTAGGAAGGTAGGTCACCATAATCTTCATACGGTGGATAACTACAATGCCTCAATAGTCATAAAGAGGGTTTCGAAGAGTGAATAATCATAACGGTCCATTTGGCATAAAGAGGTTTTTCACATGTACCTGCAAGTTCTATAACTATGTTGCCACCATAGGATACTATTTAGTGGATCCACCTAGAAAGCTATGTCATGTTTGGTTCTACTTTGGCCGGTAGACCACCTTCCTTCGGCGTGGGGTTTCATGACACTGGATTCCATGTTTATAATCACATGGTCTATGTCGGTTAAGGCTATAGTTTCCTAAATTAAAATGGACAATGGAAGTAAAGTAAGGACCCTAATTAGGATAACATAAGGGTAGTTGCTTAGTATAGGTGGGGGTATGGTCTTCACCTATGCATTGTACATGGAACTCTTGAGGTAAGTCCTAGGAAGGTGTTCTAATGTATGTGTCTATGTTCATGGTTCTCTTGCATGACATTGTGTTAAGTCTACATGATAAGACGATATGCATGATATGAAGTTCTAATATGACTATGTGACTAAAGTCTTGTAAGTTAAGTCTTGTGGTCTCATGATAGGTCTACTAAGTATATGCGAGGTTATGGGGCTTCACATGTAATTGCACTTGTAGATTTATATTGAGATTGCTAGTAAGGTTTCATAATATACTAAGTGAAGTGAAGTTAGTATATGTGGAAGTTGATGTAGCATACTGTAACGTCATTAAGGTCTTGGCTTAAATGTGTCTATCATGTACTAAACTTCTATGATGATATGTGATAACTTGTGTAGAATGTATGTGTCGTTTCCTTGTGGCCTTAAAGTGATGCGTTGTACGAAGTATCACTAGAGGGTTACTTGGGAGGTCAATGAATTGAAAGAAAGAGCTCACTTTAAAGAAGAAAATGCTCACTGTAAAGTAGAACTAGCTCACAGTAAAGTGACCCCAAATGTGGCTTAAATTCTATGTGTGATTTTATATGATATTTGGTATTTGAATATGTCTACATGAAGTATGTGAATTATATAAATGTTATTGCATAAATTTTTTATGAAGATTTACTCAAAAATTCATGAAGTATGATTTTAAGAAAATGTTTCTTTTAAATGCATGTTTTTGTATGGTTGTCATACTAGTATATTCTTGTACTATCTCCATTATTCCCTACCTTTTTAAACAAAGTGTAGTTTATGGATTCTTAAAGGATGTCTCTATGATTGAGAATCTTGATAGGTTATTCCCAAGCTCAAGGAAAGGAATCCTTAAGTCCAAGGATGTCCTATGTCTAGTTACTGTAAAGTTATGTATACATTTACTTCTGTATTATGTTATAAGGGCAGTGTCCCTAAGGTACTCTTATGATATTGAGTATAATGTTCTAGAATACGATGTTTTAATAAAATTTCAAGTTTCCGCTAAATTTACCTATGACAATGCGATGAATGATAACTATGGTATTGTATAAGACCTCTGAGAGGTCAAGTACGCCATTATACTTATAAGGGTGCTCCCCGGATGTGACAAACATCTCCCATTAGATCTCGCATTGAGTTTAGGTGCAAAATTTTAGAGATATTATGAATAATTCAAAGAAGAGAGAAATTAAGAGCTCGTAAATTTTGAGTTCTAAAGATACTAGATGATTATTAATCTATTGTTAGAGAAAGAAACACCGTAGTTTGTGAAGAACACTTTTTAGTTTTTTTTTTCAACTTTGCTCTAAAAATTGATATCTTGAAATTGAAATCACAGTGAGGTTGCTTGTAATTGCTTAATTGCGTGTTGCACATGGTTACATTCATGAAATATATATAATTTCTTTACTATTTTTGATGGTTGGATAAAATCCCAAGATCTTGGATTGAAATAATGTGGTTAGGTGTTGATTTAATGTCGTGTATATTGTGTTGTGCTCTAATTTTCTATTTTTCATACATGGATTTTGTCTAATTTTCATTGATTTAACTTATGAGTTAAGGTTGAAAACTTAATTCTATTTCTGATTAATGCATGAAAGAAATTGATTGAAGGCTATGGGTAAGATATATTTATGTGACTTAATTTAAATTAGAGGGTATGGGTAAGATCTATTTATCTCATTGTTGCATCTAAAGAGAGAATTGTATAAGGTGCTGGGTTGTTTATTATAAGACACAGAAGTGACCGACGGGAGATTGATGAAATGATGTTATGAGATCTAAAGAAGAATAGTGTCATTGAAAATGACCCACACTATCTATGAATTTTTATCATTATATAGAAACACAATTATCCCTACGTGAGATTTATTTCCATGCCCCATACCCTACATTACTTATTATCAATTTGAATTTATGAAATCTTTGCTTAATTGTGATTTTTGATAACAAATTCTTTTAATTATATTTTGTGGAATCATCCACCCACTTGTTTGATTGTTGCAAATGAATGAATTTATATTCCAAAATTATGGATAGAATTCCTTGCCTTGGATCATTCTTTGTGGAACTCGTCTCCTACTATTCTATGTTTCAATCTTGAAAGAGGCGGATTGTTAATTACTTTTCCTATTTCAATTTGATAATTGACTTTTATCTACTCCATTGGGATTTAGACTTAGAACCAAGATGACTTGAGGTAGAGGATTAAATAGGGTAGTATCGAGTAGCAACCTCTAGTCCCAAACTACGTTCCCCTCTAAAATATCTTAACTGACCTAGCTAGTGGATCCACTTTAGCAAATGATGATATATACTGAAATTACCTTGGCAAGTATAGATTCCTCTTCTTGCGGTATAAGGGTATAATGGATTCCATAATATAGTTGTCATGGACTTATTGTAGCTTAAAGGTAAGATCCCACAAATTGATGTTTTCTTCAAGATTTTTATGTCCTAAAAATCAAATGCATTGACTATATATTATTGCTAGGTAATTTGCCCGCACGATCTTTTTATAATTTTGAACAACCTTTTCAAAATATTTGATTGTTTTAAGAAAAAAATAGAAAATTTTAGTAGATTTTTAGAATATTTGAACATAAATATATGATTTGACATTATAACATATATCAAGAATTGTAAATATATAATTAATGATTAAAAATATCTTGATATCTAATAATTTTTATCTTTTACATAATTGATCATAATATGTGTTTGATGAAATAATTGTCTTGTCAAATTGAGTGATGTTGTAATGTAGAGATTAAACATCACTTTTCTATTTTTTTGTACATAAAAAATATAGAATCTCATAATTTTATGGTTAGTGTCATGTCCGAGCTACCCCCGAGACGGGGACACGTAACCTAGGACCACAAGTGATCCCAAGTTAACCCTGCTGGCATGATCATGAGCATACTAAAGATAATAAACTGACGCGAAAGCTAAATCATAATTAAATCTGAAAAGATGGGGAATAACCATATTTTATAAATAAGATATTTGAAAACAATGAGCTTTATATAAAGGAAATATTAATTCAATACTAAGCTGAATCTAACTATCTCTTAAATAAGCTTCTAACTAGACTATAAATACTGGGACAAGCCCTAGCTAAATCTAGCAAAAAATGAAACTATAGTGACTAAAGACTGGAATGAAACTCCTAACTGTTGTCGTCGGAGAATGAGGACTCACCACTATATCTGATGAACTGGAGATCGAAAAATCGATCTATGCGTGATCTAGATGCTGAGGACCTGAACCTACATCATGGGAAGATGTAGCGCACGTATGCGTCAGTACTTGAAAGATACTGAGCATGTAGGTAGAGTAAAACTAAAATAAAACATAATTGAACAAGCATAAAAGGAAGTATAATAGTCTGATATGATAAACTTAATTCTGAGCTAACTGGATGCAATGACCTATTTATAACATGCTGAAGATGAATACTGAATATACTGATAAATGGTCAATGCAGAGATTCTAACTAAACTGTGGAAGCTACTAATAACCGATAATACAACCACATGAGCTAAATATGGAGTCCGATGTATACGCCTCATTGAGAGGACCCAAAATACCCTGCCAAAGGTATAAAGGCATGGTGGCGTGATCACAAAACAGATTGCCCACAGACGGGACTTACAACCTACTTGGCTAGTAGTTCTGGGACTATTGGATACGGTAAACCCTAGCCCAACTCGGTATTATGCTACTCCCAATGAATTCTATAAATTTACTGATTAAGTCTGAGTTTATGTAAATACTGGATAGCTTGAAACTAAAAATGCAAACTGAGAATGCAACAATTAATATGGTAATTATGCATTTATCACTTAGGAATGTATATCTGAAGTGTCTGAAATATGTGACCTAGCATGTATAATTCAAGAAATAAAGAAATACAAACCTAGGGTTTTGAAATCCATGGGATAATTTGAGTAATAACATGATAATCTGATATGGAACATATATTTAATAAATTCATGAAGTTCTATCAAAGTTCTAGAAACCCTAGGTATAAACATGATATAGGAATCAAGAATCTGACTGAAAATTAGGGACCCAAAGGGTGAAAGGAACCCACTAGTGAAATCCTACATTCCTGGTGATGAAATCCACGGAAAAATACTTCGATTTTGGGGATGGAGTTGCTGGAACTTGTTGCATTCTTGAACTAGGGTTCTTGAGCTTTTTTTCCTTTCTTGCTTCCAATTTTATTACTTTTTATTTAATGATTTGACTTAGATATGTTTTAATTATGTTTCTAGGATTAAATTGACTAAAATATGATGATATAGGGTCGAAAATACGTAACTTAGTGTTTAAATGAAGTGGAAAAAGACCAAAACACCCCTGGATAAGTTGAAGTCACGCAAACGACGGCCAGGACTGGTGGTCCTTCGTCGAACCGATGCCCCGTCGTTGGGTCCATCGACTGGGCCTGTTCGACTGGCCTATACTAAAACGGGCATAACTTTTTACTCGAAGGTCTGATTTTAGCAAGGTCTGTGGATATAAAAAGATAATTCAATTACATATCTGTGGGTAAGTTAGGGACACGTAATTCGTCTTTTACTAAGAGTAATGACTATTTGAATTTGACCCAACTGCATTTCCCCTTAACTGTCTGCAACTACGGTCACACCTACGGATCGTAGGTCCACCTACGGATCGTGCTGGTCATCTATAGATCTTTTTAGAGAGTGGGTGAAGGGATTATTGATGGACGGTCACGGACTACGGACCGTCAGCTGACCTATGGGCCGTAAGTCTGTCTGTCCTCTAAGACTTAACTAATTTTTCTGGGCTGAAATTTTTGTGAGTTTCTGATCCCATCGACGGTGGGTCAAGATACGGTCCATCGATGACACCGTTTGTTGCACCAGTAATTTTTTTTTGTAAACCCGATTTTTGCTCTATTTTTGATATGGGGTGTTACATTGTCTCCCCTTTGGGAACATTTGTCCTCGAATGAAGACTAAACAAGCAAAAATAGAGGGAGAGAGCTGCAAACCCTACTACTAAACACTGAGAAATGAGTTTCTGACTGAATTAAGTTCAGAGTACATGCAATTATGCATAAAATGCAAGTAAAAACTTACGGAACATGATTCTAAAACTGAATTTACACATGAATGACTAGAAAACTGGCGAGGAATTATTACCTCAAGCTAGAGTGGAATCAGAAGGAAAGAGGTGAGGATACTTGGCTTTCATGACTGCTTCTATTTCCCAAGTAGCTCCCTCTACGGACTGAATCCGCCATGAAATCTTGAATGAAGCGACTTCTTTATATCTCAACCTTCTAACGTGACGGTCAAGAATCTCAATTTGTACATCCCCATAAGAAAGAAAATCCTTCACCGCCACACTCTCTAATGGCACTATAGAGGCTGGGTCACCCACACACTTCTTCAAGAGTGAGATATGGAAGACCGGAGGCATTACTGCTAATTCTGATGGCAACTCTAACTCATATACCACCTTGGCAACCCTTTTCAATATCTTGTAAGGGCCTACATTTCTAGGACTGAGCTTCCCTTTCTTTTCAAATATCATCACCCCTTTTATAGGTGAGACCTTCAGGAAAACCCAATCATCAACTTGGAACTCTAGTTCTCTTTTCCTTACATCTGCATAAGATTTCCGACGACTCTGGGCTGTCTTAACTCTATCTCTAATGAGTTGCACTTTCTCCATAGCATAAAGGACTGAATCTAGCCCTATCAAACCTGCTTTACCTACTTCAAACCAACCAACAAGAGATCGACATCTACGCCCATATAAATCCTCATAAGGGCCCATCTAATTAATGGAATGGTAGCTGTTGTTGTAGGCGAACTCAATAAAAGGAAGGTGATCATCCCAACTACCTTTGAAATTTATCACACAAGATCTCAACATTTCCTCTAAGATCTGAATTGTATGCTCTACCTGCCCATCTGTCTTTATATGAAACTGAAATGACTTCCAGAAATGAGAGGTAAACTAAGGACCTGTATCTGAGATTATGGACATAGGAACCCCATGCAACCTCACAATTTCGTTAATGTAAAGCTTGGCATAGTCCTCTGCCGAATCTGTCGTCTTGACCGCAAAAAATCGAGAAGACTTAGTCATCCGATCAACTTTCACCCAAATTGAGTCATGTTGTCTGCGAGTACGAGGTAACCCTGTGATGAAATCCATATTGACCACATCCCACTTCCAAGTAGGAATATTGATATTTTGAGTCATACCTCCTGGTTTATGATGTTCTACCTTAACTTGCTGGCAATTGAGGCACTTACTCACAAAGTCTGCTATATACCTCTTCATGCCATTCCAGCAATAGAGTTCCTGTAGATCGCGGTACATCTTAGTGGAACCTAGATGAATAGAATACCTAGAGTTATGGGCTTTTGCAACAATATGTTGTCTCAACTCGCTTTCATAAGGAACACACAATCTACCCTTGTAGCGAAGTACACCATCTCCCCCTTGGGAGAAAACCTCCACTCTCTGATTGTGGACTGCATTCTTAAGTTCAAGCAAAATTGGATAACTGTCTTGCTTTTCCTTAACCTCCATTACCTAATAAGATTTTCCCCATATTGAACTGTTACACCATTCTCTGATATGCTCATAAGACGAACTCCTAAGCGAGAAAACCTGTGAACATCTTTCCCTAGCTCCTTCCTTTCTTCCTCAACATGGGCTACACTACCCATAGATAATCTACTGAGAGCATCTGCTACTACATTAGCCTTACTCGGATAATAATGGACACTCATATCATAATCCTTCTCATGAACCTTAAGTTGTCTAGAGGCATAATCGATCACCTTACCTCGATGCATCAACACACAACCTATGCCAATTCTGGATGCATCATAATGGATCACATAACCATCTTAACCCTCTGGTAGAATCAAGACAGGAGCTGTAGTCAATCTTGTTTTCAACTACGCAAAACTTTTCTCACAATCATCTGACCCTTGAAGCTTGACAACCTTCTGAGTCAACCTAGTCAATGGTGAGGCTATGGAGGAGAATCCTTCCACAAACTTTCTATAATAACCTGCTATACCTAATAAACTTCTGATATTTGCAGCAGAGGCAGTTCTTTGCCATTGTTTCACTGCTTCCATATTTTGTGAATCTACTCGGATCCCTTCGCTAGATAAAATATGACAAAGGAAAGCAATAGATTGCAACAAAAACTCACATTTGCTAAACTTAGCGAATAACTGGCAATCCTTGAGAGTCTGTAAAACAATTCTCAAATGACTCGCATGTTCTTCCTTAATCCTAGAGTAAATGAGGATATCATCAATGGAAGACGATAACGAACAAGTACAAGTTATATTTGAACACTCTATTTATCAAATCCATGAAATATGCAGGAGCATTAGTTAGTCCAAATGACATAGCTACAAATTCATAATGACCATACCGAGTTCTGAAGGCTGTTTTCAAAATGTCACTATCTCTGACTCTGAGCTGATGATAACTCGATCTGAGGTCTATCTTTGAGAAATGGCTAGCACCCTGAAGTTGGTAAAAAAAGTCGTTAATCTTGCGGATGGGATACTTATTCTTGATTGTGACCTTGTTCAACTGTCTGTAGTGAATGCACAATCTGAGACAACCATCTTTCTTTCTTACGAACAACACTGGTTTACCCCATGGTGAAATACTAGGTCTGATGAAACCCTTATCTAGAAGGTCTTTCAACTTCTCTTTCAATTCCTTAAGCTCTACTGGAGACATTCTATAAGGAGGGATAGAAATAGGCTGGGTATGTGGAAGGACATCAATTCCAAAGTCGATTTTCCTTTCTGGAGGGACTCCGAGAAGATCTTCTGGAAATACTTCTTGAAATTCACAGACTACTGGAACTGACTCAAGAGTTGGGGTTTTGTCACGACCCAAAACCGAGCCGCGACTGGCACCCTCACTTAACCTACTATGTGAGCGAACCAACCAATCTAAACCCCAACATTTAATACAATATCAACAAAAGTAATGCGGAAGACTTAAACTCATTAATGAAAAACAATTCAATAACTTCTAAAAACTCAACATCTATTATTCCCCAAAATCTAGAAGTCATCATCACAAGAACATCTATCCTCAAATTACTAAACTAAGAGTATCTAAGAAAGCAAAAACAAGTAAAAAGCTAGTCCATGTCGGAGGTTCAAGGCATCAAGACTTGAAGAAGAAGATCCAGTCCAAGCTAGAAGCATTAGCTCACCCTGAATTTCCGATGTAGTGAAGACTGGCTAGAATTACTGTTGAGTTGAAGACGACGGCACGTTTGCTGCACTACACAATTACAAAGAAAGAAACATACAAGTAGGGGTCAGTACAAACACAAGTACTGAGTAGATATCATTGGCCAACTCAAAATAGAAAACAGTATATGTCAGTTAATATCATAAATCAACTATAATCCTCAACATGTAGCAACAACAAGTACTATAATCATCAACAAGTACCACCAAGTTCATCCATGAGGACTGAAGCCTCAATATCATAATCATTTTTGGAATTAGGTTCATTAGATTGAGTATATTATCATCATCTTTCAAGATTCATTATCTTTCTTCCTATTGTGTCGGTACGTGACACTCCGATCCCCTACTACTATGTGTCGGTACGTGACACTCCAATCCCCTACTTCTACGTGTCGGTTCGTGACACCCGATCCCCTAATACTATGTGTCGGAACGTGACACTCCGATCCCCTAAATCTACGTGTCGGTTCGTGACACCCGATCACCTAATACTATGTGTCGGAACGTGACACTCCGATCCCCTAATTCTACGTGTCGGTTCGTGACACCCGATCCCTTAATTCTATGTGTCGGAACGTGACACTCCGATCCACTAGTCTCATTCTATCAATTCATCAAGCCTTCTCTTATACCAAGGCATCATCAATCCCATTACTTTAGTTCATCAAGCCTTCTTTATACCAAGGCATCATCATTAACATAGTAGATAAGGTTTTTTCAAGATTTAGGATTCAATAGCTTCATCATGCTTATTTTATCACAATTATATAATCACATTCATACAAGCATACAATTAAGCATATAGAAGGGTTTACGAGACTACCCAATACATATCATTCGCTATGAAGAGTTTACTACGAATAGCATAAACCATAACCTACCTCCACCGAAGAATTTGATCAAGCAAGCAATTTCCCAAGGCTTTGTTCTTCTTCTCGTTTATCCTCTCTCAATTCGTTTCTCTTTCCCTCTTCTTTGTTCTTTCTATTTTTCTTATTCAAACCCTCTTTATTTTACCCTAATTAGTATATAATTAAGTATAAAAGATGAAAATAATGATCCACAATTTAACTCAAGGTTACCTCTTTTAACCCCCAAGAAATTGAGTTATTAATGTTAACACACGAAATTTATAATTATAGCAGGAATAGTCCAAAACGCCCCTTTAAAACTTAACAAGAAATCCGACCCATACTGGGATTACGCAACCTGTGACGGCCCGTCGTGCCTGCGACGGTCCGTCCTTCAGGTCGTCGCAAAGTTTAGAGACTCAATTTCCACCAAAGAGTCTGTGACGGTCCGTCACGCCTGTGACATTCAGAGAATTGTTCCCAGTACCAAATTCTCAAGAGTTGAAGTGTTTTGGAACAGAACCACACAATGGTCCGTCGTGTCTGTGACGGTCCGTCACAGAGTTCAGAGAGTCGATTTCAGTACTCGAATTTCAAAATTCTAAGTTTTCTGGAAAGAGACCCCCTCGACGGTCCGTCGTGCCCATGACGGTCCGTCGTGGGGTCCATCGTATCAGCCAGTTTTTCCAGAAATAAAATCTGCTACTCAAAACGACTAAACAGGTCGTTACAATAGATACTAATTTACCCATCGTTCGTCCTCGAACGATCACAAGAAAAGAAACAAGGGAGAAAGGGAGTACCTGAATCTGTGAACAGATGTGGGTATTTTTCTTGCATATCAACCTCCTTCTCCCAAGTGGCCTCTTCAACTGGTCGATTCTTCCATTGAACTTTGATGGATGCAATCTCCCTCGACCTGAACTTGCGAACTTCTCTATCAAGAATAGCAACAGGTTCCTCTTCATAAGTCAAATTCTCATCAAGCAGAACAGAATCCCAACGGATGATGTAGTTTCCATCCCCATGGTATCTTTTCAACATGGACACATGAAATACCGGATGCACTCCGGACAGCCCTGGAGGCAAGGCTAATTCATAAGCCACCTCCCCTACTAGCTTAAGTACTTCAAATGGTCCAATATACCTTGGACTTAGCTTACCCCTTTTTCCAAACCGCATCACCCCTTTCATGGGTGAAACCTTCAGCAAGACTTGTTCACCCTCCATGAACTCCAAGTCTCTAACCTTTCGGTCTGCATACTCCTTTTGCCTACTTTGCGCCGCCAGAAGCTTTTCTTGAATAGATTTCACCTTCTCCATCGAATCCCTCAATAGATCAGTACCCCAAGGTCTAACCTCAAATGCATCAAACCAACCAATGGGAGACCTACATATCCTCCCATACAATTCTTCAAATGGAGCCATATTAATGCTGGAGTGATAGCTATTATTGTATGAAAACTCCGCTAAGGGTAAGAAGTTATCCCAATGACCACCAAATTCTATCACACATGCACGAAGCATATCCTCTAACACTTGAATCGTTCGCTCAGACTGACCATCAGTCTGAGGGTGAAACACAGTACTAAGGTCCAACCTAGTACCTAATTCCTCATGCAGTGTTCTCCAAAACTTAGAAGTAAACTGCATACCTCTATCTGATATGATGGAAAGTGGAACTCCATGCAATCGAACGATTTCTGAGATGTAGATTTTGGCTAACTTCTCTGCATTGTAGGTCACCTTGACCGGAATGAAGTGAGCGGACTTAGTTAATCTGTCCACAATTACCCAAATGGAGTCAAACTTACCCAATGTCTTTGGAAGACCAACCACGAAGTCCATTGCAATTCTATCCCACTTCTATTTAGGAATGGGCATTCTCTGAAGTGTTCCTCCGGGCCTCTGGTGTTCATACTTTACTTGTTGACAATTTGGACATTTGGCAACAAAATCCACAATGTCACGCTTCATTCTACTCAACCAAAAGTGTTGTTTTAGGTCGCGGTACATCTTGGTTGCACCAGGATGTATAGAATATCCGGAACTATGAGCCTCTGTAAGAATAGTGTGGATCAAGTCATCAACACGAGGCACACATACTCTTCCCTTAGTTCTCAAAACACCTTCCTCATCCATTATTGCCTCTTTAGCCTCTCCTCGCAACACCATATCCCGAATTCGACTTAGTTTTTCATCCTCAAACTGTTTTCCCTTGATCTTGTCAAGAAAAGAAGATCTCGCCTCCACACAAGCTAAAAATCCTCCCTTCTCATTTACTTCTAGCCTCATAAAGTCATTAGCTAGGTTTTGGATTTGACTAGCCAATGGGCGTCTAGAAACTTGCAAATGAGCTAGACTTCCCATGCTTCCAGCCTTTCTACTTAAGGCGTCTGCCACAACATTAGCCTTTCCCGGATGATACAGAATAGTGATATCGTAGTCCTTTAGTAGTTCCATCCATCTCCTCTGTCTCAAATTCAAATCCTTCTGAGTGAAGACATAGTGTAGGCTACGATGGTCCGTATAGACTTCACATTTAACCCCATACAAATAGTGTCTCCATTGCTTTAGTGAAAATACTACCGCGGCAAACTCCAAATAATGGGTCGGATAGTTACGTTCATGCACCTTTAATTGCCTCGAAGCATAAGCAATTACATTCTTCTCTTGCATTAGCACTGCACCCAAACCCGAATAGGATGCATCACAATAAACGATGAAGTCCTTACCCGCTACCGGCAAGGTAAGAATTGGTGCAGTAGTAAACAAGGTCTTGAGTTTCTGAAAGCTTTCCTCACACTCATCCGACCATACAAATGGAACATTCTGCTTAGTCAAGTTCGTTAATTGGGAAGTAATAGAAGAGAACCCCTTGACAAATCGGCGGTAGTAGCTAGCTAAACCAACAAAACTCCTTATTTCTGACACGTTTGTAGGTCTCACCCAATTCTTCATTGTCTCAATCTTAGATGGATCCACCATCACTCCATCCTTAGAAACTACGTGTCCCATAAAGGACACTGAATCTAACCAAAACTCACACTTGGAGAATTTGGCATAAAGCTTCTTCTTCCTCAACAACTCTAATACCATTTTCAAATGCTCCTCATGTTCCTTCTTACTCTTTGAGTATATCAGTATATCATCAATAAATACGATCACAAAGAGGTCCAGATATGGCTTAAAAATCCCGTTCATCAAGCTCATGAAAGCAGCAGGGGCATTCGTAAGACCAAACGACATTACCACAAATTCGTAATGTCCATACCTAGTTCGAAAAGCAGTCTTTGGCACGTCCGTTGCCCGTATTTTCAATTGATGATAACCGGATCTCAAGTCAATCTTAGAGAAGACACAAGCGCCTTGTAACTGATCGAACAAGTAATCAATGCGAGGAATGGGATACTTGTTCTTAATAGTTACCTTGTTCAACTGCCGGTAATCTATGCACATCCGAAAACTCCCATCCTTCTTCTTCACAAATAGCACCGGAGCACCCCAAGGAGATGCACTTGGTCTAATGAAGCCTTTGCTCAACAACTCTTGAAGTTGGGCCTTTAACTCTCTTAACTCCCCGGGAGCCATTCTATAAGGGGGTATATAAATGGGGCGAGTACCCGGTTCCAAATCAATGCAAAAATCAATATCTCTATCCGGTGGCATACCAGGAAGGTCTGCAGGGAATACATCCAGAAACTCACGGACTACCGAAACCGACTCAATTGGAGGTACTTGGGTAGTGTAATCCCTGAGATGTGCCAAGAAATCTAAACACCCCTAACTAAACATTCTCTTAGCACGAAGAAAGGAGATGATACGAACCGGAGTGGAAGTGTAGTCGCCCTCCCACACTAACTGATCTGTCCCAGGCTTGGCTAACGTCACAGTTTTAGCATTACAATCCAAGATTGCAAAATTTGGAGAAAGCCAAGTCATACCCAGAATTACATTAAAGTCAACCATCTCTAAGATAACCAAATCTACATAAGTGTTGCTCCCCACAAAAGTCACCAAGCAAGACCTATATACTTTTTCTACTATCACAGACTCACCCACCGGAGTAGACACACGAATAGGCATGTCAAGTAATTCACAAGGTAAATTAAGACCAATAGCAAATGAAGAAGATACATAAGAAAATGTGGATCCGGGATCAAACAATACAGAAGACATGCAATCACAAACCAAAAGATTACCTGTGATAACAGCATCAGATGTCTCCGCTTCAGATCTCCCAGGGAAAGCATAACAATGGGCCCCATTACTTGTCTGTCCGTTGCCCCTACCATGTTGTGTTTTAGTGGCTCCAGTTTGCCCATCACCTCTGCCGTTTTGGTGACCACCTTTACCTCGACCACCACGTCCTCCAGAATAATGGCCTCTACCATGACCACCTCTACCTCTAGCTTTCGGGGGTCTATAACTCTGTTTCGGACAATTCCTCCTAATATGTCCAGTCTCCCCACATCTATAACACTCTCTGGAGTCAAGCATAGGTCTCTCAGAGAAGTGTTGACCGGTCTGAAATGGACCCCCAGCTACAGTCTGTAGTGAAGACTGAATTGGTCGGACCGAGTAACCTCCGGAGCCTTGCCCTCTGGAGTAAGAACCATTAAACTCACCTCCCTTTCGAAACCTTTTTGATGTCGATGTCGTGGTGAAGTCATCTGGCTTCACTCCTTCCACCTCTATCACGAAGTCTACCACTTCTTGGAAGGATTTTGCCGTAGCCGCTACCTGTAAGGCCGAAATCCGCAATTCTGACCTCAACCACTTCACAAAACGGCAAATCCGCTCTTGTGGACTGAAACAAAGTTGGGTGGCATACCTGGATAATGCACGAAACTTAGCCTCATATGCATTAACCGACATCCTACCTTGCTCTAGGCTCAAGAGCTCATCTCTTTTCCTATCCCTCAAAGTCCGGGGGATATACTTCTCCATAAACAAGCTAGAGAATGAGGCCCAAGTCATAGGTGGTGCCTCTGTGGGTTGACACTCCACATGTGACCGCCACCACATTTTGGCGTTCCCTTGAAACTGATAACTCATGAACTCAACACCAAACCATTCTACTATACCCATCTTGTGTAGTAGCTCATGACAGTCAACTAGAAAATCGTAAGCATCCTCAGATTCAGCACCCTTGAAGACTGGAGGTTTCAATTTCAAGAACTTACTGAAAAGTTCATGCTGATCATTTGTCATTATAGGCCCTGTAGTCAGACGAGGAAACGTGCCTATTTCCATTGAGGCATCCATGCGGGGAGCCATAGTAGCCGCATGTTGTACCTCCGGAACATGAGGTGCTGGTGCAGAAAACACTGGAGGTATCTGGCCTTGATCAGATAACCCGCTAAGATAAGCAAGAACCTGATTGATCATCTCTAGGGTAGGTTGGGGTGGCAGTTCCTCGTTCTGCACTTGTTCATTCTCCCCTTCCTCACCCTCTCTTATCACCTCCTCAGTCGGTGGAGGAGTCACTGCCCTAGTACCAGATGGTCTAGGTGCTTGTCCTCTTCCTCTAGAGGACGTCCTCCCACGACCTCTTCCACGGCCTCTTGCCACCACTCCTCTTCGAGCTACAGCCCCAGTGGCTGGCTCAGACGTTTCTTGTCTTGCCGGTATTGGTGTTGGTGCAGTCATTGCTCTAGTTCTAACCATCTGCGAAATAGAGTGAAGATGGTCACATACCAATTTGTATCACCTAGATACCAATTGGATCCAAGTAATAGCACGAAAGAAAGAAAGAAAGAATGGAATTTTCCTAAAGTCTTATAGCCTCTCAAAGAAAAGTAAAGGCGTCCCCCTACCGTTCTTTAAGACTCTACTAGACTCGTTCTTGTGTGATGAGACCAACGAACCTAATGCTCTGATACCAAGTTTCTCACGACCCAAAACCGAGCCGCGACTGGCACCCACACTTAACCTACTATGTGAGCGAACCAACCAATCTAAACCCCAACATTTTAATACAATATCAACAAAAGTAATGCGGAAGACTTAAACTCATTAATGAAAAACAATTCAATAACTTCTAAAAACTCAACATCTATTATTCCCTAAAATCTGGAAGTCATCATCACAAGAACATCTATCCTCAAATTACTAAACTAAGAGTATCTAAGAAAGCAAAAACAAGTAAAAAGCTAGTCCATGCCGGAGGTTCAAGGCATCAAGACTTGAAGAAGAAGATCCAGTCCAAGCTAGAAGAATTAGCTCACCCTGAATTTCCGATGTAGTGAAGACTGGCTAGAATTAGTGTTGAGTTGAAGACGACGGCACGTTTGCTGCACTCCACAATTACAAAGAAAGAAACATACAAGTAGGGGTCAGTACAAACACAAGTACTGAGTAGATATCATCGGCCAACTCAAAATAGAAAACAGTATATATCAGTTAATATCAAAAATCAACTATAATACTCAACATGTAGCAACAACAAGTACTATTATCATCAACAAGTACCACCAAGTTCATCCATGAGGACTCAAGCCTCAATATCATAATCATTTGGGAATTAGGTTCATTAGATTGAGTATATTATCATCATCTTTCAAGATTCATTATCTTTATTCCTCTTGTGTCGGTACGTGACACTCCGATACCCTACTACTATGTGTCGGTACGTGACACTCCGATCCCCTACTTCTACGTGTCGGTTCGTGACACCCGATCCCCTAATACTATGTGTCGGAACGTGACACTCTGATCCCCTAAATCTACGTGTCGGTTCGTGACACCTGATCCCCTAATACTATGTGTCGGAACGTGACACTCCGATCCCCTAATTCTACGTGTCGGTTCGTGACACCCGATCCCTTAATTCTATGTGTCGGAACGTGACACTCCGATCCACTAGTCTCATTCTATCAATTCATCAAGCCTTCTCTTATACCAAGGCATCATCAACCCCATTACTTTAGTTCGTCAAGCCTTCTTTATACCAAGGCATCATCATTAACATAGTAGATTAGGGTTTTTAAAGATTTAGGATTCAATAACTTCATCATGCTTATTTTATCACAATTATATAATCACATTCATACAAGCATACAATTAAGCATATAGAAGGGTTTACGAGACTACCCAATACATATCATTCGCTATGAAGAGTTTACTACGAATAGCATAAACCATAACCTACCTCCACCGAAGAATTTGATCAAGCAAGCAATTTTCCAAGGCTTTGTTCTTCTTATCGTTTATCCTCTCTCAATTCGTTTCTCTTTCCCTCTTCTTTGTTCTTTCTATTTTTCTTATTCAAACCCTCTTTATTTTACCCTAATTAGTATATAATTAAGTATAAAAGATGAAAATAATGACCCACAATTTAACTCAAGGTTACCTCTTTTAACCCCCAAGAAATTGAGTTATTAATGTTAACCCACGAAATTTATAATTATAGCAGGAATAGTCCAAAACACCCCTTTAAAACTTAACACGAAATCCGACCCATACTGGGATTACGCAACCTGTGACGGCCCGTCGTGCCTGCGACGGTCCGTCCTGCAGGTCGTCGCAAAGTTCAGAGACTCAATTTCCACCAAAGAGTCTGTGACGGTCCGTCACGCCTGTGACGGTCCGTCACGCCTGTGACGGTCCGTCCTGCACTTCCGTCACGACATTCAGAGAATTGTTCCCAGTACCAAATTCTCAAGAGTTGAAGTGTTTTGGAACGGAACCACACAATGGTCCGTCGTGTCTGTGACGGTCCGTCCTGCAGGTCCGTCACAGAGTTCAGAGAGTCGATTTCAGTACTCAAATTTCAGAATTCTAAGTGTTCTGGAACGAGACCCCCTCGACGGTCCGTCGTGCCTATTTTTTTCAGAAATAAAATCTGCTACTCAAAACGACTAAACAGGTCGTTACAGGTTTCAAGACTAGAATCCTTAACCTCGAACTAGATGATAGATATAACCCTTAGATATCATCTTTCTTTCCTTAAGGTAAGAAATAAATCGACCCATAGGCGCTAAACTACTACCCTTCAATTCTAAGATTGGTTCGTGTTGAAACGGAAAATGAACAATCCTTGTTCTACAATCGACTAAGACATAACATGAGTGTAACCAATCCATGCCTAGAATTACATCGATGTCTGCCATTTCTAACTCTACTAGATCTGTTGAGGTGAATTTCTGAGAGACTGTGATAGGGAGACTTCTGTATACCCATCTATCTATAACTGGGTCACCGACTGGAGTAGAGACTGAGATAGGTTCTGAGAGAATTTCTTGACTAACACTGAATTGGATTGCTATACTGAGTTAAAAAAAACAAAAGTCATGTCTGTTGTGTTTCCACTGAGGGAACCATATGTGAGTCACATCTTTGAGTTCGTCAGGATGCCATCTCACCTATCACTGCCAGTTTTTGACATCACACCAATTATTTTCTTGACATCATCAATGAACTTCTGTGGGTCCTTACAAACTTTCTACCCTAAAAACTTATGTGGATTCGTCCTAACAAATCACAAACTTTGGCTGCCACTTATCGGTCATTTCTATTAGTAGGAACTAGAACCCGCTGATTATTCTGGTTGATCAGACTCTGATCCAAAAGCTGAATTGGCATTTTGAAACTCTGCATTTGAACTTCCTTATCTGGTACTAGAAGAACTGCATAAGCATTGCGTGCATTAGACTTCCATTCCTAAGCTCTACAAGAAGGCATGTTTGAAACATAGAACGTCAAGCTAGAGTGGAATAAGATCATACCTTATGCACGATAAGAGTAACAAGAAAATGGAGTTTTTTTTCCTAAGACACTTTGTAGCCTCCCTCGCATTAGATGTGGTGCACTTCACACCCATGAAAAGGCGTCTACTTAGTGCGGCTTTTAAAACTTCCTAGGATACTTAAACCTATTGCTCCGATACCAAGTTTTGTCATGTCCCGAGCTACCTTCGAGACGCGTACACGGACCCTAGGACCACAAGTGATCCCAAGCTAAAACTGACGGAATGATCATGAGCACACCAAAGATAATAAACTAATGTGGAAGCTAAATCATAATTAAATCTGAAAAGGGGAATACCCATATTCTATATAGGAGATATTTGAAAACAATGAGTTTAATACAAAGGAAATATTAACTAAATACCAAGCTGAATCTAACTATGTCTGAAATAAGCCTCTAAACTAGACTAGAAATACTGGGACAAACCCCAACTAAATCTATCAAAACTTAAACTAAAGTGACTAAAGACTGAAAGGAAACTAGTAATTGTTGTCCTCTGAGAATGAGGACTTCCCACTAAATCTGCTGAATTGGAGATCGGGAAATCGATCTATACGTCATCTGGATGTTGAGAAACTGAACCTACATCACGAGAAGATGTAGGGCACGTATGCATCAGTACTTGAAAGGTATGGAACATGTAGGATAGAGTAAATCTCAAATAAAACATAACTGAACAAGAATAAAAGCAATTATAATAATCTGACATGATAAAATGAATTTTGAGTTAACTCTATGGAATGACCAATTTATAACATGCTAAAACTAAATACTAAATATACTTATAAATAGTCAATGCAGAGAATCTGACTGAACTGTGGAGCTACTTATAATGATAATAAAACCACATGAGCTAAATGTGGAGTCCGATGTATACGCCCCATCGCGAGTATCCATTATACCCCACCAAAGGTATAAAGGCATGCTGGCATGATCACTAAACTGATTGCCCACAGAGGGGACTTACAACCTACTTGGCTAGTAATTCTGGGACTATTGGGCACGCTAAACCCTAGTCTGACTTAGTATTATGCTACTACCTATGAATTTTGTAAATTTATAGATTATGTTTGACTTTTTGTAAATAATGGATAGCTCAAAACTGAACATGCAAAATGAGAATTCAACAATTAATCTGGTAATTATACTTTTATAACTGAGGCATGTATATCTGAAGTGTCTGAAATATTTGACCTAGCATGTGTAATACAAGCACAAAAGAAATACAAAACTAGGGTTTTGAAATCCATGCGATAATTTGAGTAATAACATGATAATCTGATTTGGAACATATATTTAGTAAATTCATGAAGTTCTATCAAATTTCTAGAAACCCTACGTCTAAACATTATATGGGAATCAAGAATCTGACAGAAAACTAGGGACCCAATGGGTGAAAGGAACCCACTAGTGAAATCCCACATACCTGGTGATGAATTCCACGATAAAAATGCTTAGGCTTCATTGTTGGAACTTGTTGCATTCTTGAACTAGGGTTCTTGAGCTTTTTCTCCTCTCTTGCTTCTAATTTTCTAACTTTTGATTTAATGATTTGACTTAGATATGTTTTAAGTATGTTTCTAGGCTTAAACTGACTAAAATATGATGATTTAGGGTCAAAATGATGAATCTTGTGTTTAAACAAAGTGGGATAAGACCAAAACACCCCTGGATAAGTTGCTGTCCGACCAAACGATGGCTAGGGCTGACGGTTCGTCGTCTGATCGATGCCTCGTTGTCGAGTCCATCGATTGGGCCTATTTTGAAGGCCTTTACTAAAATGGGCATAACATTTTACTCGAAGGTCTGATATAAGCAAGGTTGGTGGATATGGAAAGATAATTCAATTATCTATCTGTGAGTAGGTCATGGGACACCTAATTAATTTTATGTTAAGAGTTATAACAATTTGAAATTGACCCAACTACATTTCCCCTTAACTGTCTGCAAATTTTCCACCTCCAGGCCGTGCTGGTCATCAATAGCTCTTGTCAATGAGTAGGTGAAGGAAGTATTGATTGACGATCACAGACTATAGACTGTCGTCTGACCTACGGACCGAAAGTCCGTCCGTCGTCCAAGACATAACAAATTTTTCTGGGTTGAAATTTTTGGAAGTTTCTGATCCCATCGACGATTGTGCAAGACGGACCGTGGGTCAGGCTACGGTCCGTTAATGCCACCATTGGTTGCACCTGCAGAATTTTTTTCTGTAAAGCTTGTTTTTGGTCTGTTTTGGCTACAAGGTGTTATAGAATAAATCCATGTGAAAAAAAATATTTAAAAGTTTTGAATAAATAATATTATTTATAAATAAGTTTAGACTATTAAAAAATGTACACCGCGGTAAAATAAATAATTTTTTTACTTACAATGTACTTGTCAGAGGTCAAACTTTCATCTCTTTTTGTTATTGTTAACAACAACATAATAGTGTTGACCCTTTTAGAAGGCCATTCTTCAATAAACTGAAGCTCTAAAGGTCCTTTTAGATGCTTCATCAATGAAACTTTACGACTTGTTCAGAATTATGTATTTATAATAGTTGTATTATGAAAGTCCAAGTATATAAAAATGTTTGATTCTAGAATCATGCTAAAGACATATAACAACCTTCCATAAAAGTCATCACTTTTCATATAAATGGGAATACTTCATAAAAGTTAAAACTTTTCATAAAAAGTCACATTTTTTCATAAAAAATTAAACTTTTTGAAAAGATTATAACTCTTTGGAAAAGTTACAACCCTATGAATTTCATTAATAAAGGCAGAACTTTTCATAAAAGTCACAACTCTTCATAAAAGTCATAGTTGTTTTTGTAAAAAACAGAACTTTTCATGAAAGGGGAAGACTAGTTTTAGAAATAAAATAAATTAAAACGGAGTCATGGTTTGTCTTGGCGCCACTTAGGGCCTTTATTATATATATACTAATAAAATTACAAGGAAATTTGTATCATGAAATTCATCAAATAATACTTAAAACATATCCGTCATTAAAACTAAAATACTATATTCTTATATACAAGATTAAATAGTAAAAAATATTAATGATGTACATTAAAATGAAAATTATAACATCTTATCAATTGTCCTTACTAACATAAACATCCATTAATGATGGTCAAAATATATACCACGATTTGTAACATAAGCAATGATGTAATTGAGACACTCAACCAAACAAAAGTACACGAATATCTAAATGTGAAGAAGAAGAAGAACATGAAGAAGAAGTAGTAGTAGTGGTAGTAGTAGTAGTTCTATTTATAATAGTGTGAAAAATGCTTATTGTGCCATATCAAAAACGTTACAACTATTTAGAAAAGATGCAACCTTTTGGAAAGGTCACACCCTTTGTCAATGACCTAAGAGCAACCCTAGTCATAACACGGTCTACTCGACCTCTTGGTATTATACAAGCCCTTAGACATCTTTCATCGCATAGGCATAAAATAGTGAGGAATTTAAAATTTTTTCATTTGAAATCACAAAACTAAAATTCATCTCATTTAAAGCCATTAATACAAGATCGGTATACTAAGTCTCATTTTTCCATCTTAGGCATGACTTAAATATAATAGGGACACAACCCTTACAATACAAAATGAAACATTACTAGTCTATTACATGAACACAAAGAACTCTTAATACAAGGGTCCTTGAATCTTTAAGGACACACCCAAACTTGGGAATATTAATCCAAAATCTTTATTCTAGGAAAGATCCTTCAACCATCACCACCTACACTTTGTGTAAAAAAGATTAAGAACAATGGTCTTAGTACAATAATGCAATAAATATGTTAATCATGCAAAAAATGCTTCAAAAGAGGACATTTAGTTGGAAGCATGCATCATGTAATTTTACAGGAACTTCATGAACATTTGTTGCAATACAGTTCAGATACATCATACTATACATGGTTACCATTCACAACAACACATAAAGCCATTTATCACATTTGAGGCACATCCAATGCCTACAATAAATTACCTTCATTTTGTTCATTAAATCCTTACCTAAAGTAACCCTTAAGTAATACTTTGTGCAATGTATGAATAGTGTTACATTCCGCTATTCATACCATAGTATCACCTCAAGGTCACCAAAGGTGAACTTTCATACAACCTTCATCAATCCAACCATATATATTTATAAGGACATAAGCACATCATAAACATAAACTTCACATAAGAATTATCACCGAAGACAACCCCAAGTCACACTAGTGTAATGTGCAAGTAGCATCCCATAATGCTACACACACCATGTGCTCCTCGGAAGCCACCTTAGACTAGGCACATCATTTAACAAGTCAGAACATATTCATTTAACATTAGACATAAAACCAACATACTTCCTTAAATATAACATAAGGAATCATTTTCATTACATCTTAGTCATAGTTCATATCATATATAAACCATCCTCACAACCCCTTCACAAGCTTACTTGTGCAATGTACATAGGGAGTCCCATACCACCACATATACTAATCAAACCCTTTAAGAAGTTATAAGTGTAATACACATGCATAATCATATGAGACCAATATCATGCATAACATTCACATCAAGTATACTAACATCATAGTGTCGTCCGTAACATGTATGTAATAAGAACCCACCCTAGAACTGCTTTCAAAACCTACTTGTGCAATGTATAAGTGAAGGCCTATACCTTTACCCACACTAATTAACATATCATTAGTAGTCCTACATAGTGTTCATCTTCTTACTTTCGTTTATTGATTTTAAACATTTGGGAAACTTCTCCATAACCGACATAGACCATGTGAGCTATATGGAATTTAGTGTCAACCCCTCACACTAAAATGTTGGTGGCCTACTTGTAAATCTAAGAAAAACATCCATAATAGCATATAGGTGGATCCACTAGCTAAGGTTCCAATGAGGGCACATAGTTAAGGAACTAGGAGATTGTTACTAGAAAACTCTTTATGATAAGTAGAATTGTAGTATCAACCTCATGAAAGAGAATAGTGTGAACTTCCCTTCCTTTATAAAGGAACATCTCTCATTGTCAATTTCACTCGGCACTAAGATAAATTTTATTTTTGAAGTGTCTTTAAGTCTTTCTTTAACATTGATATATATAATAGGTCTTAGGGGATGATACTTTGCATAATTTATAGATTGTTATCAATAAAACTAGCCTAAAGTCTGATTTTCAAAGAATTGAAGATATTTTATTAACCTAGCAAAGGTTGGGGCCGTGTCCCAAGGGAGTGGTAGTGAAAGTAATAACCACTTAGAAATCCATTCTAAATAGTGATTGTAACACTCCGAAAAGTCAAGACCTAATCTAGATCCTAATACAAGTGTATAGGGATTCATATAATGTTTTAAGACCTACATAATATATATAAGTCATCCGAGAAGTTTTAGAGACAAGACATTAAAGAACGTCCATGACGTCTGAAAACTAGCTAAATTGAACTAGTTGACGTCGGTATGTTTGGTGAAGGTTTGAGAGGGTCAAATATATTCTAAAACTTTGATAAAGACTTTTTATAGGTAATATGTAGTATATAGGGTCTAAAATTATAATAAAGACTCCCCAAGGACCACCAAAGGGTCCTTGAGGAGGACCCCAACATGGGTAGGTAGGCTGCAAAAACAGTTTTGCGAAAGCCTAGATTTGGCACCCACTATGCGACGCGCAGCTTCCATGCAGCTTGGAAAATTTTGCCTCGTGACACGTGCACTCCACGAGGCTCACTGCCTCGACCGGGATTTTTAAAATAAAAGTAGAAATCAGCCTCGCGACGCGGAGTTACTTCTCAGATTCGTTGAAACTGTATTTTAAGAATTTTGACTTCAAAAAAATACCCAATTAAGTGAGGGGTGTTTTGAATAATTTAGGGGGTGATTATATATATACTAAGGGTCATTTTAAATTCATTTTCACTCACCTAATCCCAATCCCCAAAACAAACCCAAAAGCTTTAATCTCTCTCTACTTTCTCTCCCAAAATTCTCCATTGAAGGAAGAACAAAGCTTGAAGAATAAGACCAATTCATCTAGGATTTCACTGCAATTTCGTGTATTAATCTTCATTATCGTATGGGTATTCACTCTTGGAATTCCTTTCCCCAAGAGGTCCTTTCAAAAATGATTATTAACTTACCCAATATCAAGGGTTTTCCAATTCTAATGGGTTTTCTTCTAAACCTCAAATTGATGATCAATTGAGATTGACTTTTACTATTTAAGTGTTGATTGTTGATTAATTGATGTTAATTGATGAAATTTTATGTAGATAATGTCCTTTTACCCAAATTCCTCAAATCCTGGATCTGAGTTATGAATTGATGGGAATTAAAGAATGTATTGATTGTTAGATTGGTTTTTTCTATTCTAATTCATTTATGGATTGACTAGGGTAATATATTGTTGGGATTGGATCTATGTCTTCAATAATTCATGATGAACCCTATTTCTCCTAACCCTAGGTTATGAATTTAAGTTAATTGGGATAGGGATAATGCAATTGACCTAGTTCTTGTGTTAATTACTATTGATTGATGTAACTACACCTACTATTGGATGTAATTTTGTTGGTTGATGTTAAAACCATGATGATGGATTTTGAAGGAGATTTGGTCAGTCTTCATGATCATGACCTTTACTTCAATTATGATGTCTTGTGATTGATGATGTAGTTCAATTGAATTATGTCTTGTGAATGGCCTAACTAGGTGTTGGTATGATGTTGAATTTAAATGTCTTGAGTATGTGATTGTGAGATTATGATTAATATGAAATTATATAAGGTTGGTTATGAAGTACCTATGTGCCTTATTATTACATGATGATGACGAAATGCTAATCTCACATATGAGGGTTGCCATGAAAGGATGTTCTCATGCAATTCATATTGAGCGAATGACTATGACTTTACAAGGAGCTATTCTCATATGACCTAACCTAAGATATCATGACTAATAAAGTCTTAAAGACATTTCAAAAAGGACTCTATCTTAGCACCGAGAGAATTTATGAGGGGTGGCACTTTCCCAAGGAGGAAAAGGTAGGGTTCACCACAGTCCTCACGGGGTGGATAGCCTCATAGTCCAAAATGGGAATAGAGTGATATTTACAAAACAACCACAAAGATCCATAAACTATGTCTCCACTTTAGGAATAATAGCTAGTTGATCCACCTAGAAACTATGTTCATGTTTGGTACTACTTTTGCTGGTAGACCACCTTCTTTTAATGTAAGGTTTTACAACACTGGATTCTACACTTAGGTCTTGTTGTCTATGTAGGTTAACGTAAGATGTTCCCAAAATTAAAATTAAGTAACGAGGTGAACACTAACTAGGGTGACTTAAAGGGTTGACTTAGTCTAGGTAGGACTATGAGACTCTACCTAGGCATTGCACTAGTTGTCTTTGAGGGAAGTCCTAGAAGGTTGTTCTTATGTTCTTATGATCTTATAAATTTAATGTTATGCATATGTTGACTTTACATGTTGATGATCCTATATTATGTTAGTTTCATTTATGAACATGATATTGGTCAATATTGCTAAGTAAAATGATGACTACTATTGATATTATGTTATGTTATGTTAGGCATTGCTTATGATACTTTATTTGGTTTACTTGGTTGAATAATACTATGAGGCTTTACTTGGTCATTGCACTTGGAGTGTGTGGTTATGAGTAAGAGTCTTTCTTATATGATGTAGTTATGAACTCTATACATGTTGACTTGACTATTACTTGATAATGTTGGTCTTGTGTTGTACATGGGTTTGACTTATGGATTATGTGATCATTGACATATATGGGTTCTTGATTGTTCATAGGACTTTTCGAAGTAAATTAGCATGTTTTGAACAAGTGTCCTTGTTAGCATGATTATAAATGTTTTATGTGCATATACCCAAACTTGGTACAAGTGTGTACTAACCCATCTTTTTTGTTTACTACAAATGTAGGATACGACCGTTGAGATTTGAGAAGCCTTTGAAGACTACTTTGATATTTCTCAAGTGTTCGGTAGGTCCTCATATTCCGAGGAAGATACCACTATCTTGATATTGAATATTGTTTAGTCTTAAAGATTATTTAGTTCATTCTCTTTCTTTGTTGACTTTGTATATGCCTTTATGAGACCTTCATTTTAATGAAGTATGGGTTGAACCCAAGATGTTGTATTCTCCTTAGATGGTTTAATATGAGAAACATTTTGGACTTCTTATAAATCTATATTGCTATACTATGTATGTGAAATAAAATTTGAAGTTGATGTATTGCTTCCTGTACAAGGAGTCTATGTATACTTGCTAATCATATACTATGTGTAAGAGAGAGGTCTAAGTAAACCTCAATATAGAAGTAGTTAAAAGTTTTAAATTTTCTGCTAAATTTAACCTATGAAATGTAATGACGAATGCTAAGAGGTTAGTCTTAGTCCTCTTCGAGGACGACGACACCGATTACGCCTAAGGGGTGCTCCCCGGATGCGACAGTGATAGTTTAAGACACTTTCAAATAATAAAACAGAACAAATTTGATTTGTGACACAAGAGTGTCCAATATCAAAAAGAGATTTTTTCATAAGTTTTAAAATAGCAAAAATTAAAGGGAAAATCACATATGAGGGAAATTTCTTAGAGTGTGATCTCTATATGTGAACACAAAAGTTGTGGGTACATACTTTTGGTAGCGAATTTCACAAAACAATGATTACTACGCTAAGCTTTAGGTGAAATAAAATTTCCTCTTGGATAACTTACCCCACATCAAATGGGTTTCTCTCGGCAACAATCGTCTAAACTGTCTATCCTACGCCTTTTCCACACTCGCTCTTTCGACAAAAGTGTTTGGATATGAGACTGGGGTTGAACCTCATATCGAACCTCTACTTAGGAGATCAATATAGTGGTATTAGTTTCACGACTTCTCTCTCAATCAAGACACAAGCAAATGGGTAGTTTTGTATTTTCAACTACAAACCCATTAGATTAAAATCTCTCTCAAGCAAGACACAAGCACATGGGTGGTTTTGTATTTTTCAACTACAAACCTATTAGATTAAAACAAAACCACTAGGTGAAATCATCATTAAAATTCAATCTAAGATACAAACATGAATGATCCAATAAATTAATCAACCCATAATTTCTAAATCACACCTTAAGAATAGGGATTTTAACCCTACATCAAGTAATAATAAAATATACTCAAAATGATAAATAAATCAAGTGGATATAAGAGATTAAACCATAAAAGTATCAAAGGAAGGTAAATGGAAAATATCCACTTCCAAAATTGGAAGAAAAACTTCTTTCTTCAAGCCTCAACAAAAGCAAACTCCAAACTTGATAGAAAACTTAAGAATTAAATATCAAGTGTAATTGTTTTTCTCTTAAAATTTTTATATATGTAAATAATAAAAGAGTTCAGTATTTATAGACTTCAAAATTATGCTGGAAAATCCTTTCAGCGCAATTGGTCGTGATTTGAGTGATTTGGCAAATCATCCTTCGTTCAGTTCATCAACGCTTGCACGTTGTATTCCTTGTCTTTAGGACCAATGGGCGGAAATCTTTTGCTTTGCAGAACTGATCGGATCGCCAAGTGTTCTTGGCGATGCACACCTTTGCATCTTCAACTCTTTTTCTCCTTTTTGCATACATTTTGTGCCTAAGCGTCCATGCTCGTACCAAATCCTTAATTACCTGAAACATAGAAGTTTTATCAAATATCAAGAGAAAATAAATAATCGAGGACACTATTTGCATTAACATAAGGCCCTGAATGAGTCCAAGTTGAGAAAAGATAAGGGGTTTATCCCCTCATATCGTATATGCATAACTCATAACTTATATGATGAAAATATCCTTTCATCATAGAACTCATATGTGAGAATATCCATTCACATAATCATGACATTCATAACAGTGTCTAGTTTAGAGTCAATTGAGGAAATCTTTCAAGAGACTCACATTGACTAGATTATCATTTTTCTTATTCATTTATAGAATGATGTGTGTGTACATATATTAGAAAGCCTTTCACATAAACATCCTTATTCATGACATGGTCATACTTTGCTAGCCATTTACTTTTCATGCCTAGTAAGATGTACAGTTGCATATGAGAATTTACCTTTCAATTGACACAATAACATATCATATTCATAAATATGCATAGGGTGTGTGTGTGCGCACATATTTGTCCTTATAATGACATAATAGCAAGCACACTCTTATTGAGAAGACTTTTCTTAAAAGGATCACAACACATTTACAATATTCCTAAGTCATGAAAAATTCACATATAAAGACTTTAGGGATTCCAGACCACACATCCACCTTTCATCATAGGAGACATTAACACATTCATTACTTGAATAGGTAACTCATAACATGTATGATATTTCATACATTTATATAGGGGTCATGTAGGTAGGGTTAAATCCGTAATAATATCCATCACAATCAATCATATAGACCATGAATTACCCTAAAATTTTCATTCACATTATCAATGCACCTTAATCATGATACTAACATTGGGGACTACATACATAACATGCATGGCAAACCTTCATACACATATGCATCATAATAATAAATCACTTTACATCTATTTCTATCAAGGCCATGATAACGACATGCATAGATACACAAGAAGTAAATGCCTCCACCATAAGTGGATAAATCCATACAATGTCTATTCTAATTCTATAGACAAGAAGTTATGACAACTACCAATTCTCCAATCCATGATCATCATGAATAAATTCTCAACAAATCATAATCAATATCTAAAGAGTACAATAGGATTCAATAATACATCACATTCTTGTCTTAATTTAATTAACTTACAATCAAGATCACAAAATCCACTTTATAGTCTAAATTGAGAGTTTAGTAGAATCATGGGGTTTTCAAGGATTTCCATTGAAATTATCTTAAAAACTTGATCAAATATTAATTCACCATTACAATGACTTTAAAAACACTTTGACAGTGAACCCATGCTTAGATATTAAAGCACTTTGGAAACCTTTGATTGGACTCCTTGAATGATAGATTATTTAAGAATCAAGAGTTACCATACCTTATAGATTGATGACCCACAAAAATTGAAGAAGGAATCAGTTGAAAACCCATTTCCTAGATTGAGCTTCAATTTGACATCCAATAAAGTTCTTGAGAGAATGTATTTGGAGGGAAGGGTTTAGTTTTTAAGAATGAATTCTAATATGGGGTTTCTATGTTTTAATGAACTTAAAATACCCTACTATTAAAAAAAATAACCGCCCACCATTTAATTAAAATGTTGGGTGAATTTACTAATTTACCACTCAGTTGGCCGATTCACTTGAAAACTTGCAGACACTGGCTCATGACTACCACATATGGACCATAGGTTTTTCGACGCCATCGTCCTGCAGCCAAGCTGAAAGGGCTTGACGCTCCCACAAATTGTAACACTCTGAAAATCCATGAATTAGTCTAGATCCTCACCTGATGAACCAAGACTTGAAACACTGTTTCTAGGCCTAAAATAATGTATTGAAATCAATTAGGAAGTGTTAGAGTCAAAACGTGAAGAAATGACCATGATCTCCGGAGAACTGTTAAATTAAAGCTAGTATGTCTTGACATGTTTCATGACGTAAGAGTCAGAATTTAGTAAAAATTAATACAAATGTGTTAGATACATATAATATTATGTTTATTGTTGAAAAGGTTGGGTATGTTTCCCCAAGGACCACCCTAAGGGTCCTTTGAGAGGACCCTTTCGTTTGACCCAAAACTGTCAAATTGGACAGTGTGCATCTAGGAGCCAAATGATGAGCCGTCGTTTGATAGACTCTTCTTCGATGAATTCATAAGTTGAAACTTGACCAATTATCTAAAATTGTCCAAAATACTAGTCTCTGACATAAACGACAGTTGCCAGCATGGGTCGTTGTTGTTTTTACAGGGCGTAGTCGGGGTTTTGTGGTTGGGGATCGAGTTGACTGTCCAAATTTTAGTTAAGTGAATTAAATAGTTGTTTTTAGGTTATTAATTAATGTTTATGGGGTGGTTGATTAAGTTAGATTAGGGATTATAAGACTTAAAGCTCATTTCACTAACCTAACACCCCATATTTCCAAAACCCAATTCTCTCAACCTTCTCTCCACTTTCTCAGTCTATTCAAGACCCCTATAAGACCAAGATTCCAATTGCACTATGGATTCAAGACTTCATATTTTATCCATTAATTCTCAAGGGATCCTAAGGTATTGAAGCTATTTACTCTTGGGATCTCATTCCCCGAGAGGCTCTTCAAAATTGGTGTCCAAAATATGTCAAAAACATGAGTTTCATTCAAATTTTGTTATTTGTCTTTGAATTGAATTTTATGGTGACTTGATTATTATTGAAATATTATTATTTTTATGGGTTATTTCTTGTATTTCTCAGTCTTTGACCTAGTTTTATGAAAGAATCCATGACTGAACCCTTTTCCCTAACCCTAGGTTATGAATTGAGGTTGATTTGATTAGTGATGATACAATTGACTTAGGTATTGTATATATTGATATTATATTATGTTATTAAGTAAATTGATTGATGAATATGGTTGGATTGATGGTAAGATCTTGAAGGAGGCTAATGAAGGTTGTGTGGTAAGACTTTGTGATCTTGAGTTCTTTACTTCAATAATGATGGCTTATACTTATTAATGTTATTCAATTGAAGTATTACATGTGCTTAGATTAAGAATATGATCATGTGATGAGTGTGATGGAATGTATTGACTATGTGAATTGTGAGATCATGTTAGGGTTATCCTGATACAAGGTTGAATGTGGATCACTTGTGTGCCTTGACTATGATATGACTATGATATATTGATCTCACAAATGAAGGGTTATTATGAGAGAAAGTTCTCATATAATACCTAATGAGTTAATGATCATTATGTACAAGGGGTTAGTCTCATATGGCCTATACTAAGATATGGTGATTAATTAAGGCTTAAATCATTTCAAAAGGGACTTTAGCTTAGCACCGAGCGAACAAGATATAAGAGGTGTCCCTTTCCAATGTGGGAAGGTAGGTTAACAATGGTTCTCATGAGGTGGAGATTATAATGAATTTTTGGATAAAGACACTTATTCATTCTTTTATAGTTTGAGACTATTGATGTAAGCCTATATGTGGCTCTTTGTATTAAAGTATGAGTTATGCCCAAAATTTGTAACAATATTTAGATTGTTTAATGTGAGAAAATGTTATTAGACTATATATTATGTATTGGTTATGTTGCTTTAATGTGAATCCTATTTAAGATTTAACAAGCGAGAAGTCTATGTAAACTCTACATAAAGTATGTGAGAGGTCTATGTATACCTCACTATGTAAAAGTTTTAAATTTTCAACATGTTTTTCCTATGAGATGTTATGATGAATGTGAAGGGCTTATCCAAGTCTTCTTTGAGGACGAGCACACCGGTTACGTATAAGGGGTGCTCCTCAGTTATGACAACTTTACTATAAGAGTATGACGTTAAAGTAATCTTAGGATTGGTGTCTCACTAAACCACCTCTACGTAGAGCTATGTTCATGGGTGTGAAGCACGCCACACTTATGAACAAGACTCTATGTGATGCTTATAAATTCTCACCTTTTTGCTAATCTTTAAAGTCGTGCCTCATGAGTAGTAACTTATGAATCCTTTTTCTTCTAACCCATTTATTGTTGTTATAGGCTATGACTACTAGAAGGGAAACCACAAGAAGGGACGATGAAGAGGTTGCTAATGGGGGAGCTTCTCAACAATACAAGCAAGCTCATCCACAAGACAAATAAGCTTCTCAAGGTAACCAAGATCCGGTCATTCCTCCACCTATGACGGATGGAGAGATAAGGTCAGATTTTGTGACTTTTGCTCAACCTATGACTACCCAAGCCCAAGCCATAGATACTCAAGCTCAAGCCATGACGGCTGAAGAAAATCTTGAAGTTGGACCCCGTGTGAACAAAAATGTTAGTACCATGACTTCTTTCTTGAGGGACTTCACTAGGATGATCCCTCCAATGTTCTTTGGGTCAAATGTGGATGAAGACCCCTAATACTTCCTTGATGAGATCTACAAAATCTTGCACGCTATGGGGTTGTGTTCAAATGAGAAGGTCGTTCGAAGTGCTTATCAACTCAAGGATAAGCTCAAACTTGGTACACTCAATGGAGGGATAATAGGCCTTTGAGAGCGGGTCCTATTAGTTGGGAGTTGCTTAGAAGGTTTTTTCTTGATAGGCTCTTCCCAAGGGAAAAAAGGGAGGTTAAAGTTTAAAAATTATCAAGCTTCGTCAATAGGGTATGAGTGTGCTAAACTACTCTTTGAAGTTCACTAAATTATCTAAGTATGCCTATATTTTGGTGTCTAACCCAAAGGATGAGATGAGTCGCATTGTGACAAGAGTGTACGATTAATTGGTTGAAGAGTGTCATTCTGCGATGCTACATGACGACATGGATATTTCTCGTTTGATGGTGAATGCTCAACAAGTGGAAGAGAGTAGGCTTTAGAGGAAAATTAAGGATGCTAAAAGGGAAAAGTCTTATGAAGGTGGTTCTTCTAATGGAAGGTTGGAAATTTAAGACAAGAGTATATTCAAGAAGAGGTTCTCCAATCAAGTTCCGTCTATCATTCAGAAGGCTCATGATGATAGGATGTCTAACGCTAAGTCCCACAAAGGAAGAGGTGGTGGTTCACAAAAATAGTAACCTGCTAGTACCAAGTGTGGTAAGAAGCATGTAGGTGAATTCTTAGTTGGAACAACTAATTGCTTTGGTTGTGTTAAGAGTGACCACAAGGTGAGGGATTGTCCAAATGTAAGTTGAAAAGAGAAGGGGAGTGGTCAAGCTCTAGAAAGTTGTTCTAATTCTTATGTTCCAAGAAATATCATTTCTATGCTCTCCATTCTAGGGGTGACCAAGTAGAATCTCCCTTTGTTGTCACCAATATGTTACAATTACTATTAATGTTTTTTGATACTTTACTTTATCTTGGTACTACATGATGTACCGTGGTTTTCAGGATACTTTCAATGCTTTTTCCTTAAGATTGGTGTGTGTATAAAGCCTTTTTTGTAGTAATTCAAATATGTTTTTATCTTTTTTTTGTAGGAAAGGTGTCCAAAACCAAAACACAGAAGGCTGTAGAGATTTAGTCCAGAAATGACTTACGAAGGCCATCGATGACCCGTCGTCTCATCGATGGACCACAGATGGTGATCGTCAATTGGAGGTTCGAGGATCTGGAAGCAACTCAGGAAATTCTAACCATGTGTGGGGATACGAAAGAATCGATGATCCGTCAATTGATCAACGGACTGTCCTATTAAATCGTCAATCTGATAAGAGAAAGTCCCAGTACCCGATGTTGAAGAAAAGCTAAGTATGGAACGACGAGAAGCGTCGACGGACCGTAGGTGAATTGATGGACCGTTTTGTTGGTACGTCTATTGTATTAGAGAAGATTCCATGTGAATGCTTAAAATATGCTAAGTATGGACCTACGCAAGCAGTCGACGGTCCGTCGTTTGATCGACGGACTACCTGTGGTGGTTATCGACCGCGGTTTTTGGACAACTTTCCTTATTATAATTCCTTTTAATTTAGGAGAATGTTTTTATCAATAGGGTGTAAAACCTCATTTTTGGGGTTGGATTCTATTACCAGTTTCTTAGTTTTGTTCTTGAAGATTTGTTTTTGCAACTTGGGCATTAATTAAAATTTCTGAATTTGGTTTTCAAGATAATTTTGTGATTTCAAGTTGAATTTCTAGATTTTCTTCGAATTTGTCAAATAAGTTCATGATTGACAGTTTATCAACTACGAATTGTGTTCTTGTATGCATAGATAACTAAATTCACAACTAGGGTTGTGGGAACCATGGGTGATTAGAAAAGTAAAGCTAGCTTAATAACAATTCTCATATAGGTTATAACATGCATTGATAATTCTTTCATCTAAATTATTTTTAACGAGTGCACGCATTAGAACTCGCCTTATTGCAACTTTTCGGACCAATGGGGTAGTTAATAGGAAAAGAATTATCGACTTAGTAGGATACCATCTAATAGGCTAGTCTTGATTGGTGCGAAGTAACAACTAAGTGATACATCAAATACGATGCTTAATATGAAGTTAAAGTAAGGGTTAGTAACTTAAACACATGTAACTGAACCATGGTACTAGGTGAAATTATCTAAATGCCGGACCAAGGATTTAGAGATCCATAACTTATAACCTTGCACACAAAAAACACTAGGGAAGAAATGTTATAGCTAGGATTATGGCGTTCTGAACCTATGGGGAACACTCACACCTAGTTTCTCTCACAATTTGATAAACACCAATAATATAATCTTGTTACTTGTTTGATTTAGCAATATTACAATACTTTTGTTTCATAAACCCTCTCCTCCCTTAATTACTCGTTTTCAGAAACGAATTGAATAAATATAAGTAATCATACAATGAAGTTAAGTCTAAACCATTTTTCTCGTGGGATCGACCCCAACCTAATAGTTGGGTTCTTTACTTGATACGACCGCTTATACTCATTTAGGGAAGTATAATTTGATATATCACTATATTATCATTTGTGACTCCCTTAGTACCCATGAAGTTTAATATATTTCTCGATATCTTGATTGAACCATTTTCGGTTACTACTCCGATGGGTGATTCAGTTATTGCTAAAAGAGTAAATAGGAATTTTCTTATAATGTTGACCTACAGAGTTACTATGGTAGACTTGGTATAACTTGATATGGTTGATTTTGATGTCATCTTGGGAATGGATTGGTTGCATTTTTGTTTTTCTTCCATAGATTGTAGAACAAGGGTGGTTAAATTTATTTTTCCAAATGAACCCTTTTAGAGGGAAAGAGGGGAAAATCAATTCCTAGATCTCATAATATTTCTTGTTTCAATCTTGTAAGATGATCTCTAAAGGGTGTCTACACCATATTGTAAGGGTCAAAGACATAGACTCTGAAACTCCTCCTCTAGACTCAGTTCCCGTTGTGAAGGACTTTTTTGAAGTCTTTCCTGACTTTTTTGAAGTCTTTCTTGATGACTTGTCCAGAATTCCTCCCGAAAGGAAAATTTATTTTGGTAATTATCATCGGATACAAACCCCCTTTCAATTCTTCATTATCATATGACTCCGTCTGAATTGAAGGAGTTCAAGGCTAAACTCAAAGACTTACTAATCAAAGGCTTCCTTAGACCTAGTATTTCTCCATGGGGTGCTCCAGTGTGCTTTGTAAAAAAGTAGGATGTGTCCCTTAGGATGGGCATTGATTACCGCCAACACAATAAGGTCACTACAAAGAAAAAGTACTCTCTCCCTAGGATAGATGATTTATTTGATTAACTCCAATGGTCAAGCTACTTTTTTAAAATTTATTTGAGGTAGGGATATAACCAACTAAGAGTGAGAAGCGACGATAATCCTAAAATGGATTTCCTAACAAAGTATAGTCACTATGAGTTCCTAGTTATGTAATTTGGGTTAACTGATACCCTTGAGGTTTTCATGGACCTAATGTATAGAGTGTTGTGAAATTACCTTGATGCCTTTGCTATTGTCTTTATTGATGACATCTTTGTAAATTCTAAGAGTGAAGATGAGAATATGTCCATTAGAGGTGGCATTATAAGTCCTTAAGGAACACAAACTCTTTACTAAGTATAACAAGTATTAATTTTGGTTGAGATCAGTTGCATTTCTTGGTCATATCATCTATAGTGAGGGTGTAGAGGTCGATCCGAGAAGAATAGAAGCGGTTAAGAATTGTCCTAGACCATTGGCTCCAATGATATAAGAAGTTTCTTGGGTCTAGTCGGGTACTTTAGAAGGTTTGTCGATGGGTTTGAGTCTATTGCATATCCTTTGACAACATTAACTCAAAAGTAGGTGAAGTTTGAGTGGTCGGAGGCTTGTGAAAGAATCTTCCAAGAGTTGAAACATAGTCTTACCTCCTATCAGGTGTTGACCTTATAGGAGAGTACCAAGGGTTTTGTGGTGTATTGTAGCGCTTTCCGAGTAGGTTTGAGTTGTGTCCTAATGCAACATGGTAAGGTTATAGCTTATTCCTCTAGGGAACTCAATGTTAATGAGAATCACTAATGATCTTGAATTAGCGGCTGTGGTGTTTGACATATAAATATGGAGGCATTATCTATATGGGGTACATGTGGATGTATATACCTACCAAAAGAGTCTTCAATACATATTTATTCAAAAGGAGTTGAATCTCTGACAAAGAAGATAGTTGGAATTATTAAAGGATTATGACATGAGTGTCTCTACCACCCTGGAAAAACTACCATGGTTGCAGATGCTTTAAGTCGTATTACTATGGGTAGTGTGTCTCATATGGAAGAAGCCAAGAAAGATCTAGTGGAATATGTTCATAGGTTGGCTCGATTGGGTGTTGGGTTGGAAGATTCTTCTAATGGTGGTTAAATGGTCCATCATAACTCTGAATCGTCTTGGTGGTTGAGGTGAAGTCTAAGCAACACCTTGATCCACCATTAATGGAGTTGATGGAATAGGTTCTTGGTAAGTTTAATGAGTCATTTTCCCAAAGGGGGGGGGGTGTGCTTAGGTACCAAGGTAGGTTGTCTATGCCACATGTCGATGACTTGAGGACGCAAATTTTTGAGGAAGCTCATGGTTCTCGATATTTTATTCATCCAGGTGCAACCAAGATGTACTATGATTTTCTTGAGGTCTATTGGTGGGAAGGCTCGAAAAGGAACATAGCAAAATTTGTGACTAGACGTCCAAGTTTCCAAGAATTAAAGGCCGAGCATCAAAAGTCTGGTGGCTTACTTCAAGAAATGCAAGTTCTCGCTTGGAAGTGGGAAAACATTAATATGGAATTCATAGTGTGTTTTCCTCGGACACGTAGGCAAAATGACTCAATATGTATGGTTGTGGATAGATTGACGAAATCCGCTCACTTTATCCCTGTCAAGTTAACTGATTTTGCAGAGGAATATGCAAAAATCTACATTAATGATATTTTGATTCTTCATAGGATCCTTTTGTTTACCATATCGAATAGAGGTGCACAATTCACTTTCCTTTTGGAGGTCTTTTCAAAACGGGTTAGGTACTCAAGTGAAGCTTAGCACTACTTTTAATCCTCAAAGGGATGGTCAAGCGGAGTGTACCATTAAACCCTAGCCGATATGTTAAGATCTTGTGTAATAGATTTCAAGGGGATTGGGACAATCAATTTCCGTTGATTGAGCTCTCTTATAATTATAGCTACCATTTGAGTATTGTCGTGACTCCTTTTGAAGCACTCTATGGTAGGAGATATAGGTCTTCGATTGGGTGTTTTGAGGTTTGTGAGTCTTCACTCCTTGGTCCCGAAATAATTTATGAAGCTTTGGAACAAGTTCATGTGATAAGAGATAGACTGAAAGCAGCCTATAGTTGACAAAAGTCTCTTGCTAACAAGACGAAAAGAGACCTTGAATTTGAAGTGGGTCAAAAGGTGTGTTTGAAGATTTCACCTATGAAAGGGGTGATGAGATTTTGTAAAAAAGGGGAAGCTTAGTCCCCGGTATGTAGGTTCTTATAAGATATTGCAATGAGTCAAAAAAGTTACTTATGGTTTCAAATTACCTAGTGAAATAGCTTCGAATCATTCGATATTTCATGTCTCCATGCTTAAGAAAAGTTTAGGAGATCCAATGTCTATACTCCCTATTGAAGGGTTAGGTTTTGATGAGAACCTTTCCTATGAAGAGGTTGTGTTGGAAATCCTTGATCGTTAAGTTAAAAAGTTGAGAAACAAAAAGGTGGCCTCCGTAAAAATTCTATGGAGAAACCACCTAGTGGGGGATGCCACATGGGAGGCAAATGCCGACATGAAGTCCCGCTATCCTCATCTTTTTCCTAATTAAAGTTAGTTGTTCCTTTTAAAAATGAAAATAATTAATGAATAAGAATTCGTCTTATTTTCTAAGTTTGTGCATATTTCGGTAAATGTTTTTGTCAAAATGAGTTTTCTTGAAAAAGGATTTTTGTGTTAACTTGCCTAATGTGAAATATATGTTTTTGTGTTAACTTGCCTAATGTGAAATATATTTACGGTCTTTTTATGTTTTCTTGAGAATAATAGAGTGGTAACTCTTTGGTGTCATTTTGAGATCATGTGATATTGAAAAGGTAGTTCCTTATTATGTTTTCTGAAAAGTTGAGCTCTTGTGTGTTTTGACTTGTGATTTGAGTTGATATGTGTAATTCCATGTTTATGTCTTGAATAGATTTGTGAGTTATTCTTTTTATTTGTAACTCATCTTTACTATATGTTTTTGGTTGGGCTTCTAGTATTGAGTCTATACTCTTCCTATAAAAAGCTTTTGTGTTATTCGGAGACGAATGTTACTGGGGGGGGGATTATGTAACACTCCAAAAGTACAAGACTTAGTCTAGAGCCTTACATAATGAAAAAAAAAACACGAAACACTATTTATAGGCCTAAAGTAATTTACTGATATCAATTAGGAAGTGTTAGTATCAAAATGTAAAGAAACAACCATGACGTCCGGAGAATTGTGAATTAAAGATAGTGTGCCTTGGCATGTTTCATTAGGTTTTATGAGTTGGAATTTAGTGAAAATTCATGAAAAGGTGCTAATTATATAGAATAGTGTGTTTAGGGTTTAAACGTATAGGTACGAATTCCCAAGGATTACCCGAAGAGTCCTTGGAGAGGACCCTTCTATTTGACCCAAAATTGTCATATTGGACAGTGTGCACCTACGAGCCAAACGACGAGCCATCGTTTGATCGATGCTCTATCAATGGCTTCATAGGTTGAATTTTTTTTCCAAAATGTTCCAAAAGATTAGTCTCTGTCTCAAACGACGGTTGCAAGCCTGGGCCGTCGTTGTGTTTGCGGGACGTAGGTCATGGTTTCATGGTTTGAGTGTCGAGTTGACTATCCAAATATTAGTTTAGTGAATTAATTATTTAATTAATTAGGTCTTTAATTAAGGGTTAAGGGTGGTTAATTAAGTTAGTTGTGGGACTACATAAGACGGAAACCTCAGAAAACTAACCTAACACCCCATATTTCCCAAACCCAATTCTCTCCACCTTCTCTATGCTTTCTCTCTCTATTCAAGACCCCATTAAAGACCAAATGTAAAGGGGAACTAGGTCTTCAAGACCTAATATTTTCTAACATCAATCTCAAGGAATCCTAAGGTATGGAAGTTATTCACTCTTGGGATCTCTTTCCCCGAGAGGTTCTTCAAAATTGGTTTCCAAAAGATGTCAAAAACATGGGTTTCATTCAAATTTCCTTAATTGTATTTCAATCAGATTTGATGTTGATTTTCTTTTGATTATTATTTATATATTATGGTTTTTTTGGGTTAATTGTTGTAGTTCTTAGCCTTTGACCTAGTTCTATGAAAGAATCCATGATTGAACCCTTTTCCTCACCTTAGGTTATGAATTGAAGTTGATTTGATTAGTGTTTATACAATTGACTTATTTCTGGTATAAATTTCTATTATATTATGTTATTAAATAAATTGATGGATGAGTATAGTTGGATTGATGGTAAGATATTTAAGGAGGCATATGAAGGCTATGTGGTAAGACCTTGTGATCTTGAGTTATATACTTCAATAATGATGGCTAATACTTCTTAATGGTATTAAATTGAAGAATTACATGTGATTAGATTAAGAAGATTATGATTTGATGAATCTGATGAAATGTCTTTACTATGTGAATTTTGAGATCATGTTAAGGGTATGATGGTACAAGGTTGAATGTGGAACACTTGTATGCCTTACTATGATATGATTGTGATATGGTGATCTTACAAATGAAGGATTGTTAGGAAAGGAAGTTCTCATGCAATAACTAATGAGACAATGGTCATGATATACAAGGGGTTAGTCTCCATTTTTCATAGATACAACAATTGAACTACTTGCAACCCCTCCCCCAATATTTGATTTATTAAAATAAATAAAACTAACATTCACAATTGGGCACGTTCAGATAACTCGACAAATAAATGAGGATTCATGGTGGAGATGGAATGTTACTGCCGTTGAACATAATTGAAATTCGTGTTTTACGCCAAAGCCATTCCAACAAATGATTAATATGTCATAATACATGCATTGGAGGTAAGTAGTTTGTGCAATTCAGATCAATATAACATATACTAAGTGCTAACCTACGGAATGATCCATTAGGAAAAAATCTTCAAGAGAATTATATGGAAAATGGTTAGATATGCGAGAGACCAGAGGTAGAATCAAATTTAAGCGCAAGAGGAAACTTAACCACTAAAAAATGAAGGAAAAAGATATAGTGGTTGGCATATAAGATTATAAAATCATGAGATATATGGAACTTCAATAATGAATGATTTCACATGCATTTCAGTGTATACGACAATAATTCTTAAAAACTTAATAGGGGTTCCTTTAGTAGTTGGTGTGTTCTCCTTTATTTGTTGACGTGCAAATACTTTTTACTACTTGAATATAATAAAACAACTACTTCTTCAATAAAATCAAGTGAATTTGTGCTTATGATGAATAGGTTTGTAGTTGTGTATTGAGGAATCAAAAACATTGAGTTGTTTCATGTGGATTGAAGATACTCATAGCTCTAGAAGGAGATACCAGTAATTGTTCAAACACTATAAACAATGTGCTACCAAGAGAAGGTCAACCTGTGCAACTTGATATTGATATTGGTAGTAAATATTATATTATTGATGAGCCTAGCTATGACAAAGAAGATTAATGAAGTCCACTGATTTGTGTGTATTACAATGGTACAACATATGAATCTTGCTATTACTTCTCCTTCTAGAAATATAATGTGGTTTCTTTTTGTACCTCACTTTTTGATGAGTCGTCATTTATCAAACAATAGGTGACCTCGCTTTATTCTGATTGCATAATTTGGGTTATTTAAGATTTAATCACATGTTCTATTGTTTTCTTTACAATGAGTTCTTTTACTGACATGTGTGAAACCAATAAACTTTGTCATGCTAACTATATCCCATGTTCGTTCTAATAGGGTATTGCAGAGTCGACAGTAAACCAAAGTGAGCCTAGGGAAAAACTTCGTTGTCCATATTATATATATGGTATTCATCTACTGTGCGTCATACCGATGCATATTAGGAAAATGTATTTAATACATACTTGGAGTTACTTCATAAATTAGAATATAATTATTCAATTATACATGCCTCAATTAATAATGCATCTTTACAATATTAATTGTTGCATTCTCAATTTGCATGTTTAGTTTGAGCTATCCAATATTTACAAAAACTCAGTCTTAATCAGTTAACTACTTAATTCATTGGGTGTAGCATAATACGGAGTTTGACTAGGGTTCAATGTACCCAAATAGTCCCATAACTACTAGCCAAGTAAGTTGGAAGTCTCCTCTGTGGGCATCCGTTTAGTGATCAGGCCAATATGCCTTTATAACTTTGGCAGAGTATGTTGGGTCCTTTCGATGGGGTATACACATCAAATGCCATATTTAGCTCATATAGTTTTATTATCAGTTATTTTTGGCTCCCGTAGTTCAGACACACTCCATTGCATTGACCATTTATTAGTATATCCAATATTCAGTTTCAATTTGTTATAAATTGGTCACTGCATTCAGTTATTGTAGTAGTCACAATCTATGTCATGTACAAATTATATAATTGTTTTACTACTTTGTTTAGTTATGTATTATCTAATCTTTACTCTATCACACATTCTCTATACCTTTCAAGTACTGATACTTACGTGCACTACATCTTCTGTGATATAGGTTCAGGTTCTTAGTATCTTGATCAAGATTAGATCGATTCACGATCTCCAATTCAACAGAATCAGTGGTGAGTCCTCATTCTCTGAAAACAATAGTCATGAGTTTATTTCAGTATTTTTAGTCCTTTAGTTTCAGTGTTTGCTATAATTAGCTGGGGTTTATCCTAGCCTTTCTAGTTAGTTAGAGGCTATTTTCAGATATAGTTAGTTAATTCTTAGTATTGAGTTAATATATTCTTTGTATTAAACTCATTAGTTTCAAATATCTAAGTCATAGTATATGGGTATTCCGCTATCTTATCATTTTATTTAAGATTGAGCTGCCGCATAAGTTTATTATCTTTAGTATGCTCATGATCATGCTGCAGGGTTAACTTGGGATCACTTGTGGTCCTAGGTACAGTATCCGCATCTCAGGGGTAGGTAGGGGAGTGACAGATAAGATTGTCTCCTTCTGAGTGTATATATATATATATATATATATATATATATATATATATATATATATATATATATATATATATATATATTTTTGTCTAGTCTTTTGCCTATGAGTTGGCTTGCATTTCTCTACTTTTGGGACATGAATTTTCATATTAGACAACTGTATACTCACGACTTTTATGTTCTACAAGGGATTCTGTTATACATAGATTTTTGTTTCCTTTTAATTTTGTCTTATTTTTTATTATTTTAGTTATTTCTTGTCGTTTAACCTTTAAATTCACTATATTTCATTCAATGTATAAATTACCTTACCTATTATTTGGTTATTGTATGTTCCATCATGACTCGAGAAACTACCCGAAAAAGAAAACTTCTAAATAAAAAAATGATGGGGAGAGGCATAAAACTAGTCATGAAAGAAATCCTAAATATGGAGATACTCAACAAAACAATGTCCCTGAATAAAGACACACCAACTACAAAATATTAATGAATACATTAAGCCTAAGAATGATCATTTGTATCTATATTAAATGAAAAAATTGCATATAAGAGGTATTTGATTAAGTACAATGAAGGTACAAGGATTATGTAGATCTTACATGTTCCTCTTTGTATTCACTTTCCTTTACTTTTGTCCCAGGTAAGTTTTCCACTACCCTTTAATACGACTTTTACCGTCATCCTAATGATCCCCCTCCCAATCAGTGCTTAAACAAAAAACAAAGGAATGATGCACCACTACATTAATATGACACCATTTACATCTGTGAAAGAGTTGTCTAGGGTATGTTAAGAAAGTATAGGAAAAAGCGAAATGACAGAAGTAAAGTATCTTCTGCTTCTCTCACTTGTGATCCTAATCATATGGCGCGACCATCTCTAAAATAAAAAGAACAGGTGCACCACTACTTTAATATGACATTATTTTCTTTTGTATAAATTGTAGTTTTTGTCTATACAATATATTTTCCTATAAAAGCAACCTCAGATTCCTACTAAGGAAATTTTTACCCATGCCCCTTAATTTCAAAGATTATTTCTCCCGAAATTTCTCTATACAATATACTTTACTCTAGAAGTTACTTCTTGATATTGTTGCTTTTGACATCTGTTGTTTTCCTTCATATAAAATTCTTCATCTTAAAATAACCCAGTGCGCTAACTTTGTAGGGTTACATGTCTTACCTATTATTTTATTATGCTTATCTATGTTTACTGCATGACCACAATATAGGACCACTCCAATTAATTCCATATGTTCGGATTCATCACCTTTGAAGCTTTGCATTCTGCCCTCCGACCAATGACACCGAATTCCTCCAAATAAATGTCCCATAAAATTATGAATTAGACTATTAACTTATTTTACCCTTCACAAACTGACGTTCCATTTTTTAGTAGATACAACAACAGAACTACCTGCAACCCCCCCCCCCCCGCCAACATTTTATTTATTAAAATAAATAAAATTAACATTTCATAATTGCGCATGTTCAGATAACTCAACATACAAATGAGGATTTCTAGTGGAAATGGAATGTGACTGTCGTTGAACATAATTGCAATTTATGTTCTACATGCCAAAGCCACTCCAACAAATGATGAATATGTTACAATAATACATTCATTGGAGGTAAGTAGTTCGTACGATTCAAATCAATATAACAGATACTAAGTACTAACCTATCGAATAATCAACTAGCGAAAAAATCAAGAGAATTATATGGAAAATGATTAAATATATGAGAGACCAGAGGTAGAATCAAATATATTTGCAAGAGGCCTCTTCACCACTAAAAAAAGAAAAAAAAAGAGATAGTGGTTGGCATATAAGATTATAAAAATACGACAAATGGGGAATAGTTCGATACCGAATGACTTCACATGCACTTGAATGTATATGTTACCTACTTAATACGGTTTCCTTTAGTAGTCGGTGTGGTCTACTTTTTTTGTTGATGTGAAAATACATTTTACTTCTTCAATAGTTTAAAACAATCATTTCTTTAATACAATCAACTGAAGTTGTGCTTATGATAAATAGGTTTGCAATTCTCTATTGAGGAATCAGAAACATTGAGTTGATTCATTTGGATTGAAGATACTCAGAGCTCCAGAAGGAGATACTAGTACCTCTTCAAACACTACAACCAATGTGCAACCAAGAGAAGGTAAACTTGTGCAACTTTTTATTGATAGTGATAGTAAGTATTATAGTATTGATGAGCCTAGCTATGATAGAGAACATTGATGTATTCCCCTCATTTGCGTGAATTAGACTCGTACAACATATGTATCTTGCTATTACTTCTCCTTCGAAAAAAAACAGTGTGGTTTATTTTTGTATCTCACTTTTGGATGAGTCGTCATCTATAAAACTACAGGTAACCTCACTTTATTCTAACTGTATAATTTGGGGCCATTTAAGATTAAATCACATGTTTTATTGATTTCTTTACAATGACTTTTTTTAGTGATATGGATGAATCCAATAAACTTTGTGATGCTAACTACATCCCATATTCATTCCAATAGGGTTGTGTAGAGTCGACAACAAAACTAAGTGAGCCTATAGAAACACTTCGTTGGGGTAGACCTTTATATTCTATGTATGGTATTCTTCCCGTGTATGTCATACGGATGCATATTGGGACAATGTCATTAATACACACATGGAGTTGATTCATAAATAAGAATATAATTATTCAATTATAAATTCCTTAGTAATTAATGGATCATTACCAGATTAGTTTTTGCATTATAAGTTGGCATGTTCAAATTGAGCTTTCTAGTATTCGCAAAAACTCAGTCATAATCAATTAAATATTTAATTAATTGGGAGTAGCATAATATCGAGTTTGACTAGGGTTATAGTCCCAGAACTACTAGCCAAGTAGGTTGTAAGTCTCCTCTGTAGGCATCAGTTTAGTGATTACCCCAATATGCCTTTATACCTCTGGCAGGGTATATTGGGTCATTTAAATGGGGCGTATACACAAGACTCCATACTTAGCTCATGTTGTTTTATTATCGATTATTTGTAGCTCCAACATATCAGTCAGATTCCATTGTATTGACAATATATCAGTATATCCCGTTTTCAGTTTCACCATGTTATACATTGGTAACTACATTAAGTTATCCCAGCAGTCAGAATTTATATCATGTACAAATTTTGTCATTGTTTTACTACTTTGTTTAGTTATTCATTATTTCAACTTTACTCTATCCCGTATGCTCAGTACCTTTCAAGTAATGACACATACTTGCGCTACATCTTCTCGTGATGTAGGTTCATGTTCTCAGTATGCTGATCACGCTTAGATTGATTCCCAATCTCCAGTTCAGCATAATCAGTGGTGATCCCTCATTCTACGAAAACAATTATCATGAGTTTATTTATGTATTTTTAGTCCTTAAGTTTCAGTTTTTTCTAAACTAAGCTGGGGTTTGTACCAACATTCTAGTAAGTTAGAGGCTATTTTCATATATAGTTAGTTATTTCTTAGTATTGAGTTAATATGTTCTTTGTATTAAACTCATTAGTTTCAAATATCTAAGTTATAGTATATGGGTAATGCCCCATCTTTTTATTTTAATTATGATTTAGCTTCCGCATTAGTATATTATCTTTAGTATGCTCATGATAATGCCAATAGGGTGAATTTGGGACCACTTGTGGTCTTAGGTCCGCGTCTGCTCTATATAATAGAATCTTTTATAGAACCTAGATGTCATGAGTATACAATTGTCATTCAGTATATAAATTAGCTTACCTATTATTTGTTTATTGTATATTCCATCACGACTTGAGAAACTGGTGAGATATAGAAAACCTCTAAAATAAAGAAAACATTTATAGGGAGAGACATCAAACTAGTCATTAAAAAAAATATGGAGAGAATCAACTAAACCATGTCCCTAAATAAGGACAAAACAACTACAAAATATTAATAAATACTGTAAGGCTAAGAATGATCATTTGTATCTAAATCACATGAAAAAATTGCATATAAGAGGTATTTGATAAGTACAATGAATGTACTAAGGATCATCTAGATATTATGCATTCCACATTGTCTTTATTCACTTTCTTTTACTTTTGTCTCAGGTAAGTCTCCCACTACCCTTTAATACGACTTCTATCGTCATTATATTGATCCCCCGCCCAGTAATTGCTTAAACAAACAAAAAAAAGGAATGATGCACAACTATGTTAACATTACAACATTTACATCTGCGAAAGAGTTGTCCAGGGCATGTTTAGAAATTATAGCAAAAAAATTAAATGATAGAAATAAAGTATCTAATGCTCCTCTCACTTGTGATCCTAATGACGTGCCTCGACCATCTCTAAAATAAAAGGGACCGGTGCACCACTACATTAACATAACATTACTTTATTTTGTATAAATTATAGGCTATTCCCAATACAATATATTTTCCTACAAAAGCAACATGAAACTCTTCCTAAGGCAATTTTTACCCATGGCCATCAATTTCAAAGCTTATTTCTCCTTAAATTCTCTATACAATATATTTTACCCTAGCAATTACTTCTCGATATTGTTGCTTTTGACATCTACTATTTGCCGTCATACGAAATTTGCATCTTAAAATAACCCAATGAGATAAACTTTGTACGGTTACATGTGTTACATGTTATTTTATTATGTTTACTGCATGATCACGCTATAAGACCACTCAAATTATTTCCAAATATTGTGATTCATCGCCTTAGAAGCTTTGCATCTTGTCCACTAACCAATGACACCCAATTCCTCCAAATAATTGTCCCATAAAATTGTGAATTAGACCATTAATTTATTTTACCCTTCAGATATGTCGTTCCATTTTTTAGTTGATACAACAACTGAACTAACTGCAACCCCTCCCCGAACATTGTTTTTATTAAAATAAATAAAATTAACATTTCAAAATTGTGCACGTTCAGATAACTCGACCTACAAATGAGGATTCATTGTGGAGATGGGATGTGATTGCCGTTGAACATAATTGCATTTCATGTTCTACACGTCAAAGCCACTCCAACAAAAGATGAATACATTACAACACATGCATTGGAGTTAAGTAGTTTGTAAAATTCAAATCAATAAAAGGATACTAAGTACCAACCTACCGAATGATCGATTAGGGAAAAAACTTTAACAGAAGAAATTGTTGGATATGCGAGAGATTAGAGGTAGAATCAAACTTAAGCACAAGAGGCAACTAAACCACTAAAAAAGAAGGAAAAAGAGATAGTGGTTGGCATATAAGATTATAAAAACATGATATATGGGAATTGTTCAATGTTGAATGATTTCACATGCACTTCAGTTTATATTTTGATAATTCTTAAAAACATTATGGGGGTTCCTTTAGTAGTTGGTGTCGTATCCTTTATTTGTTGATGTGAAAATATTTATTACTACTTGAATAGTTTAGAACAATTATTTCATCAATACAATAAAGTGAAGTTATGCTTATGATGAATAGGTTTGTAGTTGTCTATTGAGGAATAAAAAACATTGAGTTGATTCATATGAACTGAAGATACTTAGAGATCCAAATGGAGATACCAGTACCTCTTCAAACACTACAAATAATGTGCAACAAAGAGAAGGTCAACATGTTCAACTTGATATTCATATTGGTAGTAAATATAATAGTATTGATGAGCCTAGCTATGATCGATAACACTGATGTAGTCCGCTGATTTGCGTGGATTAGACTGGTACAACGTATGCATCTTGCTATTAATTCTCCTACTAGAAATGCAGTGTGGTTTCTTTTTGTATATCACTTTTGGATGAGTGGTCATCTATCAAACTACTAGTAACCTTGCTTTCTTCTGACTGCATAATTTAGGGGCATTTAAGATTTAATCACATGTTCGATTACTTTCTTTAGAATGATTTTTTCTAGTGAAATGTCTGAAGCCAATGAACTTTGTCCCGATAACTATGTCCGATATTCATTCCAATAGAGTGCTGCAGGGTCGACAACAGAACAAAGTGTGCGGAGGGAAAAAATTCATTGGGGTGGATTTTATCTTCTATATATGGTATTCTTGTATTGTATGTCATAGAAATGCATATTGGGACAACGTAATTCATATACACATGGATTTTGTTCATAAACTAGAATATAATTATCTAGTTATACATTCCTCAGTTATTAATGAATCGTTAACATATTAATTGTTGTATTCTCTGTTTGCATTTTCAGTTTGACCTATCCAGTATTTAGAAAAACTCAGTCATAATCAGTTAACTACTTAATTAATTGGGAGTAGCATAATATCGAGTTAGACTAGGGTTCAACATACCCAAATATTCCCAGAACTACTAACCAATTAGGTTGTAAGTCTCCTCTATGGGCATCAGTTTAGTGATTACGCTAATATGCCTTGATACCTCTGGCAGAGTTTATTAGGTCCTTCCGATGGGGCGTATGCATCACACTTTATATTTAGCTCATGTGGTTTTATTATCCATTATTTGTAGATCCACGGTTCAGTCAGATACCATTGCATTGACCAATTATCATATATCCAGTATTTAGTTTAAGCATGTTATAAATTGGTCACTACATTCAGTTATCTCAGCAGTCTAAATCTATATCATGTACAAATTATACCAGTGCTATAATGTTTTGTTCAATTATGTTTTATTTAAGCTTTACTCTATTTTACATGCTCAGTACCTTTCTATTGATGCATACGTGCACTAAATCTTCTAGTGATGTATGTTTAGGTTCTTAGTATCCAGATCATGCTTAGATGGGTTTCCAATCTCAAGTTCAGTAGAATCAGTGGTGAGTCCTTTCCTCCAAGGACAATAGTCATGAGTTTATATCTGTATTTTTAGTCCTTTAGTTTCATTATTTGCTAGACCAAGATGGGATTTCTCCAAACATTTCGAGTTAGTTAGAGGATATTTTTAGACATAGTTAGTTAATTCTTAGTATTGAGTTAATATGTTCTTTGTATTAGACGCATCCGTTTCAAATATCTTAGTTATAGTATAGGGGTATTCCCCATCATTTCATTTTAATTATGATTTAGCTTCCACATCAGTCGATTATATTTAGTACGCTCATGATCATGCTAGCAGAGTTAGCTTAGGATCATTATGGTCCTAGGTCCCATGTCTACATCTCAGGTGTAGCTCAGAGCATGACAAACTTGGTATCAGAGCACTAGGTTTAAGTGTCCTAGGATGTCAGAAAAACCACACTAAGTAGAGTCATTTTCGTGGGTGTGAATTGAACCACATCTAATTATAGGAAGGCTATGAAAGTAATCTAGGAAAAACATCACTTTCTTGTTATTCTTAGCGTGTGTAAGGGATGATTTTATTACATTCTAATTCGATGTTCTACGTTTTAGATCATTCCTCCTCATACATCTAACACTAGGAATGTGAATGCCAGGAATGCAAATGCAACTCCTCCAATCTCAGATCAGGAAGTCTGAAATGCTGAATTTAGGAATGCAATTCAGATGTTGTCTTGGAGCGTCGCAAAAAAGAACAATCAGCGGGTTAAATCTCATGTGAATGGAAATGGTAGATGAACAATTGCAAAGTCTGTGTCTTTGTTAGGATGAATCCTGCTGACTTCTTAAGATCGCAGACTAGTAAGGATCCTCATAATTTCTTGGATGAGATCAAGAAGATCTTTGAGGTGATGTAGGTCACTCGGAATGATCGGGTTGATTTAAAATCATACAAGTTTAAGGGTGTGGCCAATATCTGGTACACTCACTGGAAGGAAAAAAGGGGTACAAATGCAACTCCTGTTATTTGGGATTGCTTTAGTGAAATCTTTTTGGAAATGTTATTCCCAATAGAGTTGAGAGAAGCGAATACCTAGGAATTCATGAACTTAAGACAGGGTAACATGGCGGTCCAAGAGTATGGTCTCAATTTTGACCAACTCTCCAAGTATGCTCCTCACATGGTTGTTGACTCCATGGCTCATACGAATAAGTTCTTGTATAGAGTGTTAGATTTAGTGAGTGCAAAAATACTATGTTACTGGAGATATGAAAATCTTTATGATTATGACTCATACTGAGCATGTTGAAGGTGATAATCTTAGGGAATATACCATGGAGAATAACAAGGCCAGGACTTGGAACTATAAATATTCTCAAGAGAAATCGGGGTGTGGAAAACTATTGTACAGTCAGCATAAATTTTCAACCCTATCCCCTTCATCAACTAGTGTTACATCCTCCAAGAACAAGTATAATTATAAGGTTAGGGAACCAAGACATACCCCACTTTCCCTAAGTGCAGAAAGAATTATTCGGGCGAGTGCCTTGAAGGAAAGGATGGATACTTTGGGTGTATCAGGATGGTCATTGGTTAAGGTATTGTCCCTCTAGAAAAGGTCAAGGAGGTGGTAATGGAGAGATCAATCTACAACTTCAACATCGCCTGAAAGTTACCCCACTCAACAAATGACACATCTAGTATAGGTAGATGAGAGTTCCAAAACATGTTATATGCTCTTCAGGCTCGCTAGGATCATGAAGTTTCTCCTGATGTAGTCGCTAGTACATTACGAGTCCTTGACGTTTATGTTTATGCAGTGTTTGATCTAGGGGATACTCTTTCCTTTGTAACTCCTTACATAGTAGTCCAATTCAGTGTTGGTCCAGAAACTCTCTCAGAACCTTTCTCAATCTCTACTCCAGTTGGTGACTAGCTTGTTGGGTATACATAAATTGCCCTATCACAGTCTCTCAGAAAGTCACCTCAGTACATCATGTAGAGTTAGAAATGGTTTACTTCGATGTCATTATAGGCAAGGATTGGTTACATTCTTGGTATGCCTCAGTCGGTGTGGAACTAGGATTTTTTTGTTTTCAATTTCTAGATGAACCAATCTTACAATAGATGTGTAGTAGCTTAACACCTATGGGTTGATTCATTTCATACCTTAAGGCCAGAAACATGATCTCTGGGTTCTATCTATCATCTAGCTCAGGTTAAGGATTCTAGCTGTAAAACCCCACCTCTTCAGTCAGTTCTAATACTCAGTGAGTTTCAAGAAGATCTTCCATAGTCCCTCCTAAAAGGGAAATTGACATTTGAAATTGATCTCTTTCCAGATACCTAGCCTATATCTATTCCTCCCTAGAGAATGGCTCCAGTTGAGCTCAAGGAATTGAAAGAGTAGTTCAAAAATATTTTAGATAAGGTCTTCATCACACCTAATATTTCACCATGGAGTGCACCAGTGTTGTTTGTAAAGAAAAAAGATGGTTATCTTTGAGTGCGCATTGACTATAAACAGTTGAAGAAGGTCACATTAAAGAATAACTGACTTGCTTGACCAACTTCAGGGTGCTAGTTATTTGTAAAAGATAGACCTCATATCGAGTTATCATTAACTTAGAGTTAGTGATAGTGACATTCTGAAAATATCATTAAGAACTCGTTATGGTCATTATCAATATGTAGTTATGTCATTTGGACTAACCAATGCTCATGCAACTTTTCTATATTTGACAAACATCATGTTCAAATAGCACTTGGACTTGTTCATTATCATCTTTATTGACAATTTCCTGATTTACTCTAGGAATGAGGAAGAACATGCGAGTCATCTGAGAGTTCTTCTACAAACTCTAAAATATCATCAGTTATTTGATTAGTTTAGAAAAAGTCAATTTTAGTTGCAATCTGTTGCTTTACTTGGTGACATTGTATTTAGCGAGGGGATCCAAGTGGATTCGCAAAAGACAAAAGCACTAAAAGAATGTACTAGACCTCGACTACAAATATCAAACGCTTTTTAGGTCAAGAGGGTTATTATATACGGTTTGTGGAGGATTTTCATCCATAGCCTCACCATTGACTAAGTTGACTCAGAAGATGGTAAAATTCCAATAGTCAGATGATTGTGAGAAAATCTTTGTAAAATTAAAAATTAGATTGACTACAAATCCTTTATTGACTCTACCAGAGGGTTCAAATGATTGTGTGATCGATTGTGATGCATCTAGAGTTGGCCTAGGTTGTGCGATGATTCAGAGAGATAAGGTTATAACTTTTTTTGAAGAAAACTTAAGGTTCATGCGAAGAACTATCCAAGTCATGACCTCAAGGTTGCAGCAGTGGTGTTTACACTCAAGATACGGAGACACTACTTGTATGGTGCTCATGTGGATGTTTTCACCAACCATAAGAACCTTTAGTATGTGTTTACCTAGAAAGAGTTGAATTTTTTCCATAAGAGAAGGCTTGAGTTCCTTAAAGATTATGATATGAGTATGTATTACCATCCCGGTAAGGCGAATGTAGTAGTAGATTCTCTCAGAACATTACTCTATGGGTAGTGTATCCCATGTCGAGGAAGAAAGAAAGGAAGTAGTGAACGATGTTCATAGGCTTTGTCTCTTAGGAGTTTTCCTCATGAGCATATCAGATAATGGTGTAACAGTTCAGAATGGGGAAGAATCTTCTTTGGTAGTGGAGGTTAAGGAAAAAGAAGAAATTGATCCAATCTTGCTTGAACTTAGAGTGTAGTCCATAATAAGAGAGTGGGGGTTTTCTCCCGAGGGGGAGATGGTGTACATTGATACCAGGCTAGATTGTGTGTTCCTTATGTGGGTGAGTTGATAAAACATATTCTTATTGAAGCCCATAACACCAGATATTCTATTCATCCAGGTGCCACTAAGATGTACACCGATATACGGGAAGTCTATTGGTTGAATTGTATGAAGAGGGATATAGCAGTTTATGTGAATAAGTGCCCCAATTGACAGCAAGTCAAGGTAGAACATCAAAAACTAAGGGGTATGACCCAAGAGATCGACATTCCCACTTGGAAGTGGGAATTTATAAATATGGATTTCATCACATGGTTACCTCGTACTCGCGGACAACATGACTCTATTTGAATCATAGTTGGTAGGATGACAAAGTCTTCTAGATTTTTGGCGGTCAAGGCTACAGATTCAATGGAGGACTATGCCAAGCATTGCATTAATGAAATTCTAAGGTTGCATGGAGTTCCTTTGTCTATCATATCAGATAGAGTACCTAAATTTACCTCTCATTTCTGGAAGTCAGTTTAGAAAGGTCTTGGTACTAAGGTTAACCATAGCACAACATTCCATCTGCTGACGGATAGACAAGAAGAGCGTACCATTCAGACCATAGAGTATATGTTGAGAGCTTGTGTGATCAATTTCAAGAGTAGTTGGGATGATGAACTTCCTCTTATTGAGTTCGCCTATAACAATAGCTACCATTCAAATATTCAGATTGCCCCTTATGAGGCACTGTATGGTGTAGATGTAGATCTCATGTTGGTTTGTTTGAAGTAGGCGAAACAAGTTTGATAGGACCAGTTTCATTCCTTTATGCTATGGAGAAAGTGGAAATCATTAGATATAGACGTAAGACAACCCAGAGTCATCAGAAATCTTATGCAAATGTAAAAAGAATGGAACTAGAATTCAAAGTTAATGATTGGTTTATCCTGAAAGGCTCACCTATAAAGGGGGTGATGAGATTTTGCAAGAAAGGGAAGCTTAGTCCTAGATATGTAAGCCCTTAAAAGATCTTGAAAAGGGTTAGAAAATTGGCATATGATCTAGAGTTGCCAGTATAACTAGCAACAGTGCATCCAATTTTGCACATCTCACTGTTAAAGAAGTGTGTGTGATCCAACATCTATAGTGCCATTCATGACCGTGGTTCTAAAAGATAGCCATTCCTATGAGGATGTACTTATTGAGATCCTTGAACCTCAGGTCAGAAGGTATAGAAACAAAAAAGTCGCTTCAGTCAAGGTTTTGTGGAGGAGTCAGTCTGTAGAGAGAGCTACTTGAGAAGCAGAAGAACCCATGAAATCCAAGCATCTTTACCTCTTTCCTTCTGATTTCACTGCAAATTTAGGTAATATTTTCTCTTTAGTTTTTAGTCATTCATGCATGAATTGAGTCTTAGAATCATGTTCCCTCAGTTTGTTCTTGCATTTTCAACGTATTTGCATGTTCTTGGAACTCAGTTCAATAAGAAATTTATTTCTCCGTGCTTAGTGGTAGGGACTGCAGCCCTCTCCCTCCGTTTCAGCTAGTATAGTCTTCATTGAGGACGAATGGTCCAAGAGGGAGATAATGTAACACCCCATATAAAAACTAGAGCAAAAATGTAGATTTTTAGAAGTTGTAGGTGCGAACGACTGTGCCAACTAAGGACAGTCATTTGACTTACGGTCCTCAGTCAACTCCATCGATGAGCTAGTCAACTCCCAGTTCTTAGTCATAAACAATAGTCGATCAATACGGACCGTCAGTCGAATAACAGTGAATCAGTCGACTCTGTTTATTGATCAGTCAAATCCAAGTTCTCAATCGCAATGGACCGTCAACCAGTACACAATGTCAGTCGACTTTGTCATTTGACCAGCTACCTTCCTGTTCTCAGTCACGGACAACAGTCGACCAGTAAGGTCCATCACTTGAATTACATTCCGTTAGTGGACTCCTTTGATGGACCAATTAAATTTTAGTTCTGAGTCAGAAATGATGGTTGACCATTATGGACTGGCAGTAGACTTACGGTCCATCAGTCAACTACATTGATTCAACTGCTGACTTCGAAATCTCAGTAAGAAACGATGGTCAACCAGTATGGACCGTCACTCAACTTACGGTCCATCAGTCGACTCTGTTAGTTACTCCAACATCTTTTAAGGCATGATTCTTTTGGTCTTTTACTTATTTGTTTGTCCCCTAAGCTATATCGTTTAGACCCTAAATCCTGAGGTTTTAGTTAGCTTAAGCCTAGAAACATAACTAGATCTTACCAAAGTCAAAATCATTAATCAAAACTTAGAAAATTAAGAGCAAGAGGGGAAAAACAGGTCAAGAACCCTAGTTCAAGAACGCAAAAAGTTTCCATCAATTACAGCCCCAAAATCAAAAAATTTCTCATTTAAATCTCCGAATCCAATATTTGAGAGGTAATAGATTTGACCTGTGTTGTATGCTTCCGTGGTATTCATCACCAAGTATGTGAGATTTCACTAGTGTGTTCCTTTTGCCCATTGGGTCCCTACAATTCAATCAGTTTCTCGATTCCCTTATTACAAATAGACCTAGGGTTTGTAGAGTTACAACAGATAAACATGAGTTAATTATTAACATGTTCCAAATAAGATTACAATATTATTACACAGCTTATTGCATAAATTTCAGAACCCTAGCTATGAAATTCTTTAGTTCTTGAATTACATATGCTAGATCAGATGTTTCAATTATTTAGTTATACATGCCTCAATTATTAATGAATCATTACCATATTAATTGTTGCATTCTCAGTTTGCATGTTCAGTTTGAGTTATCCATTATTTACAAAAATTCAGTCATAATCAGTTAACTAATTAATTCATTGGGAGAAGCATAATACCGAGTTGGACTAGGGTCAAGCATACCCAAATAGCCCAAAAACTACTAGCCCAGTAGGTTGTAAGTCCCCTTTGTGGACATCAGTGTAGTGATCACACCATCATACCTTTATATCTCTGGAAGGGTATATTTGGTCCTTTCGATGAGGTGTATACATCGGGACTCCACATTTATCTTATGTAGTTTTATTATCGGTTATTTGTAGCTCCCATAGTTCTGTTAGATTCCATTGCATTGACCATTTATCAGTATTTTCTGTATTAAGTTTGAGCATTTAATAAATTGGTAACTGCATTTAGTTATCTCATCATTCAGAATCTATATCTTGTAGAAATTATATAATTGTTTTACTTCTTTGTTCAGTTATGTGCTATTTCAACTTTACTCTTTCCTGCATATTCAGTACTTTTCAAGTTTTAACACATACATGCGCTACATCTTCTCATGATGTAAGTTCAATTTCTCAGTATCCTAATCACGCTTATATTGATTCTCGATCTCCAGTTCAGCAGAATCAGTGGTGAGTCCTCATTCTCCTAGGACAATACTCATGAGTTTATTTCTGTATTTTTAGTCCTTTTGTTTCCGTTTTTACTAGACTTAGCTGCGGTTTTTCCCAACATTTCTAATCAGTTAGAGGCTATTTTTAGGCATGGTTAGTTAATTTTTAGTATTGAGTTGATATTTTCTTTGTATTAGACTCATCAGTTTCAAATATCTTAGTTGTAGTATACGGGTATTTCCCATCTTTTTATTTTAATTAGGATTTAGATTCCACATCAGTTTACTATCTATCGTATGCTCATGATCATGCATGCAAGGTTAGCTTGTGATAACTTTTGTTCCTAGGTCCCGTTTCTGCATCTTGGGGGTAGATCGGGGAGTGACACATAAGATTGTCTCCTTTATGGGTGCATATATATGTTTAGCTAGTGTTTTTCCTGTGAGTTGGCTTGTTGTTGTCCACTTCTAGGACTTGTATTTTCATATTAGACAATTGTATACTCGTGATTTATAGGTTCTACGAGGGATTTTGTTATATATAGATTTTTGTTTGCTTCTATTTGTCTTAGTTTTTTGTTATTTGTGTTTTTTCTTTCTAGTTCTACCTTTGAACTCACTTTCTTTCATTCAGTCTATTATTTAGCTTACCTATTATTGAGTTATTGTATGTTCCATCACGACTCGAGAAATTGTCCAGATACAGAAAACCTCTAAAATTAAAAAAATAATGGGGAAACGAATCAAACTAGTCATAAAAGAAATCCTAAATATGGAGAGAATCAACTAAACCATGTCCCTGAATAAGAACACACCAAGTACCACATATTAATGAATACTTTAAGCCTAAAAATTATCATTTGTATATTTGACACATGAAAAAATTGCATATAAGAGGTATTTGATAAGTACAATGAAGGTGCTAAGGATCATCTAGATCTTATGCATTTCCATTTTTATCACTTTCCTTTACTTTTGTCCCAGGTAAGTCTCCCACTACCCTTTAATACGACTTCTACCATCATCCTAATGATTCCTCGCCCTGTCGGTGCTTAAACTAAAAAAGGAATGATGCACCACTACTTTAACATGATACCATTTACATGTGTGATCCCTATAGTGCCCATATATAACTAAAACTCAGAATCATATTTCTATGGAAAAGGAAGTATAATTTAGTTTTTTCTAGTTTTCTAGAAAAACTAAGGTTTCTAATCCTTTTTGGTTTTGGAAGAAATCTCTTTAAATAAGTATTCTTCTAACCTAGAAAGAAGAGAAGTTAGTTTTCTATTCGATACATGCCCACCCAAGTATTAATAGAATTGGGATGTGATATTGGATCACCGTAGAAGACAATAGTTATCTTTTAGATTCGCTTGAAGATATCATGTCTATCTTGGGAAGTCGCTCGAAGGTATTCTCTCACGCTTTAAGAGGTAATTCTTGAATTAAATTTCAGTATGTTATGTGTTTGAACATATTATATGTGTTCTAGCTTAAATAATATTGATTATCTTATATTCATATAAGTAGTAACGATCCGGATATGTTGCAGTTGTGCATATATGTTTTCCAAAAATTGGCATCAAGAGCTACACTTTACGTCTAAATAGATAACGAAGGTTTTTCATGAAAAGGATATTCATAACCGTGATGTTTTTGAGCATGTGAACATGCTTTTATAATGAACGTTATTTTGTTAAAAACAAATAAATAAAAATATTTGTTTATTCTTGATTCATGGATATCAATTTTTTTGTTATTATATGATATGAGTTAACAAAGGATAGTGATAAATGTTTTACCGTGAATCTACTTGCATAATTGAATTAATGTAGATTTAAATGGTTATACCATGAAAGATGGTTTTACCGTGATTTTAAATCAAAATATTTGAAATTATTTCTCTGGTAATAGAAAGACATAATTGGATTTATTTTCTGATTGCTCTCAAATAGCTATCTTAGAGTCTTAGTAGAGTTGGCGATCATTGTTTGGAATTAAAGTGTCAACGATAGATAATTATCCTGTGGCAAAGATCATTGTTTAACTTTAAAAGGAATAGTTGGTGGGCCACTTGGCTAACTTGCATGAAGGATGCAGAGGAAAGTCATTTTTTAATTATAAATTTTAAAAAAAGTTCATTATATGTTGTTTTTCTCTTACCCACGATATATTGTTTTTCTCTTACCCACGATGTATTATAGGGTATTAAATATGACTATGATTGATAAATAGTTAAGGTGGAAGTAGTTTATTTATTTGGTGTCATTCAAAGTTCATAATATTTTATATAGGCGAGACTAAAACATATTAATTGAGAATTATGATTAATAAATAGGATTTATAAAAGTGATATATGAATTTGAGTTGTCAGAATTCTCTCAATGTATCATGTATAAATTGTCCTAAGTGAAGTGGTGAATTTTTTTTTTTTGAATAAAAATATCTTTACGATGTTAGTAATGCTTAATTAATTCATGAGAATATATATTAAAGGTTTTCTATGTCTGTGAAAGGGAAAAATGTAATATTTTAAATTCTCATATGTATTAATTGAAAAAACAATTTGTACATAAGAACGTATTATGTGTCTTAGTAAAAGAAAGGGCACAACGTATGCCTCGAGCTCATGAGATAGTTAATTAAAATTAATGAAAATTTTATGTAGTTATTTCAATTTTAAACTATACCTAAAACAACTATTTTTCAAATTAGGTAATAGTTTAGGAGATCATATTTTTTATGTTATTTCTATGACTTGAAATTTGATGGTTTCATTGAAAATTGTTTAGATGGGTATTAAATCATTTTTCGAATTAAAATCTGATTTGAATATTATAAGATCATTCTTTATGTTAATTATGTTTATGTTAAACTTGGAACATGGTTGTACATGGTTATTTATCAAGAATTGATATAAGAATGTAGGTCATATTGTTTTGGTTGATAAAGATACTTAAATTACTTGGATTTGAATTTGGTCATAGTTTCAAAATAAAGAATTTTTATAGGCTCCAATTGACATGAAATTTAGTAAGTTCTTTATTAACGGACTAGTAAGAAGTTTTCATTGCTATGTGGTTATATGATTCTTTGAGGTCGTTAAACTGATTTTTTAAAGTTTTTTGTTGAAATTAAAATGTGATTTGGTATGAATGACATCCTTTATATCGGTTTTATTTATGTTATATTGTTACATGATTACACTTGATGAGTTAACATAAATTGATATATGATAAAGAATGTAGATATGTTATATTTTCTTAAATGATTTGAATCTGAATTTGATCATATCTTTGGAGATAAATATTAACTTTGAACTCTGATTGATCTGAAATTCGTAAGTTCATAAGAAAATATTAAATTTAAAACACTCATTATAATATAGTGATTTGGTAATTTGAAGTCATTTAGATGATGTTTTTAGATAAATTTGTATCTTGAAAAATTAATTTTACCAAAAAATTACTCGACTAAGATATTATGGTGATAGAAATTATTCTCTATGGTCTTCATGACTATATTTAGTAAAGTATTAAGATCATGTGTTGGCTTAGACCTTCCTCCATGTTGAATGAAATTAATACAAGTCATTAAATTTAATATCTAGTTTTGATTATCTATATTGACTCACTTAAACTGAGTAAGATTTTATTGGATCAATGGATCAACGAATAATGATATTCACTTAACTTAATTTAACATTTATCCTCCATCTGAGTTGGCTTTTGTTTTAAATTTGTTGAAGTGATATCTGACACTGTATATGTATGTTGCATGAGTAGTAATTTTTTATCATAAATTATTGTTCAACATGCAATGATATCTATGAGGCGTGTTTTAAATTTTAATATTCAATGTATGCATAAACATGTTGTCTTTTTTTTTCCTGAAATTTTAGAATTTCGTTATTTATTCTTTATTCGTGTATTTATTTCACAAAATGATGATATATGATAATAATTATTAAGCGGGAAAATCTTAAATTCTATTTTGGCAAAACAACGTTTTCAACCAAATTGATCATAATTTTAGAATTTTAAAAAAAGAACTCTGATTGATCTGAAATTTGATAGATTCATAAGAACTACCTAGTAAAATATTATGTTTTTTAGATCGTTATATAAGTTTTTGGTCCTATTTGAGTAAATAGTAGTGAAATATTGATTTTCTGTGTTGTCTTAGACCTTCCTCCCTATCGGATGAAATTGATACAAGTCACTATGTATTTAATCATCAAGTTTTGATAATCTATATTAACTCTCCTAAACTGAGTAATATAAGATTGAATAAGTGTAGGTAGATCATTTTCACTTGACTTATACTAATAGTAGACTCTCCAACTGTGTTAGAACTATATAAGTTTATGGAGTCAATAATCAGTCATTGTACATGTGTATTGCATCAATAGTTCTCCAATCCCAACGATTGGCTACTGGAGATGCATGGATATATATATATATATATATATATATATATATATACATATATATATATATATATATATATATATATATATATATATATATATATATATATATATATATATATATATATATATATATATATCTATATATATTATATATATATATATATATATATATATATATATCTATATATATATATCTCTCTATATATATATCTATATATCTATATATATATATATATATATATATATATGAGCCCTGAATTTTGTTATTTTGGATTATCAAACCTATTATGATGTATTCAATGTATTATGTCTCGTATTCTCAATAGACGTTACACAACCACTTAGTACTACTTAAGCTTTTTTTTAATAGAGATAAAATATTAATTCAAAGAATGCATTGTATGTATATCTTGTGTTAGAAGGAATTATTTTCAGTTTGAAACTAGATAAGAGATTAATATATAATATATTCTTTTGTAATTGTCCTATCATTAAGTTTGATGAATATTACATTTCTAGTGGTATATTGATGCATTTGATGAATATTACATTTCTAGTAGTATATTGATGCATTATTTTTAATTAATATTATCGCACATAAATTAAATTTTACTAATCAATCTCATAGGAGAAAATATCTTTCGAATTGAATGAAACTTATTGTACTCTAGCGACTAAGTTATTCATTTTGAATAGAACTTTGAAGTTAGTTAATGGATGGACATAACGGTTCATTGAAAGTAAAGTCACTATCAACATGTAAGTTAATTTTTAGAAGGAAAAATAACTAAGAGACTTTTCCTCTTAAAAAAGAAAAGTTGATAGTGATAAGTTAGAATTATGCTTCCGCTGTGCATATATGTTTTTCAACATCTACTTCAACATATAATTTGCCTATAACTTTCCATCAAGGCTATGAATCTCAAATCATTCACATACAAACAATTTACCATAATTAAGTCATAGATAATGACATAATTTAATAACCCAAAACAATTTAGACATTTCCAATCATAAGCTTTCATAATTCACAAACTCACTTAATAAAGAGACAATTTAGGAATTGAGATAAATCATGAGTTCATAGAGTATTTTAACCATAAATCATCAATTAAAAACCAATACAATGATAATATGTAATTAATAACCATTAGAAATGGTTTGAAGAAAGAACTAATCAGGCAGACCCTAGTTTTTTCATGAACTTGAACACTTCAAAAATTTACTTTGAACTGGACTCTAGGACAAAAGCTAACCCTATATAAAGTATCACCATACCTTTATTAAGATACCTCAATATATTTGATAATAAAAAAGCCTTAAATCCAAACCGTAGATCTCACTTCTACTTATTTCTCCTTGAGTTAGAGAGAAAACTATTGAGAGAGGAAGAGTTTCTTTGATTTGATTTGGATAATTGAAAAGCTTCTCAATTGAAGGAATTTCAAGTACTAAAAGGTTAATTAAACTATCACGACCCAAAACGAGCCGCGAGTGGCACCCACACTTATCCTACTATGTGAGCGAACCAACCAATCTAAACCCCAACATGTCAACCATAATTAACAAAATACAATGCGGAAGACTTAAAACTCATTAACGAAAATCAATTAAATAACTTCTAAAATTTATCAATCATTATCCTCAAAATCTGGAAGTCATCACCAAAAGAACATCTATCCTCAAATTACTATATCTAAGAATGTCTAAGAAACTAAAATAAATAAAAAGCTAGTCCATTCCGGAAGTTCAAGGCATCAAGACATGAAGAGGAAGATCCAGTCCAAGCTAGAAGGAATAGCTCACCCTGAAATCTGGCTTGATGAAGACTTGCTAGAGTTGCGGTTGAGTTGAAGACGACGGTATGTTTGCTGCACTCCACAATTCACAAAGAAAAACAAATACAAGTAGGGGTCAGTACAAGGCACAAGTACTGAGTAGGTATCATCGGCCAACTCAAAATAGAAAACAGTATATATAAGATAATAACATAAAATCAACTAATATACTTAACAGGCGACATTAACAATTACCATAACCCTTGGTCACAACACAAAGCACATCAATGAGGACTCACGCCTCCCCATCATACTCATTTGGGAATTAGTTCTTTACAATTTAGTATATTATCAAATTCAAGATTCGTTATCTTTATTCCTCTTGTGTTGGTACGTGACACTCCGCTCCACTACTACTATGCTGGTGTCGGAACGTGACACTCCGATCCATATACTATCCTGGTGTCGGAACGTGACACCCGATCCATATACTATCCTGGTGTCGGAACGTGACACTCCGATCCATATACTATCCTGGTGCCAGAACGTGACACCCGATCCATATATTATCCTGGTGTCAGAACGTGACACTCCGATCCATATACTATCCTGGTGCCGGAACGTGACACCCGATCCATATACTATCGTGGTGTCGGAACGTGACACTCCGATCCATATACTATCCTGGTGCCGGAACGTGACACCTGATCCTCTATTTCTATCTTGGTGTTGGAACGTGACACCCGATCCTCTAATCTCATTACTTTAGTTCATCAAGCCTTCTTTTATACCAATGCATCATCATTAACAAAGTAAATTTAGGATTCAAGATTCAATAGCCTCATCATGCTAATTCATTACAATTATATAATCAATCATGTAAGCACACAATGAAGCATATAGAAGACTTTATAATACTACCCAACACATATCATTCGCTATTAAGAGTTTACTACGAATAGCATAAACCATAACCTACCTCCACCGAAGATTCGTGATCAAGCAAGCAAATTCCCCAAAGCTTTGTTTCCCTCTTCGTTCGTCTATCTCTCTATCGCTCATTCTTTTCTCCCTCTCTTTGTTCTTTCTATTTTTCTTATTCAAACCCTTTTTCTTTTACCCTAATTATCATATAATTAAGTATAAAAGATGATAAAAATAAACCACTAATTATTCCAAGGTTATCTCCTTTAACCCCCAAGTAATTGAATTATTAACATTAATCCACTAACTTTATAATTATAAGCATGAATAGTCCAAAACGTCCCTTTAAAACTTTAATAGAAATATGACCCAGTCTGGGTTACGCAACCTGTGACGGTCCGTCATGGCTGTGACGGTCCGTCCTGCAGGTCCGTCACAAAGTTCAGAGAGTTAATTCCGTTGAAAGATTTGTCCTGCCATTCCTTCACGGAGTTCAGAGAGTCGATTTCAGTACCCAAATTTCAGAATTCTAAGTGTTTTGGAACAAGACCCCCTCGACGGACCGTCGTGCCCATGACGGTCCGTCGTGGGATCCGTCGACTCAAACAGTTTTTCTAGAAATAAAATCTGCTGCTCAAAACGACTAAATAGGTCGTTACAATAGATACCAATTTACCCATCATTCATCATCGAACGATCACAAGAAGAAAACAATGGCTAAAAGGAGTACCTGAATCTGTAAACAGGTGTGGGTATCTTTCTTGCATATCAGCCTCCTTCTCCCAAGTGGACTCTTCAACTGGTTGATTCTTCCATTGAACTTTGATGGATGCAATCTCCCTTGATCTCAACTTGCGAATTTCTCTATCTAAAATGGCAACCGGCTCCTCCTCATAAGTCAAATTCTCATCAAGCAGAACTGAATCCCAACGAATGATGTAGTTCCCATCCCCATGGTATCTTTTCAACATAGACACATGAAATACCGGATGCACTCGTGACAGTCCTGTAGGCAAGGCTAATTCATAAGCCACCTCCCCTACTCGCTTAAGTACTTCAAATGGTCCAATATACCTTGGGCTTAGCTTACCTCTTTTACCAGACCGCATCACCCCTTTCATGGGTGAAACCTTCAGCAAGATTTGCTCACCCTTTATAAACTCCAAGTCTCTAACCTTTCGATTGGCATATTCCTTTTGCCTACTTTGAGCCGCTAAAAACTTTTCTTGAATAGATTTCACTTTCTCCAATGAATCCCTCAAAAGGTCAGTACCCCAAGGTCTAACCTCAAATGCATCAAACCAACCAATGGGAGACCTACATCTCCTCCCATACAATGCTTCAAATGGAGCCATATCAATACTTGAGTGATAGCTATTGTTGTAGGAGAACTCTGCTAAGGGTAAGAAGTTATCCCAATGACCACCAAATTCTATCACACATGCACGAAGCATATCCTCCAATACCTGAATCGTTCACTCAGACTGACCATCGGTCTGAGGGTGAAATGCAGTACTAAGGTCCAACCTAGTACCTAATTCCGCATGCAATGTTCTCCAAAACATAGAAGTAAACTGCGTACCTCTATCTGATATGATGGAAAGTGGAACTCCATGCAATCAAACAATTTCTGAGATGTAGAGTTTGGATAACTTCTCTGCATTGTAGGTCACCTTGACTGGAATGAAGTGAGCAGACTTAGTTAATCTGTCCACAATTCCCAAATAGAATCAAACTTTCTGAATGTCCTTGGAAGACCAACCACGAAGTCCATTGGAATTCTCTCCCACTTCCATTCAGGAATGGGCATTCTCTGAAGTGTTCCTCCGGGCCTCTGATGTTCATACTTCACTTGCTGACAATTTTGACACTTGGCAACAAAATAAACAATGTCGCGTTTCATTCTACTCCACCAAAAGTGTTGCTTTAGGTCACGGTACATCTTGGTTGCACCAGGATGTATAGAATATCCAGAACTATGAGCCTCTGTAGGAATAGTGTGGATCAAATCATCAACACGGGGCACACATACCCTTCCCTTAATTCTCAAAACACCTTCCTCATCAATTATTGCCTCTTTAGCCTCTCCTCGCAACACCATATCCCGAATTCGGCTTAGTTTCTCACCATCACACTGTTTTCCCTTAATCTTGTCAAGAAAAGAAGATCTTGCCTCCACACAGGCCAAAAATCCTCCCTTCTCATTTATTTCTAGCCTCATAAAGTCATTAGCCAAGTTTTTGATTTCTCTAGCCAATGGGCGTCTGGAAACCTGTAAGTGAGCTAGGCTTCCCATGCTCCCCGCTTTTCTACTGAAGGCGTCTACAACAACATTAGCCTTTCCTGGGTGATACAAGATAGTAACATCATAGTCCTTTAGTAGTTCCATCTATCTCCTCTGTCTCAAATTCAAATCCCTCTGAGTAAAGACGTACTGTAGACTACGATGATCTGTGTAGACTTCAAACTTGACCCCATATAGATAGTGTCTCAATTGCTTTAATGCAAACACTACCGCAGCCAACTCCAAATCGTGGGTCGGATAATTACGTTCGTGCACCTTTAATTGCCTCGAAGCATAAGCAATTACATTCTTCTCTTGCATTAGCACTGCACCCAACCTAGAATAAGATGCATCGCAATAAACAATGAAGTTCTTACCCTCTACTTGAAAGGTAAGGATAGGTGCAGTAGTCAGCAAGGTCTTGAGTTTCTGAAAGCTTTCCTCACATTCATCCGACCATACAAATGGAACATTCTGCTTAGTCAAGTTTGTCAATTGGGAAGCAATAGAAGAGAATCCCTTGACAAATCGACAGTAGTAGCTAGCTAACCAACAAAGCTCCTTACTTCTGACACATTAGTAGGTCTTACCCAATTCTTCACTGTTTCAATCTTAGAAGGATCCACCATCACTCCATCCTTAGAAACCACGTGCCCCAAGAAGGACACTAAATCTAGCCAAAACTCACACTTGGAGAATTTGGCATAAAGCTTTTTCTTCCTGAACAACTCTAATACCATTCTCAAATGCTCCTCATGTTCCTTCTTACTCTTGGAGTATATCAGTATATCATCAATAAACACGATCACAAAGAGATTCAGATATGGCTTAAAAATCTCGTTCATCAAGCTCATAAAAGCAGCAGGGGCATTCGTAAGCCCAAAAGACATTACTACGAATTTGTAATGCCCATACCTAGTTCGAAAAGCAGTCTTTGGCACATCTGTTGCCCGTATTTTCAATTGATGATAACCGGATCTCAAGTCAATCTTAGAGAAGACACAAGCACCTTGTAACTGATCGAACAAGTCATCAATGCGAGGAATGGGATACTTGTTCTTAATAGTTACCTTGTTCAACTGCCGGTAGTCTATGCACATCCGAAAACTCCCATCCTTCTTCTTCACAAATAACACCGGAGCACCCCAAGGGGATGCACTTGGTCTAATGAAGCCTTTACTTAACAACTCTTGAAGTTGGGACTTTAACTCCCTTAACTCTGCTGGGGCCATCCTATAAGGGGGTATGGAAATGGGGCCAGTATCCGGCTCCAGATCAATACAAAAGTCGATATCCCTATCCGGTGGCATACCAGGAAGGTCTGTAGGGAACACATCCAGAAACTCACGGACTACCGAAACCGACTCAATTGAAGGTACTTGGGTAGTATCATCCCTGAGGTGTGACAAGAACGCTAAACACCCTTTACTAACCATTCTCTTGGCACGAAGAAAGGAGATGATACGAACTGGAGTGGAAGTGTAGTCACCCTCCCACACTAACGGATCTGTCCCAGGCTTGGCCAACGTTACAGTTTTAGCATTACAATCTAAGATTGCAAAATTTGGAGAAAGCCAAGTCATACCCAAAATTACATCGAAATCAACCATTTCTAAAATAACAAAGTCTACATGAGTATTGCTCCCCACAAAAGTCACCAGACAAGACCTATATACCTTTTCAACTATCACAGACTCACCCACCGGAGTAGAAACACGAATAGGCATGTCAAGCAATTCACAATGTAAATTAAGACCAGTAGCAAATGAGGAAGATACATATGAAAATGTGGATCCAGGATCAAATAATACAGAAGCCATGCAATCACAAACCAAAAGATTACCTGTGATAACCGCATCAGATGTCTCCGCTTCAGACCGCCCGGGGAAAGCATAACAATGGGCCCTATCACCTGTCTGCCCGTTGCCCCTACCATGTTGTGCTGTGGTGCCTCCAGTTTGACCGTCACCCCGATCGTTTTGGTGACCACCATTACCTCGGCCACCACGTCCTCCAGAATAACGTCCTCTTCCATGACCACCTCTACCTCTGACTATTGGGGGTCTGTAATTCTGTTTTGGACAATACCTCTTAATGTGTCCAGTCTCCCCACATCCATAACACTCTCTGGATTCGAGCATAGGTCTCTGTGAGAATGACGAAGTCTGGGGATAACCTCCAAACTCAGAGTAGTGTTGACCGGTCTGCGGTGGACCCCCAACTACAGTCTGCAGTGAAGACTGAATAGGTCGGGCTGGATAACCTCCTGAACCTTGCCCTCTGTAGTATGAACCATTAAAATCACCTCCCTTACGAAACCTTTTAGATGTCGATGCCATGGTGAAGTCATCTGGCCTCACTCCCTCCACCTCTATCACGAAGTCTACCACTTCCTGAAAGGATTTTGCTGTAGCCGCTACCTGTAAGGCTGAAATCCGCAAATCTGACCTCAACCCCTTCACAAAATGGCGAATCCGTTCTCGTGGACTGAAACAAAGCTGGGTAGCATACCTGGATAATGCACGAAACTTAGCCTCATACGCGGTAATCGACATCCTACCTTGCTCTAGGCTCAAGAACTCATCTGTCCTCCTATCCCTCAAGGTCCGGGGGATATACTTCTCCATAAATAAGCTAGAGAATGACGCCCAAGTCATAGGTGGTGCCTATGCGGGTTGACACTAAACATGTGACCGCCACCACATTTTGGCATTTCCCTGAAACTGATAGGTTACAAACTCAACGCCAAATTGTTCCACTATGCCCATTTTATGTAGTAACTCATGACAATCAACCACAAAATCGTAGGCATCCTCAGATTCAGCACCCTTGAAGACTGGAGGTTTCAATTTCAAGAACTTACTGAAAAGTTCATGTTGATCACTTGTCATTATAGGCCCTGTAGTTAAACGAGGAAACATGCCTATTTCCAATGAGGCATCCATGCGGGGAGCCTCAGCAGCGGTGTGTCGTACTTCCGGAACCTGAGGTGCTGGTGTAAGCACTGGAGGTGTCTGGCCTTGATTAGATAACCCGCTAAGATAAGCAAGAACCTGATTAATCATCTCTGGGGTAGGTTGGGGTGGTAATTCCTCATTCTGCACTTGCTCACTTTCCCCTTCCTCACCCTCTCTTACTACTTCCTCAGTCGGTGGAGGAGTCACCGCCCTAGTACTAGATGGGCCAGGTGCTTGTCCTCTTCCTCTAGAGGACGTCCTCCCGCGACCTCTAACACGGCCTCTTGCCACTACTCCTCTTCGAGCTACAGCCCCAGTGGCTGGCTCAGTTGCATCTTGTCTTGCCGGTGTTGGTGTTGGCGCCGCTGTTGCTCTAGTTCTAACCATCTGCGAAATAGAGTGAAGATGGTCAGATACCAATTTGTATCACCTAGATACCAATTGGATCCAAGTAATAGCACGAAAGTAAGAAAGAAAGAATTGAATTTTCCTAAAGTCTTATAGCCTCTCAAAGAAAAGTAAAGGCGTCCCCCTACCGTTCCTTAAGACTCTACTAGACTCGTTCTTGTGTGATGAGACCAACGAACCTAATGCTTTGATACCAAGTTTGTCACGACCCAAAACAAGCCGCGAGTGGCACCCACACTTATCCTACTATGTGAGCGAACCAACCAATCTAAACCCCAACATTTCAACCATAATAAACAAATTACAATGCGGAAGACTTAAAACTCATTAACGAAAATCAATTAAATAACTTCTAAAATTTATCAATCATTATCCCCAAAATCTGGAAGTCATCACCACAAGAACATCTATCCTCAAATTACTATATCTAAGAATGTCTAAGAAACTAAAATAAATAAAAAGCTAGTCCATTCTGGAAGTTCAAGGCATCAAGACATTAAGAGGAAGATCCAGTCCAAGCTAGAAGCAATAGCTCACCCTGAAATCTGGCTTGATGAAGACTGGCTAGAGTTGCGGTTGAGTTGAAGACGATGGTACGTTTGCTGCACTCCACAATTTATAAAGAAAAACATATACAAGTAGGGGTCAGTACAAGGCACAAGTACTGAGTAGGTATCATCGACCAACTCAAAATAGAAAACAGTATATATCAGATAATAATATAAAATCAACTAATATTCTTAACAGGCGACATTAACAATTACCATAACCCTTGGTCACAACACCAAGCACATCAATGAGGACTCACGCCTCCCCATCATACTCATTTGGGAATTAGTTCTTTACAATTTAGTATATTATCATAATTCAAGATACGTTATCTTTATTCCTCTTGTATCGGTACGTGACACTCCGCTCCACTACTACTATCCTGGTGTCGGAACGTGACACTCCGATCCATATACTATCCTGGTGTCGGAACGTGACACCCGATCCATATACTCTGCTGGTGTCGGAACGTGACACTCTGATCCATATACTATCCTGGTGCCGGAACGTGACACCCGATCCATATACTATCCTGGTGTCGGAACGTGACACTCCGATCCATATACTATCCTGGTGCCGCAACGTGACACCCGATCCATATACTATCCTGGTGTCGGAACGTGACACTCCGATCCATATACTATCCTGGTGCCGGAACGTGACATCCGATCCTCTATTTATATCTTGGTGTCGGAACGTGACACCCGATCCTCTAATCTCATTACTTTAGTTCATGAAGCCTTCTTTTATACCAAGGCATCATCATTAACAAAGTAAATTTAGGATTCAAGATTCAATAGCCTCATCATGCTAATTCATTACAATTATATAATCACATCATGTAAGCACACAATTAAGCATATAGAAGATTTTATAATACTACCCAACACATATCATTCGCTATTAAGAGTTTACTACGAATAGCATAAACCATAACCTACCTCCACTGAAGATTCGTGATCAAGCAAGCAAATTCCCCAAAGCTTTGTTTCCCTCTTCGTTCGTCTATCTCTCTATCGCTCATTCTTTTCTCCCTCTCTTTGTTCTTTCTATTTTTCTTATTCAAACCCTTTTTCTTTTACCCTAATTGTCATATAATTAAGTATAACAAATGATAAAAATAACCCACTAATTATTCCAAGGTTATTTCCTTTAACCCCCAAGTAATTGAATCATTAACATTAATCCACTAACTTTATAATTATAAGCATGAATAGTCCAAAACGCCCCTTTAAAACTTTAACAGAAATCCGACCCAGTCTGGGCTACGCAACCTGTGACGGTCTGTCATGGCTGTGACGGTCCGTCCTGTAGGTCCGTCACAAAGTTCAGAGAGTTAATTCTGTGGAAAGATTTGTGACGGTCCGTCGTTCCTACGACGGTCCGTCCTGCCATTCCGTCACGAAGTTTAGAGAGTCGATTTCAGTACCCAAATTTCAGAATTCTAAGTGTTTTGGAACGAGACCCCCTCGACGGTCCGTCGTGCCCATGACAGTCCGTCGTGGGATCCGTCGACTCAGACAGTTTTTCCAGAAATAAAATCTGCTGCTCAAAACGACTAAAAAGGTCGTTACATAAACGTACATATAAATCGAGGAATATTATAGTGAAAGACCATAAATAAATATTCTCAAACTAAAATGTACATATGAGATTTTACTTTCTGATATCATATTTGTAGAGGATGCATATGTGAAAATAATTTTGTATCACATTATATATATGCTATATACGCGATCATATATGTTAGAACTGTATAAATACATATATATATATATTATATATATATATATATATATATATTGTCTAAGTGAAATTTTCTCAACCTATATACACCATTGTGCTTAGGAGACTCTAGAATGAAAAAAAATCATCGAAGCTCTAGACAAATATGAGTCATAACTCATATGTATATTTTGAATCCATTAAGATTAATATTCAATATGTTTGGCAGTGTTTTTTTTAGAAAGAAAATATATTATACAAAAAATTGTTCTTAAGTATAAATGAATGTAATGACCCGTAAGGTTTATTTTTGTAATTCATATAAAGTTATAGTTTTACCCATTCTTATAGTTATTCCGAGTCGTTTAGAAGTTAGTTTAAAAATTTTAAACTATTCGTATAACTAAAATTATTTAATTGGCGAATATTTACTAAACAATTAATTTTAATAGTTAGTGATTAATGGGCCATTCATATATAATATAAATTAAGTTAATGACCCATATATCTATATCTATATATATATAAAAGAAATTAACCAGACCTAAATTATTTGAGGGAACTGCAAAATTCTGGCGGCTTTAGATCATACATTTGGACACGAAAACGCATCCGGGAGAAGTTAAAATATGGTGCTTCAGGTAAGAACTTTTTCTCAAATAAGTGTTATCTAATTAAATATTTAAGTGTTAAAAATAAAATGATATGTTAATCATATATTAGAAAGGGACTATTATATATAGGTTATAATCCATTGTTGTTGCTGCGTACATTATGGAGAGAGCAAAATTTTATTTGGAATCATTGGTTAATGATTAGTCTAAGATAGGGTGTGTAACGACCTGTTTAGTCGTTTTGAGCAGCAGATTTTATTTCTGGAAAAATTGGCTGATGCGACGGACCCCACGACGGACCTTCATGGACATGATGGACCGTCGAGGCTGTCTCGTTCCAAAACACTTAGAATTCTGAAATTTGGGTACTGAAATCGACTCTCTGAACTTCGTTACGGAATGGCAGGACGGACCGTCACAGGCGTGACGGACCGTCACAGATTCTTTAGTGGAAATTGAGTCTCTGAACTTTGCGACGACCTGCAGGACGGACCGTCACAGCCATGACAGACCGTCACAGGTTGCGTAATCCCAGTCTGGGTCGGATTTCTGGTTAAGCTTTAAAGGGGCGTTTCGGACTATTCCTACTATAATTATAAATTTCGTGGGTTAATATTAGTAACTCAAATTCTTGGGGGTTAAAAGAGGTAACCTTGAGTTAATTAGTGGGTTATTATTGCCATCTTTTATACTTAATTATATGCTAATTAGGATAAATAAAGAGGGTTTGAATAAGAAAAATAGAAAGAACAAAGAGAGGGAAAGAGAAACGAATCGAGAGAGGAGAAACGAGAAGAAGAACAAAGCTTTGGGAAATTGCTTGCTTGATCAAAATTCTTCGGTGGAGGTAGGTTATGGTTTTGACACTATTCGTAGTAAACTCTTAATAGCGAACGATATGTATTGGTAGTATTGTAAACCCTTCTATATGCTTAATTGTATGCTTGCATGAATGTGATTATATAATTGTGATAAAATAAGCATGATGAAGCTATTGAATCCTAAATCTTGAAAGAAACCCTAATCTACTTTGTTAATGATGAGGCCTTGGTATAAAAGAAGTCTTGATGAACTAAAGTAATGAGATTGATGATGCCTTGGTATAAAAGGAGGCTTGATGAATTGATAGAATGAGATTAGTGGATCGGAGTGTCACGTTCCGACACACATAGTATTAAGGGATCGGGTGTCACGAACCGACACGTAGAATTAGGGGATCGGAGTGTCACGTTCCAACACATAGTATTAAGGGATCGGGTGTCACGAACCGACACGTAGTTTTAGGGGATCGGAGTGTCACGTTCTGACACATAGTATTAGGGGATCGGGTGTCACGAACCGACACGTAGAAGTAGGGAATCGGAGTGTCACGTACCGACACATAGTAGTAGGGGATCGGATTGTCACGTACCGACACAAGAGGAAGAAAGATAATGAATCTTGAAAGATGATAAATATACTCAATCTAATGAACCTAATTCCCAAATGAGTATGGTATTGAGGCTTGAGTCCTCATGGATGAACTTGGTAGTACTTATTGATGATTATAGTACTTGTTGTTGCTACATGTTGAGTATTGTAGTTGATTTATGATATGAACTGATATATACTGTTTTCTATTTTGAGTTGGCCGATGATATCTACTCAGTACTTGTGTTTTGTACTGACCCCTACTTGTATGTTTCTTTCTTTGTTATATGTGGAGTGCAGCAAACATGCCGTCGTCTTCAACTCAACAGTAATTCTAGCCAGTCTTCATTACAATGGATTTCAGGGTGAGCTAATGCTTCTAGCTTGGACTGGATCTTCTTCTTCATGTCTTGATTCCTTGAAGTTCCGGCATGGACTAGCTTTTATTTGTTTTAGCTTCTTAGAATACTCTTAGTTTAGTAATTTGATCATAGATGTTCTTGTGATGATGACTTCCAGATTTTGTGGATAATAATAGTTATTGAGTTTTTAGAAGTTATTGAATTGATTTTTATTAATGAGTTAAGTCTTCCGCATTATATTCTGTTATTACATTGAAATGTTGTGTTTTGTATTAGTTGGTTCGCTCACACAGGAGGGTAAGTGTGGGTGCCAGTCGCGGCCCGGTTTTGGTTCGTGACAAACTTGGTATCAGAGCATTAGGTTCGTTGGTCTCATCACACAAGAACGAGTCTAGTAGAGTCTTAAGGAACGGTAGGGGGACGCCTTTACTTTTCTTTGAGAGACTATAAGACTTCAGGAAAATTCCATTCTTTCATTCTTTTTTTCGTGCTATTACTTGGATCCAATTGGAATTTAGGTGATACAAATTGGTATCTGACCATCTTCACTCTATTTCGCAGATGGTTAGAACTAGAGCAACAACTGCACCAACACCAACACCGGCAAGACAAGAAATGTCTGAGCCAACCACTGGGGCTGTAGCTCGAAGAGGAGTAGCGGCAAGAGGCCGTGGAAGAGGTCGTGGGAGGACGTCCTCTAGAGGAAGAGGACAAGCACCTAGCCCATCTGGTACTAGGGCGGTTACTCTTCCACCAACTGAGGAAGTTGTAAGAGAGGGTGAGGAAGGGGAGAATGAACAAGTACAGAATGAGGAATTGCCACCCCAACCTACCCCAGAGATGATCAATCAGGTTCTTGCTTATCTTAGCGGGTTGTCTGATCACAGAGATTACTATTATCGAGGGTCGTGTCGTGCGCCACCACAGATGCATGGACAGATATGTCCCCCATGGGTCCCGAACTGAGAGATAGTGGGTGTGTATCACTAGGTCAAACATGCATCATTATACTTGACATTTTATTCCATTGCATTACACATACTTACCATTGTGAACTTGATATTGGGTTTTGCTGATTTTGTGAATATTTTTATGTGGAATTGGTGATTAGTGAATACTGAGCTTGTTGTTGAGGATATATAATTTGTCAAAGTGTTGTTGTTGGGGATATATATTTGTTAAAGCATCATTGTTGAGGATATGTAATTTGTTAAAGTATTGTTGTTGAGGACATGCAATTTGTTAAAGTGTTGTTGTTGAGAACATGTAGTTTGTCAAAGTGTTGATGTTGAGGATATGTGATTGTTTAAATGTTCTTGTTGAACTACGTGCTATGTAAACTATGAGCTGTTAGGTTTGACTGATTTTTATGAAGGTTGTAGTTGTGGAGGTTTGGTTGGGGTGGTAGGAGTACCCATATTTCATCCCCTTAGCTTGTGTTTAGAGGTTTATTTGCTGAGTACCGTGTGGTTTGGTACTCACCTCTTGTTTCTACAATTTTTTGTAGGTTACTAGCCCGAACCTTTATGATATATTCTCTTCTTTTCCGAGGCTTCTTGGAGATTTGTGAGGTAGTTGTTGGTCATCTCAGCATACCTTCGTACTCCTGTTTATCATTTTGTTCTAATCTAGAAATAATATTATATGAGACTTATATTTTCTTTTGATTCAATTGTAATACTTTAATGTCTTGTACACGTGACAATCATGTTTTGGGGTATATTTAGTTGATAACAATTTTTTTCGCATTTTATTGTAATGGTTGAGTTTTAGGTTGACTTGTCTTGGTGGGATAAGACGAGTGCCATCATGTCCATTTTTTAGCCGTGACAATGAATATAAATATTTTCTTAATTTTTGATGTTTAGATGTAATGAGACTCTTCATAAATACTTATCCTTTAATTTATCGTACCTACAATGTAAATTAGGTAAGTTTATGGATGATTTCATAAAATCTTATCCTTTAATATATCAAACCTTAAAAGGTAAATTAGATAATGATATGAATGATTAAATAAATTAATTACGTGAGTATATGTATAAGTTCAAAAATTCTTATCCTTTCATTTATCTAATCTAACAAGGTAAATGAAATAATGATACAAGTGATTATACAAATTCTTATTCATTGATTTATCTAACCTAAAAAAGTTAATCAAACAAAGATATGTACGATTTCATGAAATTTTATCCTTTCTATTATCTAACCTGAAAAGGAAAATAAAATAAGAATATATAGGATTTCATAAACTCTTACCATTTTTTTTAAATCTGACTTGTTAAAGGAATAACAGCTAAAACTGAATGTTTACTTTTATGGAAATTATTGTAAACATATTATACATATTATTTCCCTTTTTATCTTCAATTTGCATATAATTAATATTCCTAATGTAAATGTAGTGACAAAAATAGCTACCGATTTACAAATACTTTAATATCCCAATTGTGAAAAAGCAGAACCCAAAATGTTATAAAAATCAAAGTAGCAAAACAAGCAAGTTCATACTAAAATGAGAATCCATCAAAAATAAAACGGTTAGAAAGATTTGTAATGAGTAAACAAAATATAATTCTACTCCTAAAATATGTTGGGTTGATGAGAGAAATATTTGTGTTTCACATTTTTGAGTTAAGTTCAATCAAATGATGAATGGATTATTTGTGCTAGGAAGTACGAGAAGAAGGGGGAAAAGAGAAATACATGAATAAAGTCAGGAATTCATTGGAAATTAAAAATAGTACTTGTGGGCATCCATCTGTTCAAATATTTGAATTCTGTAACAACTTTGCATCATCTAATTTATTGGATTTTCCTAGTATTTAAAGCGATGAAGATAATATTTTAAGTGGTGGTGAATTTGATGACCACCAAAATTTGGATAATATGAACAAAGAGGAGCGCAAAAGATGTTGTTGGTTCAAGAAATTCATTGAATGTTTCAAAATGTTGACTACTATTAATCCTAAACGACAATGACATTGCCCGACCTACAAAAGTGGAGTGGGTGCAATTCGGGGTTCACAGGGTTGAACTCATTGATGTTCCATACAAAAACAAAATGTGGATCTAAGTTAAAATTCCACAGAGAACATCCTCATCTTTTGGAGGAGGAGCTACATCTGAGGGGCTAAAAATAAGATAAATACATGTTTGTTAGTCGAAACAAGGTCTTCATATGATAGTTCTTCTTTGTGCATGGCCTATCAATAGATGGTTAACCTTTGATTCAGTATTTTCATATGATTATTTGTGTGAATCCTTAAAATAGAGAAAATTCATGTCTTGAACATGTTTTGGCTAAATTTTGTACTCTACAAATTATTTTTAAATTTATCATGATCAAGGGTAAATTCAATATATTTAAAGATACTTTAGATACACTGCCCATCTCATGAATAGAAAACTTAAGTATGTATTGTTATTCTTATAATAAGTATTATTTAATTGATAAACACTAATTTTGTGATGCATGTCGTACTACCAGCTACTAGTGGTTATTGTTTGTGTCTTCCATTACATATTTTTGGGATCAGAGATGAGGGTGAGCACTTGGAATCATGGATAACATTGTCTCCTTCTGTGTGTATATATACATGTTTTTCTAGTATTTTTCCTATGAGTTTGCTAGTTGTTTTCCACTTACGGGACTTATATTTTTATATTAGAAAACTGTATATTCATAACTTCTGGGTTCTGGTGGATTCAATTATATATAGATATTTGTTTGCTTCTATTTTTGTCTTATTTTTCATTATTCGTGTTATTTCTTTCTACTTCTACCTTTAAACTCACTATTTGACATTTAGTGTATAAATTGGCTTACCTATTATTTGAATATTGTATGTTCCATCACGACTTGAGAAATTGGCCTCATATAGAAAGCCTCTAAAATAAATAAAAAAAATTAGTGGGGAAAGGCGTCAAACTAGTCTTAAAAGAAATCCAAAATAAGAAGAAAATAAACTAAACCATGTCCCTGAATAAGGACGCACCATCTACAAACTATTAATGAATACTTAGAGCCTAAGAATGATCATTTTTATCTATATCAGAAGAAAAAAATTGCATAGAAGAGGTAGTTGATAAGTACAAATAAGGTACTAAGGATCATATAATCTTATTCATTCTCCTCTGTATTAACTTTCCTTTACTTTTGTCCCAATTAATTCTCCCACTACCCTTAAATACGAATTTTACAATCATCCTAATGATTCCCACCCTGTCAGTCCTTAAACTAAAAAATGTAATGATGCACCACTACTTTGACGTGACACCATTTAAATTAGTGAAAGAGTGGTCCGGGGTATGTGTCACATCCGGAAATAGCCCCTAGACATAACCGGCGTGGTCATCCTCTTTGAGGACTAAGACTAGACACTTAGCTTACACTATTACATCAATATTAGAACTTTTTATTACTTAGACTTGGAGTTTTACATAGACCTCTACATACACATAGTTTATATATAGAGTATATGTACACCCTTTGTATACGAAAATTACTTACTCTTCTACTTTTATTGCACATAAGTATAAAAAATATAACATAGTCATACTAGTCGTCTTATCTCATAACCATCGAATAAGAGTGTAAGAACTTGGCCCATACATCAAAGTAAGAATGCCTCACATGGGCTATGCAATGTTTCATACTAAATGAAAAAGAAAGAAACATAGAAGTCTTAAATTCAAAACAACTCCATTAGCTAGATAGTGATATCTTCCTCGGAAAGTGAGGACCTACCCTACTTGGATGATTAAGAGATCCAAGTCTCCTTCAAGTCGTCTTCAAAAGTACTTCAACGAATGGAACCTAAAATTATGGAAAAAAGGAAGAAATGGGGTTAGTACACCACTTGTAGTAAGTATGAGACCACATGCACACATACTTTGAAAACATGCTAAGAAAGGGGACATTTCATAAAAATATGCAATTTACTTTGAAAACACTTATGCATATTCAATAAGACCATACCAGATCACTTAGGCATAGTCATTAAATCATAGACATGTACATCACAAGAACAACAACATCAAGTCTAGTCAAGTCAACACACATAGCATATAGTTGAATACATAGCCAAATAAATCTATCACAAGTTACAATAGTAACAAGCATGAATAAGAGTACATTTCAACATAACTAAATAAACACAATTACCCATGAATCCCTATCATGTCGAAAAGTGCAATGACCAAGCAAAACCTCATAACCTTACTCAATCAAGTAACCCGACAAAAAACATGACTAACATTCTACTTCACATTCCATTACATTTAAGTGTACATAGAATCATAATTTAACAATATAGACCAACACATATTCTTAAGTGACACCAATCAACATATAGTATCAGCAATGTGCAACTTCATCATATACATGTCATATAGTATTATAAGCTTATTCATACATAAGAACATCCTCCTGAGACTCCCTTCAATGCTTACTAATGCAATGATTAGAAAGAGTCTCATACCCTACCTAGACTAAGCTAAACCCAGTAGGTCATTTTAGTTGGACATCAATACTTTAGCTCATTTTACCTTTTTGAAACATGATTCCCTAACTGACATAGACCACATGAGCTAATGTGGAATCAGTGTCATGGAACCCTATACCGATAGAAGGCGGATTACTTGCCAAGGTAGTACCAAAATATGAATATAGCAACTACGTGGATCCAGTGGCTAGTATTCCTCTAGGGGAAACATAGCTCAAGAAGTAGGATATATAATTTGGGAACCTCTCTATGCTACATGTATTGTAGTCTCCAATCTAAAGCGTACATTAGTGATCCTACCTTCCATGTGTCGGAAGGTACACTCCTCATTCTATTTCACTCGGCGCTGAGCTAGAGTCCCTTTTGAAATATCTTTAATGTCAGTATTAATCATAATAGCTTATTGTAGGTCATAGGGTCTAACCCTTATATAACATCATCATCATTATATCTCAATAAGAATTGCATGAGTATTTTCCTTTCATTAAAATTCATATAGGTGAGCTTAGCAAATTTATACATCATTTCATAATAAAGTACAGTGGTAAATCATTCACCATCCTTGTAACATTAAATCTTAAGCCAACACCTCACAAATCATAGTCAATAAATTTGAATTCAACGTCATACCATCCAATCAATTCTAAAAAAGGCATACTCCAATACAATATCATGACATAATCACAATTGACCACAATTTAAAGTAAATGATAGGGATCATAAGACTTACTGAGTCTCCTTCATAATCAATCATCAAGGTCTTACATTCAACCTTTAAATCAACCCAATGAGTGTATAAAATCATCACAATTCAATGAAAAACATGATAATCAAGGCTAAAAGAATCCTTACATCACAATTCAATACTAGTTCATAGCTTCAGACAAGATATTTAGGTCAAAGAACAACATATTTCAGGACCTAGATCACTTCTCAAGAACTAGCATGATAGGAACATAATTCATCCTAATTTATTTAGAATTGAATCAAAACATCATATAATAGTAATTTAACCTATAACCAAGTCAATTGAACCAATATAATACAATTCATATCAAGATCAACACCTAGGATTAAGGGTTAGAGGTCATCTTCTACAAACTAGACCAAACTATCAAGATATATCATCATAAGGTTATAATAAATGTTTATATATTCATAATATCAAAAACAAAACATAATCAAATCAATTCATAACATAAGTTTCGAGATTGAATGAAACCCACTTGAAAACCAATTTTTGAAATCAATATGATGGAACCTTTTTAAGGAAAGAGGACTCAAAGGTTATTTATATCTCATACATTTCTAATTGATCAATATTTATGGTTAAACTTTGACTCTTTGAAGCCATTAAACCCTTCCCTAGCTTGGTCGTCAATGGTGTTCTTCACTAGAGAGAGAACGAAGAGTGAAGGAAAAAAGTTTGGGGTTTGGGAATTATGAGGTTAAGTTAGTCTAATTTATGTTAGGGTATTTATATAGGTCATTAATTAACTTAATTATACTTCACTAAACCCCTTAATAATTAATTAGAACCAACTTAAAACGTTCAGAAATCAGGCCATCACAGACGAGACCTCGACTAACGGTCCGTCTCTGAGTTGGCGAACCTTTCCCCTTCTCTGTTGCTCATCCGTCAATGATTTCAAAGACTGGTACGAAGGGACAACTAGCCAAAATAGCTAAGTGTTGGTAGACAGATGGCATCGACACCCCGTCGATCCACACATGTTCCATCGTTCCGCTTTATAGGTGAACACTGCGTAGGCAACCTTGACCCCAAAATGCAAGGTTCTCCTCAAGAGCCCTTGGTTGGTCCTTGCATAGTCGTGCTTGTACGTTTCGATCATGAATAATATAAAACACATGTTATACACCCTTCAACCAATTTTTCCACTTATTAGGACTTCAAAAAGCTAGTCAAATAGGTTAAGGCATGCTAGCACCTCGTTGAACTATTTTCCGGATGTTCTTGAACGTTTTAGTTTCTAGACTTCCTAAATGACTTATAATAATCAAAATGGACCTTAAAACAGTGTCTAAACCTTATGAAACTTACGTTAGTCTCTCGAACACGTCTTATATTTTTGAAGTGTTACAATACGTTTAGAAAGTATAGTGATATACTCAAATTATACCTCACTAAAGAAGTATAAGTGGTCGTAATCAAGTAAAGAACCCAAATAGTAGGTTGGCGATGATCCCACATGAAAAATGGTTTAGAAATAACATCAATGTACAACTATGTCGATTTAGACAAGGTCTTTGCGAAAACAAATAATTAAAAGGGTTTTTTTTGTAAAACAAGTTGCTTAAACACTTTTAAGTTAATAAGGGAACAAAAGTTAAAACTGTTTTTTTTTATCAAGTTGTTAGACTAACTAGGGTAAATGTGTTCCCCATATGTTAATGACGTCGTGTCCCTAGTAATAGAAATTCTTCCCTAGTGTTTTGCATGTAAAGTGATAAGTTATGTATCTCTAAATCCTTGGTCCGGGATCTACGAAATTTCACCCCGTACCTTTGGTCCGACTACATTTTTATAATTTAGTAACCCTTAACTTTACTTTATATTAACATCATAATCGATATATGAATTAGTTATTACTTCGCACCAATCGACACTAGCCTATTATATGGTATCCCTCTAAATCTATGTTGAGAATTCTTTTCCTGTTACTACCTTTTTGGTCTTGAAAAAAGCAACAACACGAGTTCTAACATTGGCCACTATTAAAAAGACTTATAAATTAAATAATTATCAATACATGCAAGAACCTACTTGTGAATTACTTATTTGCTAGGTTTGCTTTGTTAATTACCTATGGTTCCCACAACCGTAGTTGTGGATTAAGTTACCCATGCAATCAAGATAACAATTCATAATTCTTAATGGAGAAATCATGAACTTACTTCAAGAATAAGAATAAATACATAAAATTAACTTGACATTGTAAGACATATCTTTAAACCAAATCTGGAAATTGAATTACTGCTAAAGTTTGTGAAAACCAATCTCGAATAAAAAACAACAACAATAAAAGTAATATATAACCCCAAAAATGTGGTTTTAATCCCTATTTATAGAAAATAATATCCTAAATTAAAAGGAATTGAAAGACTAAATGTTTATCAAAAAATGCGGTATTGATTGACGACTCCTACTAATGGACCGTCAACAAGGTGACAGCCTGTCCACTATATTTGTCAGTCTAGAATTAGAATATATTTCTCTTCCTTCATATGGCACATTCTTTGAATCAAACGATGGACCAACAACATGGGCCGTTGATGCACCTACAGTCCGTCGATGCCCTCAGTCGCTCCATCTTTAGAAATTCTCAAACTTCATGCATTGCAACTATATTTAATGAAATCAACGGTTTGCCACTACAGTCCATCAACCTTTGATCCCTTCTGTATTTCAACACTTGATCAGATTTCCCCGAACTTCTCCTTCAATCTGAACTTCAATCGACAGTCACCACCTAAAGGCCATCGATTTCATTCGTAGGTCGTCTTTTTGAACGATTTTCCAGCTGCCTTCTGCGTTTTTATTGTGGACAACTTTCCTGCAAAACAAACATATAAACATGTTAAAACTATTGTGATAAGGCTCTAGACACACACAACTCTTAAGCAAAAAGCATTGAAAGCACCATGAAACCATGGTACATCAACACCCACAACTTAAATTCATTGTTTGTCCTCAAGCGACAAATTATGACTAAAACCCACATTTGTACAAAATTATACTCTTTTAAGCTTTCACAATCACATGTATATCAATCCCGACTCTTTTGTAGATTTAGTGCATGCTTATGCTATCAAGTTTGAACAAGCTAACTCATGTGTATCACACCATTAACACAAACTCACCATGCACATATAATTCTACTATTTTTCCTCTTACCAAGGTCAACTTTCTGACACTGAAACTTGTTCCCTCACTTAAAAAGAAATCCTCAATTTTCGTACATTGATTTTAAGCTTGGGTACAAGGATCTTTATTCAACACTCACGCTTGAAAACAAATTCATACATAGCTAGTACTCATCTCCACATGCATGCTCTTATTTTATCTGCTTAGGTGCACCTCAACAGACTCTTGAATCATGATAAAACTTTCTTATCTCATAACGTAGGTTCAAGTTTAGGTGTGGTACATTTGGGTAAATATTTAGTGACTTTTTACCGTCCTTGACATTTCCGCTAATCTTCCTACCTCTTTTTTCATTTCCTTTTACGCCCTAGTTTTCTTTGTTTTTTATGTTTTCTTTGCTCCCTTTTTTTTGGGATATGAATCATATTTATTTTCCAACTTTTTCAAACTCTTTTTTTTTTTATTTTCGTTCACTTTTATATTATCTTTCATTCACATTGATAATTTCACTAAGTCACATCTTTCACTGATTTTTTTTAGTTTGAGCATTCAACTCTTTTCATACACATCTTTGGGTTATCACTCATTATTTCCACTCTCAAATAATGGATTTTTCATGAGTTCAAGTACACAATACCCGAGGTCGAGGTCGGGTGGGGGCCAAGACGATGTCATTTTCTGCATTACCCACTCTCAACCTAGGCTCAAGGGCTAAGTCGAAGTGCGCATATCCATGGAGGGACCGGGGGCAAAACATTAAACCCTGGGAAGGTGATTTTGTGAGAAAACATAGTTCTATTATGTGCTCAACACATTTGGATTAAAAGGGAGAAAGCTTCCATGTAGGTAACTTCACTTTCAGCTAGATGTTTGCTAATGCAAAAAAGGGTTTATGATCCTTTCCTAGTATTCCAACACAGATTCTCTTTGAAGGACTAACCGAGCAAGTTCTTGCTAAGTACCAACCATTGAACAATCCAAACTACTCACACTCTCTTGAAACCTCATTACACTATAAGATTGTCAGATTTCCAAGTTTAGGTGTTAGTTGAGGTTCATGCAGCGGGTGCCTATCTATGTCATCCTTAGAGCCAACACATTCAATTCATTTTCACGTATTCATGCGATCACTTTCTAGGACGGGGTATAATGTATTTTCAGCCATCATGCTTAGTCTTTTTATACTTTGTACACATAACAACATGTCGGTTCAACAGAAAAATAACTAGTCTCTTGGGAAAAAAGAACACAGGCAAGAAAAACCCAAGAGAGGATTGCGAGTTGGGCTACTGAAACTTAACCCTAACACTCACTTTCCATTTACCTTACCCCCAACAAAAAGATCATGCCATTGTCCATAATGAATAAAAACATAAGTACATGGTGTAGGTGAAGACAACCTAAGGCGCATAGCGCTGACGATCTCTCAACAAATGGGTCGGTCTGGTTTTCGGAACCCAAAACATCACTACTTGGGTAACCCTCAGTTGTGGCCACATCAACCTCCGTACAATCAGTGGTTCTCCACTCAACGGTCACCAGTATGGAACTAGATGCCACAACAACAATCTTTTGTACCCCTAATTTGGTGGGCCTCCTCATCTACCAAGGAATCCCTCGTAGAAACCTCAAAGTATGTCCTATCATTCTTCGTCACATGGGAATGATCTCCTGCATCAATAGTGCATCTCGACGGTGCCTCTTGGATCACCACGTGGCTCAGGTTGCGGCTCAGCAGAAGGCTTTAACAAAACGTCAAACATTGTGTCCTGTGTGAAATCAGTTGGCACACTCTCCGGCTCTGTACCCCTTATCTCGAATGACATCTACATCAACACGCAAATTATCAACCGCTTCCTGAAGAGTACTGAGTTCTATCGTGGGGGTTGGACGGGCTAGAACACAAAACTCAAAGGCATCTTGGAGTTGATGGAAAAATTGAATTTTTGCTCAGTCTGCTGCGCCACCCTCCTCTCAATCCTTTCCTCGGCTTCGGCTATGGGATTCTTCATCCAAGGTTTCACGTGGAGAAGTAGGGTGGCCATATGTGCCTCCAAGATATATACTCGTGCTAAAGGAACCAGTGTTGGAGATGGCAGTGTGGATCGTGATAAGCTGGGGGCCCTGTTGGCAACATGAGTGGAGTCAACCGAGGTGGTATCACCAGTATCAATGTACCATGATCATCCCCTTGCCCTAACTCCACCGTCTCCTCCAAATTCTTTCTCAATGCGGAAACCTCCATCCTGGGCCCTCTCCGTAGCGCTGCAAAACATTAGTCTTATCCCTGATGAGACCTATATCTAGTGTCCTCGCCGGGTGACAATATGTGTAAAAATTCCAAATGGCTACCCAAGCCTACCTGCAAAGCTGGAAGATCATACAAGCAAAAGGGTATGTTATAGGGGTCTTAAAAGACCTCTCAACGATCACTGTGATCACCACCTTAGCCACATTTATTTCCAACTCCACCACCAAGGATGCCACCACCACTGCCCTATCCTAAGTAAGAACATTATTTGTATTTTCGATGATAGATAGTGTCAGGCTACCAACCATAAGAAATTGGTCATGAATGAGAGGGTGGCCTTCTTAATCATTCCTGAGGTGTCTAACAACCAGTCGTTTCTCTAACCATAATGCACCAGATGTTGGGCAAACCACCTCTTCAGACTCTTTCTGCTCTGCGGTCCTCTGAAATGCGCCGCTTTTGACCATCTCCCACCTATAGTAGAATTCATGAGTAATGGGGGCCCATTGTGTGTTAGTGGTGGGTCCTTTCGGGAACCACTGGAGGGTGGCCTATGAGATATCAACCCAGCATCCCCCGACAAGAACAAAGGTGAGTTGTTCCTATTTGGCAGGTCTCATCCGCCTATCAATAGAGACTCTGAGAGTAGCCACATAGGAAATATAGAACTTGTTGAATATCTCCTTGTAGTAGGACCCTAAGCTCCATGCCATCCACTTAAACTTATGTCGGTTGAATAAATTATACACCTTGGGGACTGGCTGCAAACCTTCTTAAGAACCCAAGGCTTAACATTGACCAAACGGGTCATCACGCAATTTCAATTCAACATTATGGGGTATTTATACACATGATAATTACCGTCGACGCACCACCAGTTCGGTTCCTCAGAAATCGGTGTAGGGACATCTGTATAGGGTGCAGGGGCATACTTCGATCTAGTAGCTTCTTTAGACGAGGCTTAGTTATTGTGAACCTCTAGCTGAGTGGTTCCCTAAGAGACAAAACTGGAGGTAGTTGCCTTATTCGACCTTGAAGAGTGGGACGACCCGAGAAATTGAAGCAGATTCGGATCCTGATGCTCCTTCAGAGCTACAGACAACCTAAGAAGGTTATCGACTTAGTGTAAGCTCCTCATAAAACTGGGAGGCTATGACTACACTGAGAACTACCTTTTGAAGGGAACCCCATGGGACTCGAGCAGTTGGTGTCGGGGTGGTTGAACCCGGGGTAAACATATTTTGGATCTTGCTCATTTTCGGAGATAGTAATAATCTGACGAGATAGGGCCACAAACTTGGACTTGCCTCTTGAATAGACGATATCCCTTTTAGGAGTCATTTGTACCTGAAGAATAGATTTAGTCTCAATTCAACAATACTATACACTCGAAAGAATGAGAAAGAAAAAGAAAACAAAATTCAAAACACAATTCAGTTCTACAACTTCAGGTTGATGGGTACTATCGACGGTTTGTCGATCAATCGACGGTCCATCGATCATTCGATGGTCCATCTATAGGTTTCATCAGTGGACACTTAGAATTATTTAACTTGATCAAAATTATCAGATATCTCAGATCAAAATTACAGACATGTAGAACGGCCTGTCGAACTATCGACGGACTATAGTCCACTTTCGTTGTCTAACACCTTGAATACTTTTTTAAAAATTATTGAAAAAAGGTTTTCTGAAAAAACAACGGACATGTAGAACGGTCTGTTGATCAATCAATGGACCATAGTCCATTTTCGTCGTTTATGATTTCAACAATTTAAGGGTATTTCAAACTACAAACCCCATCGACGAGGTCCCTAGTGTTGGTTTGAGACAAACTTCATGTCTTTTCGCAAGATCAACTGTTTGGAAAATGTTTTTACACATTCGAGTGTAGAAAATCAAAAATTACACCCACAAAGATATATCATCATCGGTAGAATTTCAGTTTCACATAATTTGTGTTCCAGTTTATTCACACTATGAAACCCTATGTTTGAATTTCTATCATTATATAGAAAATCATATTATAGGCAGACTAATAAGCGATAATACCACATTTTTTCATTCCAAGGGATGTAAGAAACAAGTTATTAGCATGCAATATCAATTGATTTAGAACCTCAGTCAAAAACCACATCCAAATTTGTGTTAAACAAGTAAGAACGAGAATTCAAAGTGTAAAATCGAAATACCTTCAGTTTGTAGTGGTCTAGTTGCGATATAAACTTTGAATAGTAGCCTATGCACCCAAACTGTAATCATCGGCTGATGAACAACGTTGAAACAAAAGAGTTTGGGAAGGGAGAGTTTAAGTAATTTGGGGGATTTCGATTTGGGATTTTTATGGAAGTTGGGAGTATGATTGTATGTGATAAAGGAAGGAAATAATGGAACAAAACGGTTTAGGAAGGTAATTTTAAAAGAATTTGATGGTGGGAAAGAATATAAACCATTATGTAATTTAATATTACCGATTAGGTCGGGTCGGGCACTAGCATTTTAGACCTAAGAAACCCCGTCGATGGTCCATCGACTAGGACTGTCTTTGGATTTGCACTTAGAAAATCTGAGGGACATGCCTAGGATCCACGGACACTATCGACGGTCCGTAGATTGAACGACAACCCACGGATGGGGTCCGTAGACCTGTGCACGTGACCATTTTTCTTCACATGTAACACCCATTAGGCTATTCTTAATATGTTTTTTTGGACACTTTTGAGACATGGACCCTACAGTAGTCTCTATCTAACAATAGCACCCAAGGAAGAATCAAATTATATTAGAAACAAAATGATATACAAAAATATGACTATTCCTACAAAGAAAATAAAACCTATCGTTTGCTAGAGGATACACCTTGGGTTGCCTCCCAAGAAGCTCTTGATTTAACGTTGCTTCACGATGGAGGCTCCTTGATTACTAAGACTTCATCAAGATGATAGGCCTCAACCACTTTATGGACATGCTCCACATGCCCCAGATAGATTTTAAATTTTTTCCCATTGACTGTGAACTTTGCGCCTTTCTTATTCTCCAATTGAACTGCTCTATGTGAGAACACCTTAGTGATGAGGAATTGTCATGTCCATTTGGACTTGAGTTTGCCCAAAAACAAGCGTAGCCTAGAGGTGAATAGAGGCACTAGATCACCAACAGAAAATTCTTGATTTTGAATCCTTTGGACGTGATACTTCTTAATCCTCTCTTGGTAGATGGCTGAACATTCATAAGCTTCCACCGAAAACTGATCAAGCTCATTCAACCCATTTAGTCTTTGTTCAGCCACTTCATTTCAATCCATCTTTAGTTTCTTCATAGCCCACATGGCTTTGTGATCTAACTCGACCGTCAAGTGATACTCCTTCCCATATACAATTTGGTATGGAGACATACCTATGGGAGTGTTATACGAACTCCAGTAGGCCCAAAAAGCATCATCAAGCCTCATTGACCAATCCGTTCTCTAAGTATTCAATGTTTTCACTAGAACTTTCTTGATTTCTTTATTGAACACCTCAACTTGCCCTCTAGTCTGTTGATGATAAGAAGTAGCCACATTATGGAGAACCCCTTATTTCTTCAATAGCACTTTGAACAACTTGTTACAAAAGTGAGAGCCTCCATCATTAATTATGGCCCTATGGGTCTGAAATCTTGAGATTATATTCTTTTACGAGAACGCAATGACACAATTTACTTCATTGTTAAGAAGCGCTATTGCTTCAACCCATTTTGACACATAATCGATCGCCACAAGTATATTCTTCATCCCATGAGAACTCAAAAATGGTCCCATTAAATCAATGCCCCATACATCAAACAAGTCAATCACCAAAATAAAGTTTAAAGTGATATCTTGCCTCTTCAAGATTCCTCAATCTCGTTGGCACCGATCACATGATTTGGCGAACTCGTGAGCATCTTGGTGAATGGTCGTCCGATAGTACCCACACTGTAAAATCTTATTCGCAGTACGAATACCTGTATGGTGCCCACCCACTGGGGAGGAGTGACATGCCTCAAAAACACTCAACATCTCATCTTCCAGTACACAACGGCGAATAATCCCATATGCACAACTGTGGTATAAGCAAGAATCATCCCAAAAGACCTTTTACGCATCATACATGAACTTCATACTCTGATGGAAAGACAAGTTTGAAGGAACTATATCACTAGCCAGATAATTTGCAAAATCTGCGAACCATGGGATCAAATTTTTATTAGCAGCCAATACATGTTCATGAGTGAATGCATCGCCAATTTCAGTATTTTCTCCCACTTCACGCATAGCATTATTCTCTAGCCTAAAGAAGAGATCGGCAACTTGATTCTCAATCCCCTTTCTTTCTTTTTCCTCAAAGTCAAACTCTTGGAGTAACACTACCAATCTAATCAACCTTTTCTTCGCATCCTACTTCGACATCAAATACCTCAACACGGAGTGGTCTATATGCACTATGACCCTCGTACCGTGCAAATAAGAGCAAATTTTTTGAAAGCAAACACCACTATAAGAAAATCTTCTTCGATTACCGTGTAGTTCTATTGAACTTCATTTAGGCGTTTACTTGCATAGTAAATGGTGTGAAATATTTAATCCCTTCTCTGTCCAAATACCAAACCAAGAGCAACCCCACTAGCATCACACATCACCTCAAATGGTTTACTACAATCTTGGCAACGAATAATGGGTGCAGATACCAACTTCTTTATTAATTCTCCAAACTCTAGCAGACAAGATTCATCGAAATAGAACTTACATTCCTTTTCGAGTAGTTTGCGTAAAAGATGTGCAATTTTTTAAAAATCCTTAATAAACCTCCAATAAAAACCAACATGTCCAAGAAAACTTCTCACCCTTTTTACATAGATTGGTGGAGGAAGCCTCTCTAAAACTTTGACTATACCTCGATCAACCTCTATCCCCATTTCCTAGATGTGATGGCCCAACTCTATGCCTTCTTTCACCATAAAGTGACAATTTTCCCCATTAAGCACAAGATTGCAATTTTCACATCTTATGAAAACCTCAGCTAAATGATTCAAACATCGATCAAAGGAATTGATAACCACCGAAAATTCATCTATATACACCTAAATAGTGTCCTCCGCCATATTTGAGAATATTGACATCTTATATCGCTAGAAAGTGGCCGTTGCATTACACAACCCAAACGACATCCTTTTAAATGTGAATGTCTCATAAAGTTAAGTAAAAGTGGTCTTATTTTGATCCTCAAAGGCAATAGATATTTGATTGTAACCCTAATAGGCGTCAAGAAAACAATACCACCCTTTTCATGCTAGTTAGTCTAACATCTCCATTAAGGTCATGGGGAAATGTTCTTTCTTAGTCCACGCATTCAACTTCGGTAATCCATACAAACTCTCTATCCAATCGCTGGCCGCATTGGAACTATCTTATTCCTCTCATAGGCCCCACTGTCATCCTACCCTTTTTAGGAATGCATTGAATAGGGCAAACCTACCTATTGTCAGCAATAGTGTAAATGACCCTGTCATCCAACCACTTGATGATATTATTTTTCACTACCTCTTGCAAAGGTGGATTTAACCTTCTTTAGTTCTTAATACTTGGTTTGTGATTGGGCATGAGTTGGATTTCGTGTGAACAAATACCAGGGGGGAATCCCAATAATGTCAGGAGTACATTAAACGTAAAGTCAAATTACTTTAATTTAAATCATATAATAACCCATTCATACAATTCATATAAGGACACACCAAGACTCCCTTCAAATGTCTACTTGTGCAATGGCTAAGTAGCGTCCATTTCACCACCTACCCTGAGTAGAACACCCTTAAGAAGACTTAGTTCCTTTACATATATTTGTGGGGGCTAGCTCTAACCGACATAGACCATAAGAGCTAGACATGGAATCTCGATGCTATACTTATCCGATGAGGGATCCCTACTTGCCTAAGATATGGAAATATTCTTTAGCCTTTACATGGATTCTCCAATAGCTATACCTATGAGGACGCATAGTTAAGGGATAAGGAGATTTCCATTAAGTAATCGTTCGCTACTAACGAAGAGAACCATATCAAGAGGTACATTGAATACAACATCTCCACTTACGAAGTGAACCTACATCTTGTTCAATTCCTCTCGGTGCTAAGCATAATTCCCCCACGGAGTCTTAAGCATTCATAGACTATAGGTTAAGTGATAACTATTGAATACCTCATTTCAACTCACGAAGAGTATTCAACCACCAACCTATCTTTGGAAAGGTCATTGGGAATAGTGAGGTTGCTACTAAACACTTCATCTCAACTCATGAAGAGAGTTCACCCCATAATGCCCCTTTTAATACTTAGGAATATTAGGGTTGGTCTAGACACTTCATCTCTACTCACGAAGAGTGTCTACCCTACAATCCACCATTTTCATTCATTGACTTCATTCATGCATTCAAGTGTGCATTTGAGTATGCGTGAGCACACCTTTCACATAATAGTCATCATGCATAATATTTATTTGTAGACACGCTCAGAACCCACATTCATCACAATTATAATATTTTCATACTTCACACATCAAATACATACTTCACTTACATATAAATCCTTCAAAATACTCATTTCAACCTCGTAAAACATATCATGCATCTACATATCAAAATCATCACTTCACTTTACATATCATGACTTCAAGGTCATTCTCACAGTACACATATAACTTCATATACTTCATGTAAACACCGCCACAGAAGGTGGACCATACGACTCAAGAGTTACCTCAACATAACTTAACCAATGGAGAAAAAGTTACCCTTCATCCAACACTTTACCACCTATTCATAATTTATCCAATAATCCATCATAAAATAGAATTTAGGGCAGAGCTAAAACTAAAAAAAACACCAAGAAAACATTAACTTTAACACTATCTAATCATGCTCAGTAAAGTATTTCATAATCTAAAAGTTGATAAAAATAATAGATATGATTCCATTGGAATTTTTAATTTTAAATAATCATTTATAACTAAGAACACCTCTTTTTAATCAATAAAATATTTTCATGAAAAGATCTATACTTAGAGTAAAGGAATAAAGATGTTTGAAGTTGAAACCTTTTTTGAAATCTCTTTGAAGTTCCTCCTTGAATGAAAGAAGGTTCAAGGATGACTACCATACCTTAATATGAAAAAACCCATGAATATGTGGTGAAGAAAACGTGAAGAACTTGGTCCTCTTTCTTTGAGCTTGAAGCTTCTTCAATGGAGGTTTTTGGAGAAACTTCATTTGATCTTTAGGGTTTGAAATGGTGGGTTAAGTGAGGTTTAAAATGACCTATGTAAGTCTAAAAATGATCTGAAATGTTCCCGAAATACCCCTACACCATTTGGACCCCTTTCAAAATTCAAATTTGACTTTCAACACGACGCGGCCAAATCTGGAACTTGGCTGCGCATCGCGGAGGGAGCGGCTGATTTTTGATTTTAGGAATTTTGGGGCAGTGAGCCTTGTAGTAAAGGAGCATTGCGAGGCGGGCTTTAAATTCTTCCACTGAACGCTGCCTTGGGCAGCTCCTTTATCCAACATTTGGGTCCTCATTGGGGGACCTTAGGGTGCTCCGAGAGGAGTCGTACTTGAATGTTTTGACACTTGGTACATCCCTCTCGGTAATAGGGTTATCCCCACTGGATTTTTTCCTATTTTTTATTTTGTTTTAAGGCCCCATCGACGAACGAACAAATCGGAAAATAGTCAATTTGATGACTATTCAATTTATACGGTCTCATCTTTATCACACTTCTTTGTCTTCCAAGTTAAGACACAAAACACTACCTAAAAACATGCACCAAAATCAAGGGGACACTAGCAAATTCCAAGGAACATTTTCCAAACGTCCTGGACGTTCTTAGATGTTTGACTTCCAAACTTTACAAACTGACTTCCAATGCTTTATACACTATTTTAAATCATTAATAACTCATGAAACACATGTGAAGATTTATTTTGACATATTTCCTTTTCAATATCATTAGAATCTTCCCCACGTCGAACAACATTCGTCCTCGAATGACACTAAACACTTCCGAGGACTTCAAGGACACAACTAGAAGCACATTGCTTTCATTCACATCTATAATGACCCATTCATAAATTTCATATAATGACTCACGAAGACTCCCTTCAAATGTCTACTTGTGCAATGGATAAGTAGTGTCCCATTGCACCACCTACCCTCAGTACAACACCCTTAAGAAGACTTAGTTTATTTGCGTACATTTTTGGGGGATAGCTTTAACCGACATAGACCACGACATATGTGGGGGCTAGCTTTAACTAATATAGACCATGAGAGCTAGACATGGAATCCTGATATTACCCTTACCGGATGAGGGATCCCTAAATGCCTAGGGTAGGGTCATATTCTTTAGCCTTTACATGGATTCTCCAATAGTACACCTACGCGGGCGCATATTTAAGGGATAATGAGATTGGTATTAAGTAACTCATTCTCTACTAACGAAGAACACCTATCTCAAGAGGTACACTGAATACAGTATCTCTACTCACGAAGTGTAACTAGCTTTTCTTCATATCATCTCGGTGCTAAGTATAACTCCCCCATGGAGTCTTAAACATTCATAGACTATAGGTGAAGATTAAACTATTGGACACCCCATCTCAATTCATGAAGGGTATCCAACCTCCAATATTTGGAAATCTCATCGAAATAGTGAGGTTGCTACTACAAACTTCATCTCAACTAACGAATAGTGTTCATCCCGAAATCTCCCTTTTCATACATAGGAATAATAGGGATGATCTAGATACTTCATCTCTACTCACGAAGAGTGTCTACCCTACAATCCCCCATTTTCATTCATTGACTTATTCATGCATTTAAGTGTGTGTATGAGTATATGTGAGCACACCTTTCACATAATAGTCATCATTCATAATATTAATTTCTAGACATGCTCAAAACCAACACCCATCACAATTTACATATTATCATACTTCACACATCAAATACATACTTCACTTAAGCATACACCATTAAAGATACTCTTTTCAACCTCCTAAAACGTATCATGCATATACATTTTAATATCATCACTTCCATTCACATATCATGCCTTAAAGGACATTCTCAAAATACACATATATCTTAACATACTTCAAGTAAATACCGCCACCAAAGGTGGACCATACCACTTAAGATTTACTTCAACATAACTTAACCAATATAGAAAAACTAACCCTTAATCCAACACTATACCACTTATTCATAATTATCCAATAATCCAAGAAGAAATAACCCTTAGGGAAATAGCTAAAACTCAATAAAACCACAAGGAAAACAATAACTTTAACAGTATATAACAATGCTCATTGAACCTATTTCATAATCTAAAAGTTGATTTAAAAAAAGAATAGACATGATTCCATAGGGGTTTTGATATTGAAATCATCGTATAGAACTAAGAACAACTTATTTTAATCGATAATATATTTTCATTCACACACCCATACTTAGAGTCAAGGAATAACGAAGATTGAAGTTTAAATCCTTTTTGAAATCTCTTTGAAGTGTCTCCTCTAATGAAAGAAGGTTCAAGGATTACTACTATACCTTAATTTAAAGAAACACACAAATCTTTTATGAAGAAAACGTGAAAAACTTGGTCCTCTTCCTTGGAGCTTGAAGCTTCTTCAATGGAGGTTTTTGGAGAAATTTGATTTGATCTTTAGGGTTTGAAATGATGGGTGAAATGACGTATAAAATTACCTAAATCAGTACACAAATGATCCGCCAAAGTTTCCAAGAGACCCCTACATCATTTGGACCCTTTTCAAATTTCAAATATGACTAAACAAACGACGCGGCCAAATCTTGGACTTGGCTGCGCGTCATAGACAAAACAGTTGATTCTTGATATTCAACTTTTTTAGGCAGTGAGCCTCGTGCTACAGGTGTGTCACGCAGTGGCACTAATAGAAATTGGAGATATGGCAATAATTCTTTCTGTAACAGGTATTAAACTTTTGCGGTAGCAAGTCAATGGTAACGGGAACATTAATTTAATTAAATTGTTGCGATACAGATATCTATTGCAACACTTACAATATTTGATACAATAGTTATCTCTATAGAAACAGTTAATTAATAAAAATATATATGGCAACATTTTATATTTGGCACTACTTTTTTTCTTTTATGATTAGGGTTTTTGTACCTCCTCTTTCTATTTCACTTTTTTTCCATAACACCGCTTCATCTTCTTATTCGTTAAAGCACGCAAGAGCAAAGCCCTTGTATCAAATTTTTTCTCATGTCGGCATCTATATCGATGAAATAGAGGTAAGTTTCATCTGAAATTGTAAGTTTGTATGTCAGAGATTAGAAACATTTTCAAATCTATTGGGTAGATTACTATAGTATTTTGAGAAACTTGCAAATTTAGATACTAAAAAACTTTCGATTCTTTATTTTTTGTATTATGTTTCTTTTTACAGTTTTTGTCTGCAATTGTGTAAGGTAATTAGTCTTATATTTTTTTCAAATGAAATTTGTGCAACTCAAATTATGAATGCTTCAATTTTGCGAGAACTGGTGGACGCCTCAAACTAACCCATGACTCCAAATTAGCGAAGTAACGTAAATGGGAATTTTATTTTCCATTTGACTCACGCTTGAAGTATTAATTCTCCTGTCACCATGCTCAGATTGAGTAACAAATTTGGTCTTTTTTTTCTCTGAGAATTAGGAAATCAAATTTGGTGAAAGAGGTCAATAATGATTCTTCTACAGTAAGTCCAAACAACAAAACTGGAGAGCTTTGCCTAGAGACAGTAGTTTAAGAGGCAAATTTAAGAAAGAGAGAGGGGGATTTCTAGTGGATTACTTGTCTTTTAAAGTGTTGGTTCTTTACATTTTAATTTTTGTTATATGCTTTTGTTATTGAAACCTCAGTCTTGTATTATGTCCAGTAAATTTGTTGCAAAATGATAGATAGCTACCAACTTTAACATTGCTAACATCACCTGAAGATTTGTTATAAATTACTATGCTATTATATTTTTGATAAATTTGTTACTTGGGATTAAACCTTAGTAGGATTAACAAAGTTTATTTATCTATTAACTTTTTGAGTTTTACTAGTAATGAATATGTTGTGGTAGAGTTTATAGACTTCAATCTCATATTTGAAGGTATAAGACTAAAATTAGTAGTTAAGTTAAACCTTATTTATATAATGCAAATTTTCTTTTGAATTTTTTTTCCTCTGACTCTCAAAGGGAAGTTAGTATTAATTACCTTTAATATGGCAATATCAAGATATAAAGTTTGAATTTTGATGTTGATTCCTGTAGTTTCAACTATAATATTAGTAAATTATTTGTTTATGATAACAAGTTTAGAAGTGTAACCTATTTAACACATAACCAAACTTCAGGAATTGACGTCATTTGTAATTTAAATGAGAATGTGTCAGTTCCTTGGCCCTCACCATATTATTATTTTTCTCTACCTACAATAATACTATGTACAATTTTCCGGTGAGAAACATTGAAAGAGTTTGAGAAATTAGTTTCCCTTACAAGTGTATAAATCTTCAAATTTTCATCCATGTCATTTGATTCTAATAACAACAAAATGATTTGCAGTCGCTGCACTTTAAAAACATCTCATACCAACATCCTCTCTGCACATTAATGGTATTGCAGAATATCTAGATTCCTTTTTTCTAAGAAATGTACTTTTGATTACAAAATAAAATGTCAGATAACTCATTCAGTATTTTAATCACAATTCATATATATCAGCTTAATATATTGTTATTAGTTCAAACAATTAGCCTTCACATTATATTGAATATGATAAATGAAGCTGATTTAATAGTAAATACTAATAAAATTAGGAACATTTAGCCTATTTTTTTCGTATTTCATAATCCTGAGATTTTGAGCCACATAAGTTGTATCAAATGTGAAACTTGTCTTGTTTTCTTTTAAGCATACGTCATGTGATGCCCGTCCGACTGTACAAGCTTATCACTGGGTATAGAAAAACTTGATTTGAAAGTAACATTCTGTTTACACAAGACAAAATTTTGTAGTTTTATTAGTTACCTTTAAATGCATGAGTGTAAGGTTTGCGCGGTGTTCAATAATGACAAATGAAGCTTAGAATCTTCACTATTTCTTATAGCATCTTGTGTACATTAGAGCTTCCTCAATTGACACTGACTTCATGGATATGATGTCTTGATGATAGCTAGCAATGTTTCAATCTACACTCAAGTTAACGTTGATTATAAAACTTGGTTTATTTTGTTTATGTTGTGTATAAATAAATGGTCTTGTAATACCCACCAATATAATATTACATATGACTTTGTATATCAATCTATTTCTAGAGTCGCTTGAGATTATTACTAATTACTTTTGATTGATCAGATCAATATTCTAATTAAACACACTAAATTATCCCATCTTAGAATATAACTTATACAAATTTGCAATTCTTCTTTGGTATATATTTCGTCCTTTAGATGTTGATAATTTTCTTCGATACACAAAAAATTCTAAACAAGTTTTATATTTTACTATTTCCTACATATCTAAAATGGGTAAATAACTTTAGTATCTTTTCTTCTTATGTTTAATCAATTTATGTAATGTAATTTGAAGTACTATCGAGTCATTGAAGTGTTATCTATGTGTTATAGTTTTAATGAGTATATAGAAGCTATGTATGAAAGAAGATTTTGAAGTTTGTAACTTTATACTTGTCATGTCACGAGTAGTTTTTAAAGATATTCTTTGAATTTCTCTTTTTTGCATCTTTAGAAATGTCCCTTTTCCACATTGGAATATGGAAAACTGATACTTGTATATTTTAATTTTGCCCAAAAAGATTATAAGAAATTGCTTCTTGGAATTGTAGTTCATCATCTTACCATGACTAAGGCAAGAGCTCAAGTGTAGACATTTGTGTTCTTTTTGTATAAATTTTTTTGATAAGATCGTATTTTTGATCATCTTGTAGGTGAATAAAGGAAGGGAAAGAAGAAACAAATGAAGACCTTAATGGTTGAACAGTGAAAGAACATTACATTTTATTGTATTTTCGAACTTGTGTATGCCTACTATTGAACATGTCAAAAAATGTGTATATTGTACTTTTTATATGGGATAATACAAGTTGGATAATTTGAATTATGATCTTCCTATTGAATATTTATTTTTTGTATAAATTTAGTATATTTTTTTTTTTTTACAAGTAAATAATATTGTGATAGACCACCAAACTGTTGCATCACAATCTAAGAATTGTTGCAACAAGTTCAAATAACAGTTACTATTGCTATTAATAACTACTTTAAAATCACAAAAATGTGTTTCAGTAGCCTAAAAGTAGTTGCAAAAGATAATATATGCAACAGTTTTGAACTGTTGTATTAGAAAACATAAACCTTGCAATAGAATGAACTATGACAACGGTTTAAAATCCGTTACAATAGGTCTATCTATTGCAATGGTAAATGAACCGTTGCAAAAATTTGTTCCAATACGTCTATTGCTACGCGAGCTGATGAAACGATTTATGAACTGTCGCCTTAGGCCTATTGCAACGGTTTGGATACTTATTGCAACGAATTTGGACTTGTTTCCATAGGCCTATTTTCTAGTAGTGTGGGCTATAAACTTTGCCCCTGCACACCTTGGGCAGCTCGCTCGTTCAGCGTTTAGGTCCTCCTTGCAATACTTAGGGTGGTCCCCGAAGATTCGTACTTGAATGTTTTGATACTTGGTACATCCTTATCGGTACTATGTTCATCCACACTGGTTTTAGACACCAAACACTACCCAAAAACATGCACAAAAAACAAGGACACACTAGCACATTCCAAGACACATTTTCTGAACGTTGTTTGACTTCCAAATTTCACAAACTGACTTCCAATGCTAAAATACACTATTTTAAATCATTAATAACTCAGGGAACACATGTAAATCTCTAGTTTGACCTATTTCATTTTTAAAGTCGTTACATGCTCAAAAGGCCAGAGAGGAGAATTTGAATGAGGCGGTTCCCCCTCAAGCTCCTCAAAACCCTCAAGTTCGTACTGAAGAAACGTATATGTCTAACATTGAGATAACGTCATACATATATAGTTTTACTCAAGTGTTGGCTACATATGTTTCTAGGAATGCAAAGGTGCAAGTGAACCCCAATGCTAACACCACCACTTAAAGGATTAGGGATTTCACAAGGATGAATCCCCCTACTTTCTTTGGTTCTAATGTGGAGGAAGACCGACAAGGGTTCATTGATAACATATCTCAAGTTTGGTATGAGCAATGGAAGGATGAGAGGCAGGTTATAGAAGGTAGATTACTTTGGGAGCTTTCAAAATGACTTTCCTTGATAGGTTATTTACCTTGGACCAAATGGAGAGGATAATGAATGAAATCATCGACCTTTATCAAGGGGGTATAAGCTTGAAGGAGTATAGCCTCAAGTTCACTTAACTATTCAAGTATGCTCCGACTATGGTTGCGGTTTCTAGAGATAAAATGAACAAATTCGTTATGAGGATATCCAATCTTGTGGTTAATGAGAGTAGGTAGGCTATGTTTATTCCTAGCATTTACATCTCTCGTCTTATAGTTCATGCCGAACAAATTGAGGAGAAAAAGATCAAGCATGTTTGTTAGGATTTGAAGAAGGTAAGAACAAAAATCCACACAATCCAAGGTTCAAAAGGAGGTTTTCCAACCAAATCCCTTCAATTGATCCAAGGTTCAACAAGAGTAAGGTGCCTACTCCCAAGCCCCAAGAAGGAAAAGGTGGAAATCATATGTTGAGAAGCCTCTTTGTGCAAAATGTGATAAGAGACATGATGGTAAGTGCCTAGTTGGCACAAGAAATTGTTATGTTTATGGCATGAGTGTTCACATGAAGATATTTCCCTATGATAAAAGCTCAAGGAAGGTAAAATTCTCAAGCACAAGCAAGTACCCCAAATCCGGATGCTCCTATGAAGAATCACTTTTATGCTCTCCAATCCTGAAGCGATAAAGAGAACTTACCGGACGTGGTTACCCGTATGTGACAATTATTTTCCTTTGATGTATATGACTTTTTGGATCAGGGATCTACATTGTCATTTGTGTCCCCTCTTGTATCCATGATGTTTTATATACTATCCGATATATTAGACGATCCTTTTTTTGTTTCTACCGTACTGGGTAATTCCGTGGTGGTTAAGAGAGTCTATCAAGGTTGTCCTATTTCCTCTCCGAATAGAGTTCATTATGTGACTTGATAGAACTTGATATGCTAGATTGTTATGTCATATTGGGAATGGATTGGTTGCATGCTTGCTTTGCATCTATTGATTGTTGGACAAGGGTAGTCAAATTTAAATTTCCAAATGAAACTTTCTTTTAGTAGAAGGGAGGAAACTCAAAACCTAGGGGTAAGATCATTTCATTTCTAAAAGATTGTAAATTAATTGCAAAGAGTTGTGTCTACCACATAGTAAGAGATAGGGATTTTGAATCCGAGGTCCCTCCCTTAGAATCGGTATCCATAGTAAGGGAATTTCCAGAGGTCTTTGCTAATGACCTTCCAAGAATTCCACTCGAATGGGAGAATGACTTCGGCATAGATTAATTACCGGATAGACAACCTATTTCAATCCATCCTTATCGGATATCCCCGACAAAGTTTAAATAAATAATAACTCAACTAAAGGATTTGATAAATAAGGGTTTCATTTAACCAAGAATGTCTCCATGGAGTGCCACAATATTGTTTGTGAAGAAGAACTATGGGTCTTTGATAATTTGTGTCGATTTTCGTCAACTCAAGAAAGTCAGTATAAAGAATAAGTACCCACTACCTAGGATTGATGACTTATTTGATCAACTCCAAGGAGTGAGTTACTTTTCAAAGATTGACTTAAGGTTGGGTTATCATCAAGTTAGAGTTAGGGAGGTTGATATTCAAAAATGGCATTTCGAACAAGATATGGTAACTTTGAGTTCCTACTGATGTCATTTGGTATAACAAATTCCCCGATGGCATTCAATGACCTTATGAATCATGTTTTAAGAAAGTATCTTGATATTTTTTGTGATTGTCTTTCTTGATGATATTTTGATATACTCTAGGAGTGAGAATGATCATATGAGACACTTGAGGATAGTTTTTCAAGTTCTTTAGGATAACCACTTTTTGGTTAAGATCAATTGCATTTATTGGTCACATTATCTCTATTTAAGGGTTAGAGGTTGATCCAAGGATGACAGAAGTGTCCTACAAACATCCGAAGTTTTCTAGGGTTGGTCGGCTACTATAGGAGGTTTGTTGAGGTATTTTCATCTATCGCATCTCCACAAACGGACTTAACCCAAAATAATTCCAAGTTCCAATAGTTGGAATCATCTGTAAAGAGTTTCTAATTATTGAAGGATAGACTCACCTCTACTCCGATATTGACCTTATTAGAGGGTACCAAAGGGTTTGTGATTTATTCTGATGCCTCCCGAGTGAGTTTAGGGTGTGTGCTTATGAAACATGGAAAAGTAATAGAGTTTGACTCTAGTAAACTCAAGGCACATGAGAATAATTACCAAACTCATGAAATTGAGCTTGCGGCCATGGTGTTTTCCTTGAAAATTTGGAGGCATTATCTCTATGGAGTTGGAAGACCCCGAAAATGACATACGTGAACTACAGCCTAAAATTGTTATCATCACGGTTTAAGGTCCTAAATAGGTATAATATATGGTATTGAGGGAGTGTCTAAAGTATTAGGTGCATTGGAATTCAAACGTCAAGGGCTGACTAAGACGTTCGACAACTAAGTCACCTATGTGCCTCATCTGTGGTTCTATATGTTTATGTGTGATTCATGAGGTTTTAAGGTCCTTAAATGAGTTATTATATAATGTTTCGGCAGTGTGTCGAGTTTCTTGGAGTTTTGAAGTCAAACGTCTAAGAACATACATGACGTTCGAAAGATGTGCTTTGAAATGACCTTGTGTATCTAGGCATGTTTCGCTGAGTTTTACGTTTTAGTTTTGGATAAAATTCAGGTGAGAAGTGATAAAATCATAGGTGATCATGTTTGGGTTTGAAACGTCCAGGCAAACATCCCCAAGGACAAACCATGGGTGTCCTTGAAGAAGGACCAATCGATGGCCAGTGCCCTGGTCAACGCCTTGTAGCTGGTGGGCGTCGTTTGGTCCTATGCCTGGGGAACAAAAATACCAGTTGCAAGTCTCAGAACCCATCGATGAGGGCCACGACAGCCCGTGCATGGGCTTACACCCTGTCGATGGGGCAATCCTCGATGGTGGCCAAATTCTCAAGATGTTTTATATGTTTTTAAAGTTGAATTGTCCAATTTCATGATTCTACCATGGGTTCTTGCATAAATTGTTTTTAAACACTTATTATGGATTACATTGATGTTTTATTGATGATTTTAACCTAAATTACCTATGATCCTATGAATTTGGATGAACCTTAGTTTTTAACTAAGTTGTGGGTTATTTGTTATTGATTTAATGTTGATGAATTCTTATATAGTTTTATGTGGGATATTCATTGATGTAGTAATTATAGTAAATTGATATCTAGGTTGTATTATATTGATGAATTTTTATTGATTTGACCCAGTTCATTAATTATTGTAGCTTTATGTTGAATTGTTGGTTATGGCCTTGGATAAGGTTCTTGTGTTATCGAATTGAGTAAGTTGACTTTGGATTGAAGTGTAGAGGTTGATTTGGGGGTATTCTTGCTTATTTCCTTTAATTTGATGTTATTCATACTTCAATTCTATTATTATTGGTGTTGTCCACTTATGGTGGTGGTGTTATGTGTTTTACTTCATATTGATGTGGCCTTGTGGGCGTTATTTTTATGCAATATGATTATCTTAACTTTGTTAGAAACTAAAAGAAGTAATATGACTATTTGTATAGTTTGATTATTTGAAGCATGAAAATATCTATCTACATGTGGAGTCATATATGTGTTCCTCTATTCATGTCATCTTAGGTGATCATGTTAGACTATGACTTTGGCCTTATGTGTATAGTCTTAAGGCTGAGTCTTGGTTATTCCTACTTGACTATATGAGTCTATATTGGTCATATTTAGGATTTTAGGATAGTATATAGGAGTACTTGAAGAAGTTAGTGTTGTTTCTAGGTGCTTCTAGAATAACTTGCATTATAAGTTAAAAGTGAAGTATGTGGTGTCTTGTCTTGTTTGACTTGTGTCCCTTCCTTGATGTGTATATGATTAAGAATAGGGGATGCCTTGAATTAGATTTTAAAACTCTTAGTCTTGAATGTATGAATGACATGTGACCTTAAATGAACTTAAGAGAGTTTTTTATGTGAAAACCTTGAACCAAGTGGTAAGGTTAAGATTGTTGAAATCGTAAGACGTAATGGTATCCTTAAAACTAATGGAATGATAGACATATGGTTAATTTAGTGGAATGACATCATATTAATCCTTAGGAAAGTCATCATGAGCTTCTTGTCGCCATTGTGAGGTAGCCCTAGTGGACCTTTTTTTTAGGGTAAATGTGATTGGGTTATGAACTTGTTATTGAACCCTTTTATGTGAATCTAATATGTGAATTACTCTATGAGAAAGAAGGCTAGAACTGAGTGAGTAAGGTCAGGGGAAGTAGTTCTAGTTAAATAGTGAGACTAAATTACAAAGTATATACTTCATATTCCTTAACCATGTGCCTACATGGGATGTGTCTAACTAGTACTCTTGGCAAGTAGACATACCTCATCAAAGTAGTATAGAAATTCAAAATCCATATATTGCTATCATAGTCTATGTCCTTTATTGCCTATTTTCATCATATGGAATACCTATTAGTATTAGAGAAGTTTACGAGGTTTAAGTGGTGGTATGGGACACTATCTAGACATTGCACAATAGACTTTGAAGGTGTTACTTGGAGTTCCTAGGTCTTTTCTAAAACCATTACTTGAATGTCCTTTATGTGTTGTATGAGGCTTAATGAACTAATGAACTAATTCCTTCTGTTAAGAAGTATGTAAATGAATAAGAGATGATCTCTTCATGTCTAATCTTTAAAAGTCTTGAGGATGACTCTAGTTAGGGAAGTTAGTTCGTGTTGTGGACATGATCTAAGACTTAGGTAGTCTTAAGGACTATTTAGGTAATTTTTAAGATGTCCATCATGGACGGTATGTTCTTAATTTACTTAAGTAGGTCTTTTGATAGACTTTGGAAGGAGAATGTAATATCATTATGTGATTGTGTGTTAAGTGAGAATGGTTTTATTCTAGGGAGTCTATTGGATATCTTAAGTGTATGTGTAAGGGATTTTATGGGCCATCGCTTAACTAATCACTCAAATGAGACATAGAGTCACCTTTGGTAAAAGAATTTTACCTTGATGTTTATGATGCATCGTAAGTGTATGTGACTCATTATAAGTAATATTAAGGTTTGTTTTGGCATATCTAGAGAGAGTGTATGGGATGTATCTCTTTGTGTGACTTAAGTGAATCTTAGGGTAGATTTAAGTGAGGAGATTACATGCTAAATTTTCCTGAAGTGAAGAACAAGTCACTTCATTATTCAGTGAAAATTCACTGTAACAGTGAATGAGGTTTCTATAAAGTGACCTCTAAAATTATGATATTTGGTTTAAATATTATCTTGTGTTTCTAAGTTGTTAAATGGTCTTCTTATGATTATAATATGATTTCTAAAATAAAAGATGCATATTTTCAATAAATGTCTGTCTTTTTGATTTTTATGCATAATTCCATACTTAGTACATGTGGTTGGACTAACTCCATGCTTTTATCTATCTATATAGTTCTTGGTAGGTACGGAATTTTGGGAAGTGAAGTCTTGGACCGTACCATTATTCAAGAGAAGTTGAAGTAAGTCCTTATTTGACTCGAGGGCACTTATGTCTTTTATGTTTCTCATTGAAGTACTGTAATATACTAAGTATTCCTATGTTCGTATTTTGAAGTATGGTTGTGCCCCAAGTATTCCTGTATATTAAGATGATGAGATTGAGACTTAGTATTTCCTATTGATTTATTTGAAAGAGATTTTTACAAACTATGTTATGTTTTTTGAAAAGTCGCACTAATTTTCACTATGTTTACGTGATGAATGATATGTAAGGGCTTGCAGAAGACCTTCGAGAGGTCAAGTACGCTGGTTGCAATCCGAGATTGCCCTTATCTTCTAGGGTGTGATTTCGAGATGTGAGAAGCTTGGTATCAGAGCATAGGCTTGTGAAATTAGTATTAGGGATAGAAAAGTCTCATCAACTCACATCTAGTAATGTCTTGACTATCGGTTTGAGTTGTGACACATCTATGGTCAAAAGGCTATAGGATGATAGAGGTTCCTTTCATTTCTACTCCTATGTTGTATTGTAGAGTAAATGTTATGAGCAACCTTCTTAATGTGTTTCCTTGTGTTTCTAGGAGATAAATACTAGAAGGATGTCCGCTAGAAGGTTGGAAGAGGAGAGGATAAATGAGGAGATTCCTCCTCACGTTGAGCAAGTTTCTCAAGATGGGCAAGGTGTCCAAGGTATTCAAGGTGATCAAGTGCCTTCCCAAGGTGATCATATTCCTAATCTGGAAGGAGGTAATGAGGTGCCAGTTGTTCATCTGGATTTGACTAATTAAGAGATTAGATAGGCTTTGGTTGCTTTAGCCCGCTCCATGACTACTCAAGTGAATTTCAGTATGGTGCTTACAGTTGTAGAGAGCAATATGACATCTAGGTTGAGAGATTTTGTGAAGATGAATCCTTCTATCTTTCATGGCTCTAAGGTGGGAGAGGATCCACAAAAGTTTATTGATGGAGTGCACAAGGTGTTGAGTGCTATGAAAGTTACATCTAGGGAGAAGGGAGAGTTGGCTTCATATCATTTGAGGGTTGTTTCTTAGATAAGGTACACTTAATGGATGGATAATAGTCTGTAAAAATCGGTTCCTATTGAGTGGGAAGAATTCAAAGAAGCTTTTCTTGGTAAGTACTTTCCCCGGGATAAATGAGAAGTTAAGGTGGAGGAGTTTATCAATCTCAAGAAAGGCAATATGAGTGCTGAAGAGTAATACTCTTTGAAATTGTCAAAATTGTCTAGGTATTCCCCTTCTCATGTGTCTAATCCAAGAAATGAAATGATTCATTTTGTGACGAGAGTAGCCGACATAGTGATGGAAGAATTCCATACCGATATGCTACATGATGATATGACCTTAGTTAGACTCATGGTGTATGCAAAATCGATTAAAGAGTCTTAACTTCGGAGGATGGCTAGAAGTTTGAAAAGGAGTGGTGCAAATTACAAAGAGCAAACTAGGTTTAAGAAGAGGGCTCAAAATCAAGAAGAACCTAAGAGGGTAAGGTGAAATTGAAGAAAGGAGTTGGTTCCCAAAATGGCAAACCTACTTGTGCCAAATATGGCAACAAACATTATGGTAAGTATCTATTGGGTACTGCGAGTTACTTTGGTTGTGGTAAGTAAGGACAAAAGGTTATAGATTGTCCTATGATTGCTTGTAGAGGAAGAGAGGGTAAGCAAGTTGATCCTATTGTTCCAAAGGATGATGCTCCAACAAAGAGGCGTTTCTCTGCACTCCGGTCTAGAGGGGAGACGCCGGACGAGAGTGATGATGATATTGGTAAGTTCTCTTTCTCTTTTTGTAATATGAGTTCCTTATAAGTTGGGGAGTATGATTAGTAAAAGGAATAGAATTGTTACAATCCTAAAAAAATGTATAAGATAAGTAATGCTTAATGTGTCTAGAATGCCTATGATTAGATCGGGTTCACACGGATTGATGCGCGTAGAACCAGGACTCTAAACCCTTTCAACAGTAGAGCTAGCTAACTTGCGATCTAGTTTATCAAAGAAAGGTTGGGTCCAGCCATGTATGGCTCCCAAATATGAAGATTCTCCCGGATGAGGCTTTAGCGGAATTAAAAAGGGGAAATCTTAAGTTTGGAGGGTCTAGGGGTAAAATAATCTTTTTCTAGTCTAAGAGTAGTATCATAATTACCCTAAATATGTAATTAGTTATTTTATTAATATTGTTGAGGGTCATTTTTGTAAGAGAGGGCCGAAATTGCCCATTAACCAAAACCTTGCTCCACCCGGGTTTGAACCTAGTTGGGAGCAATGATTTAATTTGTTTTAATTAATTTGGTAGATTAATATAATAAATTAATAATTAATGTCTGATTAAAAAAAAGGAAATCAGATTTTTATTATTATTTATTAATTATTAATTAATTTGACTAACTCTTGCAAACTAGTCCTAGTACTAAGGGACACTAACTCACTTAACTCTCTCTTACGCCTATACCTCTCTCTCCTCTCTCTCTCTCTCTCTATATCTCCCTCTCGTTTCACTTTATTTTTGGCTGCAAAAACAGAAAATAAAAGATCACAAAACAACCAAAAATTTCTCTACACTCAAAGAACTTACCAAAAAAAAATACAAACAGACAAGCTAACTTAAGAAACGAAAAATTTACACAATCTTCTCGACGAGATTGTGTTGAAGGTTTAGTGGAGGATTTGGGCAGCACTTTGAAGGTGTGGAAATCTAAAACAAGGTATGAGTTTTCTATCGTGGAATCCTTTCTCAAAGAGAAATTTCTTTCTACGAATTCAACGTATGAAACTAGGACTGTCCCCTCTATTGTCGAATTCCTTGTCCCTAGTCTCCTTCCGATTTCAATCTAAATTAGGTTAGAAATCATGTTGTTGGTATGGTTTCTGTTCTCTAAGTGTGAAACATGATTTTTTTTTGTGATTTTGTGTTTGGAAATAGAAAGCATGTTCAATGATGTCAACTGAAAATGATGTTGTGCAATGTGTAAAATGTATGTTGTTGTTCTCGGTTTTGAAGCCTTAAAATTGCTAGTTTAATGATTAGAACTAATGTGCATGAGATGTGTAATTTGTGATGTTTAAATAAAGTGTAAGGTGGCTGATATTAATAGAAAAATCTGAGTTAAAAAAACAATGAATCTACACATAAAAATGTGTTAAACAAATCATGAAAATACCAGAAAACGAATGCATGAATTTGTTAAGTAATGGCTAGAGACTTAATCAAATTTCCATCACTTGGTGATAGAGTTTCGGCTAGATGCTTGAAATTTTGGAGAAGTTTAAAAAAAAAATAGAACATGTTAGGTCACTAGGGATTGAACCCAAGACCTCATAACATGAAAGATGAAAAAAATAAAAAAAATGAGAGGTGTGGGATTCGAACCCACAACCTCTATGCCAAACAAAAGAGCAAAGGGAAAATATAAAATAATAAAGTAATGAGAGGAGTAGGATCCGAACCCACCACCTCTTGGCAGAAGTAGAAGATAAAGAAAGAGTTAATAAAAATAATGAGAGGAGAGGGATTCGAACCCACCTCCTTTCTGCCAACAAGGAAGAACTTAGAAAAAAAGGGAGAAATAAATGAATGTTGCGATGAGGGTTCGATCCCGTATCCCCTAGTTCTTAAAAGCCTAAGGTGAATAGAGGGAAGGAAAAAATAGGAAAAATAATATTAGTGAGGGGATTCGAAATTGGTTTCCCCAATCCGAAATGTAAATAAAAAATTAGGTTGAAAAAATAACTAAGTGTTGTCCAAGGGGTTCGAAGTCGGGTTCCCTTGACCAAATTCCGTATTGACACATAAGTCATATGTGAATAAATGTGTAATTAGTGCTGCCTCTAAAGATCAAAATCAATATCTTGGCATATCTACAAGATGCATAAGTCTTGTACCACATAATCTTGGATAAACATGAATCACTTAGATAAACAATGAATGACGCCTCATGTCTTGTATGTGTGGACTCATAAGTCTAGCATACGTTTAAAAGTAAGTGAACCTAAGATGTATGTGATGAAATGATGTAAACCTAGAAGGTTAAGTAAGTGTGTCAAACACACCAAATGTCCAAGTGCATTGGCATATGATGATATGAACATTCATGTAAAGGGGTGAGTAATTATGAAGAAAAAATGTGTTAAAGTTAATGAATGTGGTGACAACATGATAAGAGGATAATGTGAAAGATGAGAGCAATCTCAAATGAGCCTAAGTAAATGTTACCACAATCTACTCACCTTTTAGAGTGTAAAGTTAATGAAGAGACCAGTCTCTATAAACACTCTAGTGAAAGTGTTGATGTTTATGCATACTCAATACTAATGATGATATGAAAAATCATGTAATGATCTTTGATGTCCTCATAATAGAAGCCATCTTCCATTATGTACGAGTTGAATGTAATGGAACTTTATACTGAGCACTCACTGATAGAATAACTATAAACGGTGATGCCTTCTTTCGGGAAGGGCGGAGGTTCACGTAACTCTCATGAGATCAGACTGTCTGGCATGCCGGGTATGGGTCTCCTCATATCTCCTTGTCTTCGGACCTATACTGCCAATATAGGGACGAAGCGGGGTTCCATTCTCATGTACGCTAGCATGTTTTGGGTCACTTTGGCTGGTGATTCCACCTCATTTCCGTGTGGGGGATACACGTGATTTCATGATGATCACATGATCTATGTCGGTTAAAGTTAAAGTTCCCAAAGAATGAATGAGGCCAGCCTCAAATGATGCACATAATAAAAAGAATGATACCAAAAGTGTAAGGATAGGATAATCAAGAGGTGAGAGAGACTTATGTAATGACGCTAGGCTATTCTTGGTAATTGCAGAGCAAAGCCGATGAGAGTATTAAAGTACATCCTAGGTATGACTAGTGATTGCAGTAGTATATGAAAGAATGAAAAATAAAGTACGTATGATTGAATAAAGCATATTCTCTGCTTGCTAAATAAGGCTCCCTAGTTGAGGCCCCGTATGTTTAGCCCTCTTTTTGGGAAGTCCTAACGTCAAGTCCATGATCCCAAGGTCTCATGGCATATGAATGAATGATATGAACTACATGATATGATTTGTGAAATATTTTATGTGATGTTTGCAAAATGATAAGTTTGATGATGCATAATACACTCATGGCATGACTTTCCAAATCCAAATTTGGCCTATCCATTGACTTTCCTAATCCAAATTTGGCAAGTCCACTGAGTTGACCTTCCATAATTCATGTTGTTAGGAAAGAGCCATTGTTAGTCATGCATGTCCTTGGTGTGTGCTTGCATATACCCATACTTAGTACAAGTGTATACTTATTCCATACAAATATCTACTTTTAGTTGCAGGCACAGATGGACGTTAGATCATACGGTATGACATTGCAGCTATCCATATGTGGAGCTTTCATCCGGACATGGTACGCCCTCATGTTTTCGAGGCTGTCTACTGTAATTATCTAGCTTAGATGTAGGCTTTAGCTAGTGGAGCATGTTCAACTAGTGTTTCGTTTTCCATTTCATTTCAGACTTTGTATTGGTGCCATTTTGGCAAGTATACACTTATTGCAGTATTAAACTATTTCTTTCATTTGATGATATTAATTTTAGATGGTTGATTGTGAACCTTTATGAGTTTTAGTAGAATGTCCTATACGAATGTTCAATAACAAAAAAAGTTCAAATTTTCCATAAAAATTAACCTAGATAAAGTAAAGATGACATATATAGGCTTATCTGCGACCCTAAGAGGTCAATGACGCTGGTCTCGCCTAGAATCTAGATTTCGGTCCTGACAAAATTGGTATCAAAGCACTAGGTTAAATTCCAAGGATAATAAGTTCACATCAACCAGATTGAGTAGTTTCTAAGTTATGGCAGTGAAGTGCACCACTATCCTGAATTAGAGACTGCATGATGCGTAGAAAAATCTCCCTTCTTATGATCTTATCGTGTCTTTGCTAATGTCCAATTTCTTTTTGTTATGAGAGTATCTATCATCAACTATTGGTTTTTTAACAGAATGAATACCAGGAGAAACATTGGTCAAAGGAGAGTAGGAGAAACTGCTGGGGACAATCAAGTTCCACCCCAAGCTCCAGCTCAAGGAGTGGCCATGCCTGTTAACCCAGCTAGGTTGACTGATGCTTAGGTGAACACCACTTTGGCTCAAATCGCTCATCCAATCACCGTGCAGGAACAGGCTATGAAGGCCCACACCAACAGACAGAATGTTCACAGGGAGGATCCACCGGTACGTAGCATGGCTGACAGGCTACGAGACTTCACGAGGATGAATCCTCCTATCTTTATAGGGTCCAAAATTTCAAAGGATCCCCAAGAGTTTGTGGACAAGGTCCACAAGATTATTTTGGCCATGGGGCCCTCAGATACTGAGAAGGTTGAGCTACCTTCCTATCAGCTCAAGGATGTTGCACAAACTTGGTGAAAGATGTGGCGAGATATCCAGGGGTTGGGCAGAGTTCCGGTCACGTGGGAGCTGTTTAAGACAGCTATTCTGGAGAGATTTTTTTCAAGGGTGATGAGGGAAGCTAAGGTTGGGGAATTTGTCAACCTGAAGGAAGGATCTATGATAGTCAGGGAGTATTCCTTGAAGTTCGTTATGTTGTCCGGGTATGCCACTTCCCTAGTGTCTAACAGCACGAATGAGATGAGTAGGTTCCTCACAGGGATCACCGGATATCTGGAGGAGGAGTGTCAGTTTGCGATGCTCCACGATAACATGGAAATGTCCAGGCTGATGGTGCATGTCCAGCAGGTAGAGGATAGCCAGAAGAGGAGGGGAATTCGTGATGCTAGAAGTCCTAAACATTTTATCAATCAGGTCCTCCCAATGGCGGAAATAGGAACAACTTCGGTGTTCGTCAATAACCAAGGTTCAAATTGGGGCAATAAATTTCTGGGAACTCTAACTTTCAGAGGAGTGCAACACCTAGAGAAGGCAGACTCGAGCCTGAGAAGGGAAATATAGGTGATGTACAGAGTCCCAGAGAGGAGTGTGCAAACTGTGTCCGTGATCACAGTGGAGAGTGCCGACAGGGCACTAATGCCTGCTTCGGTTGCAGAAAGATAGGGCACATGGTCAAGTACTTCCAATAGAACAGGAGTCAGGATGGATGTAATACACAACCTAGGGCTAATCCACAGGGTGCAATAGCAGCCGAGCCTTCTAAGAGGAACAGGTTCTACACCTTGAAAGGCAGGGAGGAGCAGGAGAAGTCCGCTGATGTGGTCATAGGTATGCTCGAAGTATTCTCAACTTCTGTTTATGCCTTACTTGACCCACGGTCAATGTCTTCCTATGTAACTCCTTTGATTTCTCTCACTCTTGAGATGATTCCTGAATTTTTGCATGATCTTATAGTGGTTGGTACACCTTTAGGAGAAAATTTAAGAACTGATCGAGTATACAAGGATTCCCCAATACTTGTATAGGGTAAGACTATGTGTGTATACTTGGTTGAGTTACCAATGCATGATTTTGATCTTATGTTATCACTGGCATTGTGCTAGATAGATAGTAGTGTCATTCGGGGCTGAATGTTTCTAGGAGAGGGGGGGGTAATGTAACAACCCTAAAAAAATGTATAAGATAAGTAATGCCTAATGTATCTAGAATGCCTACAATTAGACCGGGTTCACACGGATTGATGCGCGTAGGACCAGGTATCTGAACACTTGAAATAGCCAAACCAACTAAATTGGGGGCTTATTTGAGCTAGGAAAGGTTGGGTCCAGCCATGTAGGGCTCTCGAATATGAAGATTTTCCCGGATGAGTCTTTACCAGACTTAAAAGGGGGAAATATTAAGTTTGGAGGGTCTAGGGATAAAATGACCGTTTTCCAGGCTAAGGGTACTATCATAATTACCCTAGATATGTAATTAATTATTTTATTAATATTGTGGAGGGGAATTTTGGGAAGAGATTGCCGAAATTGCACATTAAGCAAAATCTTGCTCCACCCGGGTTCGAACCTAGTTAAGAGCAATGATTTAATTTGTGTTAATTAATTTGGTAGATGAATTTAATAAATTAATAATAAATGGCTGATTAAAAAAATAGGAAAATCAGATTTTTTTAATTTTTATTTATTAATTTGACTTAGTCTTGCCAACTAGTCCTAGTTCTAACGGACACTATCTCACACAACTCTCTCTCTCTCTCTCTCTCTCTCTCTCGTTTCACTTTCTTTTTTGATGCAAAAATAGAAAAAAAAAGATCACAAAACAACCAAAAAGTTCTCTACACTCAAAGAACTTACCAAAAAAATACAAACAAAAAAGCTAACTTAAGAAAAAAAATTTGCACAATCTTTGCAACGGGATCATGTTGAAGGTTTAGTGGAGGATTTGGGCAGCACTTTGAAGGTGTGGAAAGCTACAACCAGGTATGTGTTTTCTCTCCTGGATTCCCTAGTGCTTAACCGCATAAGGTGAAGAGAGGGAAGGGAAAAATAAAGGAGAAATAATATTAGTGAGGGGATTCGTAATCGGGTTCCCCAAGAAGTAATGTAAATCTAAAATTAGGTGGAAAAAAATAGAAATGTAAATAAAAAAATAGGTGGAAAAAAACAACTAATTGTTGTCCAAGAGGTTCAAAGTCAGGTTCCCTTGCCCAAATTCTGTATTGACACATAAGTCTATGTGAATAAATGTTTAATTAATGTTGCGTCTAAAGATCAAAATCAATATCTTTCCATACCTACAAGATGCATAAGTCTTGTACCACATAATCTTGGGTAAACATGAATAACTTATACAAACTATGAATGAAGCCTCATTGCTTGTATCTGTTGACTCAGAAGCCTAGCATACTTTTAAAAGTAATTGATCCTAAAATGTATGTAATGAAATGATGTAAACCTTGAAGGATAAAGTAAGAGTGTGAAACACACTAAATGGCCAAGTTCATTGACATATGATGAAATGAACATTTATGTAAAGAGGTGAGTAATTATGAAGAGCAAATGTGTTAAAGTTAATGAATATGGTGACAACATGATAACAGGCTAATGTGAAAATGAGAGCAATCTTAAATAAACCTAAGTAAATGTTACCAAAACGTACTCACCTATGAGAGTGTAAAGTTAATGAAGAGACCAGTCTCTATGAAGACTCTAATGAAAGTATTGAAGTTATTACATACTTAATACTAATGATGAGATGAGAAATCATCTAATGAGCTATGATGTCCTCATGCTAGAAGCTAGCTTCTATGATGTATGAGTTGAATTTAATGGAACCTTATACTGAGCACCCGATAGGCTAGCAATGAGCAGTGATGCCTTCATTAGGGAAGGGCGGAGGTTCACGTAAATCTCATGAGATGAGACTGTCCAGTATGCCAGGTATGGGTCTCCTTGTATCTCCTAGTTTTCAAACATATACTGCCAATATAGGGATCTAGTGGGGTTCAATTCCCATGTATGCTAGCATGTATTGGGTCACTTTGGCCGGTGATTCCACCTTTTTTCGGTGTGGTGGAGGCACTAGATTTCGTGATGCTCACATGATATATGTCACTTAAATTTAAAGTTCCATAAGAATGAATTAGGCCAGCCTCAAATGATGCACATAATAAAATGAACGATACCAAAGGTGTAAGGATACGATAATCAAGAGGCGAGCGACACTTAAGTAATGACACTAGGTTATTCTTGGTCATTGCACAAAAAAACCAATGAGAGTCTTAAATTACATCCTAGGTATTTATGGTGATTTCACTAGTATATGAAAGAATTATAAATAAAGTGTGTATGAATGATCTAAGCATACTCTGTGTTTGCTAAATAAGGCTCCCTAGTTGAGGTCCCATATGTTGAGCCCTCATTTTGGGAAGTCATAACGTCAAGTCCATGATCCCAAGGTCTCATGGCATATGAATGAATGATATGAACTATGTGGTATGATATGTGAAATATGTTACGTGATGTTTGCAAAATGATAAGTTTGATGATGCATATTACACATATGGCATGACTTTCCAAATCCAAATTTTGTTGGTCCATTGACTTTCCTAATCCAAATTTGGCAAGTCCACTGACTTGACCTTCCATAATTCATGTTGTTAGGAAACAGCCATTGTTACTCATGCATGTCCTAGGTGTGTTCTTTCATACCCATGCTTAGTACAAGTTTATACTACTTCCATTCAAATATCTACTTTTAGCTGCAGGCACAGTGGACGTTAGATATACGCTACGACGTTGAAGCTATCTGGACGTGGAGCTTTAATCCAAAACTTGGTAGGCCCTTATGCTTTTGAGGCTATCAACTGTTATTATCTAGCTTAGCTGTAGGCTTTAGCTAGTGGAGCATGTTCAACTAGTGTTTCGTTTCCCATTTCATTTTAGACTTTGTAATGTGCCATTTTGGCAAGTATATACTTATTGCAGTATTAAACTATTTCTTTCATTTGATGATCTTAATGTTAGATGGTTTATTGTGAACATTTATGAGTTTAACTAGAATGTCTTATACGAATGTTAAATAACAAAAAAAATCAAATTTTCCTAAAAAATTAACCTAGATGAAGTAAAGATGACGTATGTAGGCTTATATGCGACCTCTGAGAGGTCAATGAGGCCGATCTCATTTGGGGTCTAGATTTTGGTCGTGACAAGAATGGTATAGAGTCAGGTTGCATGTGCATGGTGTTTAAGAGTTTTGTTGAAATTGAATTTCATTAACTTCTTGCATTGTTTATTTTATGAAGTTATGATTATATTGTAAAATGTGTTTATGTGAAGTTACTTAGCATGTTTATATCATGAGTTGCCTAAAATAAATATTTTTGAAAAATTGGTAAAATCACTATAGTATTAAAACAGTTAAATGTAAAAATATTGGAAAATTTACTATTTGACTCTTTAGTATAAAATTGTTTTAATGTTTTTAGTTGATTTAAATAGGCATGATATTGATTACAAAACGAGTTTTTACTATTTGGAATGAAGCATGTGAGTTTTGTAGAATAATGAGTTATAGAATTGTCTTCTAGTTTCTTGTTGTGTTGTGATTCTCTTGTCTATGTGAAATTGATGTTTTCTTATTAATTATGTGTTATATTGTATTGTTACTAGCTTCTAGTTAAATCTCTATTCTTGGAAGTGTTCTGATAGTTGCAAGTGTCATTCGAGGACGAATGTTGTCCAAGTAGGGGAGATGTAAGACTCCAAAAATGACATAGGTGAACTAGATCCTTAAATTGTTTTAATCATGGTATAAGGTCTTAAATATGTCTAATTTATGGTATTTAGGTAGTGTCAAAATTATTAGGTGCATTAGAAGTCAAACGTCATGGGCCGACTGAGACATTTGACGACTAAGTCACCTATGTGCCTCATATGTGGCTATGTGTTTATGTGTTATTCATGAGGTTGTAAGGTCCTCAAATTAGTTGTTTTTAGAATTTATAGTCAGTATGTTGAGTTTTATTGAGTTTGGAGGTCAAATATCAAAGAACGTCCATGACGTTCGAAAGATGTGCTTTGAAATGACCTTATGTGTTGTTTTGCCGAGTTTTACGTGTTTTTTTTAATGAAATTCATGTGAGAGGTGCTAAACTCATAGACTATAATTTTTGGGTTGGAAACATCCGGGCAAACATCCCAACGGACCAACAAAGGGTCCTTGGGGAAGGACCCTTTGTGGTGGCCAAAACTCCCCAAAGGCAGTCCACCTACGGATGTCAATCGACGGCCAGTGGCCTAGTTGACACCCCGTAGGTGGTGGGCGTAATTTGATCCTTATACTGGGGAGTAAAATACCAACTACAAGTCTCTGAACTCATCAAACGAAGGCCAGGACGGCCCGTGGATGGACTTACACCCCGTCGATAGTAGCCTGCCTGCGTGCAATTTCACTGTTAAGTTAGGGGTGATATTGTAATTTTACCCCACTTCCAAATAAGAGTATTGAAGTTCTCTTAGGGGTCTTTTGGGTATATTAAATGTGTTTATAAGACTAAAACACATTGAAGACTTCATTCTTCTAAATCAAATTCCCAAAATTTCTTAAGAACTCCCAAAGGCTTCATTGAAGTCCAAAATCAAGGAAGAGCTTGGTGTGAACGTTTTGAGTGGAAATTGTTCATCAAGTTGAAGAATTATCATCATTAAGTTATGGATTTTGATCCTTGAAAATTGTTTCATCATGGAGCCCCAATTCTTAAGATGTTTTGTATGTTTTTAAAGTTGAATTGTCCAATTTCATGATTCAACCATGAGTTCTTGCATCAATTGTATTAAAACACTTATTATGGATTATATTGATGTTGTATTTAATATTTTAACATAAATTACCTATGAGCCCATGAGTTTTGATGAACGCTAGTTTTGCACTAAGTTGTGGGTTATTTGATATTGATCTAATGTTGATGAATTCTTATGTAGTTTTATGTGGGATATTCGTTGATGTAATAATTGTAGTAAATTTATTTCTAGGCTGTATTATATTGACGAATTTACATTGATTTGACCTAGTTCATGTATTATTGTAGTTTTTATGTTGAATTTTTGGTTATGGCCCAAGGTAAGGGTCCTGTGTTATCGAATTGATTAAGTTGACTATGGATTGAAGTGTTGTGGATGATGTGTGGGTATGCTTCCATATTTGATTTAATTTAATGTTATTTATACTTCGATTCTATTTTGATTGGTATGGTCCACTTATGGATGCGGTGTTATGTGTTTTATTTTGAAATCGATGTGGCCTTGGCGACGTTATTTTTATGCAATATGATGATATTGGCTTTGTTGGCAACTACTTGAAGTAATATGACTAGTTGTGTAGTTTGATTATGTGAAGCACGACAATATATATCTACATGTTGAGTCATATATGTATTCCTCTATTGATGTCATCTGAGGTGATCATGTTAGACTATAACTTTGGCCTTATGTGTATAATCTTAAGGCTGAGTCTGTTATTCCTACTTGACTATATGATTCTATATTTGTCACATTGATGATGTTAGGATAGTATATATGATGACTTGAAGATTTGAGGGTTGTTTCTAGGTGCTTCTAGGATAACTTCCATTATCAAATAAAAGTGAAGTACGTGGCGCCTTGTCTTGGTTGACCTGTGTCCGTTGCTTGATGTATATATGACATGAATAGGTGATGTCTTTAATTAGGATGTTGAAACTCATAGTCTTGAATGTATGAATGACATGTGACCTTAAATGAACTTAAGAGAGTCTTTTATGTGAAAACCTTGAACCTAGTGGTAAGGTTAAGATTGTTGAAGTCGTAATGGCATACTTCAAACTAAAAGAATGATAGACATAAGTTTAATTTGATGGAACGACATCATATAAATCCTAAGAAAAGTCATCACGAGCTTTTATTCGCCATTGTGAGGTAGCCCTAGTGGACCTTTATTTGTAGGTTAAATGTGATTGAGTTATGAACTTGTTATGGAACCCTTTTATGTGAACATAATGTGTGAATTAATCTATGAGAGAGAAGGATAGCACCGAGTGAGTATGCTAAGGGGAAGTAGTTCTAGTTAAAGAAGTACACTAGATTACAAAGTATGCCCTTCATATTCCTTAACCATGTGCCTACATGGGATGTGTCTAAGTTTTACCCTTGGCAATTACAACAACCTCATCGGAGTAGGAAATAACTTCGCACTCCATGTCTTTCTATCATGGTATATGTTTGTTATTGCCTATTCTCATCATATGGAATACCTTTTAGCATTAGAGAAGTTTACGAGGTTTATGTGGTTGTATGGGATGCTATATAGACATTGCACAATAGACTTTGAAGGTGTAACTTGGAGTTCCTAGGTCTTGTGTAAGACCATTACTTGAATGTCCTTTATGTGTTTTATGAGCCTTAATGAACTAGTGAACTATTGACTTATGTTAAGAAGTATGTAAATGAATAAGTACCTAATCTAAAGTGACTTAATGATTCATTAGCTAAAGTGTGAAGAGGGCATAAGAGATGATCTCTTCATATATTATCTTTGGAAGTCTTGAGTATGACTCTAGTTAGGGAAGTTGGTTGGTTTGTGGACATAATGTAAGCCTTAGGTAATCTTAAGGACTATTTAGGTAATCTTGAAGAGTTCAATCATGGATGCTATGTTCTTGATTTACTTAAGTAGGTCTTTTGAAATCCTTTGGAATGAGAATGTCATATCATCTATATGTTGGTGTGTTAAGTGAGAATGATTCTATTCTGGGGAGTTTATAGGATCTCTTAAGTGTGTGTGTAAGGGATTGTATGGGCAGTTGCTTCACAACTCACTCAAGTGAGACTTAGAGTCACCTTTGGTAGAAGAATCTTACATTGATGTTTATGATGCTTTGGAAGTGTGTATGTGACTGATTATAAGTAATCCTAAGGGTCTTTTAGGCACTTCTAGAGAGGGTGTATGGGCGGTATCTCTTTGTGTGACTTAAGTGGATCTTAATGTAGCTTTATGTTAGAAGATTACATGTTAAAGGGTTTCGAAAGTGAAGAACAAGTAAATTCACTGTATAGTGAAGGAATTAATTGTAATAGTTAACAAGGTTCTATAAAATTATGCTTTTTGGTTTAAATTTTATCTTAGGTGTTTCTAAGTTGTTAAATGGTGCTCTTGTGATTTTAATATGATTTCTAAAATAAATGATGCATATTTTCAATAAATGTCCATTTTCATGATTTTTATGCATAATGACGTACTTAGTACATGTAGTTGTACTAAATCCATGATTTTATCTATCTATATAGTTCCTGTTAGGTGAGGAGCTTTTGGGAAGTGAAGACTTGAACCGTAGTATCGTTTAAGAGAAATTGAAGTATGTCCTCATTTGACTCGAGGGCATATATGTATTTTATGTTTCTCATTGAAGTATTTTAATAGATTAAGTTTTTCTATATTCGTATTTTGAAGTATGGGTTGTGACCCAAGTATTCTTGTGACTTAAGATGATGAGATTGAGACGTAGTATTTCCTATTGCTTTATCTGAATGATATTTGTAAAGACTATGTTATGTTTTGTGAAAAGTTTTAATTTTGCACTATTTTTCACTATGTTTATGCGATGAATGATATCCAAGGGCTTGTATAAGACCTCCGAGAGGTCAAGTACTCCGGTTGCAATCCGAGATTGCCCCTATTTTCTAATGTGTGGTTCTGGGATGTGACAGGGATACATGTTTATGTGTTCGCCGATCAAAAGAGTTTTCATTACGCATTCACTCAAAAAGACATTAATCTAAGACAAAGAAGATGGTTAGAACTTTTAAAGGATTATGACATAAGTTTCCTTTACCATCCTAGGAAAGTCAATGTGGTAGCGGATGCACTAAGCCGAGTGTTCATGGGTAGTGTTGGTGATGAAAGAAAGGAATTGGTGAAAGAGGTTAATTTGTTGGCCTTATTGGGTGTCCAACTAGAAGAATCTTCAAAAGGTGGTTTCATGGTCCGTCACAACTCTGAGTCATCTCTAGTTATTGATGTGAAGTCAAAGCAACATCTTGATCCCCTATTGATGGAGTTGAAAGAATCAATCCTTAAAAAGAATAATGAATCTTTCTCCCAAGGGGAGCATGGGGTACTTAGGTACCAAGGAAGATTATGTGTACCGAATGTGGATGGTCTAAGGGAGAAATAATGGATGAGGATCATGGCTCCCGATACTCCATCCATCCATGGGCCACAAAAATGTATCATAAATTCCGTGATATCTATTGGTGGAATGGAATAAAAAGAGAGGAAACTAAGTTTATGTTGAGGTGCGGAAATTGTCAACATGTAAAAGTCGAGCATCAATGCCCCGGTAGTCTAACCCAATATATTTATATCCCCACTTGGATATGGTAAGATGTCAACATTTACTTTGTGGTAGATTTACCTCGAACGCGTACACAATATGACTCCATATGGGTAATATTGGATAGGTTGACTAAGTCAGCCACTTCCTTCCTGTAAAAGTTTCTAACCGGCGGAGGAGTATGATAAATTTTATGTTAAGGAGATTGTGAAGTTACATGGGCCCCCTTGTCCGTCATTTCGGATACAGGATCCCAATTCACTTCATATTTTTGAGATCTTTACAAAGTGGGTTTGGTACTCAAGTCAAGCTTAGCGCCACTTTCCACCCCCAAGCGAATGGACAAGCGGAACGAACCATCCGAACTCTATAAGACATGTTGAGGGATTGTGTGATTGATTTCACAGGGAATTCGGATGATAACCTACCTTTGATAGAGTTCTCATACAACAATAGTCATCATGCGAGCATTGGTATAGCACCTTTGAAGTACTTTATGGTAGAAGGTATCGGTCCCCGATTGGATTGTTTGAATGGGTGGCTTTGCTCTTGTTTGTCCCAAATTACGGTATGATGCCACAGAAAAGGCTCAACTAAACAGAGAGTGGTTGAAAATGGCTTATAGTCAGCAAAAATGTTATGCCGATAATAGAAAGAGGGACCTTGAATTCAAAGTAGGAGATTGGGTCTATTTGAACTTTCGTCCATGAAAGGGCTGATGAGGTTTTGAAAGAAGGTAAACCTTAGTCCCCGTTATGTGGCTCCTCATAAGATTTTCAAAAGGGTAGGGGAAGTGGCATATAAGTTAGAGTTTCCAATTGAATTGACCTGGGTTCATCTGGTGTTCCATGTGGCAATCCTCAAGAAGTGTATAGGTGATGCGGTGTAAATTATCCATCTAGAAGATTTTGGGGGTAAAAGAGGTCCTTTCTTATGAAGAGGCCCTGGTTGAAATTTTGGATCGCTAAGTTAAGAGATTGAGGAATAAGGAGGCTCCCTCCGTGAAAGTTCTTTGGGGGAACCACCTTGTTGAGGGTGCAACATGGGAGGTCGAGGCCAACATGAAGACCCGATATCATCATCTCTTTCCCCTTCTCCTATCCAAAGTTAAGGTTAGTATCTTTCTCTTAAATGAGTTATACAAATAATGGTGAACTTATCATATTAATCTAGTATGTGCATATTCTTGTAGAAATTCATGCCTAAAAGTAGTTTTTGCAAAATATGACTCTCATGATTAATTTGCACTTAAATATTTAGTGTGTTATATTGATTTAATTAGAAGTGTTTTGGGCATGTTTTGCTGTTGTATTGATAAGAAATTAAAATTTAAACTCTTTGAAATTGTTCATGTTGAACTCATATTGAAATGGAAAAGGTAGTTCCTCCTTTTGTGATGTAAATAATGGGCTCTTATGAGTCACGAGTTGTGTATTAAGTTTCTTTGTGTTACTGCTACGATTATATGTTGAAAGGAGTATAAATTCCTCCTATGATCTATGACTCATTATGATATTTCTGGTTGGTTGACTTCTAGTCTTGAGTCTATTCATTTTTCCCAATAGAAGGTTTAAGGTGACATTCAGGGAAGAATGTTCTCGTAATTTCCATAACCCATACTAGAGCCGCATATGTTTTATAATGATGATTTTAGACCTAAAATAATGTAAATAACTTGTTTTATAAGTCTTGGAGCCGTAGCATAAAAGAATGAGCTTGACGTCCGAAAACTAGCTAAATTTAGCTAGTAGACGTCCCTATGTTTGGAGAAGGTTTCGGAGGGTCGTATTGATTCTTAAAATAGTAGAAATACTTTAGGTCAAATGTAGTAAATAGGGTAAAAACGTACAGTCAAGAAGCACCAAGGACAATTGTAAGGGTTCTTGGGGAGGACCCAAACTCGGACGAGCAGACTGCCAAAACAGCCTGCGTGAAGCACGATTTTGCTGGCTGCCACGCAATGAGCAGCCATCACGGGCCACTTCCCAGATTCGTAAAAGTCTTATTTAAGAATTTTGATTTCACAAAAATACTCATTAAAAATAGGGGTATTTTGGGTAATTTATGAGGTTAATATATAAGGTATTATGGTAAGTTTTATGTCAATTTTAACGCGCAAACCAAGTCTCAAAAGTTGAAATCAAAAACCACTCTCATCTCTCCCAAATTCTTTCTTCCTCCAAAACTCCCTTGAAGACCAATAGAACTCCAAAAAGAAGATCAAGCCTTAAAGTTTCCAACCCAATTTTTATGCTTTATAATCTATAAGGTATGATTTATTTCACTCTTGGGATTTCTTTCCCCAAGCTGTCCCTCCAAAAGATTATTTATAAATCCCCCAAAGCTAGGTCTTTATTCTACACGTGGGTCTTCTTTGAAAAACAAAATTATGAATTGATTATAGTTAATTGTGATGAATTAAGATTGTTTATGTATATATAGATGGTTAATTGATTATTTCCTATAAAATTTCCCTAGACCCATGTCCTTACCCTAATTTCATGAAAACCTTGAATGGATATGGTGAATTGTGACGATTATGAATATGTATATGGACTACATTGTTGTTAATTATGCAATTGCTTCTTGAATTTACCTTGTTTATGTAATACGTTATGTATTCTTGGTAATGGAATTATGAAGGTTCCTGGAAGGGCAAAAGAGGTATTTTGATTAGTTCTTGGGATTCAGTTAGTAATGATCCTATGTCTAATGTGTGGTTGTGATGTTGATATTAGAAATTCCTCATCCTTAACCCTAAGGCATTTAATTAGACATGAATTATATATGTATGTTACGATTTGAATATCATGTGACTGAAAGTAGTTTCTCATGATTATAATAAACTATTAAGTGAAAGGTATACTCACTTGTATGTGGTTTCTAAAGTGAAACAATAGTTCTCACTTATGAATACCTATGATATATTATGATAAGATGTTCACATAGGGGTCTAGAGGAGACTAATGGGATCTTTTATAATGAGAATGATGATTACTAAAGGGAATAATTGCTTTGCACTGAAAGGGCATGTAGATGAGATGGATAGATGGATGCCCCACAATGGCTTTCCATATGGGTTTCCCCACTTTAGTTAGTCCATATTCCCTAATTCAATTTCGTCTCATGAGATGGAAACCTCCACGTCCTTAAGTCAAGGTTTCTAGCAACAATCTCCTTAAAACTTAACTATGTGCTCACATAAGACTCTAGTTTATTGGATTCACCTAGATAGATATGTACGAATGGTTGCACATAAGAAAAGTGTTAACCTTATATTTTCATTGTGGGCGTAAAATACCATCTTCCATGTAGATCACATGGTCTCATGTCGTTTATTGCACTTCTTTCTCTAATGCAAAATTAATGAACAAGTATGCATGTGAACTCTTGTTGAGGTTGTCTTGAAGTCTACTACATAGGGTAAGGGAGGGTATGAGTCTTCTCTTATTCATTGCACATGTGGGATCCTAAATGATTAATCTAGCGCATGAATTCTTACATTATAATTATGAATTGTGTGATTATTATCATAGGTAAGTAAACTCCATAACTAGGATTGTGGGAACCATGTGTAAATAACAAGGTAAAGACTAGCTAAAATAACGATTCTAGAATAGTGTCTTGTATGTATTGATACTTCTTTCGCTTAGAAGTCTTTTTAAAGGATGGCCAAAGTTAGAACTCGCCTTATTGCTACTTGACAGACCAAGGAGGTAGATATTAGGAAAAGAATTATCAATATAGATTTAGTGTATACTATCTAATAGGCTAGTGTCAGTTGGTACGAAGTGATAACTTAGTCAAATATCTAATATGATGCTTAATATGAGGTCAAGATAAGGTTTAGTCGAGCAACACACGTAGCCAGACCAAGGTGCGGAGTGAAATTTTCTAGATGCCGGACCAAGGATTTAGAGATACCTAACTTATCACATTGCATGCAAGATACTAGGAAAGGATTGTTATAGCTAGAACTACCGAGTTAGGATCTTGTGGGGAACCCTTTAGTCCTAGTTACTCTCATTACTTGATTGAAATCCAATGCTTTAACCTGTCACTTGTTTACTTTAATTTAGCTAATTGCTTTCATTAATTGAATCCCCCTTTAGTTATTTGTTTTCGCGAAATAATTTACTAAATAGAAGTAATAATAGAATAAAGTTAAGTCTTAACCATTTTCCTCGTGGGAACAATCCCAACCTCACTAGTTGGGTTCTTTACTTGATGCGACCGCTTTTACTTCGTTTCGAGAAATAAATTTGGACATATCATGCACTTAATCACAACAAGTAGACAAATACTATAACGTCATGCATAAGGAACATAAACATAGTTATATACATAAGAACACCTTCCTAGGACTTCCTTCAAGAGCCACTTGTGCAATGCATATAAGAAGTCCCATACCTCTACCTAGCTAAGCAACTATCCTTAGGTTATACTAGTAAGGTTCCTTACATGACTTCCATTGTTCCTTTTACTTTAGGGAAACTACAACCTTAACCGACACTAAGACCGTGGGTGCTACATGGAATTGGGTGTTGTAGAGCATTACACCAATGAAATGTGCTCTACGTAGCCAAAGTAGAACACTATAATATGCTAGCATACTAAGGGAAATCACTTGCTATATCCTATGTGTCAATCATAGTTATGGAACTTTGAGGTATATGTGGAAACCCTCTTTATGCCAAATTGGGCTTTGTATTTATCGACTATGGAAACATAACTCTATGCCCTTTAGGCTATGATAATTACCACCTAGTGAGGACTATGGCGACCTTCTTTCCTCCAATGGGAAGGGACACCCCTCAACTTAAAGTTGTATCATTACTAAGCTAAGTTTCCTTTTATTAAAAAGCCTTTATTAATGTTACTTTATAAAATTATGCATAGGAGAGTTAACTCCTTATAAGTTTAGCTCATAGGTCATAGATGAGATTTCATTAACCTAAATCATGTTAGAAACCCTTTCCTATGGACATATCATATGCAAGCACCTTGCTAATTTAGGGTACACTTGAGCACACCTTTCAAGGACCATCCATTGACTAGATTATCATACATATATGTGTATATAAATGTGAGAAAACCTTTTACATAACACACAAAGGTCACAAATATTCATGCTTTACTTTACTCATGCATATAAGACGTGTTCATCACTAAAGTATACATTCATATCGATGAACATAGATAACCAATCCTAAGAACTATCTTATTGAAGCACACATATGAAATTCATAGACAAGGTGCGATACAATTGCCCATACTAGTACACCTATAAAGTCATCCTAGTTAAGGGAATACATAACATGTTTCACAGACATAGACTTTACATGCATTGTCGTAGACACAAGTGCACATGAGAATACCTTTCATTAGACTACATGAACCTATACTACTTGTAAGCGTGCATATGTGTAAGTGTGTGTATATTGGTCAACATGACCACATAATGGAAATCATAATCACATTGAGGCATCCACCCTCTTAATATTATAATAGAAGTTCAAGCATAAACCACACAATACCATTTAGCATAGGAGACAAGCTAACTTCATATTACACTTAATAATCTTAATCTAAGCTATTCACACATTCACATAGGGGTACATCCGTAAGATATCATTAAGAATTTACATTCACTTAACGCAGCACCTAATCAAACCCCAACATGGTCATATATATACTTGTAACATGAGAATTAGAGTCTAGATCATAGCTAGAATATGAAAACTAGGCAAAAGCTCCACATAGGGTGATCATCAGCAACACACATTTCATAGTATAATTGCCTTCTACACCGTCATTGCATCGCATATATATTTACAATAAATTAAATATTGCCACCATAAGTGGAACATACCACACAATGCTGCACAAGGCTTCATCAACTACCAAATCTATGAGCAAGTAAAAGAGATAAACATTCTTACCAATTTCTCACCCTTTGATCATTCTTGTTCAGTACACCTTTTTCATAAAAAACTAATATTAAAGGGAAGTGGCTGAATGTGCTTTAAACATAAAATAAATCATGCATAAGCCACTACAAGACCATGATACAACCTAGTACAATACATCACCAATGTGCTAGAAAGTAGAGAGGCATAGATCATTAACCAATTTCACTAGCATTGATAATCAATAATATTTCATCAATAATATAAATATAAGGAAGTATATAAATACATAATAACCTAGTCTCTCTACTAGAAGTGAGATCACATTATGTACATACTTTATCAATCCATAGTTTAGAAGAATGTAGACCAATCTTACTATGATTGCCTTATTTTGATCATGAATGATTCATACCATAGATTTATTAATAACATCAATATAAGGAAGTAGCTACAATTTTATTTACATAAACGAATCCTTCAATCATACAGTATAGAGTCAATGTAAAAGTGAATGCCATACTTACCAATCAATAAGCGGTAGAGATCAAGTTCTTAAAGCATCAATCAACATTGATCAAATATAACATAATTCATAATCAATTCACGTATAAGGCAGTAGATAGAGAGACCATACCTTAAACAAAATCCTACTACAATTGCCAAGAGATCGAGATTACAGTGAGCATGTAGAAGAACATTGGCTAGTCTCGTTCAAACCATCAAGCTTTGATCCACATGGATTACACAAAATCAAATCTCAATCAATATACAATATAAACATTACATATAAGCAATTCAATATGCTAGAATCATAATTCAGTCAATGCAAAGTCATGATCTGTAACATTTAAAAAATATAAGAAGATTCATAATGCCTAACATAGGTGCCATGGGGTCTAAACACTGTTTTATGACCTATTTCAATGAATGTAGGTCATTTAGGAAGTTTAGGAACCAAACGTCCAAGAACGTTCATGACGTTCGAAAACTAGTTCTGAGAGGTACTAGTGTTACTAAGGTTATTTGCCAAGCTTTTAGAAGTCAAAAAATCCATGAAAAATTGTGGAAGGGTAGTTAATAAGTGTTTAAGATGATTAATGGTCGACACTTTCGGGTATGAATACCCAAGTACAAACCAAGGTCACTTGAGGAAGACCCTAGCATGTAGGAGGCAACACTGCCTGGGCAGTGTTCAACTATGAGAGGGGAACGACAACTTGTGTATGGATTGCCAGGGTGTCGATTCCAACCGTCGTCCCACACTTAGACAAAATGTTGGAGGACCTCGGATGCACATTCTCCGACCGATACGATGGTTGTGATGCACGGAAGGCACAGTTCCCTGTCGACTCACAGACGGAACGTCGATCGGGGTTCCATTTGTGAGGGTCAAATTTCCCTGCACATTTTAAGTTAGTTTCATATAATTAGTTAAGGGGTTATGTAGTTTATTAGTGGTTAAATTGAGTCTAATTAAGTTAATTATTCACCCCATATAAAGTCCGCAACCCTCATTAGATTAATCACAACTCACAAAACAAATCATCTTCCTTCTCTCTTCCTTCTCTCTCTATTTGGAAGACACCTTTGAAGACTAGATAGGGGAGGGATTTGGGGCTGAAAATGGAAGATTTCACCATAAAATCGTAATTAAACGGTGAGTTATGAGATCTAAATCATCCTTGAGACCTTTTTCCTCAAACGGTTCCTTAAAAATATTTTCAAAAGTTGGGTTTTCATGTGGGTTCTTCTCAATCTGGAAATTAGGGTAATGAATTGAATTCTATATGTTTTCTATTTGATAATATGAATATGTTAACATATATTCTAACTTTATTTTAGTATATCTTTATGATTTGGCATAGTTTGTAGATGATGATCCTTAACCCTTAACCCTAGGTTGGATACTGACATGAATTAGGTCAAAATTTATTCAATTTTCTTGGTTATTAGTTTGGATTGGTATTAATTGATGTGGTTACATTAATCATGAAAAATATAGAGTGAATTTTAGTCTGTCATATAATGATCTAGTTTAGGAATTTAATTGACCTAATATCTTGTCTAAAGTTATGATCTAGTTTTGAATTGTGATGTAGTGATTCTCCTAGCCTTGTTATCATGTTGATTATTGGATTATTATGTTTTATACCCTAAATTTGATTTAATTGAGGGATTATTGTAAGACCTTGATGATGAACTATGAAGGAGACCTGGTAAGTCTAATGATCACTATCATTTACTTCCAATTGTGGTTAATTGTGATTAAGTAATTATATTATATTTCAGTAAGCCTTATTTTAGGATGTATAGGATGGTATGATGTTAAATTAAAATGTCTTGAATATGTGGTGAGGTTGATTAAGGTGTATGGGTTATAAGAATGGTGATGACTATGAATGTGCCATATTATGATATGAAACTTGTATAAATTGTAATGAAAGGACTTATACTCACGCAATTCTAATTGAGCTATTGATGATGATGCTGATTATATATGGGTTAGAGCCTATAACCTTAACTAAGCAATTATTGATAAATAAAGGCTTAAAGACATTTCAATAAAGGGACTTAGCTTAGCTGTGAGTGAACTTAACAATGGGAGGTGATGACTTCCCAAAGAGGAAGATTCACCCTATAGTTCTAAATGTGGCGCTGACTACCCAATGAGGGATACTCACATAATATATTCCGATGAGAGGAACCCCAAGTTCCAAGTGGCATGTAAAGGGATTATACCTATCACCTAGTCCTTGAACTATGTTCCACCATATGAAGACTAGCTAGTGGATCCACTTAGAAAGCTTTGTTCATGTTAGGTTTTACTTTGGCCGGTAGAACACCTTCCATCTGTGTAAGGTTTTACAACACCGGATTCCCCACTACCTCATGTGGTCTGTGTCGATTAGAGCAAAATGTTCCCAAAAGGTAAAATGAATTAAAGGATTGAACTCTAACTAGGATAACCTAAGGGGTCTACCTTTGTCTAGGTAGGGGTATCAAACTCTGTCTACTCATCGCACTAGTTAGACTTGAGGGGAGTCTAAGGAGGATGTTATTATGTATGTTTACGCTTATAATGATATATGATATGTATTTGATGAACTTACATATTGTCGATACTATATGTTGATGAGTTTACTTATGAATATGTGTTGTTATATGTTGTTAAAGTAAGATGAAATGTGTTAGGATCGAATTCACGCACACACACTAGATGAATGAAGAACACAAGAACTTTCAAGATAAAGAGATGAGATCTAGAGAGATAAAGAGAAAACCCAATATTTCGTCGTAACACCCCGTGAGTAAACATCCACGGCGGTGAGGTATATTTATATTAATAAATCAGAGTATTTTTTGTTATAGAGAATAAATAGGAAAGCCTAAAATAGAGAATAAATAGGAAAGCCTAAAATAGAGAATAAATAGGAAAGCCTAAAATTACTCAGGCTCGACTACCTAACAATTCTCCCACTTGGAGACTGACTCAGTCATCCAAAAAATACATTCTCAAAGAAAATCTCTTCATCATCAACATCTTTACCGCACCGCAAAATATGTTGCAACAACTACAGAAGACCAACCGAGGTTTTACATAACCTCAGCTTCCCAACATCAACATATTTCGTCAACATGTCTGCCGGGTTATTTGCACCCTCTATCTTCTCCAAGCACATATCACCATCCTCCACTGCCCTGCGAGTGAAATAGTATCGCCATCTGATGTGCTTTGTCTTAGAATGATAGACTGGATTTTTCACCAACTGTATGGCACTATGGCTATCTGAGGAAAGAATCTTCTTGCTCTGTTTCTTGCCCAATTCCTCAAGATAATATCCCATCCATATCATCTCTTTCCCATCTTCAACTATTGCCACATACTCAGCTTCAGTAGATGAAAGAGAAACACACTTCTGAAGCTTGGACATCCAACTCACTGTTGTTCCACCTATGGTGTAAATGTACCCGGATGTACCCTTGCTCGAGTCAACATCCCCACTAAGATAAGCATCCACAAAACCCTATAGAGTCACCTTGCCTTTGCAAAAACAAAGTGAAGTACTGGATGTACCTCTCAGATATCTCAGAAGCCATTTCACAACTACCCAATGCTCTTTCCCAGGATTCGCCATGTACCTGCTAACAACTCCAACTGCATATGCTATATCAGGTCTAGTGCAGACCATAGCATACATCAAACTACAAACTTCTGAAGCATATGGAACAAGTGCCATGTGATCACGCTCCTCGGCAGTCTTGGGTGACTGCTCCTTTGACAATTTAAAGTGATTTGCCAATGGAGTAGTCTTGGGTTTAGCATTATTAACCCTGAATCTGCTCAGCAGCTTCTCAATGTACAACTCCTGAGATAGATTTAAAGTGCCAGCAGATCTATCCCGAGAAAACATCATCCCCAAAATCTGTTTTGCTGGACCAAAATCTTTCATCTCAAATGCTGCAGACAACCTTGTCTTCAGATTGTTAATCTCCCTCATACTAGATCCTGCAATCAACATATAATACACATACAAGAGTAGAAAGACATATGAATCAGTGTATTTCTTGAAGTAACAACAAGGATCCTTTTCAGCTTTACAGAATCCACTCTTGGTCATGAAGGTGCCAAACTTCTTGTACCACTGCATTGGTGGTTGCTTTAGTCCATACAAGCTTGCACACCATGTGTTCCTTGCATGGAACCACAAATCCTTCTGGTTGCTGCATATAGATATCTTTGTCCAGATCTCCATATAAAAACACTATTTTTACATCCATTTACTCTAGATGCAAATTCTCTGATGCAACAACTCTAAGCAAAATTCGAATAGAGGTTAACTTCACAACATGAGAGAATATTTGAGCATAATCAATACCATTCCTTTGTGAATATCCTTTAACCACTAAACGAGCCTTGAACCTTCTTTTCCATCTGGTTCAGTCTTGATTCTGAACACCCACTTATTCAGCAGAGCTCTCTTCCCTACAGGTAGCTCAGTCAACACCCATGTGTCGTTCTTCTCAAGAGAACTCATCTCATTATCCATGGCTTCCTCCCACTTGATCGAATCCTCCACCTGTAGGGCCTCATCAAAAGACTCTGGTTCCCCCTCATAAGCCAACAATAGATAGTGTAATGAAGGTGAATACCTATCTGGTGCCCTGATGGATCTGGATGATCTCTGTAACACCTTCTCAGGTGTAACTTGCTTCACTTTAGATTCTTTAGTAGGAGTTGGTTGAGTATCTACTTCGACATCTCTGGGGTTACTCTTCTCCTACTCAACCTCAACTCCCACATGCTTTGTAATCTCTAGAACCTTCTGCTCTCTGTCCTTGTACATGACATACTCATCAAATGTTACGTCACAATGGCTCTGGATCTTTCTATTCTTGTCATCCCAAAACCTGTAAACAACCAAATCAGAACCATATCCTATGAAGTAACACTTCACAGCCTTGGCATCAACCTTGTCTCTCTTTTATGGATCAATATGAACATAAGCAGTGCAACCAAAAGTCCTCAAGTGTGAGTACTTGAGTTCTTTTCCTGTACACACCTCCTCTGGAATCTTGAACCCTAAAGGAACTGATGGTCCCCTGTTGATCAAGTATGCAGATGTGCTCACAGAATCCACCAAAAGTGTTTTGGGCAGCCCACAGTGTATCCTCATACTCCTTGCATGCTCATTCAATGTTCTGTTCATCCTCTCAGCAATTCCATTCCGCCTTGCCTTACCAGGAACTGTTCTCATCAATCTATTTCCCTCAGCTCCACAGAATGCCTTGAACTCTGATTTGTCATACTCTTCTCAATTGTCAGACCTTAGGCATTTGACTTTCAAACCGATCTGATTCTCAACTTCAGCTTTCCACTTCTTGAAAGTTGCAAACACATCTGACTTATTCTTCAAGAAGTAAACCCATACCTTCCTGCTAAAATCATCAATGAAGGTAACATAGAATCTGGATCCTCTAAGTGATGATACTGGAGATGGTCCCCAAAAATCTGTATGGACCATTTCCAACTGCACTTTATTTGGCTCTCTAGGAATATTTGTGAAGCTTACTCTTTTCTGTTTGCCCATAACAGAGCTCTCGCAAAGACCCATATCAACAGACTTCAGACCCTCTAATGCTCCTTTTGCAACCAACATCTTCATTCCTTTAACACTCATATGTCCAAGTTTCTTGTGCCACAGACATGAATCGGAAGCACATTCAGCAACAGTGGCCATGTTTATACACTCTGCAGTGGTGTACAAGGTTCTATATTTTGTGCCACGAGCTACTACCATAGCACCTTTCACGATCTTCCACGAACCTTTCCCAAACTCTACTACATATCCCATTCTATCAAAATGACCAACATATCAGATTTTCCTTGATCCCAGGAATATATCTGACATCCTCCAATGTCCACTGGTTTCCCGAGGTGGTCTTTATGCAAACATTCCCCTTTCCTTCAATCTCTAAGGCTTTATTGTCAGCAAGATATACTTTTCCAAAATTTCCAGATTTGAAATATTGAAACAACTCCTTGCTTGGAGACGAATGGAAAGATGTACCAGAATCCAAAATCCATGATTCGACCGGGCTTTTCACACTAAGGTATAGAGCATCTCCAATGTCCTCTGATGAATTTACAGAATCATTGTAATCTCAAAATTTCTGATTCTGTTTCTTCTTTGGCTTTGTAGAGTTTGTCCGAAAGTGTCTTTTTTCTCCACAATTCCAACAAGTCACGTTTGATCTGTTCAGGGATTTTCCTTGACTCTTTGATTTTGATCGACCATGTTGATTTTGGCCTTTCGTCTTACTTCTCACCTTCGATTAACGCTGAGAGCACTGCCCGATGAATCTCCCACGTCTTTGTTGCGAATACTTTCGCTAAGAACAACATCACAGATTTCATCAAACTTCAGTTTCTCAGATCCACGGGAACTGCTAATCGCAGCAACAACAGTATCCCAGGACTCGGGCAGAGATGACATCAAAATGAAAGCCTTAATTTCATATTCGAAATTAATATCCACATAATTGAGTTGACTCACAATCATATTGAACTCGTTTATATGATCAGAAACGGATCCATTCTCAGACATCTGTAAATTGAACAATATACGCATCAAATATACCTTGTTCATAGCCGATGGTTTTTCATACATGTTTAACAGTGCCTTCAACAGACGGACGTAGTCTTCTCCTTCACGATGTTGAACGCCACGTTTCCTAACAAAGTCAACCGTATCAACTATAGAGCCTGGCGATCCTTGAGTTTCCACTTCTCCTCCGTCATGGATTCCGGCTTTACCCAGTCAACGGTTCGTGAAGATCTTTCTGGTACAGATAATCTTCAATCTGCATCTTCTAGAAACTGAAATCGGATCCATCAAACTTCTCGATTCCAAGCTTCCAACTATCCATCTTCAGTTATCGTGTTGAATCTCCTTAGCTCTGATACCAGTTGTTAGGATCGAATTCACGCACTCACACTAGATGAATAAAGAACACAAGAACTTTCAAGATAAAGAGATGAGATCTAGAGAGAGAAAGAGAAAACCCAATATTTCGTGGTAACACCCCGTGAGTAAACTTCCACGGCGGTGAGGTATATTTATATTAATAAATCAGAGTATTTTTGGTTACAGAGAATAAATAGGAAAGCCTAAAATAGAGAATAAATAGGAAAGTCTAAAATTAATCAGGCTCCACTACCTAAGAAAATGTATATCTAAATGTCATATTACGTGAAGTAGAGTGTTAGTCATGATTCTTGTTGGGTTACATCATTGAGTAAGGTTATGGGGTTTTGATTGGTCATTGCACTTGGTGACTTGATAGGGGTTCATGGGTTATTGTCTTGATTTGCTATAATGAAGTGTACTCTTATTCATGCTTATTGTTAATATGATTTGGATGTAGAGTTACTTGAATATGTATCTACTTATATAGTAGGAATGTTTAATTTAACTAAAATTGATGTCGTGGTATAGTGATGAGTATGCCTATGACTTAATAAATGTGTAATATTGATTGGTATGGTATTGTTGAATAGGCATAAAGGTTTTAAATGAAAAATGCATACTTATTCAAATGTCCTTTTCTTAGCATATTTTATCAATGTATGTGCATATTGTCTCATACTTAGTACAAGTGGCGTACTAACCCCATTTCTTTATTTCCCCCCAACATATTAGGTTCCAGTCGTTGAAGACTCATTTGAGAAGACTTGAAGAAGACTTGTATATTCTCTACCATCCAAGTGGGTAGGTCCTCACTTTCCGAGGGCGATGCCAATATCTCTCTTATGATGTTGCTTTGTTTTCCTAAGACTCTTATGTTCATTCTATTTTCATTTTGAATACGATTTGTATAAGCCTATATGTGGCTTTTGTAGGGATATGCCCGAATTGCAATGATCGTTTAGATGGTATGAGACGAAACAATCATTAAGACTATGTTCTATCTTATTGATATATGTGCAATAAAAGTTGAAGTCTATTTAACGTTCCTATACGAAGGCTCTAGGTATACTCGGTACGTATATTATGTGTATGTGGAGTTCTATGTAAACCTCCAAATAGAAGTAATTTAAAAGTTTTAGAATTTCTGCTAAATTCGACTTATGAATGTGATGATGAAAGCTAAGAGGCTAGTCTTAGTTGTCAAAGAGGACAACAATGTCGGTTATGTCTAGGGGGTAAACCGGGATGTTACACGATCATCATTCCCATACATATGATAATTTAAGAGTTGAAGTGGACATTGGTTAATCATGCAGTTGGATGGAAATCCACTTTAGATTGAGTACATTATAATCAATTTATCATGATTAATCCTTTGAAAACGTTTTGAGAAAGAACACGTGGCTAGATTGAAGAAGAAATAACTTGATCATGAACTTGCATTGAAAACATTGATAGGAAGTCTCTGGGTGAAAGGTTATCTAGAGATGAAGGATCACCATACCTTAATCTAAAAGAAACCTATACAATTTGATGAAAAATCCATGGAAATCCAAGCTCCAAGTTGTTCTTGAGATTCACCTTAAATGGAGGTTCTTAGAAAGAGATTGGTTTGGGAGGGAAGTCTAATCTTTGTGAATTGAATTGGGAATGGGGTTGTCACGTTTTTGCTCACTTAAATACACCAAAAAATAACATAATAAACCAACTAGATACAGGTTAGCACATGGGGTGTATTTCCAATTTGTCGCATCCAGGGATAGCCCCTAAACATAACCAACATATTCGTCCTATTTGAGGAATAAGACTAGCCTCTTAGCATACATCATTACATTTATAGGTCAAATTTAGCAGAAATTTGAAACTTTTTCATTAGTAAACATAGACCCTTCGTATAGGAATATTACATAGTCTTCTACTTTTATTGCACACACACACACACACACATTATATATATATATATATATATATATATATATATATATATAAAGATAACATAGTCATAATAGTCGTCTCATCTCATACCCATCTAATAAGAGTTCAAGAACTTGGGTATAACCCATATATCTAATAAGAATGGTTCATAGGCTATAAAATATTCCATACTAAATGAAAAGTAAAGAACATAATAGAATTAAACTCAAAACAACTCCATTAGCGAGATAGTGACATCGCCCTAAGAACGTCAGCACCTACCCTACTTGGATAAATAAAAGATCAAAGCCTCATTCAAGTCTTCCTCGTAATCACATAAACGACCGGAACCTAAAATGTTGGGGAAAATAAAGAAATGGGTTAGTACGCCATTTGTACTAATCATGAGACCATATGCACATATACTTTAAAATCATGTCAAGAAAAAGGGACATTTCATAAAAGGTATTCAATTTACTTTGAAAAAACTTATGCATATTCAATAAGAAATATTCATAAAGTCATAAGCATGTGCATTACTAGACCAACATCATCAAATTAGTCAAGTCAAAATGCATATAATGTAATTAGACTTATAGTCAAAGTAACTCTACGGTCAAGTCATAACCACGACTAACATGAATATGATTTCATTATAACGTAACGAAAATAAGACACTTACACGTAACCCCTATAAAGTCAAAAAGTATGACCAATCAAAGCGCCATAACCTTAATCAATCAAGTAACCCAACGAGAATCATGACTAACTTCCTACTTCATATAGCATAGCATTTAGGAGTGCATACCATTATACTTTAACAATGTAGACGAACACATATTCATAAGTGACACAAATCAACATATAATACCAACAATGTGCAAGTTCATCATATACATATCATGTATCATTATAAGCACATTCATGCATAGTAACAACCCCCTAAAGTTCCCTTTAAGGTAGACAAATGCAAGGCATAGGTAGAGTCCCATACTCCTGCCTAGGCTAAGTCAACCTCTCAAGTAACTTTAGTTAGTTTATATATCATTCATTTATTTTCTTTTTGTGGGAACACTTGTGGAATCCGTTGTTGTAAAACCTTTCACCGAAGGAAGGTGGTCTATCGGCCAAAGTAAAACAAAATATAAACATAGCTTTCTAGGGTGATCCACTATCTAGTATTCCTATAGGGGAAACATAGTTCAAGAACAAAGAACTAGGCATAATCCCTCTATATACCATTTGGACATTCAGGCCTCCTCTCCTCGGAATCCAACGGATAAGTATCTTTTATAGGGGAGTCAACACCATATGTGGATCTAAAGGGTGAATCTTCCTCAAAGGGAAGTGACCACCTCCATATGTCAAGTTCACTCGATGCTATGTTAAGTCCCTTTATGAAATGTCTTTAATATTTCTTTTTATCATCATAGCTTATTGTAGGTCATAGGGTCTAACCGTTTTATAAACATCATTACCATTATCAAAGCTGAATAAGAATTGCATGAGTAAAATCCTTTCATTACAATTCACATAAGTGAGTTTAGAATAATTGCATATCACTTCATGTTAAGGCACATTGGTAAATAATTCACCATCCTTATAAGATTTAAATCTTAAGATAACACCTCATAAATCATAGTTAAGAAATTTCAATTCAACATAATACCATCCTATCAATACTAATACAGGGCATACTCAAATACAACATCCTGACATAATCATAATTAACTGTAATTTTTCGTAAAAAATAGGGATCATAAGACTTACCAAGTCCTCTTCATAATTCATCATGAAGGTCTTACCACAACCCTAAATTAAACACAATTTGGGTATACGTAATAATAAACCAATAAACAACATGATAACAAGGCTAGAAGAATCACTACATCACAATTCAATACTAGATCAAAGCTTAAAATATGACACTTAGGTTAATCACAACATGCTTCATAATGTAGATCATCTTCTTACAAACTAGCAAGACAGACTACTAATCACCCTAATTAAATCATGATTTTTTCAAAAACATCACTTAGTAGTAATTCAACCAATAACAAGGTCAATTGAACTAATACACCTAATTCATATCAAGATAAAAACCTAGGGTTAAGGATTAAGGCTCATCTTATACAAACTAAACCAAACAATCAAGATATATCAGAATTAGGTTAGAATACATGGTAATATATTTAAAATATCCAAAAAAATCAATTCATTACATCAATTTCGTATTGGATGAAAAGCCACTTGAAAACTCAATTTCAGGAAATCGATTTGATGGAACTCTTTGAGGAAAGAGGTCTCAAAGGTGAATTAGCTCCAATAAATTATTAATTGATGAATATTAATACATTAAAAACTCCACTAGCTTTGTCTTTTGTGGTGTCTTCCTATAGAGTATGAAAGAAGACAGAACAAAGAGAGTTTTGTTTTGCGAATTGTTATTAGTCTAATGGGGTTAGGGTTTTTATATGGGGGCTAATTAACTTGATTAGGATTCCCTAACTCCTAAATAACCACTTATACCTTTAATTAATTTTTTGGAACTAGTTAAACACATGCAAAAAATTACAGGCCCAATTGATGAGACCATGATCGATGGATTGTTGGTCTATCGACGGCCAATCCCTCCCTCCGTGCTGCATATCCGTAGTCTTGGTCAGAGGCTATGCTTATGATGCCTTCCAATTATTTTTCTAAGTTTTGGTTGATTTATGGCATCGACACCCCATCGATGAACACACGCGCCGTCGATGCCCTTTCGTGGGTGCACACTCCCCCGATGTTTGACTCAAACGCAACGGTCCTCCACAAGGGACCTTAGTTTGTACTTGGGGAGTCGTACCCGGAAGTTTCGACTATAAATCAAATTAATCACATTTTAGACACCCTTTCACCATTTTTCATCATTTTTTGACTTCTCAAAGCTATTCATATAGGCTAAGGCACGCTAGTACCTCTTTGAACTACTTTCTAGCACGTCATGGATATTCTTGGACGTTTTGGTTTCTAGACCTCCTAAATGATTTAAATTCAATGAAATGGACCTTAAAACAGTGTTTAGACGTTATGAAACTTATGTTATGCTCTAGAACACGTCTTGGATTTTTGAAGTGTTACATTATCCCACCCCTTAGGAACATTCATCCCCGAATGACACTAAAATCTTTTCAAGGAAGGAATAGACTCAAGAATAGCAACCCAACCAATCAAAAATACATGACAACATCTATGATATAAATCACACAAGGAAATTCAAAACATCAATCACAACACATATGGCTCAAAATCACATTTTGAGGAATTTTCCTTCTCATAACAACTTCATGAGCTCAAGATATCATTTATGAGTCAATTATTGCATATCTTAACTTATCAGCATGCTACATATTATTTCATAAACACTCCCATATCAAAATGCAAACTATGACTCAAAACAAGAAGAATTGCAATTTTTCAAGTGAAAATGCACATTCACTGTAATTTCGCTATAACTATATAAAAATGCATATTTTTGCATAACTTCTCCAAAATCAAAGCAACTTCAATTTTAGTCATTAGTTTCATTCTTAGTAAGAACGACTAATCTTAGTTATGAAATAGATGAAGGTAACGGGACTTCATGTCGGCCTCAGCCTCCCATTTTGCACCCTCAACTAGGTGATTCTTCCATAACACCTTTACGGAAGCCACCTCTTAATATCTTAACTTCTTTACTCGCCTATCCAGGATTTGAACCGAAACTTCCTCATAAAAGAGGTTATCCTTTACACCAACACCCTCAATAGGAATAATAAATTTGGGATCTTAGATACACTTCTTAAGCATTAAAATATGTAAAATCAGATGAATCGTAACCAATTCACTAGGCAAATTTAGATCATAAGAAACCTTGCAAACCCTTTTCAAGATTTCATAGGTATGTGGATGACTTAACTTCCCGTTCTTGCCGAATGTAACCACCCATTTCATAGGTGAAATTTTCAAATACACTGTATCTCCTTCTCCTATGATTGGCGTAAGACTTTTGCCGACTATAGGCCACTTGCAAGAGATTCTGTGTAATATGGAATTTGTCCGAAGCCTTATAAATCAAATAGGGACAAAGAAGAGAAGGTTCACCCACTTAAAACCATCAAATGGGAGACCTACACCTCCTACCATACAAATCTTCATAAGGAGCCATGGATATGGATGAATGAAAACTATTACTATAAGCAAACCCCACCAAAGGAAAATTCTTATCCCAATTTCCCTTGTAATCAATAATACAAACTCTAAGCACATCCTCAAGGGTTTAAATAGTACGCTCTGCTTGACCATCATTTTGGGGATAAAAGCAATACTTAGCTTCACCTTAGTACCCAACACTTTTAGGAATGACCTCCGAACCCTAGATGTGAATTCTGCACCCTAATTTAATATGATGGATAACAGAATACGAAGGCGACACACAATCTTATCTATGAAGATCCTTGCATAATCTTCTTTCGAATAAGAAGACTTGACGGGAATAAAATGAGCGGACTTGGTAAGCATATCCATAGTCACCCATATAAAGTCATATTGTTTTTGATTCCGAGGCAACCATACTACAAAATCTATCTTAATGTCTTATCACTTCAAAGTAGGAACTCAGATTTCTTGTAGCAAGCCACCCGACTTTTCATGCTCGGCTTTCACTTGGGTGCAATTTGGACACTTAGCAACAAACTTTGTTATGTCCTTTTTGAAACCTTCCCACCAAAATACTAGCAACAAACTTTGTTATGTCCTTTTTGAAACCTTCCCACCAAAATACATCCCTAAGGTCATTGTAAATTTTTGTCGAACGTGGATGAATGGAGTAACGGGACCCATCATCTTTATAAAAAATTTGACTCCTCAAACCATTTATATTGGGAATACACGACCTCCCTTGGTACCTTAAAACACCATCCCCTGCTAAGGAGAATGAATCATTGAGTTTACGAAGAACCGACTCCTTTAACTCCATCAATGCTTGGCCAAGATGTTGTTTGGAGTTCACCTTAACCCCCCAAAGATGACTATGAATTATGACATACCACCACCCCACCTGTGCGAGAATCTTTGATCCGAACCCCTAAACGAGCCAACCTATGAACATCTTTTACTAGATTTCTTTTGGCTTCCTCAACATGGGAAACACTTCCCATGGACAAATGACTCAAAGCATCCGCTACTACATTACGCTTGACGGAATAATAGAGGACACTCATGGCATAGTCTTTCAAAAACATCAACCATCTTCTTTGCGCAGATTCAACTCTTTTTGTGTGAACACATATTGAAGACTTTTATGGTCCGTATCACATCCACATGGACCCTATACAAATAATGGCTCCAAATCTTTAAAGCAAAAAAGAAGTGCCTCTAATTCAACATCATGAGTCGGAATATTTCTCTCATGCAGCTGGAGTTGCCTACAGGAATAGGCTATAAGCATCCCGTGTTGCATGAGAAAATGCCTCAACCTGACTTGGGATGCATCACAATATACCATAAACCCTTTGTACCCTCTGTTAGGGTCAATACCGGAGGGGAAGTAAGTCTATCCTTCAACATTTGAAAGCTCTTCTCGCATGTCTCCGACCATTCAAACTTCTTACTCTTGTGGATCAAAATAGTAAAGGAGATGAAATTGACACAAAACCATCCACAAACCACTGGTAATAACTCGCTAGACCCAAGAAAATCCTAATGTCAGTTAGAGTCAATGGTCTTGAACAATTCTTGACAGCCTCGGTTTTCCTTGGATCCACCTCAACTCCCTCACTAGAGATGATATGACCAAGAAATTCCACCGACCTCAACAAAAACTCACATTTACGATACTTGGGAAATAAAAAATTCTCCTAAAGTACTTGTAACACCACCCTCAAAAGGTTCATGTTCTGACTCTCATTCTTTGAATATACCAAGATTTCGTCAATGAAGACAATGAATACTGAATCTAGGAAACTTCAAAACACCCTATTTATGAGATCCATAAAAGTCGTCGGGGGCATTCGTGAGATTAAAAGACATTACTATGAACTCATAGTGACCATACCTAGTCCAAAATGTCGTATTTGGTATATCCTCACCTCTCACCCTAAGTTGGTGATACACCAATCGCAAGTCAATCTTAGAAAAGTAGCTTTCCCTTCGAGTTAATAAAAAAAGTCATCAATCCGAGAAAGAGGATACTTGTTTTTAATAGTGACTTTATCGAGATGACAGTAATCAATGCACATCCTAAGGGACCCATCCTTCTTTTTCACAAATAAAACCGGGGCACCCCATGGAGAAAGACTAGGTCAAATAAACCCTTGCCTAGTAAATCCTTGATTGAGCCTTAAACTCTTTCAATTCGGCCGGATTTATCCGATAAGGAGGAATTAAATGGGATTTTTATCCGGAAACAAGTCGATACCAAAGTCAGTTTCCTGCTAGGGAGGAATACCAGGAATATCATTAGGAAAGACCTCAATAAATTTCCTCACTACGGGGACCGACTCAATGTGTGGAATTTCGGAGTCTAAATCTTGGACCCTTACTATATTAATATAAACAACCTTTAGAGATAATATGACCTCTAGGAACAGAATTTCCTCTCTTCCACTCTAAGATGATCTCATTTTGAAGGTTGAACTTAACCACCCTTTTTCTACAATCTATAGAGGCAAAATAAGCATGCAACCAATCCATACTCTATATGACATCAAAATCAAACATATCATGTTATCCTAGTTCAACACAAGTAACATCATTGGTAAAATTTTAGGACAATTCACAAATACTCTTTTTGCACCAACAAACTCACCCACCGGGGTAGACACCACAAAAGGTTCATTTAGAAAGTCGCGTAATATTTCAAACTTCTTATCTATCAAGGGAGTAGCAAAAGATAATGTAGCACCTGAATCAATTAAAGCATATACATCAATAGAAAATACTTGTAACATACAAGTCACCACGTCGGGAGAAGTCACTTGCTCACCTCTCGAGCGGAGGGTATATAAGCGGTTTTTTCTTTGGAGCCTCATTAGAACCACTAGATAGAATTTACAACTAAACTTGTATCACATTAGATCAATACCTAACCTTGTGTCCACTTTGCCACAACCAAAGAAAATTCCCCTTCCAACTAGACATTCACCAAGATGACCCTTTCTACACTTGGCACAAGTTGGCTTCTTAGTTGGTGAACTAGTACCCTTTAACTTTTTAGGCTTAGGTTTAGACACCGTATCATCAAAAGCCTTAGGGAACTTTGAAGGAACTTAAGTACACACCCTTTTCTTGAACCTAGGCTTGTCTTGAATCTCAAGCCTACTTTTTGAAGAACCACCATCAAAGGATATTTCCCTCTTGGCATATCTACTACTCCTTTTAGCCCTTGAATCTTCCACTTGTTGAGCAAGAACCATGAGACGATCAATGGTCATATTGTAATGTAGCATAGACGAATGAAACTCATTTTGCAAGTCATCGGACACTCTCGTCACAAAGAGGTTAATTTCATCTCTAGGGTCAGAAACCAAAAAGGGGGAACATTTTGACAATTTAATGAATTTCAAAGAGTATTCAACACCACTCATACCTCCTTGATGAAGGTTGATGAACTCCACCACATTTACTTCCCTCTTCTCCATTGTAAAGAAACTACCAAGAAATGCCTTCTTTAGCACTTCCCAAGTCATCGGTCCACACTTTAATTACCTATTTTCCATCCATTGGACATATCAAGTTTGGTCCACATCATTGAGTTGGTAAGTGGATAATTCTGACTTCTAACTAGTAGACAACCCCATATCATATATAATCTAGTAGATCTCATCAATAAGATCATAGGGGTCTTCTTCCACCTTGGACCCATAAAAAGTAGGAGGATTCATCCTAATGACGTCCCTTAGACGAGATTCCATTGTAGAAACTTATTGATTTGCCCTTGGTACAACCTCCCATTAACTTGGGCTATCATGGCCTTGTCATGAGTAATGTCGGCTTGTTCACGGGTAGTGATGTCTTGGTCCATTTGCACAAGAGCAGCCCTTATGTTCTCATCCGTCAGAGGAGGAGTATTCATCGGAGCTTGGTCATCACTCACCCTTCCTCAAGAGGAGAAACTTGATCACCACGGGGAGGAACTCCCGCATTGTGAATCTCTTCTTCAAGTCTTTTTGCCGCATTTATTTGAGTATTCATTTCCCTATAATCACAATAATAGGATTAGATGCAAAAGCACATAGATCTAACATATTCAAAGGCATGATATTGTACTTCTATGAAAGTGAGTGTTTCCTAAGCATCACGTAGGTTCCTATCTATAAGTATGGCGCGCTTCCGAATTATGAATATGAACTTACATAGACGTGGTTGAGAGAGACATTGATTTCGAAGATAATTCAACTTCATTCTTTGATACAAAGTTTGTCACATCCGAGAATACCCCATAAATATAACCGGGCATCGTCGTCCTCTCTGAGAACTAAGACGAGACTCTTAGCTTACATCATTACATTGATAGGTCAAATTTAGTGGAAATTTAAAACTTCTTCATCATATCTACTCGGAGGTTTCTATAGACCTCTACATAAAAATAGTATATATATATATATCGAGTATACATTGACACTTCATATAGGAAAATTAATTAGTCTTCTACTTTTATTGCATTGATTTTAATATAAAAGATAACTTATTCATAAAAGTCGTCTCATCTCATACCCATCTAATAAGAGTGTAACAACTTGGGCATAACCCATACATCAAATAAAAAATGCCTCACATGGGTTATAAAATATTCCATACTAAATGAAAATGAAAGAACATAATAGTCTTAAACTCAAAGCAACTTCATAAGCTAGATAGTGGCCTTGCCCTCGAAAAGTGAGGACCTATCCTACTTGGATAAATAAGAGATACAAGCCTTCTTCAAGTCTTGCTCGAAAGGACTTCAACGACCGGAACATAAAATGTTGGGGAAAAGGAAGAAATGGGGTTAGTACAAGTACTAACCACTTGTACTAAGTGTGAGACCATATGCACATATACGTTAAAATCATGTTAAGAAAAAGGGACAGTTCAGTAAAGTTATGCAATTTACTTTGAAAACACTTCTTCTTATTTAACAAGGCCATACCAAATAAATATGGCATATTCATGAAGTCATAATCATGTACATCACAATATTAACAACATAAAATCAGTCACGTCAACATGCATATCACGTTCTAAAAAGTATAGTCAAAGTAACTCTACCATCATGTCATAACCACGACTAGCATGAATAAGAGTTCATTATAACATAACAAAAACAATACAATTACCCATAACCCATATCAAGTCAACAAGTTCAATGATAAAGCAAAGTCCCATGACCTAACTCAATCAAGTAACCTAACAATAATCATGACTAACTTCCTACTTCACATAGCATTGCACTTCGGAGTATATACCATCATACATTAACAATGAAGACCAACACATATTCATAAGTGACACCAATAAACATAGTATAAACAATGTGAAAGTTCATCAAATACATATCATGTATCATTATAAGCACATTCTTACATAATAACAACCTCCTAAAGTTCCCTTCAAGGAAAACAAGTTCAAGGCATAGGTAGAGTCGCATACCCCTACCTAGGCTAATTCCACCTCTCAAGTCACCTTAGTTAGATTATACTTCATTATTTCATTCTATTTTAGGAAACACTTGCCTTAACCGACATAGACCACAAGAGCTAAGTGTGGAATTTGGTGTTGTAAAATCTTACACCAAAGGAAAGTGGTCTACTGGCAAAAGTAAAAACAAACCTGAACGTAGCTTTCTAGGTAGATCCACTAGCTAGTCTTTCTATGGGGCCAACATAGTTCAAGAACTAAGAGATATGTATAATCCCTTTACATACCATTTGGCAATTGGGGACTTTTCTCATAGGAATCCAATGGATGATTATCGTTCATAGGGGAGTCAACACCATATGTGGAACTATAGGGTGAATCTTCCTCTATGTGAAGTCAACACCTCCCAATATCAAGTTCACATGATTCTAAGCTAAATCCCTTTATGAAATGTCTTAAATATCTCTTTTAATCGTAATAGGTTATGTAAGGTAATAGGCTCTAACCCCTGTATAAATATAATAATCATCATAGATCAATAACAATCGCATAAGTATAATCCTTTCATTAAAATTTACATAGGTGAAGTTAGTACATTTACATGCCACTTCACATTAAGGCACATTGGTAAATCATTCACCATCCTTGTAACATTTACATCTTAATATAACAGCTAACTAATCATAGTAAATACATTTGAATTTCACTTCATACTATCCTATCAATCCAAATACAAGGCATAATCCAATACATTATCATGACGTAATAATATTTAACTGTAATTTAAAGTAAAAAATAGGGATCATAAGACTTACTAAGTCTCCTAAAAATTTCATTATCAAGGTCTTACCACAACACTCAATTCAACCCGATTTGGGTGTACATAATCATAGGTAAATAACCAATAACCAATTCATTTAGAAGTAATTCAACCAATAACCAAGTCAATTGAACAAATACAACTTAATTCATATCAAGATCAAAACCTAGGGTTAAGGATTAAGGGTAATCTTTTACAAATTAAACCAAACTATCAAGATATATAATAATTTTGTTTGAATAAAAGTTAATATATTTATAATATCCAAAAGAAATCATAAGAAAATCGTTTCATATTATCAATTTTCTATTGGATGAAAACCCATTTGAAAGGTCAATATTTTGAAATCAATTTGATGGAAACCTTTGAGGAAAGAGGTCTAAAAGGTTAATTAGATTCCATACCTTGTAAATTGATGAATATTGATGGAAGAAATTGAATTTTTTCAGACCTTAAACCCTCCCCTATCTTGGTCATCAATGGTGTCTTCCTAAAGAGGGAGAAAGAAGAGAGAACGAAGTGAATTTTGTTTTGTGAGTTGTGATTAGTCTAATGTGGTTGGGGTCTTTATATTGGGGGGATGTTAATTAAATTAATTCGGATTATTTAACTCCTAAATAACCACTTAAGCCCTTTATTAATTATTTGGAACTAGTTAAGCACGTGCAAGAAATTACAGGCCCCATCAACGACCACGATCGACGGATTGTTGGTCTATTGAAGACCAATCCCTCCCTCCATGGTTCACATCCATATTCTTGTTCAGAGACTATGCCAATGAGACCCTCCAATTATTTGGCTAAGTGTTGGTCGATGTATGGAATAGACACCAAGTCAATCAACACACACCCCGCGGATGCCCTTTCGTGGGTGCACATTGCCCAGGCAAAATTTTTAACTACAAATGCAACGGTCCTCCTCAAGGGTCCTTTGTTGGTCCTTGGGGAGTCGTACCCAGACGTTTCGACTATGAATCAACTTAAACACGTGCTAGACACCCTTTCACCAATTTTCATAATTTTTTGACTTCTAAAAGCTAGTTAAATAGGCTAAGATACGCTAGTACATGCTTCAGCTACTTTCTGAATGTCATGGACGTTCTTGGACATTTTTGTTTCTAGACTTCCTAAATGGTTTATATTTATTAAAATGACCTTAAATCAATGTCTAGACCTTATTATACTTATTTTAGGGTCTAGAACACGTCTTTGAGTTTTGAAGTGTTAAACAATTCACCCCTTAATGAAGCAGCGTGCAAGCAGTGATATTGCAGGTTGCATCGACGGGCAAAGTCATCTGCGACTGCAACTGCTTCTTAGAAGTCTAATATCACACGTATAAGTGTTGAGAAAGTCTTCCCATTTATGTAGTGTCCATTGAATGATGATCCGTCAATTGCGATTCGTCAATTGACACTGCCAACGTAGTGTCTCGATAGCCTTTGGGTCCTCTTTTAGGGTCTCTTGCGGGGCCATTGGAGAGTCATACCTAGGAGTTTCCAACGTAAATACAAACTTTAACAAGTAAATGACTTTACACATCATTCTCACCCTAAACGGTTACTCACAATACGTCCAAACATGCTAGGCACACTCAAGACACAAACATAAACGTCTCAAGGGCTAACTTTCAAAAGTCTTTGACGTTCTTGGACGTTTGACCTCCAAAACTTATGAAACTTAATATACTACCTATAAACATCATTATTACTCATATAAGTAATTCGTAAGCCGATAAATCACGTATAAGCATATAAAAACATCTAAGGCCTCTTGATGAATAGTCGTCAAACATCTTGGCCGTCATTTGAAGTTTGACTTCTAAATCACATCAAATAACTCATGCATACATTTTAAAATTCTTAATTACCACGTTGACAAACTTATAGGTACATGTGAAGCTCTAGAAACCCTAACTCATTTTGGGGGTCTTACGAAATCCGGGACTAGGGAACATTCATCCTCGAATGGCACTTAGAACACTTTAAACACAACAAGGACTTCAATGAATCATAGAGCAGCTCACACATTCACAAGATCATCACATATATTTCAATGCACTAAACTTACAAGGAAAAAAACTCGAAACCATTTAGCACTCAATGCAACACAAGCAAGAAAAACTTTAGTCACTCACTCTTTAATGCATAAAAACGTAGGTTTTTCTCATGTTCATAGGAGGAACATTCTTCTCCTAATAATAACATGGTCTTTACATTTTAATTCATTAAGAGATCATCATGTAAGATCACACAGAGGCATATTCCAACAATATTTTAGAACCAAATAAGCACTCCTACTTCAACGCACATAGACTTGAGTTAATTGAAACAACAATGATCTTAATAAACATGCATCATTTAGATAAATTCTTACAATTTATAGGAACACACAAGGGCAATGGCCAAACATTCCTTCATTTTCCAAGAGTGACCAGAAAAATCTTGCTTTCCAAATCATGAGGTCACATAATTTTCAAGAGACTCATCACTTTCATTTCAAGGGGACTCTAGTTTTTCATTAATGGCTTAAAACACCACACATTGTAAGTGATTTCATACATAATTCTTACCTTATCTCATGAATTTAAATGCACAACTAGTATAACAAGATGCACAATCAACATGAGAAAACATGAACTTAGTCAAATATACTTTTTTATGCAAATTTAGAATCCTCATAACGTGCATAACGTAGTGTCTACTAAGACATATAGAATATGGAGAATATGCAACTCAAACTTTCATGCAATACTCCTATCATAAACAAGCTATTAGAAACTCTTTAGTCATAAGCTCAAATAAACATAGAAAGAACATGTAGAAATATCTACAACCTTATTAATCAGATCACCATCCCCCTCTAAGGATAGACCCAATTAAGAAAAACTTTGCTCAACTATCATCATTCCTCTAGACCCAAAACCCAAATGAAATCCATAACATTCAGAATAGTTCATACAACCCGATCACATAAGGTCTCAATTATAGCATCAACATTAGAGGTCACAAAACATTAGGGGAGCAATAGAGGAGAATTGTCCATAAGGACTCTTTCTTTTCAATAAACAATACAATAAGGTAACTTCTAGGTCAATCAAACCCACATCATCACCCCATCAAGAAAACCATGCTATCCTTACTTCTAGGACCAATCATATACAAAAGACTCCAACCCAAATAAGGCAACACATATTTAAGCCACATGCAAATTTAGATATTTACCACATTTTCAAAACATTTCAAGTCGAAACCATATCATAAGATTATCATCATCCAAAGACATATATTATCATGTCAATCCAAAAGAATCCTAATTTTAGCCATCAGAAAATCTAACATTCTTTAAATATATCAAGACATGCATTTCTCAACATAAAATTCTATTTCACATAATTCTCATATATAGTCACAAAGGACATCATATCATCAAACAATACCAAAGTTAACCCTTACACACACTCAAGACACCATAAAACCAATATAAGCATCAAAAATCACCTTTTCTCCCTCAAGCATAGAGTACCATCTCATCCAAACAATCACATCTAAAAGACTAGCGGACAAGAAAACATACAGAGAGATCTTATAGAGTTAGGTTCTATGACACATAATAAGGATGATGAAGAAGGCAAAACACTATCGTCCTATAGCCTCTAGGTAATAGATGTGTCGCGACTCACTATTGATGATCTAGACTCTACTAGATGTGGCAATATGAGACTTTTGGAATCTAAAAGCACTTTGTTAAACCCGATGATCTAATATCACGTTTGTCACAACCAAGGAGCACCCCCTAGAAGTAACATGTCATACTTGATCTCTCGGAGGCCTTATACAAGCCCATAGATATCATTCATAACATTGTCACAGTAAATTTAGCGGAAAATTTAAAACTCTTTTTAGCACATCATATGCTAGAACTTCACTTCATATATATAAAATATCATAAGTACATATGTAGACTCTAGTTTCTCTTCTCCATCATAGACTCAACATCATTAGAGTATATTAGGGACACGACCCTTAAAACATAATCATAACTACAATATTAAAAGACTTTATAGTAAAACACAACTTAGGAAATCCTTGAACTTAAGGATTCCTTTCCTTGAGCATGGAAATCATATATCAAGCTCCTCGCCATAAACACATACTTTAAGAATCCATAATCTACACTTCATTTAATAAGTACATGAGCATGGAGTTAGTACAAGATTGCATTAAGTTTGACAAGCACACAAAAACATGCATTTAAAAGGGACATTTTACTTGAAATCATATTTCATGCCTTTTTGAGAAAATCTTCATTAAAACATTATACAATAAACATAGTATTATTTAAGTACTTCATGTAGGAATATTTCATGGTCAAACATAATATATAATCATATAACTATTTTTGAATCATTTTAGAGTAAGCACCTCCATTATAGTAAGCATAATTACTCTTACAGCGAACTCTTTTATTCTTAATTCCTTAACCTTCAAAATAACATTCTACTGATAATTTGTGCAATGCATCACCTTAAGGCCACAACAAAATCATACATACATTCTACACAAGCCTATACCTACCATCATACAGGTATAGAACAATACCATACACAATCAAGTCAAGACCATAAGGACATTACAATGAACTATATTCACTTTTAACTTATACTAATTTTACTTCTTATATAACAATATGAGATCTTTATCACAATCCCAATCTATGTCTTCTAGTGCAATGTACATGTGAAACCCCATAACCTCACATGTACTTAGTAAACCTGTCATGAGACGACAAGTCTTAACTTCCAATTCATACATCAACATAGTAAGTGTAGGGAACTTCATCCAAACTATGCAAGACTTTCATCACATAATCAATAAGACCTAAATGACGCATATACAACAAGACCACTTCATATAGGCTCATATCATGCACTTAATAAGAACAAGTAGACGAATGCTACAAAGTCATGCATAAGGAACATTAAACATAGTCATACACATTAGAACACCTTCCTAGGTTATCCCTAAAGAGCCACTTGTGCAATACATAGGTGAAGTCCCATACCCCCACCTACACTAAGCAACTACCTTTACGTTATCCTAGTTAGGGTACTTACTTTACTTCCATTGTCCATTTTACTTTAGGGAAAGTATAACCTTAAACAACACTAAGATTATGGGTTCTACATGAATTTGGTGTTGCAGAGCCTTACATCAATGGAAGGTGCTTTACTTAGCTTAAGTAGAACATTAACACATGCTAACATATTAAGTGAAATCACTTGCTAGATCATATGTGACAAGCGTAGTTATGGAACTTTGAGGTATATATTGAAACACTCTATGCCAAATGGGGCATTGTTGTTAACCACTACGGAAACATCACTCTATTCCCATTGTGCTATGAGGCTAACCACCTCGTGAGGACTACGGTGACTTACCTTTCTCCAATGGTAAGGGACAACCCTCAAATTCAAGTTCTCTCGTTCCTAAGCTATGTTCCCTTTTATTAAAAAATCTTTTATTAACATTACTTTAAAAATTAGGCTTGGGAGAGCTAACTCCTCATATGTTTAGCTTATAGGTCATAGATGAGAGTTCATCAACCTAAATCATGTTTGAGAAACCCTTTCACATGGATAATAGCATATGTAAGTACCTATCTAGTTTAGGGTAAAGATGGCCACACCTTTAAAGGCCCCACCATTGACTAGATTATCATACATGTGTGTGTATATACATATGAGTAAACCTTTAACATAACACACTAAGTTCAAACATATTCATTCTTTACTTTATTCATAAATATAAGATATGTTCATCACTTAGCCATACATTCATATCCATAAACATAGATAACAAAATCTAGAAATTACCCTATCAAGTCACACATGTGCAATGCATAGACAAGGTCCCATACACTTACCCAAACTAGTACACCTACGAAGCCATCCTAATTAAGGGAATACATAACATGCTTCATGGACATAGACTTTACATGCATAGTAGTAGACACAAGTTCACATGAGAATATCTTTCATTAGAGTCCATGACTTATACTACTTTTAAGCATGAGTGTAAGTGTGTGTGTACATTGGTCAAAATGATCACTAATAGCTATGAACATCACATTGAGGCAGCCACCCTCTTAGACCACTATACCATTAAAGCATAGACAACACAACATCATTTAGAATAGGAGACAAGATAACTTTACATTACCCTTAATACTCCTAACCTTAGTTATTCACATTTTCACATAGGGGTATATAGGTAAAGGATCATTAACAATTTATATGAATTTAAGGCAGCACCTAGTCAAACCCCAACATTGTGATACCTATACTTGTAACATGAACAATTCAACATAGATCATAGCTAGAATATGGAAACTAGGCAAAGCTTCACATAGGATGATCATCACCAAAACACATTAATAGTATAATTGACTTCTTGTCAATGATTGCATCACATCTATAATTACAATAAATGTAAACAACACGACCATAAGTTTATTATACCACAAAATGCCATACAAAGCTTCATCAACTACCAATTCTATAAGAAAGTAAAAGAGATAGGCATTGCTACGACTTTCTTACCCTTTGATCATCCTTGATCAATTCTCCTTTGTCATGAAACATTAATATAAAAGGCCAGTTGCTAAATGTGCTTTAATCATAAAATAAACCATGCATAAGCAACTACAAGACCATGCTACAACCTAGTACGATACATCACCAATATACTAGAAAGTAGAGAGAAATAGATCATTGACCAATTTCACTCGCATTGATCATAAATCATATTCTATCAATAATATCAATCAAGGTCAGTAGATAAAGACATAATAACCTAGTCTAACTCATGATTCATCTCCCCTAGAAGTGAGATCACATTATGTACATACTTTATCAATCTAGAGTTAAGAAGAATGTAGATCAATCTTACTAAGATTCCCTTACTTTGATCTTGAATGATTCATACCCGCAATTAATCAATAACATCAATTTAAGTTAGTATCTACAGTTTTATAGACTTAAACGAATCCTTCAATCATGCATTACAGAGTCAGTCTTAATGTGAATGTCATACTTAACAATCAATAAGAAGTAGCAATCAAGTTCTTCAGCATCAATCCACATTGATCCTATATTACACAATATATCATAAATACACATATAATGCAGTATTTAAATAGACCATAACTTAAAGGAAATCCTACAATAATTGTCGAAAGATCGAGATTACTATGAACATGTAAAAGAGCATAGACTAGTCTCTTAAAACCATCATGCCTTGATCCACATGGATCTCTCATTAAAAATTAACCATCAGTATACAATATAAACATTAGATATAAGCAATTCAACATGGTAGGATGATAAATTAATCAATACAAACTCACGATCACAATGTCCATAGATAGGCTAATTGAAGAGTTGAAAGGGACTTGGGTTCCTAGTGAAATTGGATTGAAATCAACTTTAGATTCAGTAAATTATCATCAATTTATTATGATTAAGCCTTTGAAAACGTTTTCAGACAGAACCTATGTATAGATAGAAGAAGAAGAGATTTGATCATGAATATGCATTAAAAATATTGATAGGAACTCTCTAAGTGAAATGTTATATAGAGATGAAGGATCACCATAGCTTAATATAGATGAAAAACTCTAAAACATAATGAAGAACACATGGAAATCCAGTCTCCAAGATGTTCTTGAGCTTCACCTTAAATAGAGGTTCTTAGAGAGAGTTTAGTTTTGGAGGGGAAGTCTAATCTTTGTAAATTTAATTGGGAATGGGTTTGTCACGTTTTTGGTCACTTAAATACACCAAAAATAACCAAGATCTTGTAGGATTCCCAAGAAATTCTTCAATTTCTTCCGGAAACAGGTGATTAATCATCTGCTTCTCACGTTCCGTGAATAGCCGGTACATTGAGGAATATCCAGAAAGGCATTTTGGGAATCAGCCTTATTCTATCTCTTTTCGTTCTGTTTGAAGAAAAACAAAATAGGGTCAGGCTATCTCGTGGCATGAATTTCCAATCAACCCCATAGTGAAGCAGTGTGCAAGTGGTGAAGTTGCAGGTTGCATTGACGGGCAAAGTTTATGGGTCATTGTCTAGTTGACAAGCCATCATGTTGCTCCGTAGTATGCAACTACAACTACTTCATTAGAGGCTAAGATCACACGTCTATGTTTTTACCAATGCCTCCCATCGACGGGGCGTCGATTGAAGGACGAGTTGTAAGTTGGGGTTCGTCGATTGACACTGCCAAGGCAGTGTCTTGACAGCCTTTGGGTCCTCCTTAAGGTTATCTTGAGGGGACCTTGGGGAGTCGTACCCTGGTGTTTCCAAAGTAAATACAAAACTTCAAAATTCAAGGACCTTCCACATCAGTTTCACCAAAAACAATTACTCTAAACACGTTCAAACATTCTAGGCACACTTAAGACATATACATGTACGTCTCAAGGGCTAACTTTCAAACGTCTTGGACGTTTGACGTCCAAATATTATGAAACTTAAAATAATATCTATAAACATCATTATTACTCATATGATACTTCATAATCCAATTACACACATATCAACACAAAAAAACATCTATGGCCTCTTGGTGACTAGTCATCGAACGTCTTGGTCGTCCCTTGATGTTTGACTTCAAAATCACTTCAAATAACTCATGCATATTTGAAACACTTAATTAACATTTTGAAAATCTTATAGTCACATGTGAGGATCTAGAAACCCTAACACATTTTGGAGTCTTACATTTAAACCTTTTTCACATCTCTTTCTTCTAGTTTTCTAAGTTTGTACTAGTGATTTTGACTTAGGTAGTGTCTAGTTACCTTTCCAGTCTTAAATTTACTAAAACCTCATGATTTAAGGTCTAAATTATGTAGCTTATAGGTCAAACAGACAAGGAAAATACCAAATATCCTTGACATAAAAGATGTCGGAATTATTGATGGAGTCGAGTGACGGTAAGTATTGCTTCACTGTCGTTTGTGACAGAGAATTGAAAAATAGCTTGAAAATCAACAAAGTTGACTGACGGTTCTTAAGTTGACTGCCATCCCATACTGGTCGACCGTCATTTGCAACTCATATCTGGAAGTCAGTTAGCCAATCGGCGGTGTAGACTGATTGACCTTGAGTTGATTGACGGTCTACACTGGTCGACCGTCTTTCACGACTTTGGACCATAGAAAGAGTATACTGAAGAACCGTTAGTCGATTGATGGTTTGTAATTATTTTCGTCAATGGCACTTCCAACTTCCTAAAATCTACATTTTTGGTCTAATTTGGATACGAGTTGTTATTTTATCTTCCCCTTGGGACTATTCTTCCTCGGATGAAGACTAATCTAGTTGAAAGGGAGGGAGAGGGATGCAATCCTTGCCACTAAACACAGATTACTGAATTTTTGACACAACTGAGTTTAAAAACATGCAAATATGCTGAAAATGCAATTACAAATTGAGGTAGCATGATTCTACGACTGAATTCACGCATCAATGAATGAAAAATTGAATTGTAACTATTATTTCAAGCCGAAGTTGAATCAAATACAAAAAGGTGAGGACACTTGGTTTTCATGGCTGGTTATGCTTCAGAATTAGCTCCCTCTACGGACTGACTCCTCAACAAAACCTTGACTATAGAGAATTCTTTTTTCTCAACCATATAACATGACAGTCAAGAATCTTAATTGGTACATCATAATAATAAAGACTATCTTTCACAACAACTGTCTCTAATGAAGCTGTAGAGGCTGAATCACCTACACACTTCTTCAAAAGCGAGATGTGGAAGCTTAAGCACATTGTTTCTAGTTTTGCTGGACGCTCTAACTCATATGCCACCTTGCTAGCCCTTTTAAATATCTTTTAAGGACATCTCATCTCCCCCTTCATTTTGACACTTTAAAGAAAACCCAATCATCAACTTGGAACTGTAGCGCCCTTCTTTATAGATCAACAAAAAATTTCTGACGACTTTGGGTTGTCTTACGTGTACCTCTAATAAGTTGCACTTTCTCCCTAGAATAATGGACTAAATCTGGCCCTATCAAATTTGTTTCACCTACTTCAAACCAACTTTTGTAAGATCTACATCTACGCCAATATAGTGCCTCATATAGGCCATCTGGATGATTGAATGGTAGATGTTGTTGTGGGCGCTTTCAATAAGATTAAGGTGATCATCCCAACTACCCTTGAAATCGGTCACACAAGCTCTCAACATATACTCTACGGTATGAATGTTACGCTTTTCTTGTCCATTCATCTGCAAATGAAATATTGTTCTAAGGTTAAATTAAGTACCAAGACCTTTTCGAAATGACCTCCAAAAATTTGAGGTAAACTATGGACCTCTCTCTAAGATGATAGACAAAGGACCCCATGCAACCTCAAAATTTCATTCATGTATATCTTGACATAGTCCTTTGATGAATTTATAGTCTTTACCGCCAAAAAGCGAGAGCACATAGTCATTATGTCAATTATAACCCAAGGGAGTCATGTTGTCTGCGAGTACAAGGTAACCCTCCTAAGAAATTCATATTGATCACTTCCCACTTCCAAGTAGCAATGTCTATCTCGTGAGTCATACACCCAAGTTTTTGATGTTCTACCGTCACTTGCTGGAAATTGGGGACTTACTTAAAAAATCTACTATGTTCCTCTTTATGCAGTTCCACCAAAGTACTTCCCGCAGTTCACGCTACATCTTAGTGTCACCTGGAGGAATAGAATATCCAGAGTAATTGGATTCTGGAATAATATGTTGTCTCAACTCACCCACATCACGAACACACAATCTACCTGGTAGCGAAGTACACCTTTTTCCTTAACCTCTACTACAAAAGAAGATTCTTCCCAATTCTGAATTGTTATACCATTGTCTAATATTCTCTCAAGGCGAACTCCCAAGCGAGAAATCCTGTTAAGATACTTTACTAATTCATTCCTTTGTTCCACAACATGGGCTACACTACCCATAGATAATATGCTAAGACAATCTGCTACTATATTCACCTTACTATGATGGTGATCCACGCTCATATCATAATCGATAAGTAACTCAAGCATTCCCCTTTCGAGAAGATTCAAACTTTTCTAGGTGAAAACATATTGAAGGATTTTATGGTCAGTGAACAAATCTATATGATCATCATACAAGTATTGTCTCCAGATCTTGAGTGCAGACACCACTTTTGTGAGATCGAGGTAATGAGTTGGATAGATCTTCTCATGCACCTTAAGTTGTCTAGAAGCATAAGTTATAACGTTATCTCATAGCGTCAAAACATAATCTAGGACAACAATGGATGCATTACAATAGATCACATAACCATATAAACTCTCTAGTAGAGTCAATACATGAGTTGTAGTCAATCTAGTTTTCAATTCTACAAAGCTTTTCTGACAATCATCTAACCACTGAAACGGGACTCTATTGTTAGTCAACCTAGTCAATGGTGAGGCTATGGATGAAAATCCTTCCACGAACCTTCTATAATAAACCGCTAGACCTAAGTAACTTATGATCTTTGGTAGGATAGGTAGGTGTGAGTCATTGTCTCACTGCTTCTATATTCTACAAATCCACTTGAATCCCCTCACCAAATTCAATGTGACCAGTTAAATTAATAGAATGCAACCAGAACTAACATTTTCTAAACTTAGTGAATAATGTCGATCTTTGAGTGTCTATAGAACAAATTTCAAATGACTCACATATTTTTCCTCATTCCTATAGTAAATGTTGATATCATCAATACAGACGATAACGGACAAGTCCAATTCTGTTTGAACACTTTATTCATCAAATTTGTTAAAGTCGTAGGAGCATTATTTGGCCCAAACTACATAACTACAAATTCATAATGATCATACTGAGTTCTAAAGGTATTTTTCTTTTGGAGTTTCTCTAAACAGTAACCGCCACTATAAGACTAATTGATTATACAACGTCTCGCCCATGCTGCCAGAATTTTCCAATACTTGTTTGTCGCATAGGACACCCTCAACCTAGTGGATCCACTGGCTAAACTTACATGATCATCTAAAAAGTGTGACAGGTTAATACCCATGATGTCTACATGGTTTACATGTGTACTTGATTTATCTGAAGTCTCATTCCCATCTAAGTGCTTAATACTACTCCGACAACATAATTTAGCTCATACTTTTAATAAAACTTCCTTCATTTGGGTTGAGATAATTTATTGAACCCTTTAGCTTTAAGAAGCTGCTTTTTGAAACAATGTTACCTTGTTTAGTTCGAAAGTATTTTGGATCTTCTTAGTTCCCCTTTAACTTAAATGTGAAACATTTATCAACTTTTATGGAATCCTTAGTCCCCCTTACAACTTTGGAGTTGAACTCTTTCTCCTTACTTAGCTTGGAACTTTAATTCTTAGAAAATACTTAGTTCCTTTATAGCATTTGAGAACTTAACTCAACTCTTTTCACTTTGCTTGACTTGTAACTCGAGCAATAAATCAACGTTAAAACTATTGTTGAAGACTCTTAGAAAACATTAAGAACTCCCTTTGACCTATCTCTTAACTTTTAAACTTGACTCTTAACTTCTTTGACTTTGATCTTAGATTTCCCTAAGTGGTTTATGGATTCAAGGTTTCAATTTGAGTTCTTTAGATGTTTTCTAGGCATTTAGAAATCATTTGAAGTACTTACAATCATTGAAATATCTTAATGTACATCAGAAGGACTTAAAAGGGTTAACTATGAACACTTGATGAGAAAACGGTGGGTTGGTCGTAATGGTGGCGTGCTGCACCATTTTCAGTTGACTGAGGCCTAATTCTTGTGCACTGGTGGTGCGACGAACCAGTATTAGTTTACTAAGACCTGATTCTGACGCACTGGTTGTGCAACGCGCCAGGCCTTGGTTTACTAGAGGCAAATTTCTGGTGCACTGCATGTTCGCCGCGTCTTCTCCTAACCAGGTACGTCTTACAAATTTTTCAACTCATTTTCCATCTCCAAAGTCTCCAAAACTCCTTAAATTTTTCACTAAATGATTGGGACCGTTGGTACTATGAATATCAATCGAATTTGATTTAGAAAAACTCGAAGGAAGAAAAATCTAATCAGCAATGGCAGCCAACAATCCAAACAACAAGAATCATAACTTTCATTCAAGAACTTAACTTCTAACATGAAATCAATCCATAAATTCACTATAATGAAACAAATTGGTGTGTGGGTGATGTAACCAAAAAGAAAAGATCTGACATAACTTAAAGGTTTCATCCCCAACAAAATCCACATAATGATGCTTGGCCTTTTTTCTTCTTCTTCTCTTTTCTCCTTTTCTCTTCTATTTTCTCCCAAGCCCTAAGGGTTCTAGGTTTTTTAGAAAACTCATTTGCAACTTGGTTTTACCCAAAAATATAACCTTAAAATGAATGAGAAAAAACTAGGGTGAAAAGAGAACTTTGCCCTTAGTATAATCTATATTGGATTTTTGTCAGTTCAACAACCTAGTCTCCGAAAAGTATGTCTCCCTCATAAGATATCGGATTTGTGCAAACTCGACGGAATCAAAAAGATCTTCTCAAGGGATTTCCAACCATATAATGAAATTATCCAAACTCTTCTGATCTGGAAGTTATGGTCATTTACAAATAACAAAAACCCACTTTTCAAAGCTGTAAATTTTCCACATTTCCCTACTTATTTACAGAAATTATTTCTTAGTTTCTTAGCTATTCTTGATTATTCAAGTTACAAGATGTTACAATATCTCCCCCTTGGGACCATTCATCCTCGAAGGGTGGTAACATAATTTTAGCACTCAACAAATAAAAACAAGCAATAAGATGCTTATACATAGCCTTATAAAGTGCTAAGACGAGAATTTAGTATGTTGATTTGCATTCTCTATGTATTCAAACAGATACGGATATCTCTTCTTCATATCCACATCAGCTCCCCAAGTCGCTTCTTCAACGGTTTGGTTTCTCCAAAGGACCCTGATTGAAGCAACTTTCTTTGTCCTCAACTTGCGAACTTGACAATGCAAAATCTGAACTGGAATTTTTCATAGGCTAGGTTATCCTGAAACTCATAAGACACATTTCCCATTGTCTTAGAGATTTTATAAGGTCAAATATACCGGGGACTAAGTTTCCCCTTCTTAATAACCTCATAAGACCTTTCATGGGTGAAACCTTAAGACACTCCAAATAATCTCCCTCAAACTCTAATGGCCTTCTCCTAACATCTGTATAGGACTTTTGGCGACTCTGTGTCGTCTTCAACCTTTCTTTAATCATTTTCACCTTCTCCATAGCTTGGTGAACTAGATTTGGTCCTATTAACCCTGCTTCACACATATCGAACCACCCAATAGGAGATATGCATCTTCTCCCATAAAGAACTTCATATAAAGGTATTTGGATGCTCGAATGGTAACTATTGTTGTAAGAGAACCCAATAAGAGTTATGTGATCATCCCATCTTCCTTTAAAGTCGATCACACAAGCTCTCAACAGGTATTCTAAGGTCTTGAAAGTACGCTCTGGTTGTCCATCTGTCTGAGGATTAAAGGTAATTTCCAAATTCACCTTTGAACACAAACCTTTATGGAAAGATTTCCATATTTCTGCAGTAAAGTGCACCTCTATCTAAAACAATGGAGATGGAACTCCATGAAATCGTACCATTTCATGAAGGTACAACATAACATAATCCTCGGCATAATAGGTAATTTTTACAAACAAGAAATAGACTTACTATGGCATTTTGTTGATAATCACAAAAATAGAATCGTGTTTCCATCGAGATATTGTAAAGCTTGTTATGAAGTCCACATTTATCATCTCCCACTTCCATTCCAATATTTCTATATTATGATCTAAACCTTCAGACCTTTGGTTCTTCACTTTAAATTGATAAGAATTTGAACACTTGGCAACAAACTCAATGACATCCTTCTTCATACCTTCAAACCAATAAACCTTTCTCAAATGACGGTACATTTTGGTGGAACCCGAATGAATGAAATATCTAGAGTTATGAGCCTCCTCCAACATACTCTCTTGGAGTCCATCTACATTAGGTACAGATAATATGCCTTGGTACTTCACCACACCACCTCCCCATTATTTAAAAGCCAATATTCTTTACCTATGGACACTTGCCTTCAAATAAAGAAAAATAGGGTCTTTGTCTTTATTCTCTTTCCCTCTGACATGAATGATAATTCATCCCCATTTGTCACTACTATGCAACCTTTTGTGGAATCCATAAGTCTGACTCCTCAACGTGTGAGTTTGTGTACATCTTTAGCTAACTCCCCATTTTATCTCTCAATATGGGAAGTAATTCCCATGGAAAACTTGCTTAAGGCATCAACAACCACATTAGCCTTTCCCGGGTAGTAAAGAATACTCATGTCAAAGTCCTTGAGTAACTCCAACCACCTTCTCTATTTGAGGGTGAGTTCTTTCTCAATGAACATATGTTGGAGGCTTTTGTGATCAGTGAAAATATAAACATGAACACCATACAAGAAGAGATGCCATATATTCGAACCAAACACAACTAAAGCCAAGTATTGATGTGTAATACTCTGAAAGTCTAAATTCTAATGTAGATCCTAACATGATATTATAAGAGTTATAACACTGATTTAAAGGAAATTATAATGTATATAAGTGATACGCTCAAATTCAATTCTCGAAATAAAGTAAAAGCGGTTGCATCAGGTAAAGAACACAACTAGTGAGGTTGGGATCATTCCCATGAGGAAAATGGTTCAGACTTAACTTTATTCTATTATTATTTCTATTTAGTACATTATTTCCCAAAAATAAATAACTAAACATGGGTTTTGATTAATGAAAGCAATTAGCTAAATTAAAGTAAACAAGTGACAGGTTAAAGTATTGGAGTTTAATCAAGCAATGAGAGTAACTAAAGCGTAAGTGTTACCCTAGAGGCTCTTAACTAGGTAATTCTAGCTATAACAATCCTTTCCTAGTATCTTGTATACGAAGTGATAAGTTAGGTATCTCTAAATCCTTGGTCCGACATCTAGAGAATTTCACTCCGCACATCGGTCCAACTACGTGTGTTGATTTACTAAACCTTCTCTTTACCTCATATTAAGCATCATATTCGATATTTGACTAAGTTGTTACTTCGTACCAACCGAAACTAGCCTATTAGAAAGTATACAGTAAATATATGTTGATAATTCTTTTCCTAGGATCTACCTCCTTGGTCTGGCAAGTAGAAATAAGGCGAGTTTAAATGTTGGCCATCCGTTAAAAAGTCTTCTTAGCGTAAGAATTATCAATACATGCAAGACACTATTCTAGAATCGTTATTTTAACTAGGTTTTACCTTGTTATTTATCCATGGTTCCTACAACCCTATTTATGGAGATTAGTTACCCATCGTTATAAAAACACAATTCATAATAATGATGAAAGAATTCATGCACTTACTTTGCTGAGAATTAACAAAATCCAGCAATTTACTTGAATAAATCATTAAACACAAAAAATTGATCCCGAAAAAGTAACATTAAATCCCAAAATTGAAAGTTCAATACTAAGACGATAAACTGAAAATTATCGAAGAGTCTAACCCCCAAAAATGAGGTTTTTCGGACTTTTTATAAGAAACAAAACCTAATAAAAGAGGGAAATATATTTAAGGAAAAGTATGCCCAAAACGCGACTGAGTTGACCACACTCGTGACGGATCGTCATGGACACGATGGACCGTCATGGCTTTCCCTCGCTCCATACTTAGCTCTTTTTCTGCTGCTTTTCTTCATCAACTCTCTGTTACCTCGACAGAAAGGTGTGACGGACTGTAGCAAGCACGACGGTTCGTCGATGGGCTTCGTTCCACGACAATTATAAACTTCTAAAGTTGGGTATAGGTACTACTCTCTGTTAGCATTGACAAATGTGCATGATGGAACATCGTGGCTATGACGGTCCATCATGAGCTTCCGTAGTCCCACACATGGTCGGATTTCCCCAACTTCCTACAACAGCCATTATCTTCTCATGACCGTTGATCTCTATGGACCGTCATGGGGTCCGTAGGTGGTCACTGCTGCAATTTTCAGCTCAAAATCTCTGAGTTCTCCTTTTGACAGATCTCATGGAAGTAATAGAAAACTACATCAAAAATCAATACAAAAAGGATTTAGACACACACTAAACTTAAGGAAAAGGCATTGAAAGTACTGTGAACCCACTGTACATCAACACCCTCAACTTAAATTCGTTTTTTGTCCTCAAGCAGTGCACTATTACTCACTACAAAATTTTTGTATAAGACTATCTGTATTTTAGCTTTCGCAATTAATTGGCTATCAATCCTGATTATTCTCATGACGTTCATGCATGCTATCACTATTAGGCTTATATTATGTGGATCAGACCATGATACAGACTCACCACAGATTGACACCTAAACTCTTCGATCTCTCATGGAGGTGCTAATTTTTCCGGTATGGCAACTAGTGTCCTCAATTAAAAATAACATCCTCATTTTTCACATAATTATTACAGTTTGAGTGTAACGATTAATTTTCAACACTCGCTCTCATAACAACTTCACAACTCATTTACACATATTGCAATAGGCTTGCCCTTATTTTCACTGCTTTAAGTTCGCCATAACCACTCTTAGGATCACGATAGGACTTTCTTATCTTGTAACATAGAATCAGGGTCAGGTAGGGTATATTTAGGTATATTTTAATGACTTGTTGACCTCCTTGATATATAGCCTAAGAGTCCTACCTTTTTAGGGTTTTATTTTGCCCTATTTCTCAATTATCTTTCACCTTGTTGTTCTCCCTTTCTTCTCCTTATGTGTAAGTGACTCTTCTCTTTTCTTGTGTTTATTTTGTTTTTACTCTTGAGTTACTGTTTTTTTGTTCTTTCTTCCTCTTTATTCTTTCAACCCCACTTTCCAGAGTATTCCTCATAAGCGCCACCCTCAACTCATGGCTTTGCCATGAGTCAAGGTTCACATTACCCAAGATTGGGTCAGGGCCACGAAAAGGTTGTTTTCTGCATTAGCCGCTCTAAACTTGTGATTTTGGCATAAGATGAGGGGAACATGTCCAAGGAGAGGCAAGGGCCAACACATTGGGATAAAATATCAGTTGGGTGAAGAAGAAAGATGTATTTTAACCTCAAACTATTTGGATCAATTAGGGATTGCTTCATTTGGTTTTTCTGTTATTTTAGGCTAAACATTGACTATTTTAAACAAGGTCCTATGATCCTTTTCTAATTGTCTATTACGACTTACTTTTAGCTGGACTAACCAAGCAACTTCTAGATCAGTACCAATGGTGAAATATTCAAATTTTCCTCAATCTTACTTGACATCTCATTACTCAACCATATTATCAGACACCTAGTTTGAATCTTAGATTTAGGGTCATGACGTAGTGTATCTCTATGTCATTCTTAGAGCCACACATTTACCAGTTACCATGCCTAGTAATGCATCATTTTCATTACATTAGAATATCATTTCGGTTTTAGCCATCATGCTTCAGATTTATACTATGTACACAAGATATAGACATATCGGTTCAACAATAAAAATAATTAGTCTCTTGGGGAAAAAGAACACAAGCAAGAAAACGCCCAAAGAGGATTGTGAGTTGGGCTACTCAAAATTCACCCTAGAACTCACTTTCCATTCACCCCACCCCCAAAAAAAAGATATGAAATTGTCTCTATTGCTTAAAATAATATATAATAGTAGAGTGTTAGGTGAAGCAAACAGGAGGCCCACAGCGCCGGGGATCAATAAGATGGTGGGTCCTGTGTCCCAAAACCCACTCCTCTGTAGTCTGGACACCCTCAGTAGTGTCCTTAATGTCAAAGGCACCACCAGTAGTGCCTCACTCAACAATCACAGCACTATCAATAGTAATCTTCTCCGCCTCAAAGACTCTAGAATTAGACGCCCCAGCAGCCAACTCAGTATCCTTCAACACACGGCCTCCTCATTAGCAATCAAGGCTCTCCTTGCAGTCTCAAACTCTCGACAGTCCCTCTTTTGTGCCCTGGGCTCATTCTCATCTCGACTCTATGCCTCTTAGCATGATCTTATGGTAGAGGTGGTGGTATTGCATCAATGGATAATAAGGCTGCCAAAACAATATCCTCAGCGGTCTCTCTAGAAGGGGCCTCAGACTCGGGCACCCTAGCTTCTATAATCGTGTCCAAGTCCGCTCTCAGAATCTCTACAGCAACCTGAAGGGTTGACATGTCCCCAGAGGGGCTGGTCGGGCTATCACACATAACTCAAAAGCGTCCATATTATGATGAACCTCCATGATCATTCTCTCTGTGTGCTGGGGTATCTTCCACTCAATGCAATCCTCCGCCTCAGCAATGACCTCTACATCCAAGGGTGGATGTGATGCAGAAAAACATTCATTTGGGCCTCATGTTTCTGGACCCTAGCAAGTGGGACAAGAGTGGCGGAGGAATTCGAGCGAGAGGAGCTCGGAGCGGTGCTACAACAAGGGCTAGACTTGACCAGGGTGGTGTTAGTAGGCTCAGATGTAGCCTGGATAGCCGCTTGGGCTTTCTCTACTGTATCCGCCAGGTTCTCACCAAGCGGAGGCACATTGGGTGAGGACCTCTGTGTGGGGCCAACTTATTCGCCTCATCCAGGATGAGGCCGATATCAACAGTGCCCAGTGGTGTCTTGATATCATCTATGTGCTAAACGGGCAAACTTGCGGACCTCCACAAAGAAAAAACCATACACGGAAATGGGTAAGTAGTCGTGACCTTGAAGGTCCTCTTGTGCATGACCGCCTAATGGAGCTAAGCGAAGTCCACCTCGAACCTCGCTACCATCGCCGCCATCAGAACTACGCGATCCCATGTGACAATATTGTCTGAACCAGTGAGGGGAAAGTAAGTGGAGGACTATCAACCTTAAGAACTTGTCCGCGAAGGTCAGGTTAGCCTTTTTTATGGCTCCCTTTGGCTCACGTAGCTAGTCTGCAGCCTCTCCATCATTGTACAAGTACTGGGCAATCCACCTCTTGGTGGTATCTCTCAACTGTGGCTCATGTATGAAGCATCTATCTTTAACAAGTCTCCACCAATTGTAGAACTCGACAGTCAGAGGAGTAAGGGTGGCATCAAGATCCTTTCCATATAGATATCAGTGGATGGATGGCAAGGAGTTGTATACAAACTTGGCGCGGACTCTGGCAGAGGCTGCCCGCCTGTTTATCTGGGTTCGTAGATTCTCCACATACGAGGCGTATAACTCTCTGACCAAATAGTCATTGAATTGGCCCACATCACGAGTTGTCCATTCTAGCCATTGCTTGGTATAGAGGGCATGGATTGCCGGCATGGTGGGGAGACTCCCCGTATGGACCTGTCTCTCTAGTGTAAGGGTCCTGGTCATAACCCCCTTATCATTTCGGCATCTTGGCGTCTGTGTAAACCTTATAATGCACCTGAACTCACCACCGGTTAGGCTGGTTGGCAACCAGGGCGGGGACTACAGTCAGTGGTGCTGGAGTGGAATCAGCACTATCAACCTCATCAAACGGCGCAGACCGTCGTGAGCTTCCGTAGTCCCACAATTTGTTAGAATTCACCAACTTCCTTCACCAGCCATTATCTTCTCATGAAGGTTGACTCCTATGGACTATCATAGTCCCAACGGACCGTTGTGGGGTCCGTAGGTGGTCACTTCTTCAATTTCAGTTCAAAAAAATCTCCGCGTTCTCCTTTGGATAGATTTCCCGGAAATAAATAGAAAACTACATCAAAAATTAATACAAAAATGCTTTATCAAACACTAAACTTAAGGAAAAGGCATTGAAAGTACTGTGAAACCATGGTACATCGATAAGTAATTTAGAAATTTTTAGAATCAAAGAAATAAGTTCAAACAGGTTCTAGTGTGCCTTAGCCTATTTGACTATTTTTGAAGAGTCAGAATTCAATGAAATTTGGTGGCAAGCTACTTTTCTATGATTGAGTTGAGATTGGGGTATCACCAATTTAGGGTGAGAGGTAAGGTAATACCAAAAACGGCATTACGGACTAGATATGATCACTATGAGTTCTTAGTAATATTGTTTGGTCTCACAAATTCCCCGACGACATTTATGGACCTCATCAATTGGGTGTTTCAAAGTTACCTAGATTCATTTATCATTATCTTCATTGACTACATCTTGGTATATTTGGAAAATGAGGGTGAACATATGGATCATTTAAGGGTGTTGTTGAAAGTACTTAAAAGAAATAATTATTTTCCAAGTATAGCAAATGTAGTTTTCTTTGAGGTCGGTGACATTTCTTGGTCATATCATCTCTAGTGATGGGGTTGAGCTTGATCCAAGGAAAGTTGAAGTGGTCAAGAATTGGCCTAAACCATTGAGCCCGACCAACATAAAGTTTCTTGGGTCTAGCGGGTTACTATAGGATATTTGTGGATGGTTTTTTGTCCATTGCATCTCCTTTTACTACTTTTACCCAAAAGAGTGTGAAATTCAAGTGTTTGTAGGCATGTGAAAGAATCTTCCATATCTTGAAATAGAGGCTTACCTCCGCTCAAATATTGACTTTACCGGAGGGTACTTAGGGCTTCATTGTATATTGTAAAGCATCTCGAGTTGGCTTGAGGTATGTTCTTATGCAGCTATGGAAAGTAGTACCTTATGATTTTATACAACTTAAGAAGCATGAGAAGAATTATCCAACTCATGATCTTGAGTTATAGGTCGTGGTAATTGCCTTATTAAAATGTGGAGGCTTTATTTTTATGGTGTTCATATTGATGTGTATACTGACCACAAGAATCATCAATATGTGTTCACTAAAAAAGAGTTAAATCTTCGACAAAGAAGGTGGTTGGAATTATTGAAGGATTACGACAAGAGTGTTCTCTAGCACCCCGGAAAAGATAATGTGGTGGCGGATTCTCTAAGTCGTATGACCATGGGTAGTGTGTCTCGTGTATATGAAGCAAAGAAACACCTACTAAAAGATTTTTATAGGTTTGCTAGATTAGGTGTTAAATTGGAAGGTTCTCCAAGTGGTGGCTTCATGGTCCATCATATCTCTAAATCATCTTTGGTTGTTAAGATGAAGCTTAAAAACACCATTATCAACCATTAATGGAGTTGAAGGAGCCCGTTCTTAGTAAGGTTAATGAAATATTTTTCCTTAACGGGGAGTGTTTCTTGAGGTATCAAGGAAGGTTGGGTGTTCCCAATGTTAATGATTTGAGAAATTGGATTCTTGAGGAAGCTCATGGGTCCCGTTATTCCATTCATTTGGGTTTTACCAAGATGATTCATGACCTTAGAGAAGTGTTTTGGTGGTAAGGCTTGAAAGGGGACATAGCGGATTAGTTGCAAAATGTCTAAATTGCTAACAAGTGAAAGCCGAACACCAAAAGTCGGGTGGTTTACTTCAAGAATCCAATTTGACTTGGAAGTGGGAAGACAGGAAATATGGATTTTTTGGTAGGTTTTTACTGGGATACAATAAAACATTATTCTATATGGGTAAGGATAGGTTGACCAAATCCGCTCATTTTATTCCCATCAAGTCCACATACTAGACGGACAATTATCCAAAGATCTTCATAGATGAGAATGTGTGTTGCCATGGTATTCCAATATCCATCATAATGGATAGGGCTTCACAATTCACATCTAGTTTTTAGAGGCTCTCACAAAAAGGGTTAGCTACCAAGGTGAATAAAAGCACCGCTTTTCATCCCCAAACGGATGGTCAAGCGGAGCATACTATTAAAACCATTGAGGATATACTTAGATCTTGTATAATTGACTTCAAGGGGAATTGCAAAAAACAATCGTCTTTGCTTGTGTTTTCTTACAACAATAGCTACCATTCATCTATATCTATGGCTTCTTTTATGTCCTTGTATGGTACGACATGTAAATCTCCCATTGGATAGTTTAAAGTGGGTGAGTCTTCACTTTTGTGTCCCAAATTGATTTAGAAGACTTTGGAGAAGGTTCATATAAAAAGTAATCGCGTGAATATAGCTTATAGCCGGCAAAACATATATGTCAACCATTGGAGAAGGGAATTAGAGTTTGAAAAGGTGATAATGTGTATCTAAAAATTTCACCTATGAAATGTGTGGAGAGATTTGGCAAGAAAGGGAAATTGAGTCCTCATTATATGGGTCCATATGAAATTTTGCAAAGGGTTGGAATACCTAGTGATTGGTTTCGATTCATTCGGTGTTCCATGTTTCCATGCTTAAGAAGTGTATCAGTGATTTCAAGTCCATTCTTCCTATTGAGGGTCAAGGTGTTTAAGAGAACCTCTCTTATGAGGAGGGTCCGGTTGAAATCCTTTATAGACAAGTGAAGAAGTTAAGGATCAAGGAGATAGTTTCCATAAAGGTGTTATGGAAGAACCACCTAGTAGATGATTCAACATGGGAGGCCGAGGCCGACATGAAGTCCCGTTATCCTCATCTATTTATAACTAAGCTTAGTTGTTCCTATTTATGTTGCAAATAATGAGGTTATTTGAAGTTGCCTTGATTTTCGTAAAATAGTGAATTTCATGCTTTATCATAGTAAGTTACTGTGAATTATGCCTATTCAAATAAAAGATTTCAATAAAATTCTCTTTTACTTAATTATTAATGAAAGACATTTCAAGATGGGCTCTACCTTAGCACCGAGTGAACTAGTAGTGAGGAGTGTTCCTTCCCACATAGGGAAGGTAGAATCACAAATGTACTCATTATATTTAAGACAATAATGCATGTACTATAAAATGGGTCCTAAACTATATCTCCTAGTTCTTGAACTATGTTGCCCCCATATGAATGCTAGCTAGTGGATCCATATAGATGTTATGTTCTTGTGTTTGTATAACCGTGGCAAGTAGTCCACCTTCCTTCGGTGTAAGGTTTCATGACACCGGATCCACATTGATTCATATGGTCTATGTCGATTATGTCAAGATATTCCTCAAAGTAAAATAAAGTAATAAAGTGAACTTTAACTAGGATGACTTGAGGGATTTGACTTAGTCTATATAGGGGTATGGGACTCTACCTATACATTGCACTAGTTAGTCTTGAAGGGAGTCTAAGAAGGATGTGGTTGTATGAGTCTATGCTTATAAATGTAAATGATATGTATATGTTGATCTTACATGTTAGTGATATGATGTGATGTTGGTTTCACTTATGAACATGTGGTTAGTCTCTATTGTTAAAGTATGATAATGTTCTCTTAATGATATAATATGTGAAGTTGGGCATTGTTTATGGTTCTTGTTGAGTTTACTTGGTTGAGTGAGGTTATGGGGCCTTACATGGCCATTGCACTAGTGGACTTAATGGAGGTGCATGAGTTATGGTCATGCTTTGGTTGTGATGTTATAACTCTTATACATACTCGTTGATAATATAACTTAATGATAGATTTGTCTTGATTATGTGCTTAATTATGTTCAAACACATGTTGACTTGAATAGACTTAGTGTTGTTGGTCTTGTGATGTAAATGGTCTTGATTTAATGAATATGTGGTATTGACTTATATTGGTTCTTGAATGTGCATACGGTGTTTTCAAAGTAAATTAGCATGATTTAATGAAATATCCCTTTTTTAGCATGATTTCTTGTTGTATGTGCATATGGCCCTATACTTAGTACAAGTTATGTGCTAATGTTGTTTCTCCTTTTCCCAAACTCTTTTTATTCCGGTCATTGAAGGGTTCTTTACGACATTTGAATAAGACTTACATCCTCATTCACCAAGTTTGTTAGGTCGTCACCACTTCGGGGACAATGCCACTTTATACCATTGGATGTTGATTAGTCTTAAATACACTTTGTTCATTCTTTTTAATTTGATTACTATGATTGTATAGATATGTGGCTTTATTTGTATTAATGTATGATCTATGCCCAATTGGTGTAATCTTTTTTAGATGGTTTAATATGAGACATTTGTTTTAGGACTATGTTATGTATCTTAGATATATATATGTGCCATAACAGTAGAAAACTATGTACTCTTTCAATGCAAAGGGTCTAAGTATACTCGCTACGAATATATTATGTGTAAGTGAGAGGTCTAAGTACACCTCATGAAGTAGTGTAGATGAAAACTTTTAAATTTTTCGCGTTTTTAACCTGTGAAAAGGAATGAAGAATGCTAAGAGACTAGTCTTAGTCCTCTTTGATGACAACGACGCCGGTTGCATCCAGGGGGTACTTCCCGGAAGTGACATGATGCATCACAATACTCTACAAAGCCTTGATTACCCTCTGGTAATGTTAAAACGGGAGCGTAGTCAATCTCATTTTCAACTCCTGAAAGCTTTTCTCATAAGCTACAAACCATTGAAACTAGAACGTCTTCTGAGTTAGCCTGGTCAATGGAGAACAGATAGATTAGAATCCTTCAAAAAATCTCCTATAATATCAATCCAAGCCCAAGAAACTCCATATATCCGTTGGAGATATGGTTCTTGGCCAAGTGTGAACTACCTCAATCTTCTGACTGACAACTATAATCCCTTTACTAGAAACAACATGGACTAAGAATGCCACAAACATTAGTCAAAACTGACACTTGGAGAACTTGACATAATCCTTCAAGGTATGAAGAACAATCATTTGGTGACTAGCATGATCTTCTTCATTCCATGAATAAACAATTATGCCATCAATGAAGACGAAGACAAGCACATCTAAATAAGGTTTCAAGACTCTGTTCATAAGATCCATGAATGTTGCAGGTGCATTTGTCAAATCAAAGGACATAACTAATAATTCATAATGCCTATACGTTGTTCTAAAAGCTTTCTTTTGAATATCATATTCCCTTACCTTTAGCTGATGATAGCCTGATCTAAAGTCAATCTTGGAAAAGCAAGAAACACCCTAAAGTTGTTCAAAAAGATCATTTATCCTTGGAAAAGGATATTTATTCGTGATGGTCACCTTATTCAATTGGTGGTATTTTATACACATCCTAAGGGACCCATCTTTATTACTTACAAACAAAAACGTAACGCCCAAGGTGAGACACTTATTCGAATGAATCTTTATCTAACAAAATTTTCAATTGTTCTTTTAGATCTTTTAACTCTCCTGGTGGCATTGTGTATGGGGGAATATAGATAGGATGAGTATCAACATTGTTGTCTATGCCAAAGTAAATCTCTTTTTCGGGAGGGACTATAGGTAGATCATCAGGAAAAACGTCTGGAAATTCACTGACAATTGGAACTGACTGAAGGGAAGGTACCTCAACACTTGAGTAATTAACTCGAACTAAGTGATAGATACACCCCTTAGAAACCAACTTCCTTGCCTTAAGGTATTAAATGAAACAACCCTTAGGCATTTCTAAACATCTAGTCCACTCTTTGACAGGCTCATTAGGAATTTGAAAGTATATAACTCGAGTTCTGCAATCTATTGATGCATAACAGGCACGGAGCCAATCCATACCTAGAATGACATCAAAATCTACCATGTCTAACTCTATTAAATCAGCCATTTTTCTCTTGTGATTGATGGAAACAGGAAAATCATGATAGACTCTTTCCACTAGAATAAACTCCCAAATAGGTGTGGAAACACAGAATGGATCACGATGTTTTTCAAGAAGAATCTCAAATTGATTTGCAACATATAGAGTTACAAAAGATTAACTTTCTCCTGTGTCGAACAAAGTATAAAAATAAAAATTTAAGACTTTAATCATACCCGTGACAACATCTGGAGACTTCTCTCGTTCTTGGCGATTATTGAGAGTATACAAGCAGTTGTTCCTCCGCCAGCACCAGAAGTAGCTCTCCTAGGTGCATCCCTTTCTAGTGGAGCAGTTGCCTTGACGTGACCCTATTTACCACACTTGAAAAACCCTATCTGTCATTTTCAACAATCTCCAGGGTGGTTTCTACCACACTTAGTACATGTACAAGCCATACTTCCTCCTTGTGGTACACTACCTTGAGACTGAACTGGTCTCTCCTTGAAGTGCAGTGAATTATGGCCAGTATACTCACCTCCGTTATTGGGAGAAGGTTCATCAGCAGATAATGGTGCATGCCCCTTTGATTTTTTAAATTGTGGTCGATTTGAACCACCCTTCTATTGACAAAATTCATTCCCATTCTTCCTTTGCTTGTTTCGATATTCCTCTATGTCCCTCAACTTCTCTTCTTGAACTTGTTGAATATAGACCATAAGCCTTGATATGTCCATGTCACCAATCAAAATTGCAGCCCTACCTATTTTTCTTAAAGTACGGCCCAAAACAACAACAAACATGCTCATTCTGCTCCTCATATCCTTCACCATTTTCGGAGCATAGCGAGACGATTGGGTGAACCTCCAGCCATACTCATGAACACTCATGGATTCCTATTTCAAAGAGAGGATCTCTCATACCTTTGCTCCCTTTAATTATCGAGGGAAAAATCTTCCTTAGAATGTTTTTTCGAAACAAACCCAACATTGAGGTGGTGTGTCCTCAGTTCTGCACTCCTTCCATTGGTCTAACAAGGTTCTACCACACTCTTCAGTTGATATGCAACTAATTCAACTGTCTCAATATTAACCCTAAGCATCACTTCAAACACTTTCTTCAATTCTTCCATAATGTTTGTCGGATCATCAGTATTGCTTGATCCGGTGAAACTAGGGAGATTAATTCTCATAAACTGATGAACCCTCGAGGTGTCATCCCCATATGGTTGAGATCCTCCTTGTTTTCCAAATTAGTTGGTTACGGATTGACTTAACATCTTGTTAGATTCTCAAAATTAAACATGTAACCTCTCCTTGGTTTTGTACATCCAGTGCATAAGGAACCTCTGGCTCATCAATATAATATCGGGATGGTCGACCTCTAGCTGCTCTTCTAGTAGGAATGATGATCTTTAAATACGTGTAATCATCATTTATAGAGAGAGTTGTAGAGATAAACTCGACGCACGAAATAATATGAAATAAATGAAAAATACCTAAATGTTATAACCTCCTAATTATAGATGTGACGTGCTTCACACCGATCATTAATACTCTATAAACACGACTTCATAGACTCCCTAGTAATTTTGAACTTGGGGCTTTGATACCATGTTTGTCACACCAAGAGCCGACACCCTGGACATGGTTAGCACTCGAAGACCATCGTTGGTCCCTAAGCGAACCCTTAGCGAAAGACTATACGCATTCTCATTTAAAGAATTAAAATATTCCTATAAAATAACTTAATTAATTGTCTTGGCTTAAATGATACTAAGTCATGACATTTTAAAAAATAAAATATAAGATGAATTAGACTCCAAGACAAAAATACTAAATGGTTACGAAGACTTTAAACTGACTGAGATAGATTTCTAGACAGGCCCCAAAACATACTAAATTTTAACTAGTAAAGCAAATGAAAAGGATGTCCTCCTAAATTCAAGGAGGATCACCACTGGCTCTGGAGCTCAATAAGTATCAACGAAGCATTGTGTGCTTATCCTGGTTACTTGTGTCTGCATCATAAAATGATGCAGACCAACTAGCATCACTACATTGAATGTACGAATATGCGGGTTGGAGTGTTAAAAACAAATAATAAACTTGAAATGGAACAAGAATGAACTTACCTTGTCTCTTCTCAACTCATTATATGAAAACTTAATATATATCAATAAGAACATATGCAATATGTAAATAAAATTGGTAACAACAGTGTAATTCTTAGTTCATTAAAGATTAAACATAATTAACTACACATTACTTATACATGAAACTAATATAGTTTTCCATGGGAGTTTCTCTTACCGAAAACCAACACTATTAGCCTAATTGATGATGCAACGTCTTGCCAGAACTGCCCTATACTTTGTCGTTGCATAGGAAACCCTCAACCTATGGGATCCCTTGGCTAAACTTACGTGATCATCTAAAAAGTATGAAACATTAATACCCATGATGGATACATGGTTCACACCTCAAATTTTTTATAAAACATTTTTCCTTTGAGTTGAGCTAATTTACTGAACCGTTTAGCTTTAAAAAGCTTTTGTTGATACAATGTTCCCCTCTTTAGTTCAAAACTTGTTTTGAACTTCATACTTCCCCTTTAACTTAAATGTGAAACATTTATCAACTTTAAGAGAATACTTATTCCCCTTTAAAACTTTAGAAAAATGAACTCAACTCTTGCTCTTAACTTAACTTGAAACTTTAACTCTTAGGAAATACTTAGTTCCTTATAGCTTTTGAGAACATAACTCAACTCTTTTCTTTTTGCTCGACTTGTAACTCAAGACCTAAATTAAAGTTAAACTGATTGTTTTAGACTCTTTGAAAACTTTTAGAACTAACTTTACTTGCCTCTTAACTTTTAAACTTGACTCTTTACTTCTTTGACTTTGATCTTATCTTTCATTGAATGGTTTATGGATTCAAGGATTCAATTTGATTTTATTGGATGATTTCTAGGTATTTCTAAATCATTCGAAGTAGTTAGAATCATTGGAAGATGTTAATGTACCTTAGAAATGCCCAAAATGGAAAAACTACGAAAACTAGACGAAACATGTCGGGTTGGGCGTACAAGTGGCGCGCCGCACCAGCTTCACTTGACTGAGTCCTTATTCTGGGACGCCGCACCAGGACTTCATTAACTGAGGCCAATTTCTGGCGCACTACAAGCGCGCCACGCCTTCCTCTACCCAGGTACATCTGACGAATTTTTCAACTTGTTTTCCATCTCCAAAACTCCCTAATTCTTTCACTAAATGATTGGGACTATAGGTACTATCAGTAACCACAAAATTTGACTCAAAATAACTTGAAGGAACAAGAATCCAATCAATAATGGCAGCCAACTATTCAAACAACTAGAATCAAAACATTCCTTCAAGCACTTAACTTCTAACATTAGGTCAATCCATAAATTTGTTGAATTGAAAAAAATTGGTGTGTGGTTGAAATAACCCAACACAAAGATCCCACACACCTTAAAGAAAAGGACTAAAATTCCTCTAACTATTTTTGGCTAACTTTCCTTAACTTGACCGCCTAACTTCAAAAGGTTATATAACACTCATCCGAACTCAAAGTTTGAAAACTCAGCCCTAAGAGTTATGATCGTTTCAAGTTGAACCAAAACTTTTACTTAACTTAATACTCCATTTTAAGATTTTTGTTATTTCCAATTTAATTCTCTTTCGAAATCAAGGTTTTAAATCAAGCGAAGTGACGTTAATACATATGAAATTTTTAATTCCTTGGTGAAATCTTATTGACTATGATTAACTGCTCAAGTCTTAGTTAAATAATATCTATGATGTGTTACACACACACACAAAAGATGATTCCCTGTGCCCCCTTCAAGAGTTTGTTAGCTCCCTCTTTCTTCTTTAAGTATACTTAGACTCAATTTAGTCTAATTATCAAAAGTAAGATTCACCTTATCTAGGGTTAGTCTACCTTAAAAATCCCAATAAGTCCTTCTGCGGATAAGCCTGAGCCCTACCTCTAGCGAAATATATATTATATTATTATTATTCAAGAGACCCCTACCTAGACTTTGCTTTTAGGGATAAAGCCCCCCAGTCGATTTAATATAATATTGATATTCTAAGTCTTTCTACGCCAGCTAACGGTGCCACCAATCCTTAAGACAGCAACTAACATATCCAACAAATTAACCTACGTGCTGCGAATGCGGAAAGTGGTTTTGTGGTTCATTTATGGGGATATAGCATCGAGATAGATTCCATAAAGGGAAGGGCGAACTGCCTAGAAAAGAGAAAGGGCGGAAGGAGCCCTCGATAGGAGTTTGAATTCCAAAAATAAAGAAGACAGCCACTCTACTAGTATGCACTACATTTAGACTTCTTCTATCGTACCCTTTAGGAATGATGATATGGTCTCACTAGCTGTAAGTTGAAGTTCAATATGCATTATCAACTGGAGAAGAAAGATAGGGTCGAATATTATTAAGACGAATATGTCGATTTTGAGCAAGGATTCCATTCTTCTCTTGCAGTTCCTCCACCGAACTCTAGTACATAAGGAATGGAATAGTCGTGACGCGGTAAATATATATATATATATATATATATATATATATATATATATATATATATATATATATATATATACACAACATACACCGCTGTGTTCATATTCAAAATGTTTGGGGGGGATTTGTGGGAAGAAAATATGTGATACAAAAATTTATTCATAATTAAAAGGATATGAAAAGTTTGTTTGATCGACCGATGTTTGAATGGAAAGAGATTTGTCGTAAACTCTTATACTTTAATTTTTTTATCCAAGAAAACTAAATTAAGTAGGGTTATGAATGATTTTAAAAGTCTTATTATTAAGTTTATCTAACCTTAAAAGGTAACTCAGATAAGGATATGGATGATTTGATAAACTTATCACGTAAGGATATGAACGGTTCATCAAATTTTATCCTTTCATTTATCTAATATAAATAGGTAAATGAAATAATTATATGATTTATTTTATAAACTATGTATACTAGCATTGAAAATGCAAATAATTTTTTTATGAATATCCATACATTAAATATATTGGAAAAACAGTTTCTTAAGAAAATATTAGCTATATTCTAACATGAATATGATTATTTTTTATGATCACATAACCCAAGATCGTCTAATGAATGAATTATCCAAGGACTAATAAATAATTTGTTCCTTAATCAACATTAAACAGAGAACAATAAAGAAAATAAAAATATATATACAAAAGCATTTCGTTATAAAAAAAATATTTAAGTTGTATATATATACAATTGTCATTTATGTTTGAGGAGAAAACACAAATATTAGTTAACATATTCAAAAAAGAAATCATGCTTGAACATATAAACAATTACAACTTTCTCAACATACATAATGAATTTTTTCAATTGATAAGAGAGAAAGTTCATAGTTATGTAAAAATAGATAATATGTAAGCTTATGTTTATTACTTTTAAATTATAGAATTTAATATAGAATATCAAAATATGAATTCTTGGAACTGAGTACAATAATTATTTTCTGCATAATAAATATACGTACTATATGTGTGTATGTTCAATAAAACAAAAGACAATAATTTTGCAAAAATATAAACAACAGAGTTTCAAACATGTACTCAAAAGCAACAATTAATATCATATGGATTAATTAATGAGTGTAAAAAAACATACCATGATATGAAAAAATAGAACGAAATAGAAAAAAAAATTTGAGTCCACTAAATGTATAATGTCCCCTTAAGAAACCTATTTCCCTCCTATACCAGAGGTCAAAAGAATTACATTTTCTTAGAACCAATAGAATTTTTTTACCAACTTATTGAAACAAAACCAATGGTGTCAATAAGTCATTCAACAGGAGCGAGACACACGAATAATTAATTTTGTGAAAGTTGAAGAAGAATATCAGAATTTCTTTTGTTCTAAAATAATAGAAAATCCTCTATTTATAGACAACAAAATATAGTCTGAACAAATGTTACTGCGATTTATCATAAATGTAACAACTATTTAAAAAAAGTTGTAGCATTATCCAATATATCAAAAATCGTAAATATATATTTAATGATTAAAAATATCTTCATATATAATCATTTTTATCTTTTATATATTTATCATATGTTTGATTATGCAATTGTCTTGTTAAAGTTGAGTGATGTTCTAGTGTAGAGATTAATTTTTTATATTTTTTTACATGAAAAATATAGAATCATATAATTTTATGGTTAGAATACCTCTTAGTGAAAAAACAATTTTGTGAAAGTTTCTGATAATAAATAATATTTATGAATAAGTTAACACCGTTAAAAGATGTACACCACAAAAACATATATATAAAAAAATTGAGACAATTTACTTGTCTTAGGTCAAACATTCAAAACTTTTGTTATTGTTACTTTGTTATTCCTGAAAAATCTATAGAAGGCTAAAAATATTTGAAAAACAACAAAAATAATATTGTTGGCCTTTATAGAAATTCGTACTTCAATAAACTGCAGGTCTGAAGGTCCTCCTAGATGTTTCATCAATTAAATATTACGACCTGGTCAGAAATATTTATCTATAATTGCCACATTATGAAAGTACGTTCTCGAACATTAATAATTAACAATTAGTCTAACCTAGATAACTCAGACACTCAACAATGATTTGGGACATGAAGGACAACAAATCTATGATAATAGACATATCTTTTGTAGTTTAAGATATTACTTTTATTTAGTGTAGGTTTTGTTTCATATTCTTCAAATTAAGTTCGTAGAAAATAGTTATAACACAGACCAAAAATATTTAGAAGAGACGAATGAGAAGGAAAAAAAAGAAAAATATCAAAAGAACAAAATGTTATGTCCAAGTGAGATGATATACTTACCACACAAAAATTATTCAATACAATTTTTAGAAAAGAACAAAACAATGAGAAAAAAACATACATTAAATGAGAGTAAACTATAAGTATTCAATGATCATAAAAAATCATTCTAATAAAAAACACTTCTTATGATTTGGAATAAAATACCCCAAAAATTCACTAACACTTTAATAAACTTTAAATCCTTAATATACTAATAATGTCCACTAATAAAAATTTAGTAAAAACAAATAGCAACAACATAAAAATCAAAAAATTATGGGCATGCAAAGTTAATAACTCTCTGAGAATTTTTTAAAGAACATAAAATTACGTCTTTACATGCGAAGGAATCACGTTGTCGATTAAAAAATTATAGATTTGTAAGAACTATTTTTATGGTATCTTCAACAATTTCAGTAAAAAAAAACACTTTCTCGAATACCCAAATAAGCATATGATGGAGAACTTCAAGAAATATGAAAACATGAATAAAGAGCTATCTAGTATGAAAAAATATAAGTCCCAAAAGTGAACCGCAACGAGATGTCTCAAAGATGAAAGACAAGCTAACATATGTACAGAAGGAGACAAGTTGGTCTAAGAGTACTGTGAACACCTAATTTTTTACCAGAATATAAATCTTAAACTTTTAATTAGTTTAAAAAATAATAATAATATATATTATGAAAAAGAAGAAAAATTATCTATAAAAAAAAGAGTCCTAAATATTCAAATTACCTTTCCCTTATTTTACTTAACCTCCAACTCCAAAAACTAATTTTTCCTAAAAAAATTCTTTTCCTATTTAGTTTTTATTTTATTTTAGTTTTCTCTCTCTCCCACGTATTGGTTTGCAAGACTTTTTCTTTTATTTAATTTTAAAAAAAAAACTTGAACCTAAGTATTTAGCTTTTTTTGGTTTTTTTACTGCATTATTATTATTGTTATTTAGTAGTTTAATTATTTAATTATTTCTCAACCAATAATTTCCTTAACAATATTTCAAATTAAATCCTAATCCCACTCTATTACGTTCCTTTTAATTAGCGTCAGACTCTCTGTCACGACCCAAAACGAGCCGCGAGTGGCACCCACACTTATCCTACTATGTGAGCGAACCAACAAATCTAAACCCCAATCATTTACCAATATTTCAACCATAATGAACAAAATACAATGCGCAAGACTTAAAACACATTAATACAACCAATAAATATCTTCTAAAATTTAATACTTATTATTCCCAAAATCAGAAATTCATCACCACAAGAACATCTATCCTCAAATTACTAAATCTAAGAGTATTTAAGAAACTAAAATAAATAAACGAATGGTCCATGTCCGAACTTCAAGGACATCAAGACACGAAGGAGAGAATCCAGTCTGAGCTAGGAACAATAGCTCACCCTGAAATCTGACGTGATGAAGACTGGCTAGAGTTGCGGACGAGTCGAAGTCGATGGCACGTTTGCTGCATTCCGTAAATAACAAAGAGAAAAATACAAGTAGGGGTCAGTACAAGGAACACGTACTGAGTAGGTATTATCGGCCAACTCAAAATAGAAAGCAATATATATCAAAATAATAATATAAAATCGACTACCATACTCAACAGGTGACAACAACAAGTACCATAACCATTGGCCACAACCCAAGCACATCTATGAGGACTCAAGCCTCCACACTATACTCATTTGGGAAATAGGTTCTTTAAATATGTGTATATTAACATAATTCCAGATTCATTCCCTTTATTCTTCTTGTGTCGGAACGTGACACTCCAATCCCCTACTACTACGTGTCGGAACGTGACACTCCGATCCCCTAATACTACCTGTCGGTTCGTGACACCCGATCCCCTAATTCTACGTGTCGTTTCGTGACACCCGATCGCCTAATTCTACGTGTCGGTTCGTGACACCCGATCCCCTAATTCTACGTGTCGGTTCATGACACCCGATCCCCTAATTCTACGTGTCGGTACGTGACACTCCGATCCATTAACTCATTCTTTTAGTTCATCAAGCCTTCTTTTATGTCAAGGCATCATCATTAATAGAGGGGATTTAAGGTTTTTAAGATTCCACAGTATCATCATTATAATCCATCACCATTTACATAATCACAACATGCAACAACACAATTAAGCATATAGAAGACTTTACAATACCACCCAATACATATCAATCGCTATTTAGAGTTTACTATGAAATAGCATAAACCATAACCTACCTCCATCGAAGAATCGTGATCAAGAAATCTACTTCCCCATGTCCTTGCTGTCTCTTCTTTCTTCTCTCTCTCGCTCGTTCTCTCTTCTTTTTCCTTTTTCAAACTCTTTTTCTTTTACCCTAAATATCATATAATTAATTATAAAAGATTATAAAAGTAACCCACTATTTATTCAAGGTTATCTCCTTTAACCCCCAAGTAATTAAATTATTAAATTTACCCCAGTAATTTCCTAATTATAAGCATGAATAGTCCAAAATACCCCTTAAAAACTTTTAGCAGAATTCCGACCCAGTCGAGGTTACGCAACTCGTGACGGCCTGTCGTGCCTGCGACGGTCCGTCCTGCAGGGTCGTCACAGAGTTCAGAAACTTAATTTCAGTAGAAAGGTCTGTGATGGTCCGTCGTGTCTACGACGGTCCGTGCTGCAGTTCCGTCGCGAAGTTCAAAGAGTTGATCCCTGTACCCAATTTTCAGAGTTTAAGTGTTTTGGCACGAAGACTCTCGACGGACCGTCATGCCTATGACGGTTCGTACTACCTGTCGTCGAGGGTAATGAGGAGAGCATCAGGAGAATTACACAAGTGTGGGACGACGGAGTCCGTCACGGTCCGTCGTGACCATGACGGTCCGTAGCGTGAGCCGTCGACCTAGCCATTTTTTATCAAAAGTAATTCTACTGCTCGAAACGACTAAACAGGTCGTTACAATAGATACCAATTTACCCATCGTTTGTACTCGAACGATCACAAGAAGAAAACAAGGGCGAGAAAGAGTACCTGAATCTATAAAAAGGTGTGGGTATCTTTCTTGCATATCAGCCTCCTTCTCCCAAGTGGACTCTTCAACTGGCCGATTCTTCCATTGCACCTTGATGGATGCAATCTCCCTTGATCTCAACTTGCGGATCTCTCTACCTAGAATAGCAACAGTCTCCTCCTCATAAGACAAATTCTCATCAAGAAGAACTGAATCCCAACGAATAATGTAGTTTCCATCCCCATGGTATCTTTTCAGCATAGACACATGAAATACCGGGTGCACTTCTAAGAGTCCTGGAGGTAATGTCAATTCATAAGCTACCTCCCCCACGCACTACAGAACTTCAAATGGACCAATATACCTCGGACTAAGCTTACCTCGCTTACCAAACCGCATCACCCCTTTCATGGGTGAAACCTTCAGCAAGACTTGTTCACCCTCCATGAAATCCAAGTCCCTAACCTTTCGATCTGCATATTCCTTCTGCCTACTTTGAGCCACGAAAAGCTTTTCTTGAATGAATTTCACTTTCTCTAATGATTACCTCAGAAGATCAGTACCCGAGGGCCTCACCTCGAATGCATCAAACAAACCAATGGAAGACCTACATCTCCTCCCATACAATGCTTTGAATGGGGCCATACCAATACTTGAGTGGTAGCTATTATTGAATGATAACTCTACTAAGGGTAAGAAGTTATCCCAATGACCACCAAATTCTATCAATCATGCAAGAAGCATATCCTCCAAAACCTGAATCGTTCGCTCAGACTGACCATCGGTCTGAGGGTGAAATTCAGTACTAAGGTCCAACCTAGTACCTAATTCAGCATGCAATGTTCTCCAAAACTTAGAAGTAAATTGTGTACCTCTATCTGATATGATGGAAAGTGGAACTCCATGCAATCGAACAATTTCTGAGATGTAGAGTTTGGCTAACTTCTCTGCATTGTAAGTCACCTTGACCGGAATGAAGTGACCAGATTTAGTTAATCTCTCAACAATTACCCAAATAGAATCAAACTTACCCAATGTCTTTGGAAGACCAACCACAAAATCCATTGCGATTCTTTCCCATTTCCATTCAGGAATGGGCATTCTCTGAAGTGTTCATCCGGGCCTCTGGTTTTCATACTTTACCTGCTGACAATTCAGGATTGAGAAACAAAATCAACAATGTCACGCTTCATTCTACTCCACCAAAAATGTTGCTTTAAGTCACGATAGATCTTGGTTGCACCAGGATGTATAGAACATCCTGAACTATGAGCCTCTGTAAGAATAGTGTGGACAAAATCATCAACACGGGGCACACATACCCTTCCATTAATCCTCAAAAGGCCTTCCTCATCAATTATTGCCTTTTTAGCCTCTCCTCGCAACACCGTATCCCGAATTCGGCTCAGTTTCTCATCATCAAACTTTTTTCCCTTAATCTTGTCAAGAAAAGAAGATCTTGCCTCCACACAGGCCAATAATCCTCCTTTCTCTAGTATTCCAACCTCATAAAGTCCTTAGCCAAAGTCTGGACCTCTCTAGCCAATGGGCGTCTAGAAACTTGTATGTGGGCTAGACTTCCCATGCTCCCTGTTTTCCTACTTAAAGCATCTGCCACCACATTAGCTTTTCCTGGGTGATATAATATAGTAACATCATAGTCCTTCAGTAGTTCCATTCATCTCCTCTGTCTCAAATTCAAATCTTTCTGAGTAAAGACATACTGTAAACTACGATGATCTGTATAGACTTCACACTTAACCCCATATAGATAATGTCTCCATTGCTTTAATGCAAACACGACTGCAGCCAACTCCAAATCATGGGTCGGATAGTTACGTTCATGCACTTTTAATTGTCTCGAAGCATAAGCAATTGCGTTCCTTTCTTGTATTAGCACTGCACCCAAACCCGAATAAGATGCATCACAATAAACAATGAAATTCTTGCCTTCCACTGGCAAGGTAAGAATTGGTGCAATAGTCAACAAGGTCTTGAGATTCTAGAAGCTTTCTTCACATTCATCCGACCATACAAATGGAACATTCTGCTTAGTCAAATTTGTCAGTTGGGAGGCAACAGAAGAAAATCCCTTGACAAATCGACGGTAGTAGCTAGCTAAACCAACAAAGCTCCTTACGTCTGTAATATTGGTAGGTCTTACCCAACTCTTCACCGCTTCAATCTTAGAAGGATCCACCATCACCCCATCCTTAGAAACCACGTGCCCCAAGAAGGACACTGAATCTAGCCAAAACTCACACTTGGAGAATTTGGCATAAAGCCTTTTCTCCCTCAACACTTCCAATACAATTCTCAAATGTTCCTCATGTTCTTTCCTGCTCTTTGAGTATATCAGCATATCGTCAATAAATACAATAACAAAGAGATCCAGATATGCCTTAGAAATCCCGTTCATCAGGCTCATGAATGCAGCAGGGGCATTCGTTAGTCCAAAAGACATTACTAAGAATTCATAATGCCCATACCTGGTTCGAAAAGCAGTCTTTGGCACATCCGCTGCCCGTATTTTCAATTAATGATAACTAGATCTCAAGTCGATTTTTGAGAAGGTACAAGCACCTTGTAACTGATCGAACAAATCATCAATGCGAGGAAGAGGATACTTGTTCTTAACAGTTACTTTTTTCAGTTGTCTGTAGTCTATGCACATCCAAAAACTCCCATCCTTCTTCTTCACAAATAAAATAGGAGCACCCCAAGGGGATGCACTTGGTCTGATAAAGCCTTTACCTAACAACTCCTGAAGTTGGGCCTTTAACTCCCTTAACTCTGCTGGAGCCATTCTATAAGGGGGTACGGAAATGGGGCGAGTACCCGGCTCCAGATCAATTACAGAAATCAATGTCCCTATCCAGTGGCATACCAGGAAGGTCTGCAGGAAACACATCCAGAAACTCACGGACTATCGAAACAGACTCAATCGAAGGTACTTGGGAAGTATCATCCCTGAGATGGGCCAAGAAAGATAAACAACCCTTAGTCACCATCCTCTTAGCACGAAGGAAGGAGATGATACGAACTGGGGTGGAAGTGTAGTTACCCTCCCACACTAGCGGATATGTCCCAGGCTTGGCCAATGTCACAGTTTTAGCATTACAATCTAAGATTGCAAAATTTGGAGATTGCCAAGTTATACCCAGAATTACATCGAAATCAACCATCTCTAGAATAATCAAGTCTACATGAGTATTGTTTCCCACAAAAGTCACAAGACAAGACCTATACACCTTCTCAACTACCACAGACTCACCCACAGGAGTAGAGACACGAATGGGCATGTCAAGCAAATCACAATGTAAATCAAGACCAATAGAAAATGAGAAAGATACATATGAAAATGTGGATCCAGGATCAAATAATACAGAAGCCATGCAATCACAAACCAAAAGATTACCTGTGATAACAGCATCAGATGTCTCCGCTTCAGACCTCCCAGGGAAAGCATAACAATGGGCCCTATCACCTGTCTGCCCGTTGCCCCTACCATGTTGCACTACAGTAGTTCCAGTTTGCCCGCCACCCCGGTTGATTTGGTTACCTCCATTACCTTGGCCACCACGTCCTCCAGAATAGCGGCCTTTTCCATGACCACCTCTACCTCTGACTATTGGGGTCTGTAACTCTATTTTGGACAATATCTCCTAATATGTCCAGTCTCCCCACATCCATAACACTCCTGGGTTCAAGGATAGGTCTCTGTGAGAACGATGAAGTCTGGGGATAACCTCCAAACTCATAGGAATGTTTAATGGTCTGTGATGGACCTCCAGCTACAGCCTGCAGTGAAGACTGAATAGGTCTGGCTGTGTAACCTCCCGAACTCTGTCCCCTGGAGTAAGAACCAGTACTGAACTCACCTCCCTTACGAAACTTCTTAGATGTCGAGGCCATGGTGAAATCGTTGGCTTCACCCCCTCCACCTCTATCACAAAATCAACCACTTCTTGAAAGGATTTTGCTGTAGCAGCTACCTCTAAGACTGAAATGTGCAAGTCTGACCTCAATCCCTTCACAAAAGGGCGAATCCGCTCTTGTGGACTGAAGCAAAGTTGGGTGGCATACCTGGATAGTGCAACGAAACTTAGCCTCATAAGCAATAACAGACATCCTGCCTTGCTCTAAGCTTAGGAACTCATCTCTCCTCCTATCCCTCAAAGTCCGGGGTATATACTTCTCCATAAATAAGCTAGAGAATGATGCCCAAGTCATAGGTGGTTCCTGTGCTGGTTGACAATCAATATACGACCGCCACCACATTTTGGCGTTCCCCTGAAACTGATAGGTCACAAACTCAACGCCAAATCATTCTACTATGCCCATCTTATGTAGAAACTCATGACAATCAACCACAAAATCATAAGCATCCTCAGATTCAGCACCCTTGAAGACTGGAGGTTTCAACTTCAAGAATTAAGTGAAAAGTTCATGCTGATCACTCGTCATTATAGGCCCTGTAGTCAATCGAGGAAACGTGCCTACTCCAAATGAGGCATCCATGCGGGGATCCACAGCAGCGGCATGTTGTACTCCCAGAACCTGAGGTGCTGGTGCAGAAAACACTGGAGGTGTCTGGCCCTGATCAGATAACCCGCTAAGATAAGCAAGAACCTGGTTAATCATCTCTGGGGTAGTTTGGGGTGGTAACTCCTCATCTTGCACTTGTTCATTTTCCCCTTCCTCACCCTCTCTTACTACCTCATCAGTCGGTGAAGGAGTCACTACCCTAGTACTAGTTTGGCCAGGTGTTTGTCCTCTACCTCTAGAGGACGTCCTTCGGCGACCTCTACCATGGCCTCTTGCCACTGCTCCTCTTCGAGCTACAGCCCCGGTGGCTGGCTTAGAGCATCCTGTCTTGCCGGTGTTGGTTTTGGCACAATTGTTGCTCTAGTTCTAACCATCTGCGAAATAGAGTGAGGATGTCAGGTACCAATTTGTATCACCTATGTACCAGTTGGATCCAAGTAATAGCACGAAAGAAAGAAAGAATGGAATTTTCCTAAAGTCCTATACCTCTCAAAGAAAAGTAAAGGCGTCCCCCTACCGTTCCTCAAGACTCTACTAGACTCGTTCTTGTGTGATGAGACCAACGAACCTAATGCTCTGATACCAAGTTTGTCACAACCCAAAACGAGCCGCGAGTGGCACCCAAACTTATCCTACTATGTGAGCGAACCAACAAATCTAAACCCCAATCATTTACCAATATTTCAACCATAATGAACAAAATACAATGCGGAAGACTTAATACTCATTAATAAAACCAATAAATAAATTCTAAAATTTAATACTTCTTATTCCCAAAATCTTGAAGTCATCATCACAAGAACATCTATCCTCAAATTACTAAATCTAAGAGTATTTAAGAAACTAAAATAAGTAAACGAATGGTCCATGTCCGAACTTCAAGGACATCAAGGCAAGAAGGAGAGAATCCAATCCGAGCTTGGAACAATAGCTCACCCTAAAATCTGACGTGATGAAGACTGGCTAGAGTTGCGGACGAGTCCAAGTCGATGGCACGTTTGCTGCATTCCATAAATAACAAAGAGAAAAATACAAGTAGGTGTCAGTACAAGGAACACGTACTGAGTAGGTATCATCGGCCAACTAAAAATAGAAAGCAATATATATCTAATAATTATATAAAATCGACTACCATACTCAACAGGTGACAACAACAAGTACCATAACCATTGGCCACAACCCAAGAACATCTATGAGGACTCAAGCCTCCACACCATACTCATTTGGGAAATAGGTTCTTTAAATTTGAGTATATTAACATACTTCCAGATTCATTCCCTTTATTCTTCTTGTGTCGGAACGTGACACTCCGATCCCCTACTACTACGTGTCGGAACGTGACACTCCGATCTCCTAATACTACGTGTCGGTTCGTGACACCCGATCCCCTAATTCTACGTATCGGTTTGTGACACCCGATCGCCTAATTCTACGTGTTGGTTCGTAACACCCGATCCCCTAAGTCTACGTGTCGGTTCGTGACACCCGATCCCCTAATTCTACGTGTCGGTTCGTGACACCCGATTCCCTAATTCTACGTGTCGATACGTGACACTCCGATCCATCAGCATCGTTCTTTTAGTTCATCAAGCCTTCTTTTATGTCAAGGCATAATCATTAATTGAGGGGATTTAAGGTTTTTAAGATTCCACAGTATCATCATTATAATCCATCACCATTTACATAATCACAACATGCAACAACACAATTAAGCATATAGAAGACTTTACAATACCACCCAACACATATCAATCGCTATTTAGAGTTTACTATGAAATAGCATAAACCATAACCTACCTCCACCGAAGAATCGTGATCAAGAAATCTACTTCCCCAATGTCCTTGCTGTCTCTTCGTTCTTCTCTCTCTCGCTCGTTCTCTCTTCTTTTTCCTTTTTCAAACTCTTTTTCTTTTACCCTAAATATCATATAATTAAGTATAAAAGATGATAAAAGTAACCCACTATTTATTTCAAGGTTATCTCCTTTAACCCCCAAGTAATTAAATTATTAAATTTACCCCACTAATTTCCTTATTATAAGCATGAATAGTCCAAAATACCCCTTAAAAACTTTTAGCAGAATTCCGACCCAGTCGAGGTTACGCAACTCGTGACGGCCCGTCGTGCCTGCGACGGTCCATCCTGCAGGGTCATCACAGAGTTCAGAGACTCAATTTCAGTAGAAAGGTCTGTGACGGTCCGTCGTGTCTACGACGGTCCGTGCTGCAGTTCCGTCGCGAAGTTAAGAGAGTTGATCCCGTACCCAATTTTCAGAGTTTAAGTGTTTTGGCACAAAGACTCTCGACGGACCGTCGTGCCTATGACGGTTTGTCCTACCTGTCGTCGAGGGTAATGAGGAGAGCAGCAGGAGAATTACACAAGTGGGGGACGACGGAGTCCGTCACGGTCCTTCGTGACCATGACGGTCCGTCGCGTGAGCCGTCGACCTAGCCAGTTTTTATCAAAAGTAATTCTACTACTCGAAACAACTAAATAGGTCGTTACACTCTCACCCAAAAATATTATAAAAAGACACATTCAGTTTAAAAAAAATATACAGTGAGATATAGAGATATATAGAGACAGATTGAAATACAGAGAGATATATAGAACAATTATAAAGAGAATAAAAGTGAGTTATTCTTTTGAGAATTAGGTTGGAGTTAGAGTTTTTTGTCGTGGTTCTAAGTTTGTGGCTCAAATTAGTAGATCGTAGCAGTTGTATTTCGTGATATCAGTTTTCGAAGCGAGGTAACTCTAAATTCTCGCATTATTTAAATGTAATATTGTATGAAAATTTGAATCTAGTAATATGAAGATCTTTGAATCATATGTTATTATTATGTAATATCAATCCTTGCTGCATGTTATGATTTTTTTTTCTCGATCTGAAAAACGGAACAAAAAGAAAATGTTTCTTGCTAACAAAAATAAAATAGAATAAAAGATGTATCATCCTTTTTTTCCATTATTATTAGTGTCTGTTATTTTTTTAGATGCAATTTGTATCAAAATATTGTTTTTGATATTTAATAGATAATGTTTCTTGAAACCTAGTTTTCACTTAAGATTTTTTTAAAAAAAAATATATATTTGTTAATTTATAGGATTAGGATATATATTAAAGCTTAAGTGTTTTGCAATTTGAAAAGTTATAAAAAACATGTTTTATTTTTTTATATATATTATTCCAATAATTAAGATTGTTTTCCTCTAGAATACAAGTAAAATAATTATAACTAATTCGTATTATTATGAAATATAATTAGAAGGATATAATATTATTTAGAGAATTATGGTAAAAAAATATAAACAAATTATTGTGAAAATTAATTAAAAAAAATTAAAGAAAATAAGAAACAAAATAATAATAACAATAATAATAATAATGAAACAAAAGATTAAAAAAATCATAACCAAAAAATTAGAAAACATAAATAGAATGTAAAAAAAAAATTTAAGAAATAAACAGAAAGAATCAGAATGAAAATATAAATAGGAAAACGTAAAAAATAAAAAAAATAAGAAGAACAAGTAGAATGTCAAATAAAAATATAAAATTAATAAAACATAAAGTTAAAAAATATAAAAGAAAAAGAAAAGAAAGAAAGATAGAAGAACATACAAAAAATAAGAGAAAAAGAAAACGTATTAAAAAAAATAAAATAAAATAAAACAATTAGAAGAGAAATAAACAATGAAAAAATACAAAACATAATATTAATAAAATCAAACGTGAAAAGAAAAACGTGTAAAAGAAAGAAAGAAAATAAAATGAAAAGAAAAGAAAAGAAGGAAAAATGAAAAATAAGAAAAAAATATATCTTTCTAAAAATAGTCATAATCTACTTAAATTTTTTGCTAAAACTAATAATTTATATCATATTTTTAGTTTAACTAAAAATATAATTCTAAAATTATGAAAATTCTAACACTCTCATTCCTACATAAATTATAATTCCTAATAATTAAATACATTTATATATTCTATTTATAATTAAAAATATGAATACACGAAAAAAAAATATAAAAAAAATACAAATTTTATAGTTTCAAATTAATGGACACACACACAAAATGAGATAATTTAATTTTAAAAAAATTAAAATAAATATGACAATTTTAATTAAATTTAAAATAAATGAGAGAATAAAGTAAAATCATTCTTATTATTAAGTTAAATAATATTTTATCCAAAATTATGTCAAATCATACCAAAGTTAATAAAGTGACCGTGCTAGAATCACGAGACTGGAGGGCTGCTTAACAGCTTCCCATCGGTCAACAGAATTCCTTACCTGGATTTCTACCAATAAAAAATAGGGTCAAATTTTGTTTTGATTAGGGATTTAAATAAGGTGACTTGGAACACCAAAACTCAATTCCAAGTGGCGACTCTAAATAACAATTCTCCCTTTTCAAAATGTCACTTTTATTGAAAAGACTCTTTTTCTTCCGAAACAAATAAAATCAAAAATATTGAGAAAAATAGAGGCATGACAGATGGCGACTCCACTAAGGACCACTAACTAGAATTCGAGCTTTAAATATTTATTTATGTATGACTCTGATTTATATACTTACGGTTTTGGATATTGTATTTATTTAGCTTAATATGCTTATTGATTATTTATTTAATGTTTTCATAATATTTAAACTGGATTATAATTGTCTTCGCTCACGAATCATTCTGAGTCTTCTATAATAATAACATTGGAATTGTGACTGCACGCCCCGCTTCTATATAGATAGCTAGTGGATCTTCGATCCATGGTGAAGGACTTTTAGTTAAACATGTATAGGATGGGGAACACCCATGCACAAAGCCGGAAAGCACTTTTACCGGTACGTTGCAATTTCGTGACTCGAGTTTCCGCTAGTTTTATGCCACTCTAGATATTTTTTCTCCACAAGTTAAACCTTAGTAGAAATGAATCTTTTAGACATGATATCCTTATAAGGTTCCGATTTATTTGCATCATGTGCCTGTAACTTAGCGAGATTTGGCATAGTGGCCCAATCTGACTAGGACAGATACCTTTTCGTGAGACAATCATGTGCATATTTTGTGCTACTTGTTGCATCATGTGGAAGACTATAACAAAATATTGACCGTCTTTAGGATAATCGACTAAAGAAATAAATATCTATTTTCTACCCATTTTCTACCAATGATTCAAAATAAATAAATTAATACAACACATATATATACATACACACCTAATCCTCAATTTTATTATTTGTTGTTATTAAAATAATGCATAAATAATAAAAATATTAATATTAACAATATCTGTATATATGTCTCTTAAATTGTATATGTACACGTTGTTTTAATTTTCTCTCTTTTTCGATCAAAATTGTCTCTTTATTTGGTTATTCTTTTCAAAAATAACCTGAATAAATGATCACTTTAGACATTTCGAATCATTTTTTATTTTTTAACTTCTCCAATAAATAATTTTGAATTATCAAAATTTCACAATTAAATTTGATTTTAGAAATCCCGAATTTCATTATTTTTCTCAACCAGGTAATCATGACATCTATGAGGTGTGATAAAGGACCAAGGGATGAAGTAGTCGAAATGGTCAATGATCCCCCAAAGTTCATGATCACATATAAAACCCCACAATTACTAATGGATTGGTGGAACGATATGCATGAATGTAGGCAGACTGCGATATTCAAACATCTTGGTTTCCTTAAAGATATCATGAGATTTAGTCCTGACAGAGGTTTGATCGAGGCTTTGATCCCATTTTGGGATTCCACAAACAATGTGTTTTGATTTAGTGATTTTGATTTGACGCCTACATTAGAAGAATTTGGTGGTTTCCCAGGGTTAGGCCAGGATCTTCGAACTAAAACACTAGTAGCCCCTAGGAGTGTCAGCAGAAGTAAATTTCTAGAACAGATGCACATCATCCATCCTCATAAGGAGTGTTTTGATAATGGGTTGGTTTCTTTGGAATTCTTGTAATCAAGATATGGAAAGAAGGAATGATTTTCAAGATATAGGAAACAAGTTAAAAAAGGACAACACCTCATTACTTGGGAAAAACATAGACAAGAAGCATTCATGGTGACATTCTTGGGAGCTATGGTTTTTGCAAGGAAGGATAGAAAAATTGATATTTGCATGTCAAGATTAGTCAATGTTTTGATGAAGAAAAGAAAATCCACTATATTGCTGATGATATTGGCTGATATTTATTATGCTTTGACCAAATGTAGAGAGAGGGGCGATTTTTTTTTTGAATGTTGTACCATTTTATTGCAAATGTGATTTTTGGAGCACCTATATCACCGTCGTTTTGCGACAGATTCCAATACGATTGACCGAATTATATTTTGAGCCACCCAGACAGGAAGAAAGAATTAGGAGACAATTTTCAAAAGGCGTCAAATCATGGAGACATTATTTTCTTAAATTGACGTTATCTAAACTTACATGGAACTATCATTGGTTCCCATCTAGTGACGTAATTGTTATGTCTTCCTATCGTCCATTCTTCGTTCTGACAGGCCTTCGCGAGTTCCAACCATACATACCTGTCACGACCCAAATCGGGGACGCGACTGGCACCCACATTTACCCTCCTATGTGAGCGAACCAACCAATCTAACCCTTAACATTTCAATGTATATAAACAGAAAATAATGCGGAAGACTTAAACTCATTAATAAAACAATTCAAAACTATTATTATTATCCCCAAAATCTGGAAGTCATCAATACAAGAACATCTATGATCAAATTACTATCTAGAATGTCTAAGAAGCTAAAAATACATAAGAAGCTAGTCCATGCCGGAAGTCAAGGCATCAAGACTTGAAGAAGAAGATCCAGTCCAAGCTAGAAGCATTAGCTCACCCTGAGATCCGGTATGACGAAGACTGGCTCGAATTACTGTTGAGTTGAAGTTGACGGAACGTTTGCTGCATTACACAAATAACAAAGAAGAAAACATAAAAGTAGGGGGTCAGTACAACCACAAGTACTGAGTAGATATCATCGGCCAACTCAAAATAGAAGATAATATATATCAAGTAATATTATAAATCAACTATAAACTCAACATGTAGCAACAACAAGTACTATAATCATCAACAAGTACCATCAAGCTCATCCGTGAGGGCTTAAGCCTCCATACCATACTCATTTGGGAATTAAGTTTATTAGATTGAGTATATTTATCATCTTTCAAGATTCATTATCTTTCTTCCTCTTGTGTCGGTACGTGACACTCCGATCCCCTAATTCTACGTGTCGGTTCCTGACACCCGATCCCCTATATGTGTCGGTACGTGACACTCCGATCCCCTATATGTGTCGGAACGTGACACTCCGATCCCCTATATGTGTCGGAACGTGACACTCTGATCCCCTACATGTGTCGGTACGTGACACTCCGATCCCCTATATCTACGTGTCGGTTCGTGACACCCGTCCCACTAATACTATGTGTCGGAACGTGACACTCTGATCCACTAATACTATGTGTCGGAACGTGACACTCCGATCCGCTAACCTCATTAAATCCGTTCATCAAGCCTTCTCTATACCAAGGCATCATCAATCCCATTACTTTAATTCATCAAGCCTTCTTTTATACCAAGGAATCATCATTAATAACGTAGATTAAAGTTTCTTTCAAGATTTGGGATTCAATAGTTTTCATCATGCTTGTTTTATCAAAATCACATAATCATATTCATGCAAGCATACAATTAAGCATATAGACAGGTTTACAATACCACCAATACATATCATTCACTATTAAGAGTTCACTACGAATATCGTAAAATAACCATAACCTACCTCCACCGAAGACTAGTGATCAAGCAAGAATTTTCCCCAAAGCTTTCTTCTTCTCGTTCAATCTCCCTCAATTCGTTTCTCTTTTCTCTCTCTTGTTCTTTCTCTTTTTCTTATTCAAACCCTCTTTCTTTTACCCTAATTAACATATAATTAAGTGTAAAAGATGGCAATAATACCCCACTAATTAACCCAAAGTTACCTCTTTTATCCCTCAAGAATTTGAGTTATTAATATAAACCCACTAACTCTATAATTAAGGAAAGAATAGTCCAAAACGTCCCTTAAAACGTGTAAAGAAATCCGAATCTGCCTGGGATTCGCGCAACCTGTGACGGCCCGTCGTGCCTGCGACGGTCCGTCATGCAGGTCGTCGCAGCCTCTTAGAACCCAAGTGGACTGTGACGGTCCGTCACACCTGTGACGGTTCGTCCTGCAAGTTTGTTACGAAGTTCAGAGAGTCGATTTTCAGTACCCAATTTCAGAATTCCTAAGTATATTGAAACGAGACCCTGCGACGGTCCGTCGTGCCTGTGACGGTCCGTCGTGGGGTTCGTTGCCTCAGCCAATTTTCCAGAAATAAAATCTGCTGCTCAAAACGACTAAACAGGTCGTTACAATAGATACCAATTTACCCATCGTTCGTCCCCGAACGATCAAAAGAAGAAAAACAATGGCGAAAAGGAGTACCTGAATCTGTAAACAGATCTGGGTATTTTTCTTGCATATCTGCCTCCTTCTCCCAAGTAGCCTCTTCAACCGGTCGATTCTTCCATTGAACTTTGATGGATGCAATCTCTCTCGACCTCAACTTGCGAACCTCTCTATCTAATATAGCAACCGGTTCCTCCTCATAAGTCAAATTCTCATCAAGCAAAACTGAATCCCAACGGATAATGTAGTTTCCATCTCCATGGTATCTTTTCAACATGGACACATGAAACACCGGATGCACTCCGGACAGCCCTGGAGGTAACGCTAATTCATAAGCCACCTCCCCTACTCGCTTTAGTACCTCAAATGGTCCAATATACCTTGGACTTAGCTTACCTCTTTTGCCAAACCGCATCACCCCTTTCATGGGTGAAACCTTCAACAAGACTTGTTCACCCTCCATGAACTCCAAGTCTCTAACCTTTCGGTCTGCATACTCCTTTTGTCTACTTTGCGCCGCTAGAAGCTTTTCTTGAATGCCTTCACCTTATCTAACGAATCCCTCAAGAGGTCAGTACCCCAAGGTCTAACCTCAAATGCATCAAACCACCCAATGGGAGATCTACACCTCCTCCCATACAATGCTTCAAATGGGGCCATATCAATACTGGAGTGATAGCTATTATTGTATGAAAACTCTGTCAAAGGTAAGAAGCTATCCCAATGGCCACCAAACTCTATCACGCATGCACGAAGCATATCCTCCAACACTTGAATCGTTCGCTCAGACTGACCATCAGTCTGAGGGTGAAACGCAGTACTAAGGTCCAACCTAGTACCCAATTCAGCATGCAATGTTTTCCAAAACTTAGAAGTAAACTGCGTACCTCTATCTGATATAATGGAGAGTGGAACTCCATGCAGTCGAACGATTTCTGAGATGTAGATTTTTGCTATCTTCTCTGCATTGTAAGTCACCTTGACCGGAATGAAATGAGCAGACTTAGTTAACCTATCAACAATCACCCAAATGGAGTCATACTTACCCATTGTCTTTGGATGGCCAACCACAAAGTCCATTGCGATTCTCTCCCACTTCCATTCAGGGATGGGCATTCTCTGAAGCGTTCCTCCGGGCCTTTGGTGTTCATACTTTACTTGTTGACAGTTTGGACATTTGGCAATAAAGTCAACAATATCGCGCTTCATTCTACTCCACCAAAAGTGTTGCTTTAGATCGCGATACATCTTGGTTGCACCCGGATGTATAGAATACCTTGTACTATGAGCCTCTGTCAGAATAGTGTTGATCAAATTATCGACGCGGGGTACACATACCCTTCCTTTAATCCTCAAAACACCTTCCTCATCAATTGTTGCTTCTTTAGCCTCTCCTTGCAACACTTTATCTCGAATCCGGATCAATTTCTCATCATCAAACTGCTTCCCCTTAATCTTGTCAAGGAAGGAGGATCTTGCCTCCACACAAGCTAACAATCCTCCCTTCTCATTTACTTCTAACCTCATGAGGTCATTAGCCAAAATCTGCACTTCTCTAGCCAATGGGCGTCTAGAAGCTTGCAAATGAGCTAGACTTCCAATGCTTCCCGCCTTTCTACTCAAGGCATCTGCCACAACGTTTGCCTTCCCCGAATGATACAAGATAGTGATATCGTAGTCCTTCAGTAGTTCCATCCATCTCCTTTGTCTCAAGTTCAAATCTTTCTGAGTAAGACATACTGTAAACTACGATGATCCGTATAGATTTCACACTTAACCCCATATAAATAATGCCTCCATTGCTTCAATGCAAATACTACCGCGGCCAATTCCAAATCATGAGTTGGATAGTTACGTTCATGCACTTTTAATTGTCTTGAAGCATAAGCAATCACATTCTTTTCTTGCATTAGCACTGCACCCAAACCCGTATAGGATGCATCACAATAGACAATGAAATTCTTACCTTCCACTGGCAAGGTAAGGATAGGCGCGGTAGTCAACAAAGTCTTGAGTTTCTGAAAGCTTTCCTCACACTCATCCGACCATACAAATGGAACATTCTGCTTAGTCAAGTTCATCAATTGGGAAGCAATAGAAGAGAATCCCTTGACAAATCGGCGGTAGTAGCTAGCTAACCCAACAAAACTCCGTATTTCTGACACATTAGTGGGTCTTACCCAATTCTTCACTGTCTCAATCTTAGAAGGATCCACCATCACTCCATCCATAGAAACCACGTGCCCCAAGAAAGACACTGCATCTAGCCAAAACTCACACTTAGAGAACTTGGCATAAAGCTTTTTCTCCCTCAACATTTCCAATACTATTCTCAAATGCTCCTCATGTTCCTTCTTACTTTTAGAATATACCAGTATATCATCTATAAATACGATCACAAAGAGATCCAAATACGGCTTAAATATCCCATTCATCAAGATCATGAACGCAGTAGGGGCATTCGTAAGACCAAAGGACATCACTACAAATTCATAATGCCTATACCTAGTCCGAAAAGCGGTCTTTGGCACATCCGTTGCCCGTATTTTCAATTGATGATAACCGGATCTCAAGTCGATCTTCGAGAAGACACAAGCACCTTGTAGTTGATCGAATAAGTCATCAATGCGAAGAAGAGGATACTTGTTCTTAATAGTTACCTTGTTCAACTGCCGGTAGTCTATGCACATCCGAAAACTCCCATCCTTCTTCTTCACAAACAAAACCGGAGCACCCCAAGGAGATGCACTTGGTCTAATGAAGCCTTTGCTCAACAACTCTTGAAGTTGAGCCTTTAACTCTCTTAATTCGGTGGGATCCATTCTATAGGGGGGTATAGAAATGGGGCGAGTACCCGGTTCAAGATCGATACAGAAGTCAATATCCCTATCTGGTGGCATACCAGGAAGATCTGCAGGGAACACATCCAAAAACTCACAGGCTACCGAAACCGACTCAATCGAAGGTACTTGGGTAGTGTCATCCTTGAGATGTGCCAAGAAAGCTAAACACCCTTTACTAACCATTTTCTTAGCATGAAGAAAGGATATGATACGCACCGGATTGGAGGTGTAGTCGCCCTCCCACACTAACGGGTTTGTCCCAGGCTTGGCTAATGTCAACGTTTTAGCATTACAATCCAAAATCGCAAAATTCGAAGAAAGCCAAGTCATACCCAGAATTACATCAAAATCAACCATTTCTAAGATAACCAAATCTACATAAGTGTTGCTCCCCACAAAGTTCACCAAACAAGACCTATATACCTTTTCAACTACCACAGACTCACCCACCGGAGTAGAAACACGAATAGGCGTGTCAAGTAATTCACAATGTAAATTTAGACCATTAGCAAATGATGAAGATACATATGAAAACGTGGAGACAGGGTCAAATAATACAGATGCCATGCAATCACAAACCAAAAGATTACCTGTGATAACAGCATCAGACGCCTCCGCTTCAGATCTCCCAGGGAAAGCGTAACAATGGGCCCTATCACCAGTCTGTCTGTTGCCCCTACCATGTTGTGTCGTAGTGGCTCCAATTTGCCCATCACCTCTGCCGTTGGGGTGACCACCATTACCTCGACCACCACGTCCTCCAGAAAAGCGGCCTCTACCATAACCACCTCTACCTCTAGCTATTGGGGGTCTGTAACTCTGTTTTGGACATTTCCTCCTAACATGTCCAATCTCCCCACATCCATAACACTCTCTGGAGTCAGGCATAGGTCTCTCCGAGTAGTTTTGACCGTTCTGAGGTGGGCCCCCAACTACAGTCTGTAGTGAAGACTGAATTGGTCGACTTGAGTAACCTCCGGAGCTCTGTCCTCTAGAGTAAGAACCATTAAACTCACCTCCCCTTCGAAACCTTTTTGATGTCGATGACGTGGTGAAGTCATCTGGCTTCACTCCTTCCACTTCTATCACAAAGTCTACCACCTCTTGGAAGGATGTTGCCGTAGCCGCTACCTGTAAGGCTGAAATCCGCAATTCTGACCTCAACCCCTTCATAAAACGGCGAATCCGCTCTTGTGGACTGAAACAAAGTTGGGTGGCATACCTTGATAAAGCACAAAACTTAGCCTCATATGCGTTAACCGTCATCCTACCTTGCTCGAGACTCAAGAACTCATCCCTTTTTCTATCTCTCAAAGTCCTTGGGATATACTTCTCCATAAACAGGGTAGAGAAGGATGCCCAAGTCATAGGTTTGGCCTCTGTCGGTTGACACTCGACATGTGATCGCCACCACATTTTGGCGTTCCCTTGAAACTGATAGCTTACGAACTCAACGCCAAACCGTTCTACTATCCCCATCTTGTGTAGTAGCTCATGACAATCAAGCAGAAAATCATAAGCATCTTCAGATTCTTCACCCTTGAAGACTGGAGGTTTCAATTTCAAGAACTTACTGAAAAGTTCGTGCTGATCATTTGTCATTATCGGTCCAGTAGTCAGACGTGGAAATGTGCCTATCTCCAATGAGGCATCCATGCGGGGAGCCATAGTAGCCGCATGTCGTACCTCTGAAACCGGAGGTGTTGGTGCAGAATCCACTGGAGGTGCCTGACCGTGATTAGATAACCCGCTAAGATAAGCAAGAACCTGATTGATCATCTCTGGGGTAGGTTGGGGTGGCAATTCCTCATTCTGCTCTTGTTCAGTTTCCCCTTCCTCACCCTCTCTTACTACCTCCTCAGTCGGTGAAGGAGTCACCGCCCTAGCATCAGATGGACTAGGTGCTCGTCCTCTTCCTCTAGAGGACGTCCTCCCACGGCCTCTACCACGGCCTCTTGCCACTGTTCTTCCTCGAGCCACAGCCCCAGTGGCTGGCTCAGATGTTTCTTGTCTTGCCGTTGTTGCTGCTGGTGCGGTCGTTGCTCTAGTTCTAACCATCTGCGAAATAGAGTGAAGATGGTCAGATACCAATTTGTATCACCTAGATACCAATTGGACTCAAGTAGTAGCACGAAAGAAAGAATGAAAGAATGGAATTTTCCTAAAGTCTTATAGCCTCTCAAAGAAAAGAAAAGGCGTCCCCCTACCGTTCCTTAAGACTCTACTAGACTCGTTCTTGTGTGATGAGACCAACGAACCTAATGCTCTGATACCAAGTTTGTCACGACCCAAATCGGGGACGCGACTGGCACCCATATTTACCCTCCTATGTGAGCGAACCAACCAATCTAACCCTTAACATTTCAATGTATATCAACAGAAAATAATGCGGAAGACTTAAACTCATTAATAAAACAATTCAAAACTATTATTATTATCCCCAAAATCTGGAAGTCATCAACAAAAGAACATCTATGATCAAATTACTATCTAGAATGTCTAAGAAGCTAAAAATACATAAGAAGCTAGTCCATGCCGGAAGTCAAGGCATCAAGACTTGAAGAAGAAGATCCAGTCCAAGCTAGAAGCATTAGCTCACCCTGAGATCCGGTATGACGAAGACTGGCTCGAATTACTGTTGAGTTGAAGTTGACGGAACGTTTGCTGCATTACACAAATAACAAAGAAGAAAACATAAAAGTAGGGGGTCAGTACAACCACAAGTACTGAGTAGATATCATCGGCCAACTCAAAATAGAAGATAATATATATCAAGTAATATTATAAATCAACTATAAACTCAACATGTAGCAACACCAAGTACTATAATCATCAACAAGTACCATCAAGCTCATCCGTGAGGGCTCAAGCCTCCATACCATACTCATTTGGGAATTAAGTTTATTAGATTGAGTATATTTATCATCTTTCAAGATTCATTATCTTTCTTCCTCTTGTGTCGGTACGTGACACTCCGATCCCTTAATTCTACGTGTCGGTTCGTGACACCCGATCCCCTATATGTGTCGGTACGTGACACTCCGATCCCCTATGTGTGTCGGAACGTGACACTCCGATCCCCTATATGTGTCGGAACGTGACACTCCGATCCCCTACATGTGTCGGTACGTGACACTCCGATCCCCTATATCTACGTGTCGGTTCGTGACACCCGTCCCACTAATACTATGTGTGGGAACGTGACACTCCGATCCACTAATACTATGTGTCGGAACGTGACACTCCGATCCGCTAACCTCATTCAATCCGTTCATCAAGCCTTCTCTATACCAAGGCATCATCAATCCCATTACTTTAATTCATCAAGCCTTCTTTTATACCAAGGCATCATCATTAATAACGTAGATTAAAGTTTCTTTCAAGATTTGGGATTCAATAGTTTTCATCATGCTTGTTTTATCAAAATCACATAATCATATTCATGCAAGCATACAATTAAGCATATAGACAGGTTTACAATACCACCAATACATATCATTCACTATTAAGAGTTCACTACGAATATCGTAAATAACCATAACCTACCTCCACCGAAGACTAGTGATCAAGCAAGAATTTTCCCCAAAGCTTCTTCTTCTCGTTCAATCTCCCTCAATTCGTTTCTCTTTTCTCTCTCTTGTTCTTTCTCTTTTTCTTATTCAAACCCTCTTTCTTTTACCCTAATTAATATATAATTAAGTGTAAAAGATGGCAATAATACCAAACTAATTAACCCAAAGTTACCTCTTTTATCCCTCAAGAATTTGAGTTATTAATATAAACCCACGAACTCTATAATTAAGGAAAGAATAGTCCAAAACATCCCTTAAAACGTGTAAAGAAATCCGAATCTGCCTGGGATTCGCGCAACCTGTGACGGCCCGTCGTGCCTGCGACGGTCCGTCACGCAGGTCGTCGCAGCCTCTTAGAACCCAAGTGGACTGTGACGGTCCGTCACACCTGTGACGGTCCGTCCTGCAAGTTCGTTACGAAGTTCAGAGAGTCGATTTTCAGTACCCAATTTCAGAATTCCTAAGTATATTGAAACGAGACCCTACGACGGTCCGTCGTGCCTGTGACGGTCCGTCGTGGGGTTCGTTGCCTCAACCAATTTTCCAGAAATAAAATTTGCTGCTCAAAACGACTAAACAGGTCGTTACAATACCCCTCCGAGTTCTACGCTAACTAGGACAAAATAAATTTTACCTAAAGCCGAGGATACGCAGAGTGTGTGGGAGGTGGCATTTGAAGATCGAAATTGAGAATCAGAAGCCCAACAGATTTAGGGTGGTAGTCAAACTTTATGTTCAAATGCTATGGTTGATGATCGCGTTGAAGGGAAACTTGACCCCTTATACCTCAATTAGTTCTTTGATCAAGCCCCTCTCAAAATAATTCCCGAAGGATCAGCGCAAGAAATCATAGATCAAGAAGAGGAAATTGAAGTAAGAATCAAGCAGGCCCGACTCGAGGTGGGAAGAAATTATAGGTCTACTTTAGATATCCTAAGCAATGATCTAAAAATGTTAGAGAAGAGTTAGCTCGACGTGATGCAATATTCGAGGAAAGAGTTACATTGATTGAAAAAAGGGTTGAAAAGAAGCATATATCTACTATTCGAACCCTACATGAAGATTTGGGCATTGTTACAGGTACTATGGAGCAACAGGAGGAAAAATATAAGAAAGAAAAGACCCTCTTAATTCATGCACAAGCTAGGTTACAAAATCAATTAAAAGCTTCTATGGGACGAAAAAGGGACATAACAAATTGTTTCACATTGTATCAAGCAGAAGTGGAGACCGAAAGAAATCAATGGATGGAAGAGCGTGAAGAATTTCATAACCAAATTGAAGAGCTTCAAGCACATGAAGAACATCTGAGTGATGCAGTTGTCACTACTGAAGAATGGTTGCAGAATTGTCACAAGAATATGGAGGAGGCCAAAGGACAAGTGCTTCAATTGACAGAGAGCTTGATTGATGTTTATGGAGGTCATCTCCATCGAAGTGATGAGATCCTGGGTCAAGAGGTGTGTGCACTAGCCCCACATATGCCAAAAGATTTGTTCAAGGTCTACTCTAGCCTAGGGGGAAATTGATGATCAAGAAATGTCGGAAATGGATTTTTTTATTACTATTTTTTCTTTTTAGTTCGTCAAATTTTGTTTTAATCTTAAGTACTTTGATGTTTTTATTTTGGTCATTTTTATTTGAATGGTATTTTCATTTTAAAGTTAAAGAAATGTCGTATTTTTCTTTTCAAAGAAATTTATCCACATGAACTATGTAATGATCTGATTCATATTCAAACATGATACGTAGGCAACCTTTAATAGGTTCGATCAAATTGCATTCAAATTATTCAAGTAAGTAAAGTAGGGGACCAAATGACATAAGCAAGTCGTCCAAAGCCGGATGAAATATAAAAGTCTTCCAAAACACATTATAGACATATGACTATCTAGGTGCATAACATACAACGTGAATTTAATATCTTCAATATGTTGAATCCTAACACATGTTATATATATATAATTATATATATATATATATATATATATATATATATATATATATATATATATGAGAATTTAGAGATTTTAAAAGGTGGTTGGTTTGTGAGGAGAGCTGGCGTCTCATCAATATAACACAAGATCAAAAGGGAAAGAAAAACTGACACGTAAAGATGGAACAGAGTCGGAAAATAAAGACGCATAAACTCAACTGGTTGCACAAGAATCGGTATCTATGGAAGAGGTGAAAATATTAAGACAACAGATGACCGAAATGTACGAAGCTTGGATGGTTGGGCACGCTCCACCGCCTTCAATTCGAGAATATTTGAATGTGAGTATGACATTCCCCATCCAAGTGTAAACAAGTGACCCGATTTATCCACCTGGCTTTGGACCCTACATGAACACCTCTAATACTGGCGGAACTTTCTCAGTAAACCCATTGAAACCATCAATGATGAATAATTCACTTTTCATGCCTACTGTCATAACTAATATAATTTCTCAACCGACATTGGTACAAAAATCCAATGATGACCCTATACTCAAAGATCAATATGGCCAAGGGCATCCCCTTATATTAACATTTAATGTTCCTAACTCTTGCCACCACCAATACACTTCTCCCGTTGAGGTTGATAAAAACATTAAGAATGAGGAACATAAAGAAATTTCAAGAAAATGAGGAGTTTGGAACAAAACATAAGCAATATACAAGGTCTGGGAGGACACAAAAGTTTCTAATTTAAGGACTTATGCATGTTTCTAGATGTTCACTTGCCTCTAGGGTTCAAAACTCCAAAGTTTGATAAAAATAATTGTCAGGACGATCATGTGTCTCATTTGAGAATATTTTGTAATCAGTTGACTGGAGCCGAGGAAAAGAAGAACTTCTTATAGCTTACTTTGGAGAGAGTTTAACGGGTGTAGCATCAGAATGGTTTATCGATCATGACATTTCTCATTGGCACGTTTGGGATGATATGGCGCAAGATTTTGTTCCAACAATTTAAATACAATATCGATATTATTCTCAATCGCAATTCCCTAGATAATATGAAAAAAAGCCATCGGAAAGTTTTGGGAAATATGCCACAAGATTGAGGGAGTAGGTAGCTAGAGTCAAACCGCCGATGAAAGGCTATGAATTAATTGATGTTTTTCTCAAGGCTCAAGAACCTGACTACTTTCATTATCTTCTCGCCGCAATGGGCAAGCATTTTGCCTAAGCGATTAAGATCATAGAAATGGCAGAGAATGGCATAAAGTCGGGTAAGATTGTGAGTCAAGCAGCCATTAGTGCTACCACACAAGCAATAATAAGTGGATCCGGTAATTTTACCATTCCCTAAAGGAAGGAGGAAGGGTCCATCACGACATCTAGATCAAGAGGTGTTCAAATGGGCATGAACAATCTTTATGGTCAAGTCCAACAAGAACAATATGATTCTCCTCAGCATTATTACCCGTCCCAATATGTCGTTCTCAACACTCAGGTATATGTTCGACCTCCTTCACGCCAACAATGACGGGGGCCTTCCCCACAAGTTTCTTGCCCCCAACAACAAAATTTCCAGGCGCAATATAATCCACATCACCGGACAAACCATACGAGAGAACAAGGTCGAAAAGATAATTTTACCCCAATCAGAGAATCATATATGAGTTTGTTACAGAAATTAACACAATTGAGACTAGTTCAAACTCTCAATTCGTACGTTATCAATCTAAATGCAAGAGGCTTTGATCCAACTGTTATATGCGAGTATCACGCCAACGCTCCAGGTCATAGCACAGAGAATTGTTGGACCTTCAAAAGAGTCATTGAGAGTTAATCGAGGATAAGGTAATCGAGGTACGGAATGAGGAAGCACAAAATGTCACAAATAACCCACTCCTTGCTCATAATAATGAGCGTGTTGTGGGGATGATTGACATTTTTTGAAGATTATGAGCACATAAGTAGAACAAAAGTGGAAAGCAAGGTTTCAAAAGAAGAGTCTAGTATGGTTTTAGAATCCATAGAGAGGGCACCGATAATTGTTAAAGGTGCACGTTTAAATTTAGAGGAATCGAGGAAGCTAGTATTGTATGTCCCTGAATCTATAAAAAGAAAAGTGTACCGTTGAATGGACCAAAATGCTACATTCTTGGTAAATTTTCAACGTTTGATCAAAATCAAGAATGTTTGAAAGAGCCAATTGTTATACAAATTGGAAGACAACTTCCAATCACAAACACCAAGACCGTTTTGTGGAACTACAACAAAGTCGTCGTTACTCACAAGGGAAAGGAGATTATAGAAGAAACAAATGAAACAAGAGGCTTAACTTGTTCCGGAAGTTGTTATGCTCCGGAAGAATTAAAGAGGGACAAACAAATCAAAGAAAATCAGTTGCCGATTAAAAAGCTAGTCACTAAGAAAGATGCTGAAGAGTTTTTGAAAAAGATGAAAGCTAAAGATTTTTTTTTCTATAGATCAATTGAGGAAAATGCCTGCTCAAATCTCTTTATTGTCATTACTCATACATTCTAAAGAACATTGTGAAGTGTTGACCAGAATTTTGAATAAGGCACATATCTCAGAAAATATAAAAATGGTCAATCGAATTTTTGAGGTAAATAGAATCACTTTCACTAATGATGAATTGCCCTTGGAAGGATCTGGACATAATAGGGCTCTACATTTAACCGTGAAATGTGAAGAACACTATGTGAAGAGAGACATGGTTGATGGAAAATTGGGTGTAGACATATGCCCTTTTTCCATTCTATAAAGCTTGAAAATCAGCACTAATAGGATTCGTACTAACAATGTTTGTGTACGGGCATTTAATGGTTCAAAACGGGATACTCTTGGTGAAATATACTTAATTGTTACCATTGGACCATCGGAGTTTGGAATCACTTTCCAAGTTATTGACATAGACACGTCTTACAATCTGCTTTTGGGTAGGCCATGGATCCACAGGGCTAGAGGTGTGGCATCTACTCTACACCAAGTGGTCAAGTTTGAACATGAAAAATAAGAAATCATTGTCCATGGTGAAGATAATCTCCCATTCACCCGAGATCCTTCAATACCATGGATTGAGGATAAAGGAGGTTGTGAATCCCTAAACTATCAAGCTTTGGAGATAATAACGGTTAATAAGTTCTTAGAAGGAAAGCCTATCCTCCAACCTCATCTGTCCTCTACTTCAGTCATGGTGGTAGCTTAAATGGTACAAAATGGCTATTAACCTGGAAAAGGGTTAGGTTTGTCATTGCAAGGAATTGTGAATACTATCAGTCCAATAGGTTATCAAGATACATTCGGTTTGGGTTTCAATCCAACCAGTTTTGATAGAAAATGGGCAAAAGATCGTAAAAGAAATGCTTGGAATCTGTTGAAGCCGATCCCCCATATTGCTCAATCATTTATTAAATCTCGAGGTGAACTGTGTGCAGACTTACCTATCCAAAATAATGTGGATGAAATGTGTCAAGGTATCAAGGAAATGTTTTATGAGGTAAACATGACGTCACGGGGAAAAAGGAACAAAATATCTATTACTTGAGAAAAAAGTTCACTTCACATGAGGCAAAGTACACTCTATTAGAAAAAACATGTTGTGCTTTAACTTGGGTCGCCCAAAAATTGAAGCACTATTTCTTGTCCTACACCACTTACCTCATATCTCAAATGGATCCTCTGAAATATATTTTTCAAAAAGCCATGCCGACGGGTAGGTTGGCAAAATGGCATATTTTGCTTACCGAATTTGATTTTGTGTATGTTACTCGCACCGCCATGAAATAAAAAGCGTTGGCCGATCATCTTGCAGAAAATCAGATTGATGATGAATACGAACCCTTAAAGAAATACTTCACTGATGAAGAGATCAACTCTATTGAGGAAGAAATTCTTGATAATGACCCCGTATGGAAATTATATTTTGACGAGGCTGTCAACAAAAACGGAGTGGGAATTGGGGCAGTTCTTATCTCACCAAACAGTTGTCATTATCCTGCCATAGCATGACTTCGATACTTTTCTACCAACAACAGAAGAGAATATGAAATTTTCATCATGGGTTCGAATATAGCAATAAATCTGGATGTACATGAGCTTTTAGTCTTTGGGTATTCCGATTTCATCATTCGACAAGATCAAGGCAAATGGGAAACTCGAGACATTAAGCTCATACCGTACAAACAATGTTTGAAAAAATTTAATAAAAAAGTTCAAGTCCATTGAACTTAGACATATTCCCAGGTTTCACAATGAGTTGGCTGATGCTTTCGCCACCCTAGCATCGATGCTTCCATACCCAGGTAATACCTACATTGACCTGTTGGAAATCCAAGTTAGGGATCAACATGATTATTGCAATATAATTGCGGTAGAGGCAGATGGTGAGTGATATACCGTGGTTTAACGATATTATTAATACTTTTTCCTTAAGTTTAGTGTGTCCAAAAGCCTTTTTGTGCTAATTTTTATATAAGTTTCTCTTTGTTTTGCAGGAAATCTGTCCAAAGCTGAATGCAGAGATTTTGAGCGAAGAAATGCAGAAGAGACTACCTACGGAGCTTGTGACGGTCCGTCGTGCTTGTGACGGTACGTAGGTGGCAGCATAGTGCAGCTGCTAAAGGAAGATGGGGAAGTCTGACAAAGTGTGGGACTACGAAGCTTGTGACGGTCCGTCGTGGCTATGACGGTCCGTCCTGCAGGTTCGTCGTGTAGATCAGAGAAGTGATCCCAGTACCTAGATTCCAAGAGTTGAAGTGTTTTAGAACGAAGACCCTCGACGGACCGTTGTGCCTATGACAGTCCGTCATACTTGCCGTCGAGGGGAATGAAGAGAGCAACAGAATAATGTGCACAAGTATGGGACGACGGAGTCCACAACGGTCCGTCGCGACCACGACGGTCCGTCGCGACCACGACGGTCCGTCGCGAGATCCGTCGACCCAGCAGCGTTTTGGCAGATTTCCAGCAATTAGAATCCTTGTTTAGTTAGCTTTTTTTTTTATAAATAGTTTGAAAAATTTCGTTTTTGAGGTTAGACACCAGATAGTTAGACAACAGATAGTTAGACTCCGTATTATTGTTAGATTTTGAGATTCTTGCAAGTGATTTTTAGAGATTAATCAACCAATTTTTGGATTTTATTCTTTCTCATTGAAGTAAGTACATGAATTCGTATTTAATATATTTGAATATTGTGTTTATGGCTATGAGTAACTTAACTCCATATCTAGGGTTGTGGGAACCATAGGCAAATAATGAGATAAACCCTAACTAAAATAACAATTCTAGATTAGTGTCTTGCATGTATTAATAATTCTTTCACTTAAAAGTCTTTTTAACGGAAGGCCAACGTTAGAACTCGCCTTAATGCTACTTGCCGGACCAAGGAGGTAGATAATAGGAAAAGAATTATTAACATAGATTTAGTGTACACTATCTAATAGGCTAGTATTGATTGGTACGAGGTAATAACTTAGTCAAATATCGAATACGATGCTTAATATGAGTTAAGGATAAGGGTTAGGATAGCAACACACGTAGCCGGACCAAGGTGCGGAGTGATATTTTCTAGATGCCGGACCAAGGATTTAGAAATACATAACTTATGACTTTGCATGCAAGATACTAGGAAAGAATTGTTATAAGTTAGAATTATCAAGTTATGAACCTGTGGGGAACACGTAAACCCTAGTTACTTTGATTAATTGATTAAAACCCAACATTCAAAGCTGTTAAGTGTCTCTTTCAAGTTTGTTATTTATTTTCACTCATTTAGAAATAGAAACCCCCGTTTATTGTTTTTACTTTCCAAGGAATTCATTAACCAAACAATAGTAATAATAGGTTGAAGTTAAGTCTAGACTAATTTTATCATGGGAACGATCCCTACCTCACTAGTTGGGTTATTCACTTGACACGACCGCTTTACTTCTTATTTGAGAAGTAAGTTTTAGCGTATGTTAGACAGAATAATACAAGGTTGATGTGGGTTAGACACATGTAGGTCCAAAATAATACAAGGTTGATGTGGGTTCATCGGGGATGCTTATGGTACCCTTAGTTCTGTCACTGTCATTCAGAACGAGACCCCGATGACGGACCATCGTACCCACGATGGACCGTCATAGGGTCTGTTGCAAAAGCCCTAGCACCCTGTCCCGACGGCCACATTTGACGGATCTTCGTACTCGCGACGGTCTGTCCTGCACAACCGTTTTGGTTGTTAGAGAGTCTGATTCTAAGGGTCTCTTATTTTTTTCCCAAGTGTTCCCCAACGGACACCTGTGACGGACCGTCGTCTTCACGACGGTCCGTACTGCACAACCATTCTGGTTGTCAGAGTCCCTGTTTCTAAGGGTCTCACTTCTTCTATGTGTCCTTCAACGGACCAATGTGACGGACCGTCGTACCCACGACGGGCCGTCCTGCATGACCGTCATGATGGTCAGACACCCCTCTCTTAAGGTCTCCATATTTTTTTTTCAAGTTTCCTACGATGGACATTTACGACGGACCGTCGTACGTGTGATGGTCCGTCCTGCACACACCGTCATGCTAGTCAGAGACTCTCCTTCAGGGTTCTCTATATATACATAGTCTAAGTAGAACGCGACGGACCTCACGACGGTCCGTCATAGTCACGACGAGCCGTCACCATACCCGTCGTGTGTCACTCTTTCTACAGCAATTACATATTATTTTCACTGTTTTATTTCGTATGGTTTCGCTTGTCTTGCTTGCCACTACTCGTACTTATAGTGATCCTTTGCAGGTACTATCAACTATGGAACCCAAGCAAGACCGAACCTACGCAAGCGGGCGATCAAATTCTAATATGGAGACTCTTAAGAGAGGGGTGTCGACTCTTCAGGCTGCAGTCGATAGTCTTCGTGCAGACATCGATACGATCTTAGAGGCTAGGGTGCCGGAGTTCTGAGGCCCCTTCTGTCGAGCCTGCTGGGGACACCGTGTTGGCGTCCCTTTTTGCTACCTCTGACATTCCACCACCTCCCCCTCGAGAGAGTGCCAAGAGGCGTAGGGGTCGAGCAGAGGACGAGGCGCGAGCACGGAAGAAGAAGCGTCGTGATATAGAGGCTGCGAGGCTTGCTGAGGAGGAGGCGCACCGACTGAGAGCATCTGAGTTAGCGGCTGGGGCGTGTAGCTCCCGCACTGTGGAGATAGCAGGAGGCACTACTGATGGTGCGGATGTTGTTGAGGACACCACTGAGGGTGTCCAGATTGCAGAGGACGTGGGTTCCGGGGAACCGGACCCACCATCTTGCTGATCGATGGCACTTTGCGCCACAGGTTTGCTTCACCTACCACTCTTGTATTTAGATTTCTATGCATTTGGACAATTGGATGCCTTTTTGTTGGGGGTGGGGTAAATGGACAGTGAGTGTTAGGGTGAAGTGTGAGTAGCCCAATTCACTATCCTCTTTTGGGTTTTTCTTGCCTGTGTTCTTTTTCCCCAAAAGACTGATTACTTTTTCTGTTGAACCGGCATGTTTATATCTTTTGTACATAATTTAAGTCTGAAGCATGATGGCTAAAATGATATCCTGATAAACTGGAAAATAATGCATGACTAGGCATAGTAACTGATAATTGTGTGGCCCTTAGCATGAAATAGAGTTACACTATTGCATTACCCTAAGTCTTTAATTCGAACTAGGTGTCTGATAATCTGGTATAATGATGAGATGTCAAGTGAGTGTGAGGAAATTTTAATAGTCCACTATTGGTACTAAGCTAGAACTTGCCTGGTTAGTCCTACTAAAAGTAAGCTGTAATAGACAATTAGGAAATGATCATAGGCCCTTATTCATTATAGCCCATTTCTAGCCTAAATAAAAGAAACGAAATAAAATTTATCCTTCTTTGATCCAAATAATCTGAGCTTAAAATTAGACCTTTCTTTTTCACCCCAACTGATCTTTTCTGGGAACAATGTGTTGGCCCTGGTCCCTCCTTGGACATGTGCACCTCAGCTTATGCCAAAAGCATAAGTTGAGGGTGGCTAATGCATAAACAACCTTCGTTATGGCCCTGACCCAACTTTGGGTATTGTGTACCTTGACTCATGGCAAAGCCATGGGTTGAGGGTGGCTACTATGAGGAATGCTCTGGAAAGTGGGGTTGAAAGAACAAATAGAGAGAACGAACAAAAGTGAAGTGACTCAAGAATTAGATGAAAAGAAAAGTAAAGAAAAAGAAAAATACACAAGAAATACAAGCAAGAAAAGAATAGAGTCACTTACACAAATGAAGAAAGAAGAGAAAATAGCAAGGTGAAAGAATATGAGAAACTGGGCGAGATAAAATGAGAGACAGTGGAAGGTTTAGCTGATATGTCAAGGAGGGAAAAAAGTCACTAAAGTATACCAAAATATACCTAACCTGACCCTTATCCTATGTTACTAGCTAAAAAAGTCCTATTGTGATCCTAAGGGTTGTACAACAAACTTAAGGCAGTGAAAATAAGGGCAAGCTTATGGCAAAACGTATGAATGAGTGTGACTTTGTTCTGAGAGTGAGTTTTAAAAAATAATCCTTATACTCAAACTGAAATCATTGTGTGAAAAAGGAGGATTTTGTTTTAAAGTGAGGACACTAGTTGTAATACCAAAATTGTTAGCACCTCGGTGAGAAATTGAAGAGGATAGGTGTTAGTGCGTGGTAAGTCTGTATCATGTTCTGATCCCACAAAATTCAAGCCTAATAGTGATAGCATGCTTAGATTTGATGAGATTAATCGGGATTGATAGCCAAATGTTTGTAAAGGATAAAACATGGATACTATTGTACAAAGATTGTGTAGTGAGTCATAGTGCGTCGCTTGAGGACAAACAACGAATTTAAGTTGAGGGTGTTGATATACCGTGGTTTCACGATATTATTAATACTTTTTCCTTAAGTTTAGTGTGTCCTAAAGACTTTTTGTGCTAATTTTTAAATAAGTTTCTCTTTGTTTTGCAGGAAATCTGTCCAAAGCTCAATGAGGAGATTGAGCGAAGAAATGCAGAAGAGACTACCTACAGAGCTTGTGACGGTCCGTCGTGCTTGTGACGGTCCGTAGGTGGCAGCGTAGTGCAGCTGCTGAAGGAAGATGGGGAAGTCTGACCAAGTGTGGGATTATGAAGTTTGTGACGGTCCGTCGTGGCTCTGACGGTCCGTCCTGCAGTTTCGTCATGAAGATCAGAGAAGTGATCCCAGTACCCAGATTCCAAGAGTTGAAGTGTTTTAGAACGAAGACACTCGACGGACCGTTGTGCCTATGACGGTCCGTCATACTTGCCGTCGAGGGGAATGAAGAGAGCAGCAGAATAAAGTGCACAAGTATGGGACGACGGAGACCACGATGGTCCGTCGCGAGATCCGTCGACCCAGCCGCGTTTTGGTAGATTTCCAGCAATTAGAATCCTTGTTTAATTAGTTTTTTGTTTCTTTTATGAATAGTTCGAAAAACCTCGTTTTTGAGGTTAGACACCAGATAGTTAGACACGAGATAGTTAGACTCCGTATTATTAGACTTTGTGTTTTACTGTTAGATTTTGAGATTCTTGCAAGTGATTTTTGGAGATTAATCAAGCAAACTTTAGATTTTGTTCTTTCTCATTGAAGTAAGTACATGAATTCGTATTTACTATATTTGAAAATTGTATTTATGGCTATGAGTAACTAAACTCCATAACTAGGGTTGTGGGAACCATAGGCAAATAATGAGATAAACCCTAACTAAAATAACAATTCTAGATTAGTGTCTTGCATGTATTAATAATTCTTTCGCTTAAAAGTCTTTTTAACGGAAGGCCAACGTTAGAACTCGCCTTAATGCTACTTGCCGGACCAAGGAGGTAGATAATAGGAAAAGAATTATTAACATAGATTTAGTGTATACTATCTAATAGGCTAGTATTGATTGGTACGAGGTAATAACTTAGTCAAATATCGAATACGATGCTTAATATGAGGTAAGGATAAGGGTTAGGATAGCAACACACGTAGCCGGACAAAGGTGCGGAGTGAGATTTTCTAGATGCCGGACAAAGGATTTTGAAATACATAACTTATCACTTTGCATGCAAGATACTAGGAAAGAATTGTTATAAGTTAGAGTTATCAAGTTATGAACCTGTGGAGAACACGTAAACCCTAGTTACTTTGATTAATTGATTAAAACCCAACATTCAAAGCTGTTAAGTGTCTCTTTCAAGTTCGTTATTTATTTTCACTCATTTAGAAATAGAAACCCCCGTTTATTGTTTTTACTTTCCAAGGAATTCATTAACCAAACAATAGTAATAATAGGTTGAAGTTAAGTCTAGACTAATTTCCTCGTGGGAACGATCCAAACCTCACTAGTTGGGTTATTTACTTGACACGACCGCTTTATTTCTTATTTGAGAAGTAAGTTTGAGCGTATCAGTGAGCCTTGGTATCACGACATCAAACAGTTTATAAAAGCTAGAGAATATCCACTGCATGCTGATAAAGATCAAAAAAGAACTATTGGCGACTCGCCAATGGGTTCTTCTTAAGTGGCTATATCTTATATAAAAGGACTCCAGATTTGAATTTATTAAGATGTGTGGATACTCAAGAGGAGGAAACAATTATGAATGAGGTACACTCCGGGGTATGTGTCCCACACATGAATGGTTACGTCCTAGAAAAAAAGATTATTCGGGCAGGATACTATTGGTTGACCATGGAGTGAGATTATTTCCAATTTGTTCGCAAGTGCCATTAATGCCAAATTCATAGCGACTTGATTCACTCACCTCCTTTAGAGTTGCATCTTATGTCTACTCCATGGCCTTCTCTTGCTTGGGAAATAGACGCTATTGGGCCTATAAAGCCGAAAGCATCTAACGGTCATCGATTTATTTTAATTTCCATCGATTACATTACCAAATTGGTAGAAGCTATCACATTCAAATCAGTTATCAAGAAAGCGGTAGTGGACTTCGTTCATTCCAACATCATATGTCGTTTTGGCATACCAAAAATTATTATTACAAACGCTTCAATGGATCTCAACAGCCACCTGATGAAGGAAGTTTGTGAGAAATTTAAAATTGTTCATCGTCATTCAACCCCTTATTGTCCCAAAGCAAATGGGGCTGTTGAAGCTACGAATAAAAACATCAAGAAGATTCTTATGAAAATGGTGCATGGATCTAGATAGTGGCATGAAAAACTAGTCTTCTATCTCATCGGATATCGCACGACTGTTGGTACATTAGTCGGTGCAACTCCCTACTTGTTGGTTTATGGAACTGAGGTTGTCATACCCATAGAAGTTGAAATCCCTTCTCTTCGAACCATTGTTCATGGAGAAATCGAGGATACATAATGGGTTAAATCAAGGTAAGAACAATTAGCACTAATAGAAGAAAAATGATTGATATCAATTTGTTTTGGTGAATTATATCAGCAGAGGATGGCTCAGGCTTATAATAAGAAAGTACACCCAAGAAATTTTGAAGTGGGTCAACTTCTTGTGAAATGTATCTTTCCCCACCAAGACGAGGCCAGGGAAAGTTTGCGCCAAATTGGCCAGGCCCTTATGTTATTAAGCAAGTGTTATCGAAAGGAGCTTTTCAATTGGCAGATATGGAGGGAAAGGCGATTGACATGATTGTCAATGCAGATTCGATCAAGAGATACTACATTTAGCACTTCTAGTTATTTGTATGATGAGAAGATAAAAATGTATCCTCTTTCATCTCAAACACCACTGGTCTGGTGCTTTTAAATAAATAAAAAAATAAAAAAAATTAATAAAAAACTATTTTTTTTAATTGAACTACGTTTGACCTAATTCCTAAAAGGATACATATGCAGCCCTTCATTGGGGTTTGAGCTAATCAGTCAATAAAGTGATAATCATGTTCTTCAGTTCTCTAAAGGTTGATACATTATATGGAAAACTATGGGAGAAAATAAATAAGAGATTTTTGTGAGTGAAAACCTTACGTGCACTACAAGACGATGGTTAGTTGAGAGACAATGATTAGAATGTCTTATTGGTGAAAAATCATGAAAGGCGCTACTGATCAATTGATGAAATTTTGACTTGACATAAGCGCAATCATGATGAAAGTCAAGGTTCTATTGAAAGGTGCAACATTGTTTCCTGAGACAGACAACTCGAAAAGTTCAAACGTTCACTCCAAATGCATGTCATGCTTTAAAGTCGTCATGTACTTTTTGATAAGATTCTTTTCACTCATTTATACATTTTCTTATTTATCTACTACTTCTAAAGACATAATTTTTCCTTCATAACTCTTTCATTAGTGTCATTTGTGCTTGTGTTCGTTATTCTTTGAGTTTATTTTTCTTTCTTTGTCAACATCAACTCATGTCAAGTGAGAAAATAAAATTAAATCCGCAAAATTGACTACGGTATCTCTAGTTGAATGTTGAGGACATGCACCATCTTGACTAGGGTTGTGAACCTATCGAGAAAATAAATATCATAAATTGATACCGTGTGAAAATAGATAAGCAAAAGAGTTTCTTGGGAACGAATAAACCACACAACACGCACAAAATGGTAATGAGTTAGAATGTCCATGAAAAGTGTTTCAAGGAATGATAAGTACTGTTTTTAAAACATCATTAAGATATTCGCATAATCATCAATGGGATGAATCTCCCAAGGATCCGGAATTCAAGCTTCACAGGATACTCGGTGTCACGAACCAACCACCATTTAGAAAAATTAACAATACATTTCTTTGACTTGAAACATGTATAAAGCAGAATCATGTAAATAGTTTGCGAATGACAAATGCCATGATGGTAAGTTCTTGAATCATCACTTTTCATATGCATGATAAAATAATAATAGCAGTAAAAAATGATTTTTTTCTCTTAAAAGAATCTGGGGCATTTTATTCTATTTTTAGTTTGTTCAAAGTACAAATAAAAATAAAATAAAATAATGATGAATAATAATATTAATAATGATAATAATAATATAAGTGAAAAGAGGAAATGTATATATGTATATATATATAATATATATATATATATATATGATATTATATATATATATATATATATGATATATATATATCTATATATATATATATATGTATATATATATATATCTGTATATATATATATATATGTATATATATATATATATATATGTGTATATATCTATATATATATATATCTCTATATATATGTGTGTGTATATATATATATATATATGTATATATATATATATCTGTATATATATATATATATATGTATATATATATATATTGTGTATATATATATATATGTATATATATATATATGTGTGTATATATATATATATGATCATGTCTTCATAGGGCACAAAACCCCTATTTTATTTTTTATCTCTTCATAGGGCATAATATCCCCTTGTTGCATATATGATACAATAACCCCTATTCTATGTTTTCATGTCTTCACAGGGCACAATAACCCCTGGTTTCATATAGAGCACAATAACCCCTATTTTATTTTTCATGTCTTCAGATGGCACAAAATCCTCTTGATTGCATATAGGGCACAATAACCCCTATCATTTTTTTAAGTGTTCACAGGGCACAATAATCCCTAGTTGCATATAGGGCACAATAACCCTATTTTATTTTTCATGTCTTCAGAGGGAACAATAACCTCTGGATTGAATATAAGGCACAATAACCCCTATATTTTTTTTTTATGTCTTTACAGGGCACAATAACCCTTGGTTGCATATAGGGCACAATAACCCCCATTTTATTTTTCATGTCTTCAGAGGGCACAATAACCCCTGGATTACATATAGGGCACAATAACCCCTATTTTATTTTTCATGTCTTCACAGGACATAATAACCCCTCGTTGCATATAGGGCATAATAACCCCTATTTTATTTTTCATGTCTTCACAGAGCGTGATAAACCCTGGTTGCAATTTGGGTAAAAAACTCCCTTTTGTCTTATTTTTACATTTTGTAATGGCTACAAAAAAACCTTAGTTTTATTATTAGTATAGATTTTTATAGTTTTCATCAATAACTCACAAAATTTCCTAGTGCAAACTAGGCAGAAAATTCCTTTCTTTCCTTTGTTAGAGAATCGCCTCTCTCTCGTCTGGTAGGAATTCCATCTCATTTTGTTTCGCGTGCAAGTTTATACATAGTACATAAATTTGCAGTTCAAAAATAAAAGAATTCATCATTTCAATAAACAAAAGTTTTCAAGAATATCATGCGGAAGAACGTCAGTAGCTTAAGTCAAGTCATGAAGTTTCATGTCTTAAACACATATGTCCAGAGCAAAGTTCGGAATCGATGAACCTACCAAAGAGGGTGAAGCGATATCCGAGAACTCAAAATGAAGACTTAGCACTATCGGAGTAGATATGATTTCATATCTTACCTTCTGCATTTTGTTTGTTTTATATAATAGCTGGAGCTACAAGTCGGAATCTCGACAAAACCTCAATCGACTACCTAACTCATTGGAACTACGCCTGACTCCTTAGCATCAAATTAGGATCAGTAGTTTTTCAGAAGTTAGGACACAGTCAAACCTCTTCTCTATTATAAATTTTTCACATTTTTGGCATAAATATTTCAGTAAAAAATTAACATTGTTCACGTCTTTCCATGAAAACTCTTCATATTTCTAAGCAAAAAGGGACATACTATGAACAACTAATTTTTTTACCAAAATATAAAGATTTAACACCAATTTTAAAAAATTTATATCTAAAATAAATAAATTTTAATTACTTTAATAATAATAAATTGTTAGTTTATGGTATTTGTTTTAAATATTCAACATTTAATCAGTTTAAAAAATAATGGTAGTATATATTAAGATAAATAAGGAAAAAAAAGAAGAACCTTTAATATTCAAATTACCTTCCCCTTAACTTAATTAACCTCTAACTCCCAAAAACTAATTTTCCTAAAAAAAATTCTTTTCCTTTTTAGTTTTTATTTTATTTTAGTTTTCTCTCTCTCCCAGTTATTGGTTTGCACGACTTTTTCTTTTATTTAAAAAAAATTCTTGAACGTGTGTATTTAACTCTTTTTGGTTGTTTTACTGTATTATTATTATTGTCATTTAGTAGGTTAATTGTTTAATTATTTGTCAACCATAATTTCGTCAACAATATTTAAAATTAAATTGTAATCCTACTCTATTACGTTCGTTTTAAATATCACCAGACTCTCACCCAAAAATATTATGAAAAGACACGTTGAGTTAAAAAAAATATAAAGAGAGATATAGAGATATACAGAGACAGATTGAAATACAGAGAGAGATATAGAGCAAACACAAAGAGAAGAAAAGTGAGTTATTCTTTTGAGAATTAAGTTAGAGTTAGAGTTTTTTGTCGTGGTTCTAAATTTATGGCTCAAATCAGTATATCGTAGCAGTCTTTTTCGTGATATCCATTTTCGTAGCAAGGTAACTTTAAATTTTCGCATTATTTAAATGTAATGTTGTATGAAAATTTGAATCTAATAATATGAAGTTCTTTGAATCGTATGTTATTATTGATGCATGTTATGATTTTTTTAACTTTTTTTTCTCGATCTGAAAAACGGAAGAATTAGAAAATTTTTCTTGATAACAAAAATAAAATAAAATAAAAGATGTATCATACATTTTGTTGCATTATTATTAGTGTCTGTTATTTTTTTAGATGCAATTTATATCAAAATTTATTTTGTGATATTTAATAGCTAATATTTCTTGGAGCCTAGTTTTCACTTAAGAATTTTTTTTTTTTAAAAAAATATTTGTAAATTTATAGGATTAGGAAATATATTAACGCTCAAGTGATTAGCAATTTAGAAAAGCTATACAAAACATATTTCAATCTTTTTATATATTATTTCAATAAATAAGATGGTTTTTCTCTGGAATAAAAGTAAGATGATTATCATTAATTCGTATTATTATGAAATATAACTAGAATGATATATATTATTATTTAGAGAATTATGGTAAAAAAAAATAGAGAACTTATTGGGAAGATTATTTAAAAAAGAATAAAAGAAAAGAACAAACAAAATGATGATAATAATAATAATAATAATAATAATAATAATAATAATAATAATAATAAAAGATTAAAAAAAAACATAACCGAAAAATTAGAAAACAGAAAGAGAATGTAAAAAAAAAACATTAAAATAAATAGAAAGAATCAGAGTGAAAAAATAAATAGGAAAATTTAAAAAATAAAAAAACATAAGAAGAACAAGTAGAATGTATAAAAATATAAAATTAATAAAACATAGAGTTAAAAAAATAAAAGAAAAAAAAATAGAAGATCATACAAAAAATAAGAGAAAAAACGTATTAAAAAATAAAATAAAATAAAATAAAACAATTAGAAGAGAAATAAAAAATCAAAAAAATATAAGGCGTAGTATTTATAAAATCAAAACGTGAAAAATAATAATAAAAAAAACGTGTAAAAGAAAGAGAGAAAAAAAAACAAAAAGAAAAGAAAAGAAGGGGAAATAGAAAAAATATATCTTTCTGAAAATTGTCCCAATCTACTTAGAATTTTTGCTAAAACTAATATTTTATATCATATTTTAATTAAACTAAAAATATAATCCTAAAATTATCAAAATTCTACACTCTCATTCCTACATAAATTATGATTCCTAAAAATTAAATACATTTATATATTCTATTTATAATAAAAAATACGAATACATGAAAAAAAATATAAATTTTTTAAAATAAATTTTCAAGTTTCAAATTAATGGACACACACAAAAAATGAGATAATTTAATTTTAAAAAAATTAATATAAATAAGACATTTTCAAATAAATCTAAAATAAATGAGAAAATAAAGTAAAAACATTTTTATTATTAAGTTAAATAATATAATATCCAAAATTATGTCAAGTCATATCAAAGTTAATAAAGCGACCGCGCTAGAACCACGGGACTCGAGGGGTTCTTAACACCTTCCTCTCGGTCAAATGAATTCCTTACATGGATTTCTAGTTCGCAGACCAATAAAAAATAGAGTCGAATTTCCTTTTGATTAGGGATTTAAAGAAGATAAGGTGACATGGAACAGCAAAACTCAATTCCAAGTGGCGACTCTAAATAATAATTTTTCCTTTTCAAAATGTCACTTTAATTGGAAAAACTCTTTTTATTTCGAAACAAATAAAATCAAAAAAATTGAGGAAAAGAAAGAGGCGTGACAAGGAGAAGTGTTCACCCACATCTCAAAAATTCACAATATTCAAAAGATGTCAGGAATGATCAGAAGTGGTAGGTGGTACTAGGACCTATATAACAAAAAAGATGCAGCGTGCAACATAAATAACAAAACAAGGTATTTCGTAGGCATCGTAGTCCAACTGAGCAAGAAATCTAAAGACGATAAGAAAAACATAGAATCTATACATAAGCAAAGGTATTTGTGGAAAATAAAAAAGGAACACGAGTATAACAAAATAAATCTAAGTATATTTAAACTAAACCTAACTGGACACCATAAGTCTAGAAAGTACACTGTGATCAAGTTCAAATAAATTGCTAATGGGCCTCCATAAGCCTGACAGGTACACAGAATAACTAATACTACAAGATTAAGATACTTTAATTCAAGTACCAACGAAGTCAAGTATGCCTCAAAACCACATTGATGTGGGCCTCGAACCCAGAACATCAGTCCCTAGGTCGAGGTAATGGCCTTTAATCGTAAAAAGTTAGTGTTACGACCCGTATAGGCCCGAAATGTGAAACGGCATACTCGGGTCGAAGGGTCACATACAATCTTCATAGTATTTGTAACATTTGATATACAAAAAATAGTACCAAATTAAAACTCATTAGATTAGAATATTCAAAGTAATTAATTGAAATCTTTCAAAAGACTTAGCAGAAGTCTACGTCTCACGTAATCATCTTAACAATGTACTTAAACTATACTACGAACACAATCCTTTACAATAGAAAAGATTTGGATTGTATATTATATGAATAAGAGGAAGGAGACTTCCAAAAAGACACTTGCCCTCTACATATGAGGATGTTCCACTCTTGCATTTGAAGAATATCAATCCAAGCACTTCAATCTATTTGGAAGCAATCACTTTCTGAAACAAAAACTTATAGTAAAAGTAAGAGAAATATGGGTTAGCACACAAAAATGTACTAAGTATGATGACCATTCAAAAATATTTTTTGAAAGAGAAATTTTTGTAAGAAACCATGCATTATGACACTTTTTGAAATATCATGAACACTAGCATAGGAAATATACAATGCAAATATAATCATCATATATTCATAACATCACATTTGGACAATGTTCCATGTAAACCAATACTTTCACCTCAAATAACCCTCCAGCTATATTTTGTGCAATGCATTGATAGTGTCCCATAGAATAATCCACACTAAGGAACCACATTAAGGTCACCAAAAATGAACTTAACATTCTTCCTTTCTCACCTTTACATTATATATATGCATAAGAGACATAAAAATTTACTAGGAATGACAAGTGAAAATAACTCATAATATAACCCAAGTGTATCATGCATATAAAATCAAGCACTTGTGAGTCAAAACATTTCAATTACTTTATTTAGTGGACTTTCGTATATTATTCTTTTATACTTAGAGAACTCACTATGACCGTCTTAAATCCTACTCGTGTAATGCACGAATAACATCTTATACTACCACTGACACATCATGTAACTTCTCAAGAAACCTTTATGCAAATCTCACATGATGGGAATAAGTGTTTATCTCACATAACCATGAGAACTTGATCATGGAATTTGTTTTCATATCACCCCACACCGTAAAGATGTGGTTTACTTCTTGTTACACCCTGAGCTAACCCTGAGACACGGACACGGAACCTAAGACCACAAGTGATCCCAAGCTAACCCTGCTGACAGGATCATGAACATACTAAAGATAATAAGCTGGTGCGGAATTTAAATCAAAATGAAAATCAAAAGATGGGGAGTACCTATATATTGTAACTGAGATATATGAAAACTGATGAGTTTAATACAGAGAACATAGTAACTCAATACTAAGTTAAAACTAACTATGTATGAAATAAGCTTTTAACTGACTAGAAATGTAGGGAGATGCCCCAGCTAATTCTAACAACGTTGTGACTAAATGAGTAAAAATACTGAAAAGAAACTCATGACTCTTATCCTGGGAGAATGAGGACTCACCACTTATTTTGCGATCACGAATCAATCAAAGCGTGATTTCGATATTGAGAACCTGAACCTTAATCACGAGAAGATATCTTGCACGTATGCGCCAGTAGTTGAAAGGTATTAAGCATGCAGTTTAGAGTAAAGCTGAAATAATACATATTGAACAAGCACAAAAGAAATTATAATATTTTGCATGTACGGAATGCTGAGCAAATAGGAGTAAATGGCAAAATTTATAATATGCTGAGGAAGAATACTAACTTTTGTAAATATTTTCAATGCAATAGAGTTTATCTGAACCGTGGGAGCTACTCATAATCGATAATAAAATCACATGAGCTAAATATGGAGTCTGATGTACGACCTATCGAGAGAACCCAACATACCTTGCAAAAGGTATAAAGGCAGGTTTACTTGATAAATGAATTGATTCCCACATAGGGTACTTACAATCTACTTAGCTACTAATTCTGGAACTTTTTTGGTACGCTAAACCTTATTCTAACTCGGAATTATGCTACTCTAAATGAATTAGGTGGTTAATATATTATGACTGAGTTTTTGTAAATACTGGATAACTCAAATTGAACATGCAAACTGAGAATGCAACAATTAATTTGATAGTGATGCATTAATAACTAATGCATGTATAATTAAATAACTGATATATCTAACGTAGCATGTGTAATTCTAGAACTAAAGAAATACATAGCTACGATTATGAATTTCATGAGAGAAACAATGTAATAACATGATAATCTAATTTGAATCATGTTAATAACTAATTCATGATATTCGATTGAAATTTTAGAAACCCTAGGTCTATTCATTATATGGAAATCAAGAAACAAACTGAATTCTATGGACCCAATTGATGAAAGGAGCCCACTAATGAAATTCCACATACATAGTGACAAATTCCATGGGGAAATCTTTTAATTTTGGGGCTAGAATTGATGGAAACTTGTTGCTTTCTTGAACAAATTTTCGTACCTTTTTCCCCTCTTTTGTTTCTAATTTTCTAAGTTTTGATTATTGATTTGACTTAGGTAAGTTCTAGTAATGTTTCTAGGCTTAAAATGAATAAAATCTCACGATTTAGGGTATAAATGATGTAGCTTATGGGTCAGACGAACAAGGAAGAGACCAAAATAACCTTGACACTAAAAGCTATCGAAATCACTGATGGAGTTGTCTGATGGTTCGTACTGCTCGACTATCATTTATGATTGAGAATTGAAATTAGCTAGCGAATCGATGAAGCCGACTGATGGTTCGTTAGTCAATTGATGGCCAATACTGGTCAACCTTCATTCGTGACTAAGATCTGTAAATTAGTTGGCTAATCGACGAAGTAGACTGATGGATTGTATATCGATTGACGATTCATACTGGTCGAATATAATTCACGACTTATGAATTGAAGTTTACTGGCCCATCAACAGAGTCAACAAATGGACCGTAATTTGATTGATGATCTTTAGTTAGCTCCGCCATTGGCACCTGTAACTTTTGAACATCTTCATTTGTGGTCTATTTTGAATACGGGGTTTTACATTATCTTACCCTTGGGACCATTCATCCTCGATGAAGAATAAACAAGCTAAAAGAGAGGGAGAGGGTTGTAATACCTACCACTAAACATTAAGAACTAAATTTCAGACTCAATTGAGTTCCAAGAACACGCAAATACACTGAAACTGGAAGTACAAATTGAGGGAACATGATTCTAAGACTGAATTTACGCATTAATGACCAAAAAATTTAATAGGAACTATGACTCAAGTTGAAATTGAATAGAAAGAAAGAGGCGAGGATACTTAGTTTTCATGGTTATTTATGCTTCCAATATGGCTCCCTCTACGGATTGACTCCTCGACAAAACCTTGAGTGAAGCAACGTTTTGTTTCTCAACCATCTAAGCTGACGGTCAAGAATATTAATTGGTACATCCGAATAAGGAAGACTCTATTTCACATCAACAATACCTAATGACACCACGAAAGCTGGATCACCCACACCTTTTTTCAAGAGCGAGATGTGGATGACTGAATGTACTGCTACAAGTTTTGCTGGCAATTCTAACTCATATTTCACCTTGCAACCCTTTTCAAGATCTCTTAAGGGCATACATATCTAGGACTTATATTCCTTTACTTGTCAAATCTTATCACCCCTTTCATAGGTAAAAGTTTAAAGAAAACTCAGTCATAAACTTGGAACTATGAAGCCCTTCTTTTTACATCTACATATGATTTTTGACTACTTTGAGTTGCCTTAAGTGTATCTCTATAGAGTTGAACTTTCTCCATAGCATAATCTGGTCCTACCAAAGCTGTCTCACCTACTTCAAACCAACCAAATGAGATTGACATCTACGCCCATACAGTGCCTCATATGGGGCCATCTAGATGCTGAAATGATAGTTATTATTGTAGAAGAAATTAACAAGAAGAAGGTGATCATCCCATCTACCCTTGAAATCGATCACACAAGCTCCCAATATATCCTCTAGGGTCTGAATGGTACGTTTTTCTTTTCCATCTGCTTGCGGATGAAAGGTTGTGCTATGGTTAACCTGAGTACCAAAACCTTTTCTAAATAACCTCTAGAAATGAGAGGTAAACTGAGGACCTCTGTGACATCCCGAGTTACCCCCCTCCCTCCGCAGACACGGAACCTAGGGCCACAAGTGATCCCAAGTTAACCTTGCTGGCATGATCATGAGCATACTAAAGATAATAAACTGATACAGAAGCTAAATCATAATCAAATCTGAAAAGATGGGGAATACCCATATTCTATAACTGAGATATTCGAAAACAATGAGTATAATACAAAGAAAATATTAACTCAATACTAAACTGAATATAACCATGTCTTAAATAAGCCTCTAAACTGGACTAGAAATATTGGGACAAGTCACAACTTAATCTAGCAAAAACTGAAACTAAAGTGACTAAAGAACGAAATATAATTCATAACTATTTTCCTCAAAGAATGAGGACTCACCACTGAATCTGCTGAACTGGAGATCGGGAAATTGATATATGCGTGATCTGGATGCTGAGAACTTGAACCTACATCACGAGAAGGTGTAGCGCTCGTATGCATCAGTACTTGAAAGGTATCGAGTATGTAGGATAGAGTAAAGCTGAAATAAAACATAATTGGTTAACCATAAAAGCAAGTATAATAATCTGACATAATAAACTGAATTTTGATCTAACTAGATGCAACGACCAATTGATAACATGCTAAAATTGAACACTGAATATACTGATAAATGGTCAATACAGAAAGTCTGACTGATCTGTTGGAGCTACTAATAACAAATAATAAAACCACATGACCCAAATGTGGAGTCCTATGTATACGCCCCATCGAGAGAACCTAATATACCCTACCAAAGGTATAAAGACATGCTGGTGTGATCACTAAACTGATTGCCCATGGAGAAGACTTACAACCAACTTGGCTAGTAGTTCTGGGACTATTGTATATGCTAAACCTTAGTCCAACTCGATATTATTCTACTACCATGAATTCTATAAATTTACTGATTATGTATGAGTTTCTGTAAATACGGGAAAACTTGAAACTGATGCAAACTGAGAATGCAACAATTAATATTGTAATTGTGCATTTATAACTAAGGCATGTATATATGAAGTGTCTGAAATATCTGACCTAGCATGTGTAATTCAAGAACTAGAGAAATACAAAGCTATGGTTCTGAAATTCATTTAATAAACTAAATAATAACATGATAATCTGATTTGAAATATATAACTAATAAGTTCATGATGTTCTATAGAAGTTCCAGAAATTCTATGTCTAATCATGATATGAGAAATAATAATATGACTGAAAACTAGGGACCCAATCGGTGAAAGGAACCCACTAGTGAAATCTCACATACCTGTAGATGAAATCCACGGAAAAATACTTATGTTTCGGGGCTAGAACTGCTGGTGCTTGTGGTGTTCTTGAACTTGGGTTCTTGATTTTTTTTTCTCCTCTCTTGCTTCTAATTTCTTGGTTTTGATTTTATTATTTGACTTAGATATGTTTTAATGATGTTTTTAGGCTTAAACTGACTAAAATCTTATTATTTAGGGTCAGAATGACGTAACTTAAGGTTTAAACGAAGTGGGAAAATACCAAAAGACAACAGGGTAAGTTGGTGTCGGACCAAATACGGACAGGACTAACGATCTGTCGTCTAAATAATGCCCCATCGTTGGGTCCGTCAACTGGGCCTGTTTGGTAGACATTTACTTAAATGGGCATAAGTTTTTACTCACAGGTCTGATTTTATAAAGGTAGGTGTATATGGAAACATAATTCAATTATCTATCTATGGGTATGTCATGGGACACCTAATTCATTTTTTTCTAAAATTTATAACCATTTGAAGTTGACCCAACTATATTTCCCCTTAACTGTCTGCAAATTTTCCACCTACGGACCGTGCTGGTCATCCGTAGCTCTTGTTAGAGAGTGGGTGAAGGGAGTATTGATCAACGGTCACATACTACAGACTGTCTTCTGACTTACAAACCATAAGTTCGTCCGTCGTCCAAGACTTAACCAATTTTTCTGGGCTGAAATATTTGGGAGATACTGATCCCATCGACGGTTGTGCTGGACGGATCGTGGGTCAGGATACGGTCCATCGATGCCACCATTGGTTGCCCCTGTAGATTTTTCTTTGATAAAGCTGGGTTTTGGTATTTTTTGGCTACAGGGTGTTACATTATCTCCCCCTTGGGAACATTCATCCTCGAATGAAGACTAAACTTGCTAAAATAAAGGGAAAGCTGCAAACCCTACTACTAAATACTGAGAACTGAGTTTCTGACTTAATTGAGTTCCGAGTACATGCAATTATGCTGAAAATGCAAGTACAAACTGAGGGAACATGATTCTAAAACTGAATTTACGCATGAATGACTGGAAAACTGAAGAGAAACTATTACCTCAAGCTGGAGTGGAATGGGAAGGAAAGAGGTGAGGATACTTGGCTTTCATGGCTGCTTCTGTTTCCCAAGTAGCTCCCTCTACGGACTGACTCCTCCACAAAACCTTGACTGGAGCGACTTATTTATTTCTCAACCTTCTAACTTGACGATCAAGAATATCAACCGGTACATCCTCATAAGTAAGACTAACTTTCACAGCCACACTCTCTAATGGAACTATAGAGGCTGGGCCACCCACACACTTCTTCAAGACTGAGATGTGGAAGACTAGATGCACTGCTGCTAATTCTGCATGCAACTCTAACTCATATTCCACCTTGCCAACTCATATCTAGGACTGAGCTTCCTTTCTATCCAAATCTCATCACCCCTTTCGTAGGTGATACCTTCAGAAAAACTCAATCATCAACTTGGAACTCTAGTTTCCTTCTCCTTACATCTGCATACCATTTCTGACGACTTTGTTCTGTCTTAAGTATATCTCTAATGAGTTGAACTTTCTCCATAGAATAAAGAACTGAATCTGGACCTATGAAAGTTGCTTCACCTACTTTATAAAAACCAACAGGAGATCTACATCTACGAACATATAAAGGGATCATCTGATTGCTGGAATGGTAGATTTTGTTGTAGGCAAACTCAATAAGAGAAATGTGATCATCCAAACTACTTTTGAAATAGATCTCACAAGCTATCAACATATCCTTTAAGGTCTAAATGGTATGCTCTGCCTGCTCATCTGTTTGTGGATGAAATGTTGTACTAAGGTAAACTTGAGTGACTTCTAGAAATTAGAGGTAAACTGAGGACCTCTATCTAAGATGATGCACAAAGGAACCCAATGCAACCTCACAATTTCGTTAATGTAAATCTCGGCATATTCCTCTGCGAAATCTGTAGTCATGACCGCCAAAAAGTGAGAAGACTTAGTCATCCTATCAACTATCACCCAAATTGAGTCATGATGTCTACGAGTACGAGGTAACGCTTTGGTAAAATCCATATTGATCACATCCCACTTACAAGTAGGAATATCGATCTCTTGAGTCATACCTCCTTGTTTCGGATGTTATACCATGACTTGCTGACGATTTGGGAACTTACTCACAAAGTCTACTATATCACTCTTCATGCCATTCAACCAATAGAATTCCCGCAGATCGCGTTACATCTCAGTGGCTCCCTGGATGAATAGAATACGTAGAGTTATGAGATTCTACAAGAATATGTTGTCTCAACTCACCCACATAAGGAACACACAATCTACCCTTGTAGCGAAGTACACCATCTCCCCCTTGGGAGAAAACTTCCACTCTCTGATTGTGGACTGCTTTCTTAAGTTCAAGCAAAATTGGATCAGTGTCTTGCTTTTCCTTAACCTCCACTACCTAAGAAGATTCTGCCCCATTCTGAACTGTTACACCATTGTCTGATATGCTCATCAAGCGAACTGCTAAGCGAGAAGTCCTGTGAAAATCCTTCACTAGCTCCTTCCTTTCTTCCTCAACATGGGCTACACAACCCATAGATAATCTACTAAGAGCATCTTCTACTACATTAGCCTTACCAGATGATAATGCACACTCATATCATAATCCTTAAGGAACTCTAGCCATCTTCTCTGGCGAAGATTCAACTCTTTCTGGGTGAAGACATATTGATGGCTCTTATGGTCAGTGAACACAATACAAGTACTGTCTCAAGATCTTGAGGCCAAAGACCACTGATTCAAGATCAATCACATGAGTTGGATAGTTCTTTTCATGAACCTTAAGTTGTCTAGAGGCATAAGCTATCACCTTACCTCATTGCATCAACACACAACCTAGGCCAACTCTTGATGCATCAGAATAGATCACATAACCATCTGAACACTCTGGTAGAGTCAAGACACGAGTTGTAGTCAATCTTGTTTTCAATTGTGCAAAAAATTTCTCACAATCATCTGCCCCTTGAAACTTGACCATCTTCTGAGTCAACCTAGTCAATCGTGAGGCTATGGAGGAGAATCCTTCCACGAACTTTCTATAAAAACCCGCTAGACCTAAGAAGCTTCTTATATATGCAGTAGAGGTAGGTTTGGGCCATTGTTTCACTGCTTCTATCTTCTATGAATCTACTCGAATCCCTTTGCTAGATACAATGTGACCATGGAAAGAAACGGATTGCAACCAAAATCCATATTTGCTGAAATTAGCGAATAACTAGCGATCTATGAGAGTGTGTAAAACAATTCTTCAATGACTCACATGTACTTCCTTATTCATAGAGTAAATGAGGATATCATCAATGAAGACGATAATGAACAGGTCCAAGTACTATTTGAATACAATGTTCATCAAATCCATGAAAGCTGCAGGAGCATTAGTTAGTCCAAACGACATAACTACAAATTCATAATGACCATACCAAGTTTTGAAGATTGTTTTTGAAATGTCACTATCTCTGACTCTAAGCTGATGATAACCCGATCTGAAGTCTATCTTTGAGCAATTGCTAGTACCCTGAAGTTGGTCAAACAAGTAATCAAACCTCGGGATGGGATAGTTATTCTTGATTGTGACCTTGTTCAACTATCTATGGTCAATGCATATTCTGAGAGAACCATCTTTCTTCCTTACGAACAACACTGGTGCACCCCATAGTGAAATACTAGGTCTGATGAAACCCTTATCTAGAAGGTCTTTCAACTGCTTTTTCAATTACTTAAGCTTTTCTGGAGCAATTCTGTAAGGAGAAATATAAATAGGCTGGGTATCTAGAAGGAGCTCAATTCAAAAGTCAATTTCCCTTTCAGGAGGGACTCCGGGAAGATCTTCTTGGAATACTTCTGGAAATTCACAAACTACTGGAACTAACTCAAGAGTTGGGTTTCAAGTCAAGAATCATTAACCAGATCTAGATGATAGAGATAACCCTTAGATATCATCTTTCTAGCCTTAAAGTAATAAATAAATTGACCCATAGGCGCGAAGCTACTACCTTCCATTCTAAGATTGGTTTGTCTAGAAACTAAAATCGAACAATCCTAGTTCTACAATCGACTGAGGCATAACATGAATGTAAGCAATCCATGCCTAGAATTACATTGAAGTCTACCATTTCTAACTCAACTAGATCTGTTGAGGTGATTTTCTGAGAGACTGTGATAGGGCAATTTCTGTATACCCGTCTAGCTATAACTGGTTCACCGACTAGAGTAGAGACTGAGAAAGGTTATGACAGAGTTTCTGGACTAACACTGAGTTTGACTGCTATACTGAGTTACAAAAGACAAAATTCATGTATGTTGTCTTTCCACTGAGTGAACCATATATGAGTCACATCCTTGAGTTTGTAGGATGCCAATCTCACCTATCACTCCAAGCTACTTATATCACACCAAGTATTTTATTGACATCATCAATGAACTTCTATGGGTCCTTACAACTTGCGACCATAAAAACATAGGCACATTCATCCTAACAAAATCATAAACTCTGGCTACCATTAATCGGTCATTTCTATTAGTAAGAACTAGAACCTGTTGATTATTCTAGTTTATCATACTCTGAGCCAAAAGTTGAATTGGTGTTCTGAAAGTCTGCATTTGAACTTTATTATCTGGTACTAAGGAACTAGTAAGCACTGCGTGCATTAGCCTTCCATGCCTAAGCTCTACGAGAAGGCATGATCTGAAACGTAGAACATCAACTAGAGTAGAATAAGATTATACCTTACGCACGATAAGAGTAACAAGAAAGTGAAGTTTTTTTACTAAAACACTTTGTAGCCTCCCTCGCATTAGATGTGGTGCAGTTCACACCAATGAAAGGGACTATACTTAGTGCGGTTTTTCAGACATCCTAGGACACCTAAACCTAGTGCTCTGATACCATGTTTTTTCATGTCCCGAGCTACCCCCGAGACGCAGACACGGAACCTAGTACCAATAGTGATCCCAAGCTAACCCTGCCGGCATGATCATGAGCATACTAAAGATAATAAACTCATGCAGAAGCTAAATCATAATTAAATGTAAAAAGGTAGGGAATACCCACATTCTATAACTGAGATATTTGTAAACAATGAGTTTAATACAAAAGAAATATAAACTCAATACTAATCTGAATCTGACATATCTGAAATAAGCCTCTAAACTAGACTAGAAATACAGGGAGAAGCTCCAGCTAAATCTAGCAAAAACTGAAACTAAAGTGACTATAGACTGAAATGAAACTCATAACTTTTGTCCTCAGAGAATGAGGACTCGCTGCTGAATTTGGTGAACTGGAGATCGGGTAATTGATCTATGTGTGATCTTAATGCTGAGAACCTTAACCTACATCATGAGAAGATGTAGCGCCCATATGCGTCAGTACTTGAAAGGTACTGAGCATGTAGTATAGACTAAATGTGAAATAAAACATAACTGAACAAGCATTAAAGCAAGTATAATAATCTGATATGATAAACTTAATTCTAAGCTAACTGGATGCAATGACCAATTTATAACATGCTGAAACTGAATAATGAATATACTAATAAATGGTCAATGTAGAGGACCCAATATACCCTGCCAAAGGTATAAAGGCATGCTGGCGTGATCACTAAACTGGTTGGCCACAAAGGGGAATTACAACCTACTTGGCTAGTAGTTCTTGGACTATTGGATACGCTAAACCCTAGTCAAACTCATTATTATTCTACTCCCATATATTCTGTAAATTTAATGATTATGTCTTAGTTTCTGGAAATACTAGATAGCTTGAAACTGAACATGCAAATTGAAAATTCAGCAATTAATATGGTAATTATGCATTTATAACGGAGGCATGTATATCTGATGTGTCTAAAATATCTGACTTATAATGTGTAATTCAAGAACTAGGGAAATACAAAGCTAGTGTTCTGAAATTCATGCACTAAACTGAATAATAACATGATAATTTGATTTGGATTGTATAACTAACAAGGTCATGAAGTTCTTTTGAAGTTCTAGAAACCCTATGTCTAATCATTATATGGGAATGAAGAATCTAACTGAAATCTAGGGACCCAATGGCTGAAAGGAACCCACTAGTGAAATCCCATATGCCTAGTGATGAAATCTACGGAAAAATACTTAAGTTTCGGGGCTAGAACTCCTAGATCTTGTCGCGTTCTTGAACTAGGGTTCTTTAGATTTTTCTCCTCTCTTGCTTCTAATTTTCTAGGGTTTGATTTAATGATTTGACTTAGATATGTTTTAATTATGTTTTTACGCTTAAACTAACTAAAATCTTATTATTTAGGGTCAAAACGACGTAACTTAAGGTTTAAACGAAGTGGGAAAAGGCCACCTTTGGGTAAGTTGGTGTTAGACCAAATGACAACCAGGACTGACGGTCCGTCTTCTGACCGACGCCCCGTCATTGGGTCCGTCGATTGGGCATGTTCGACAGGCCTTCGCTAAAATGGGCATAACGTTTTACTCGGACTTCTGATTTTAGCAAGGTTGGTGGATATGGAAATATAATTAAAATATACATCTCTGGGTAGGTCATGGAACACCTAATTTATTTTGTTCTAACAGTTATGACTATTTTAAGTTGACCCAACTACCTTTACCCTTAATTGTATGTAAATTTTCCATTTACGGACCGTGCTGACCATCTGTAGCTCTTGTTAGAGAGTGGGTGACGGGAGTAGTGATTTACGATCACGGACTATGGACCATAGTTTGACCCGCGAACCAAAGTTCATCCGTCGTCCAAGACTTAACAAATTTTTCTGGGCTGAAACTTTTGGGAGTTTCTGATCCCATCGAGGTTGTGCAAGATGGACCATGGGTCAGACAACGGTCCGTCGATGCAACCATTGGTTGCAGCTGCAGATTTTTTTTCTGTAAAGCAGGTTTTTGATTTGTTTTTGTTATGGGGTGTTACAACCTCTATCTGGGGTAATAGATAAAGGAACCTTATGCAACCTCAAAGTTTCATTAATGTAAAACTTCACATAGTCCTTTGAAGAATCTATACTCTGAAGTGCCAAAGAGCGAGAACACTTAGTCCTCTTGTCAACTATAACCCAAGTGGAGTCATGTTGTCTACGAGTACGAGGTAACCCTGTGATGAAATCCATATTGATCACTTGCCTTTTCCAAGTAGGAATGTCTATCTCTGAAGTCATACCCCCTGGTTTTTGATGTTCTACCTTGACTTTCTTAGAGTTAGGGCACTTATTCAAAATATCTACTGTGTTCCTCGTCAAGTCATTCCACCTATAGACTTCCCGCAGTTCGCGGTATATATTAGTGGCACCTAGAAAAATAAAATTTATGGAGTAATGGGCTTCTACAATAATATGTTGTCTCAACTCGCCCACATATGCAACACACAATATACCATGTTCGCTATGTAAACCATCTCCCTTTGGGAGAAAACCTCTACTCTCTGATTGTGGATTGCACCCTTAAGTTCAAGCAAGATTGGATCACTGTCTTGATTTTCCTTAACCTCAACTAGCAAAGAAGATTTTTCCCCATTCTGAACTGTTACACCACTGTCTTATATGCTCATAAGTCAAAATCCCAAGTGAGAAAGCCTGTGACATCCTTCACTAATTACTTCCTTTCTTAGTCAACATGGGCTACACCACCCATTGATAATCCGCTAAGAACATTTGCTACTACATTCACCTTACCAGGATGGTAATGCACACTCATATCATAATCTTTATGTAACTCAAGCAATATCATTTTGAGAAGATTCAACTCTTTCTTGGTGAACACATATTAAAGGCTCTTATGGTCAGTGAACATATCAACATGAACACCATACAAGTATTGGCTCATGAATCATGAGTGCTAACACCATTTTTGCATGATTGAGGTTATGAGTTGGATAGTTCTTTCCATACACCTAATGTTGTATAGAAGCATAAGTTATAATCTTCTCTCGTTGCATCAACACACAAACTAGGTCAAGTATTGATGCATCGCAAAAGATCACATAACCATATGAACCATCTACTAGAGTCAATACATGAGTCGTAATTAATCTATTTTTCAATTTCGCAAAGCTTTTCTTACAATCATCTTACCACTGAAACTTGACCATCTTCATAGTCAACCTAGTCAATGGTGAGGTTATGGATGAAAATCCTTCCGTGAACCATTTGTAATAACCGGCTAGACCTAAGTAACTTCTGATATATGTAGAAAAGGTAGGTCAGGGCCATTGTTTCACTGCTTCGATCTTCTGTGAATCTAATTGGATCCCCTTGCTAGATACAATGTGACCAAGGAAAGCAACAGATCGCAACCAGAACTCAAATTTGCTAAACTTAGAGTATAAATGGCGATCTTTGACAGTGTGCATAACAAATCTCAAATAACTCACATGTTTTTCCTCATTCCTATTGTAAATGAGGTTATCATCAATAAAGACGATCACGAACAAGTCCAATTATTGTTTGAACACTTTGTTCATCAAATTAATTAAAGTCGTAAGAGTGTTTGTTAGCCCAAACGACAAAACTACAAATTTATAATGATTATACCGAGTTTTGAAGGATGTTTTCTATCGTAGTTTCTCTAACCAACCACCAGCACTATGAGCTTAATTGATGATACATCGTCTCATTCATGCTACCAAAACTGTCTAATTATTTGTTGTCGCATAAGACACCCTCAACGTAGTGGATCCACTGTCCAAACTTACGTGATCCTCTATAAATTATGATACATTAATACCCATCATGGCTACATAGTTTATATGGGGACTTGAGTTATCAGAACTCTCATTCCCACATCTGTGCTCAATACTACTCCCAAAACATACTTTAGCTCATACTTTTAATAAAACTTCCTTCCTTTGGGTTGAGATAATTTACTAAACCCTTTTAGCTTTAAAAAGCTCCTTTTGGAAACACTGTTCCTCTCTTTAGTTCAAAACTCTTTTGGAACTTCTTAGTTATCCTTTAACTTAAATGTTAAACATTTAACAACTTTTAGGGAATACTTAGTCCCCCTTACAACTTTTGAGAACTTAACTCAATTTTTTTTCTCTTTGCTCGACTTGTAACTCAAGCCTTAAAGCTAAGTTAAAACGATTGTTTATGGCACTTTGAAAACTTTAACAACTCACTTTGACCTGCCCAACTTTTAACTTTACTCTTATCTTTTTTGACTTTGATCTTAGTTTACCTTGAATGGGTCATGTATTCAAGGTTTTGATTTGAGTTCTTCAGATAATTTTTAGGTATTTAGAGATATTTTGAAGTAGTTAGAATCATTGCAAGATGCTAATGTACTTTGGAATGACTTAAAAGGGCTAAACTACAAAAACTAGACGAAAAACGCTGGGTTAGACATACTAGTGGCGCACCATGCCAGCGTCAGTTAACTAAGGCCTAATTTTGGTGCACAAATGGCGCGGCATGCTAGTTCTTCGTTGAGCGAGGCCAATTTCTTGCGTACTGTAGACACGCGTTGACTGCCCATACACTGGTACGTCTGACGAATTATTCAACTCTATTTTCATCTTGAAGTCTAAAAAAGTCCACAGTTCTTTCACTAAATGATTGGGACCATTGGTACTATCAATAACCACTAAATTCGACTCAAAATAACTCAAAGGACCAAGAATCTAATCAATAATGGGAACCAATAATCCAAGCAACAAGAATCAAAACATTCCTTTAAGAACTTAATTTCTAACATGAAACAAACCCATAAATTTGTTGAATCGAAACAAATTGGTGTGTGGATAAAGTAATCCAACACAAAAGATCCCACATAGCTTATAGATATTAACCCGACGAAATCCACGCAAAGATTCTTGGTGTTTTTGCTTCTTCTTCTTCTTTCTCCTCTTTTCTCCTCATTTTTTCTCTTTTCTCCCGAGCCTTAAACGTTCTAGGTCTTTCTTAAACTTATTTGGGTCTTGGTTTTACCCCTAATATAATCTTTAAAAGAATTATGAAATAATAAGGTAAAAACATTGGATTCTTGTTGTCTCAACAACCCAACTTCCAAAAGTAATATCTTTCTCATACAATATCAGATTTGTGCAAACTTGGCCGAATCGGAAAGATCTTCCCAAGGGATGTCCAAACATATGAAGAAATTATCCACACTCCTCTTGAGCTGGAAGTTATGACCATTTCAAGATTACCAAATCCAACTTTTGAAAGCTGGATTTTTTTTTATTTCCCTATTTCTTTCCAAAAATGATTATTCTTGGTTGCTTAGCTTAGTATTTGTTAATTAGAGTTAAGAGATGTTACAAAATCTCCCCTTTAGAAACATTCTTCCTCGAGTAAGAATTCATTCACTAAGCTGAGGGCAGTAACATCATTTCACCACTCAACAAACAAAAGCAAGTAATAACATGCATATAGAAAGCCTTATAAAGTGCTTAGAAGAGAATTTAGTACCTTGATCTGCATTCTGTACAAATTCAAAGATATGTGGATATATTTTCTTGATATCCCCCTCAACTTCCAAGTCGCTACTTCAACAGATTGATATCTCAAAAAGACCTTGACTAAAGCAACTTCCTTGTCTTCAACTTGCGAACTTCACAATCCAAAATCTGAACTAAAATTTCTTCATAGGATAGGTTGTCTTTAATCCCAACATTATCTATTGGTAGTATCAATAACGGATCACCGAATCATTTCTGAACATAGAAATATAAAATACTGGATGAACTACTGTTAAAACTTGGGGTTGCTCCAACAGATAAGACACATTTACCGATCTCATAGAGATAGGATAAGGTCCAGTATACCACGGACTAAGTTTCCCCTTATTACCAAACCTCATAACACCATTCATGGGTTAAACCTTGTGATACAACAAATAATCTACCTCAAACTCTAATGGCCTTCTAACATTTGCATAAGACTTTTTGCAACTGTGTGCCATGTTAAACCTTTCTTGAATCACTTTCACCTTCTCCATAGCTTGGTGAACTATATCTGGTCCTATCAACCAAAATTCACCAACTTTGAACCACCCAATAAGAGATATGCATCTTCTCCTATAAAGATCTTCATATGGAGCAATTTATATGCTTGAATGGTAACTATTGTTGTAAGTGAACTCAGTGAGAGGTATGTGATCATCCCAACATCCTTTCACTTGCTGACAATTTGAACACTTTGCATTAAATTCAGTGAAATCCTTCTTCATTCCTTCCCGCCAATATACCTCTTTGAATTCACGGTACATCTTTGTGGAACGCGGATGAATTGAATATTTGGAGCTATGTGCCTCCTCCAAGATCTTTTGATGGAGTCCATTCATCTTAGGTACATATTATCTACCTTAGTACTTCAGTACACTATCTCCCCCTTGTTCAGAAGACAATACTCTTTGCTTATGTACAATTGCCGTCAAATCAAGCATAATTGGGTCTTGGTCTTGCTTCTCCTTCACCTTTGAAAATAACGATGATTCAGACCTATTGGTCAACACTATGCCTCCTTTGTGGAATCCATAAGTCTTACTCCAATATGTGTGAGTATGTGTACATATTTTTGTAAATCCCTCTTCTCTTCCACGACATGGGATATACTTCCCATGGACAACCTGCTTAAGTTATCAACAACTACATTAGCCTTACATGGGTTGTAAAGAATACTCATATCATAGTCCTTGAGTAACTCAACCACCTTCTCTGTTTGAGAGTGTGTTTTTTTATGAGTGAACACATATTTGAGGCTCTTGTGATCATCGAATATATCAACATGAATACCATACAATTAATGACGCCATATCTTCAAATAAAAAACTCCACTGCAGACAGTTCTAAATCATGAGTCGGAAAATTATTCTCATTAATTTTTAATAGTCTTGAGACATAGTCTATAACCTTTCCATTTTGCATCAACAAAAATCTTGATGCATCATAATACACTATAAAGCCTTGTGTACCCTATGGTAATGTTAACACCTGAGCGGTAGTCAATCTCTTTTTCATCTCCTGAAAGCTTTTCTCACAAGCTCCAGATCATTGAATCTTGACCGTCTTCTGAGTTAGCTTGGTCAATGAAAAATATATACATGAGAATACTTCAACAAATCTCCTATAATATCCAGGCAGGCCCAAAAAAACTCCTTATATCTGTGGGAGATGTGGGTCTAGGACAACTCTAAACTGCCTCAATATTCAAAGTGTCAGCTCTAATCCCTTCACCAGAGATAACGTGGCCTATTAATTCCACATACTTAAGCAAAAACTCAAACTTGGAGAACTTGGCATATAGCTCCTTATCTTATAAGGTTTGAAGAACAATCCTTAGGTTAGTAGCCTGATCTTCTTCATTCCGTGAATAAACAAATATGTCATCAATGAAGATGATGACAAACACATCTAAATAAGGTTTTAAGACATTTTTCATAAGATCCATGAATGTTGTGTATGTTTGTCATCAAAATCTACCATGTCTGATGACATCGAAATTTTGTACCTTACCTTCAATTGATGATTGCCTGATCTGAGGTCAACCTTGGAAAAGCAAGAAGCACTCTCAATTTGATAAAAAAAGATCATTTATCCTTAGAAGAGGATATTTATTCATGGTGGTCACCTTACTCAATTGGCGGTAGTTTATACACATCCTAAGGAACCATCTTTCTTTCTTACAAACAAGACCAGAGCGCCCTAATGTGAGACACTTTGAATGAAGGCTTTATCTAACAAATCTTTCAATTGTTTTTTAGCTCTTTTAACTCTGCTGGTGCCATCTATATGGGGGAATAAAGATAGAACGAGTATCTAGGATGATTTCTATGCCAAATCTATCTCTCTTTTGGGAGGGTCTATGGGTAGATCATCAGAAAACACATCTGAAAACTCACTGACTAACATAAATAAAGATACCTCAACACTTGAGTCACTAACTCAGACTAAGTGATACATACACCCCTTAGAAACTAACATCCCCGCCTTAAGGTACGAAATAAAATGACCCTTAGACACTATTGAATTGGTAGTCCACTCTTTGACTGGCTTATAAGGAATTTGAAAGTTGACAACTTCATTTCTGTAATCTATTGATGCATTACAGGCATGGATCTAGTCCATACCTTGAATGACATCAAAATCTACCATGTCTAGCTCTATTAACTAAAATATGGTACTCTTATGATTGATGGAAACAGAACAATCACAATAGACTCTTTCTGGTAGAATAGACTCCCCAATAGGTGTAGAAACACAGAAGGGCTCATAGTGTTTTTCAGGAATAATCTCAAACAGATTTACAAGATAAGGGGTTACCGAAGATAAACTTGCTCTTGGGTTTAACAAATCATAAACATCAAAAGTAAAGACTTTGATTATACCCGCGAAAATATCTAGAGAGTTCTCTTGTTCTTGGCGATTATTGATGGCATACAAGCGGTTTGTTCCTCTGCCAAGACCGGAAGTAGCTCTTGTAGGTACAACCCTTCCTGTAGGAACAACTAAAAAAGATAGAGCTCTATTGCTTAAATTTCCACCACATTGCTTATTCTTGGGGCACTGTCTCATGAAGTGACCCTCTTGACCACACTTGAAACAACCTTTTACATCATTTCGTCCTTGTGCTACACTACCTTGAGACTGAACAGGTCTTGCCTTTGAAGTGTTGTGAATCTTTTCATTATACTCACCTCGGGTTTTGGGCACAATTGCACTAGCAGATGATGGTGCATGCCCCTTTGATATCTAAAATGGTGGTCGATTTGAACAACCCTTCAGTTGACCAGATTCATTCCTAGTCTTCACCTTCTTGTTGCGATATTCCTCTATAGACCATAATCCTTAATATGTCCATGTCATATATCCACATTACATCCATAACTTTTTTTCTTGAAGCATGACCTAAACCAACAACAAACAAGCTCATTTTGCTCCTCATATCCTTCACTTTTTATGGAACATAGTGAGACAATTAGGTAAACTTCAATAATATTCATAACACTCATTAAGTATTGTTTCAAAGTGAGGAAATCTCGTACCTTCGCTTCTTTCATTTCTCGAGGGAAGAACCTCCCCAACAAGGCTTCTTGAAAACAAGCCCAACTTGGAGGGGGTGCGTCCTCGGCTCTGCCCTCCTTCCATAGGTCAAACTAGGATTTAGCCACACTCTTTAGTTGATATGCAGCTAATTCTACCCTCTCATTATTAACCACATGAATAACCTCAAACACTTTCTTCGATTCTTCCACAAAGTTTTCCTGATCCTTAGTAGTGATTGATCCGGTGAAATTAGGGGGATTTAATATAATTAACTCACAAACCCATGAGGTTTCAGACCCATGTTGTCGAGCTCCTCCCTGTTGCGCGACTTTGTTGGTTACTACTTGACTTAACATCTGGATAGCTTTCTGGAATTCGACATTTGTAACCTTACCTTGAGGTTGTAGATCTGGTACATTACGAACCTCTGGCTCATGAATATTTCTTTGCGCTAGTGGACATCTAACTTTTCTTAGTGGAGGTTCTAAATGTTGTATCCTCCTAATCACGATGTGAAACGCTTCACACCGATGACAAATACTCTAAATAAACGGCTTCATAGACTCCCTACGTCTCTTGAACCTGTGACTCTGATACCAAATTTCTCATGTCTAGAGCCTACACCCTGGACGTGACCAGCACTCGAAGACCATTGTTGGACCCCCAAGCAAACCCTTGTCTTTATTACATAGCTCAACAGAAGATTGTACTCATTCTGAGATAAAGAATTAAAAAATTCCCATCAAATAACATGATAAATTTTCTTGGCCAAAATGACACTAAGTCTCAACATTTGAACATATAAAATATAACATTAATTAGACTCCAAGACTGAACTACTAACTATTTACGAAGACTCTAAACTGACTATGATGGATGCTTGGACACACCCCACAACATACTAAAATTTAACTAGTAAAGCAAATGAAAAAGATGTCCCCCTAAATGCAAGGACGCTCACCACTGACTCTGGCGCTCAATCTGGATAAACGAAGGTCTGCGTACTAATCCTGGGTACCTGCGTCTGCATCATAAATAATACAGGACAACTGGCATCAATACATTTAATGTATGAGTATGCGGGTTGGAGTGCTAAACACAACTAATAAGCTTTAAATAGAGTAAGGATGAACTTACCTTAGCTCTTCTCAACTCATAAGATAACAACTCAATAAATATCAATAAGAACATATGCAATATGCATACAAAACTGGTAAAAACATTGTAACTCTTAGTTCATTAAAGATGAAACAATAATAAACTCAATAATACTTATATATGAAAGTAATATAGTTTTGTATGGGAGTTTCTCTAACCGACAACAACCGTTATAAGCCTAAGTAGGGACCAAACTTCTCATTTACACTACCAAAACTATCATAATCTTTTTCATCTCATAGGACACCCTCAACCTAATGGATCCACTGTCTAAACTTACGTGATTATCTAAAAAATATGAAATGTTAATAACCATGATGGCTACATGGTTTAGATTGGGACTTGAGTTATCTAAATTCTCATTACCACATCGATGCTCAAAACTACTCCCAAAACATATTTATCTCCTACTTTTAATAAAACTTCCTTCCTTTGGGTTGAGATAATTTACTAAACCTTTTTGCTTAAAGAAGCTCCTTTTGGAAACAATGTTCCCCTCTTTAGTTCAAAACTCTTTTGGAACTTCTTAGCTCCTCTTTAACTTAAATGTGAAACATTTATCAACTTTTAGGGAATACTTATTCCCCCTTAAAACTTTACAGAAATGAAATCAACTCTTACTCTCTACTTAACTTGAATGTTTAACTCTTAGGGAATACTTAGTTCCCTTATAGCTTTTGAGAACTTAACTCAACTCTTTTCTCTTTGCTGGACTAGTAACTTGAGTCTTAAGTCAAAGTTAAAACAACTTTTTAAGATTCTTTGAAAACATTAAGAACTCACTTTGACCTTCCTCTTACTTTTAAACTTTACTCTTAACTTCTTTGACTTTGATCTTAGCTTTCTTTGAAAGGGTTATCGATTCAAGGATCCGATTTGAGTTATTTGGATTATTTCAAATTATTTTAAGTAGTTATAATCATGCGAAGATGTTAATGTAGCATTGATGGAATTAAAAAGGCTAAACTACGAAAATTGGACGAAAAATGCGGGTTGGGAGTATTGGTGGCGCGCTGCATCGTTAGTTTACTGAGGCCTGATTCGGGTGCACTGGTGGTGTGCTGTGCCAGGATTGGTTGATTGAGGCCAATTTCTGGCGCACTGCAGGCGCAGCGCGCCTGCCCTTATCAAAGTATGACTGATTGATTTTTTAACTCATTTTCCATCTCCAAAGTCTCCAAAACTCCCTAGTTCTTTCACTAAACAATTGGGATAATGGTACAATCTATAACCACTGAATTTGACTCAAAATAACTTGAAGGAAAAACAATCTAATAAACAATGACATCCAACAATCCAAACAACAAAAATTAAAATTTTCTTTCTAGAACATAAATTCTAACATGAAATCAATCAATAAATTCGCAGAATTAAAACAAATTGTTGTGTGGGTGAACTAAACCAACACAAAACATCCCACAAACCTTAAAGGGATCACCCTTGACTAAATCCATGCAACGTTTCTTGCCTTTTTTACTTCTTCATCTCCTTTCTCCTCTTTTGTCCTCTTCTTTTCTCTTTTCTCCCAAGCCATGAGTGTTCTAGATTTTTCTAAAACTGATTTGGGAATTGGTTTTACCCCTAATGTAACCTTAAATAAATTAGGAAATACTTGGGTATAAAGACAACTTTGCCCTTTCTAAAATTCGGATTGGATTTTTGTTAGATCAAAATCCCATTTTCAGAAAGGCATATCTCCCTTATATGACATAAGATTTGTGCAAACTCGGTGGTGTTGGAAATAGCTTCCCAATGGATTTCCAACCATATAAATAACTCATCCACACTCCTCTTGAGCTGGAAGTTATGGCAGGTTAAAAATGATCTAAGCCCACTTTTGAAAATTGAAAATTTTCTTCATTTCCCGTACTTATTTCAAAAAATTATTATTATTGGTTTCATAGCTTATTGTTAAATAATTCAGGTTATAAGATGTTACAAAACTCATATGAATATTTTTTAACCCAACTTAATATTAATGTTCAAGATGTTAGGGAGTGTTTTTTAGAAAGAAAATACATTATAAAACAAATTTAATAAGTATAAACAAATATGATTATTTTCTTAATTGTATTATCTTTAGATGTAATGAAACTTTTGAGAACTTATCCTTTAATTTATCTTACCTTTAGTTGTAAATTAGGTAAAATTATGGATGATTTAATAATTTATTATCCTTAAATATATCGGATATTAAAAGGTATATAAGATAATGATGTTTATGAGTATATAAATTAATTAGGTAAGTATATGAAGTATTTCATAAACTTTTATCCTTTGATTTATCTAATCCAAAAATTTTAATGAAAAAAGGATACGAGTGATTTTATAATTATTGGATTATTTGTGCTAGGAAGTCCGAGAAGAAGGGGGGAAACAGAAATTTAGGAATAAAGCCAGGGATTCATCAAAGTTCCATTTTAGAATCATTGGAAAATAAAAATAGTACTTGTGGTCATCCAATTGTTCAAAAATTTAAATTGTGTCACAATGTTGGATCATCTAATTTGTTGATCTGCCTAGTTATGAAAGTGATGAAGATAATATTTTATGTGACGATGAATTTGATCACCACAAAAATTCATATGATATGAATAAGGAGGAGCGCAAAAATTGTCGTTGGTTCGAGGAATTCTTTGAATGTTTCATCAAGTTGATGACTCATATGATTATTGATCTTAAGCAACAATGGCATTGATCGGCCTGCAAATGTGGACCAGGTGTAATTAGGTGGTTCACAGGGTTGAACTCATTTATGTACCATACAAAAACAAAATATGGATCTATGTTTAAATTACATAGAGAACTTGATCAACTTTTAGAGGAGGAGCTATGTCAGAGGGACTGGATCTAAGAGAACTAAATGTTTGTTAGCCTGAACTAGGTACTCCATATGTCAGTTCTTCTTCGTGCATGGCCTATCAATAGATGGTTAACCCTTGATCTAGGATTTGGATACGATTATCTGTGTGAACCTTTAAAATAGAGAAAATTCATGTCTTTGATCATGTGTTGGCTTAATTTTGTACTCTACTCATTATTTTTAAATTTATCATGATCAATGGTAAATTTAGATGTTTTGTTCCATATGTTTAATGATACTGAAGACACAGTCTCTATGTCCTTATAGAAAATTGAAGTGTTTATGAGTTATTCTTATAATTAGTACTATTTAGTTCAAGTGTTTATAAGCTATTCTTATAATTAATAATATCTAGTTGATAAAAAAATTGTGATGCATGTCCTTATACCCGCTACTAGTGGTGATTATTTGTGCCGCCCATTAAATATTTTTGGGATCATAGACGAGGGTGAGCACTTGGAATCATGGATAAAATTGTCTCCTTCTGTGGGTTTATATATGTTAAGCTAGTCTTTTCCCTATGAGTTGTCTTGTTGTTCACTTTTGGGACTTTTAATTTCATAATAGACAACTTTATACTCATGACTTCTAAGTTTATGAAGGGATTCTGTTATCTATAGATTTTTGTTTGCTTCTGTGTTTGTCTTCTTTTTTTAATTATTATTTGAGTTATTATTTCTGTTTCTACCTTTAAACTAACTATTTGTCATTCAGAGTATCACATGGCTTACCTATTATTGAGTTATTGTATAATCAATTACGAATCGAGAAACTGGTCGATAAAGAAAATCTCTAAAATAAATTTTAGAAAATTGGAGGGGAAGGGGGTCAAGCTAGTCATAAAAGAAATCTTATATAAGGAGAGAATAAACTAAACCATGTTCCCGAATAAGGACACACCAACTCCAAACTGTGAATGTTTGAGCCTAAGAATGATGATTTGTATCTATACTAAATGAAAAAAATTACACATAAGAGGTATTTGATAAGCACAATTATGGTTCTAAGGATCATCTAGATCTTATGCATTCCCCTTTATATTCACTTTCCATTACTTTTTTCCAGGTAAATCTCCCACAACCCATTCATATGACTTCTACCGTTATCCTAATGATCCCCTATCCTGTTAATGTTTAAACAAAAAAGGGATGATGCACCACTAATTTAACATGACACCATTTACATCAATGAAAGAGTTGCCTACTATGACACTAATAAAGAATCTTCTACTCCTCTCACTTGTAGTCCAATAATCTGCCGCTGCCATCTATAAAATGAAAGGGACCAGTGCACCAATACATTAATATGACATTATTTTCTTTTGTGTAAATTGTATGCTATTTACTGTACAATGTATTTTCCTACAAAAGCAACATAACATTCTTAATGATGCAAATTTTTCCCATGCCCATCAATTTTCAAGCTTATTTCTCCAGAAATTTTCTAGATATTGTTGCTTTCGACATCTATTATATTTGTTCATACCAAATGTTGTAACAAGAAACATCCCAATGCGCTAACTTGGCAGGGTTAAATGTCTTATCTATTAATTTATTATGTTTATCTGTGTTTACTGCATGACCACGATATAGGACCACTCCAATTAATTCCAGATGATGTGCTTCATCGCCTTAGAAGCTTTGCATTCTTCCCTCAAACCAATAACTCCCAAATCCTCCAAATAAATGTCCCATAAAATTGTAATTAGACCATTCACTTATTTTACCCTTCACAAGTAACGTTCTATTTTTTAGTTGATACAACAATTGAACTACGTGCAATCCATCCCCCAACATCATATATCTACATAAAAATAAATCCTAGGCCCACCTACGTGGTGCCACCACAAATCAGAATTTCATTTTTAAATTATTTATTTCTAAAACTACCCCTCTCTTTCAAGAAAAGTTGTGAATTTTATGAAAAGTTACAATTTTTATGAAAAATTGTGACTTTAATGAAAAATTGTCACTTTTATGAGATGTTGTGACTTTTATGAAAGGTTGCGACATTTTCTAAGGGTTGCAACGTTTCCAAATATTTGTGATATTGCTAATTTCTCATAAGGTACAATAAATATTTTTCACTCTATCATTTTTTTCTTATAAATGGAGGAATTTCCACTCATTTTACAACCCAAAAAATAATTCTTCTTCTTCTTCTTCTTCTTCTTCTTCTTCTTCTTCTTCTTCTTCTTCTTCTTCTTCTTGTTCTTCTTCTTCTTCTTCTTCTTCTTCATCATCATCATCATCATCATGTTATTCTTCTACGGTTACTACACAATTAAATATTTATGTACTTTTCTCATGTTGAGTGGCACACTGGCACCATGGTTAATATTACAAATCTGTGTATTTTTACAATGATTGATCAAAAATTCTAAACTTCTTCTTCTACTAATACTATTACTATACAAATATATACTTGTTACTTTTCTCATGTTGAATAGCTCACCGATACCATGATTTATGTTAAAGATACTTGTATGTATTCTAACAATAGTTTATTATTGTTTAGGTTATTAAGGATAAATGATACAATGTAATAATTTTTATTTTTCTTTACATTATTAATATTTGATACTATGTTATATTTTATGTAATATAATATAGTTTTTGATTTTAATGATGTATAGGTTTTAAGTATTATTATATAAATTCTGTGTTATGAAATTTCTGCATGAGGAACCCAAGGTCCTCCTATGTGGTGCCACCAAAAACCCTGATTCCCTATTCATTTATTGATTTCCGAAATTAGTCGTCCTTTTCATGAAAAGTTGTGATTTAAATGAAAAGTTGCAACTTTATGAAAAGTTGTGACTTTAATGAAGAGTTACGACTTTTAGAAAAAGTTGTGACTTTTATGAAAACTTGCGACCTTAATGAAGAGTTGCGACTTTTATGAAGAGTTGTGACTTTAATAAAAGGTTGTGACCTTTCAGAAGGGTTGCATCTTTTCCACATAGTTATAACCTTTCCGATAAGGTACAATAAACATTTGTTAACACTACCTTTTGTCGTCTATAAATAGATAGATTTCCTCTCAATTTGAAATAACAAAAATTAGGAACTACTTTTTCTTGTTCCACACAATTAAATATTTGTGTATTTGGGTCCTGTTGAGTGGTTCACTAATATTATTTCTGGTGTTACAGATCTTGATATATATTTTTATAGTCATTAATTTATGCTTCTTTTATTAAGGATAACTGATAAGATGCTATAGTTTTCATTTTAATTCACATTATTAAAGTTTCTACTACGTAATCTTGTATGTAAGATAATGTAGTATTTTAGTTTTACTGACGGCTATGCTTAAGTATTATTTGAAATTCCATGATATTAAATTCATGTGCGGAGCCCGGGTAATTTAATAGTTTTATTTATTAAAATAAATAAAATTAACATTTCACAGTTGCGCTCGTTCAGATAACTCGACATACAAATGAATATTGTGGAGGAGTTGGTATGTGACTGTCATTGAACATAATTGCAATTTGTCTACATACCAAAGCCAATCCAACAAATGATGAATGTGTTACAATTCATGAATTGTAGGTAAGTAGCTTATTCAATTTGAACCAATATAGCAGATACTAAGAACTAACCTATCGAATGATAAGGGAAAAACATCAAGAGGATGATATGGAAAATCGTTGGACATGCGATAGACCATTGGTAGAATCAATTTAAGCGCAAGAAGCAATTTAACCACTAAGACAAGAAGAAAAAAGAAATAGAGTCTTGCAAATAAGCTTATAAAAATAAGACATATGGGGAATAGTTCAATACCACATGAATTCACTTGCACTTCAATGTATATGGTAGTAATGCTTAACAACTTAACGGGGATTCCTTTAGTAATTGGTGCGGTCTCCTTTATTTGTTGATGTGCAAATATTTTTTACTACTTAAATAGTTTAATACAATTACTTCTACAATACAATCAACTGAAGTTGTGCTTATGATAAAAAGGTATATACTTGCCTATTAAGGAATAAGAAACATTAAATTGATTCATGCAGATTTAAGATACTCAGAGCTCCAGACGGAGATAGGAGTACCTCTTTAAACATTAAAAACAATGTGCGACCAAGAGAAGATCGACATGTGCAACTTGATATTGATATTGGTAGTAAATATTGCAGTTCTGGTAAGTCTAGCTATGATTGAGAACATTGATATAGTCTGCTGATTTTTTTTGATTAAAATAGTACAACATATACAGCTTGCTATTACTTCTACTGCCATAAATGCAGTGTGGTTTCTTTTTGTACCTCACTTTTGAATGAGTCGTTATCTATCAAACTACATGTAACCTTGCTATATTCTGACAACATATTTTAACGCTATTTAAGATTTAATCACATGTCCTATAGCTTTTTCTATTATGAGTTTTTTAGTGACATGTCTGAACCCAACAAACTTTCTCGTGCTAACTATGTCCCACATTCATTCCAATAGGATGCTGTAGAGTCGACAACAAAACAAAGTGAGCCGAGGGAAACACTTCTTTGGGTCAGACTCTATCTTCTATATATGGTATTCTTCGGTTGTATGTCATACAGATGCATATTGGGACAACAAAATTAATACACATTTGGAGTTACTTCAAAAATTAGAAGATACCCTTACTCATACACATTTGTGAGTTGCTTGATCAATTACAAGATTCCCTTACTAAAAAGGGTGTACAAAATCTAAACGGTAAAGAGATGACGAATAATCAAGGGTAAAAATAATAAGGATCACAAGCAATATTTTTAAAGGCTGGAGAAAAGGAAGGATAGTTGGTATTTCTGTTTGATTGTTCTTTTATATTCTTGGTTACGAATGAATTTTGATACCTGAAAGCATTTTTTAATTTGTTATAAAAGTATTGTTAGAGTTAACAACCGATTTGACACCCTGTAGTTAGGGACTTGTTACTTTGTGGGAGCGTTGTATTCACCTAAATATGAACTGACCAAACAACAGAAACAAGTAATAACACAAAAATAAAAGGCCGGTGAAGCAACATGTCTAATACTCGGATGTATTGAGCATCTATATGCTAATGTTGACCATGTCTTTTTTAATCAATAATATGATATGTTAAGTAAGGTCATGCACTATGAATAGATGACTAATGCAAGTTCTTAGGATGTCCAGACAATTTTGCAGGTAAAAAATTTATCGTTAACCCCGTTTACACTAGCATTTAATTAAGAATGAATGCATTACACACAACCTTATAGGGGAGTTTGATTTCCCCATGTCTAGCAATAGGTATATGATAATGTTTAGACTTGGTTAATTCAAGAATAACTAGTTTGATACTTTACGAAAATTTGAGAAGTAAAAGGAATTCAGAGAAGTAAAAGGAATTGAAAGCAAAATTGTCGTATCCGTTGAATTACTATAATACTATGTTAAAGTATGTGGTTTCTCATGGAAAAAATGTGTAAACTTACTAGACAATCCATCTAAAATAACAAAAAAGAATTATCATCCATAATATAAGAATACCGATTGAATATATTACAAAACGTTTCATTTCTTGTTAAAGAGGGAATACATGTACACAGTTGTCGACAATCTTTTGTAAATATAAGATGCCTCAAAGTGTGCTTGGTATGCATGTTGTTTTCACCTATTAATATATAAGTTAGAATAAAGAATGAATTATTTAATGTAATATTCGGAAACAATTAAATCAAACACACTCATCATGGGGGAAAAGTGGGACCAAACCTTAAACCATATCGAGGTAACTAGTACAAAACAAAATAAATAAGACTGGCCTAATTTGGGTAGATTATTCCCGCGCAAAGCCCGAGCGATTTACCTAGCTTATTCTTAATTACAAAAGAATTTGAAAAACTTCTTAATTGATGGATGTTTAGATAAAATGAGATTTGTCATAAACTTATATCCTTTAACTTATCTATCCTAGAAAGTTAAATTACGTAAGGTTATGGATGATTTTATAAACTCTTATCCTTAAGTTTATCTAACCTTAAGGGGTAATTCATATATGGATATGTATGATTTGATTAATTGAGAAGGTAAGGATATGGGTGGCTTCATAAACTTCAGTCCTTTAATCTATCTAATGTTAAATGGTAAATGAAATAAGGATATGAATTAGTTTATAATTTTTTATCCATTAATTTGTTTGTCCTGACCCAATCCCTCAATTCATGACATCACATACCATAACTAGCCAATAGGTAAGCCAACATATACCAAGAACATGAGTAAAAGATATAAGAGAAGAACCAACATTGAAATAGTACTTCTAATAATAAAAGATTAAAAGGGAAAGAAAAACAAAGCTATATATGATGGAAACGGACGCCAAGTGCTCACCCGCATCTCAAAATCCACAAAATACAAAATATGGCAGGAATGATCACAGATGTTAACTTGTACTAGGATGCATCACAAAAATGATGCAGAGTGCACCATAAGTACCAAAGAAAGGTAATTAGTATGCATCGTAGGTCGACTAAGTAAGAAAGATAAAGAAAAATAAGAAAACATAAAATCTATACACAAACAAAGGTATGTGTGGAAAATAAAGAAGGTACACGTGTATAATACAGTAAATCGAACTACATTTAAACTAAACCTAACTAGACCACATAATCCTAGAAAGTACACTCAAGGCAAGTTTAAATAAAACTCAAATGGACCTCCATAAGCCTAACAGGTACACAGAAAAACTAATACTAAAAAAGATTTAGATACTCAAATCCAAATACCAAAGAAGTCAACTATGCCTCAAAACCACATCGATAGCATCTGGGCCTCAAACCCAAGACATCACTCTCTACCTGGAATAATTACCTCCAACGTTAAAACATTAGTGGCATGGCCCGAGTCTAGTGCCCAAATGGGACACAACGTACTCGACCCAAACGGTGTCAAACAAGCCTCATAGCATTCATAACATTCTATATATGTAAAATAGTGCGCAATAAAAACTCCTTTAGTCCAAACTTTCAAAATAATTCATTAAAATCTTTAGAAAGCACATAGGAAGTCTAAGTGTAACATGGTCCTATTAACAATGTAATTGAACTAAAGTAGTAAGACGACCCTTTACAATTGATTAGACTAGGATTGTCTATTATATGAATAAAAGAAATGAAACTAGCAAAAAGACACTCGTCCTCGACATATGAGGAGGTCACACTCTAGCCTTGGAGGAATAGTAATCCAAGAACTTCAATATATCTCGAAGCAATCACATGCCGAAAGCTAAACTTGTTGTAAAAATAAGATAATTATAGGTTAGCACACAAAAATGTACTAAGTATGATGACCATGAAAAAACGTTCTTTGGAAGGGATATTTTTGTTAGTAACCATGCGTCGTGCCACTTTTTGAAATATCATGAACAATATCTTAAGAGACATAAAAAGCAAGTATAATCATCATATAGTCATAACATTATATTTAGACAATATTCCATGTTAACCATTACCTTCACCTCAAGTAACCCTCATGTTATACCTTGTGCAATGCATGGATAGCATCCCGTAGCACAATTCATACAAGGGTTCCACATTAAGGTCACCAAAAGTGAACTTAATATACTTCCCTTTTCACCTTTAGACCATATTTATGCATACGAGGCATAACAAATTACAAGCCATAACAAATGAATATAACTCATAGTATAACCCAAGTATCACATGAATATAACATTAATCAGTGGAGAGTCAAAATCCTTCTATTACATAATTTAGTGGACTTTAAAACGTAAGTCATTTAGACATAGAGAACTCATTATGACCTTCTCAAATCCTACTCGTGCAATGCATGCATAACATCCCATACTACCACCCACAGATCATATAACTTCTGAAGAACCATTACGCACATCTCACATGATGGAAATAAGCGTTTATCTGACACTAACCACGAGAATTAGATGATGTTATCTACTATCATATAACTCCACACTGTAAATATGTGGACTATTATCGAAGATAAGACCATAAACTTTAGCTTAAGTGGATTCACTAGATAGACCTATGAGGGCACATAATTAAGTAATAAGTAAGGTGTTCATTGAAATCGGACCTAATGTAGGGAGAACTTCCATCTTGCCTTATCCTTTCGGTGACTAGGATACATTCCCAAAGAGTAGTTTCAGTAGCTTACTAGAGACGGTCACCAACATAAGGCCTACAAACCCAAGGCACATTACAAGGATAGATCAATGACTTTCCTAGAAAGGTCTATCACCATCAGGTCTACCATTTCAAGGTTCATTATTTTAAACAAGAAAAGGCCACCACAGTTAGCTCTACTTTTTCAAGATTACACATAACAATGGGTCTTCGACTCGTCATGAAAGGATACAAACATTAGGTGTACCACTTCAAGGCATAATCTTGCATACCTCATTTGTCATTCATTCATTCATTTATCGAAGGACACAAATATTAGGACTACTAATTCAAGACATTAAGAAATGATACAAGATATATACATTATACATGAATCGGATGACTAAGCCTACCAATTCAAGATACCCAATATGTAGTAGACGACACTTCAGACCCCGTAATCTTCATTCATTAGTGTTAAATTCAGAAATCTTAATAATCACACAACTACCTTTCGCACATGATCATCTTAATTTCATTAAAATGACATTCACATACTTAGTAATTCAACACCTCCACTTTTCAAACACATTTTAGGTCAACATATAATTTAATATAACTTGCCTTCAAGGCCATGAATCTCATATCATCAACACACCTTCAATTTATCATAATAAATCCATAGATAATGACACAATTCAATAAAACAAAACAAATTAGACATATTCCAATTTTAGGATTTCATAATCCACAAACCCCGTTTATAAAGGCACAATTTAGGAATTGAGATAAAAAAAAATGGGTTCATAGAATATTTTCATCATAAATCATCAATTAAACACCAATATAACCATAATTTGACATGAATAACCATTTGAGAGGGTATGAATAAAGAACCCTTGAGATTGAGTAGAACACTATGTTTCTCATGAACTTGAACGTTTGAATATTTACTTTGATTGGAATCTACGATGAAAGTTAACCCTAGAAAAGGATGAACATACCTATAGTAAGATTCCCCAAGAAATTTGATGAACGAAACGCGTTTAATCCAAGACCTTGCTGTCACTTCTCTTACTTCGTCCTAGAGTTAGAGAGAAAAATATTGAGAGAAAAAGAACTTCTTTGGTTTGATATGTGTTTGTTAAAAAGTGACTTATTTGAAAGAATTTCAAGTATTAAAATGTTAATTAGACGTAAATATAAACTGAGAAATATTATAGTGAAAGACCATAATAAATATTTCTCAAACAAAAATGTATATATGAGATTTTACTTTTTGAAATCATATTTGTAGAGGATGCATATGTGAAAATTATGTTATATAAAATTATATTTAGGCTATATACGTGATCATAAATGTTAAAACTATAAAATACACAAATGTATATCATGTCTAAATTGAGAGTTTCTCAACCTATATACACCATTGTGCTCAAGAGACTCTACAATTAAAAAGACATTGAAGATCTAGACAGAATATGAGTCAAAATTCATATGGATATTATGAACCCAACTTAAAAGTAATATTTAAGATCTTTGGGAGTGTTCTATATAAATGAAAATATATTATATAAAATTTTATTCATAAGTATAAACGAATATGATTATTTTCTTAATAGTTAAATGTTTATATGTAATGAGATTTTTCATAAAAATTGATCCTTTAATTTATATTACCTAGAGTGGTAAATTAGGTAAGATTATGCATGCTTTCATGATATCTTATCCTTTAATATATTTGACCTTAAAAGTTAAATTAGATAATGATATGGTCGATTAAATAAATTAAGTAGGTAAGTATATGAAGTATTTCATAAACATTTATCCGTTCATTTATCAAATCCAAAAAGGTAAATGAAATAAGGATATGAGTGATTTTAAAAATTCTTATTCATTGATTTTTCTAACCTAAAAAGGTTAATCAACCAAAGACTCTTATCCTTTATTTTATCTAACTTAAAAAGGTAAATAATATAGAGGATTTCATAAAATCTTATTTTTCTTAATCAAACCTGAAAAGGTACGTCTAAAAAAAGAATATCCACTTCTGTGGAAATCCCTTTAAATATATTATACATATTTTTTTCCTTTTTCTCCTTCAATTTACATATAATTAATATTCCTATTATGTTAGTTAAGTAACCTAAAACTAGCTTTTAATATACAAATATTTTACTATCCCTGGTTTTGTGGAAAAGTAGCACCCAAAATGTGATAAAAGCCAAAGTAGCAAGAAAAGCAAGTTCAACCCCTCACTTTTCCTTTTTAATTTGATTTTTCTAATATTTACTTAGTTCATACTAATATGAGCTCCATCATAAATAAAATGGTTAGAATGATTTGTAGTAAATCAACAAATAATAATTCTACTCACAAAATAAGTAGGGTTGATGATAGAAATGTTGGTATTTCATATATGTGCCTTAACTCTGATCAAAATGGTGAATGGATTATTTCTTCTGGGAAATCCGAGAAGAAGGTGGAAAATATAATTAAAGGAATAAATTCAAGGTTTCATCAAAGTTCAATTTTAGAACAATTGGAAAATAAAAATATTACTTGTGGTCATCCAATTGTTCAAAAATTTAAATTGTGTAATAACGTCGGATCATCTAATTTATTGGATTTTCCTGGTGATGAAAGCGATGGATATAATATTTTAAGTGTTGATGAATTTGATTACCACCAAAATTTACATGATATGAATAAAGAGGAGCGCAAAAAATGCCCTTGGTTTAAGGAATTTTTTTAATGTTTCAACAAGTTGACGACTCATATATTATTGATCGTAACAGACAATGGCATCGTCTAGCTTGCAATCGTGGACTAGGTGCAACTAGGTGGTTCACAGGTTTGAACTCATTGATATCCCATACAAAAACAAAATGTGGATCTAAGTTCAAGTTACACAGAGAACTTTCTCAAACATTTGGAGGTGGAGCTACATTAGAGGTATCGAATCTAAGAGAAATAATTGTTTGTTAGTCAAAACAAGGTATTTCACATGTAAGTTCTTTTTCGTGCATTCAATAGAGAAAATTCATGTCTTTGAACATCGGTTGGCTAAATTTTGTACTCTACTCATTATTTTTAAATTTATCATGATCAATTGTAAAATTAGTTTTTTTGTTCAACAAGTTTAAAGATACTTAAGATATAATGTCTATTCCCTTAATAACAAATTTAAGTGTTAATGAATTATTCTTATAATTAGTATTATTTAGTTGATTAATACAAACTTTGTGATGCGGGTCCTAGTACCAGCTACTAGTGGCAATTGTTTGTGCCTTCCATTACATATTTTTGGTATCAGAGACGAGGTTAGGAAATTGGCATCATGGATAAAATTATCTCCTTCTGTGTATATATATGTTTAGATAGTCTCTTGCCTATGAGTTGGCTTGTTATAGTCCACTTTTGAAACTTAAATTACATGTTTGACAACTCTGTACTCATGACTTCTAGGTTCTGGAATGGAAGGGATTATGTTATATATAGTTTTTTGTTTCCTTCTATCTTTGTCTTATTTTTCATTATTCTTGTTATTTTTTCATGTTCTACCTTTCAACTCACTATTTGTCATTCAGAGTATAAATTGGTTTATCTATTATTGGGTTATTGTATGTTCCATCCCGACTTAAGAAACTTGGACAATACAGAACATATTTAAAATAAATTAATAAATTTGAGGCAAAAGGCATCAAACTTGTCATAATAGAAATCAAAAATAAGGAGAGAATCAACTAGGTCATGCCCCCGAATAAGGGCACACCAACTATAAACTATGGATGAATGCTTTGAGCCTAAGAATGATCATTTTAACTATATCGCATGAAAAAGTATTCCATATAGGAGGTATTTGATAAGTTCAATGATGGTACTAAGGATCATCTACATCTTATGCATTTCCCTTTGTATTCACTTTCCTATACTTTTGTCCCAGGTAAGTCTTCAACTACCCTTTAATACGATTTCTACCGTCATTCTAATGATCCCCCACCTTGTCTATGCTTAAACAAAAAACGAATGATGCACCACTAGTTAATATGACACCATTTACATATGTGAAAGAGTTTTCCGGTGCATTTGTAGAAAGTATAGGAAAAAGATAAATGACAGAATAAAGCTTCTTCTGCTCCTCTCACTTGTTATCCTAATGATCTGCCGCTGCAATCTCTAAAATTAAAGGGACCGATGCACCACTACTCTAATATGAAATTATTTTCTTTTATATAAATTATAGGCTACTCCCTCTACAATATATTTTCTAACAAAAGCAACATGGCACTGAATCAATTTTCACTCATGCCAATCAATTTTCGAGCTTATTTCTACTGAAATTCTCTATACAAAATACATTACCCTAGCAGCTACTTCTCAACATTGTTGCTTTATACCTCTACTGTTCGCCTTCATACAAAATTCTGTAACTAAAAACAACCCAATGCGCTAACTTTGTAGGTTGACATGTGTTACCTGTTATTTTATCATGTTTATCTATGTTTACTGCATGACCACGATATAGGACCACTCCAATTAATTACAAATGTTGTGTTTCATCGCCTTAGAAGCTTTACATTCTTCCCTCTTACCAATAACACCCTATTCCTCAAAATAAATGTCCCATAAAATTCTAAATTAGACCATTCACTTATTTTACCCTTCACAATTGTGTTCCATTTTGTAGTTGATACAAAAACTGAGCTGCCTACAACCCCTCCTCCAACATTTTATTTATTAAAATAAAAAAATTAACATTTCACAATGCGCATGTTCAGATAACTAGAAATACAAATGAGGATTCGTGGTGGATATGGAATGTGACTGTCATTTAACATAATTACAATTCATGTTTTACATGCCGAAGTCAATCCAACAAATGATGAATATATTAAAATATATACATTAGAGGTAACTAGTATATACAATTCGAATCAATATAAAAGATACTAAGTACCAGCCTACCAAATTATGAGAGAAAAACATTAAGAAGATGATTTCGAAAATGGTTGGACATGCGAGAGACCAGTGGTAGAGTAAAATTTAAGTGCAAGAAGCAACATAACCACTAATACACGAACGAAAAATAAATAGGGGTTGGCATATAAGCTTATAAAAATACCAGATATGAGGAATAGTTCAATACTGAATGAATTCACTTGCACTTTAGTATATACGGTAGTAATGATTAACAACTTAATAGGGGTTCTTTTAGTAGTTGGTGTGGTATCATTTATATTTGTTCATGTGAAACTAATGTTTTACAACTTGAATAGTTTGAAACAGTTACTTCTTCAATACACTCAAATGAAGTTGTTCTTATAAAGAGTAGGTATGTAGTCTATTGAAGAATTAGCGACATTGAGTTAATTCATGTGGATTGAAGATACTCAGGGCTCCAAAGAGAGATACCAATCCTTCTTCAAATACTACAAACAATATGAAACCACGAGAAGGTCAACGTGTGCAACTTTATATTGATATTGGTAGTAAATATTATAGTTCTGATGATGCTAACTAAGATACAAAAGATTGATGTGGTCCACTAATTTGCGTAGATTAGAATGATACAACATATGCAGCTTGCTATTACTTCTTCTTCCAAAAATACACAGTGATTTATTTTTGTACCTCACTTTTGGATGAGTCGTGATCTATCAAACTACATGTAACATTGCTATCTTCTGACTGCATAATTTGGGGCCATTTAAGATTTAAGCACATGTTCTATAACTTTCTCTGCAATGAGTTGTTTTTGTGACATGTATAAAGCCAACAAACTTTTTCCTAAAAACTATGTCCCATATTGAATACAATAGGGTGCTGCAGAGTCGACAACAAAACAAAGTGAGCTCAGGGAAACACTTTGTTGGGGAAAACTCTATCTTTTATTTATGGTACTCTTCCAATGTATGTCATGTAGACTCATATTGGAAAAAAGTAATTAATATACACTTGGAGTTGCTTCATAAATTACAAGATACCCTTACTCATAGACATATGGAAGTTGCTTCATCAATACAAGATTCCCTTACTAAAAAGGGTGTATAGAGTTTAAACGGTAAAGGGATCACAAATAATCAACACTAAAATTAATGAGGATCACAAGCATTATTGTACACATGCGTCTGGAGAAAAAGAAGGATGGTTTGTGTTTTTGTTTGTTTGTGCTTTTATTTCATGGTTCCGAATAAATTTTGACAGCTTAAAGCATTTTCATTTGTTAGAAAAACTTTTTCGAGTTGACGATTGATTTGGCACCCTGAAGTGACTAGGTACATTGTTGGAGCATGGTAGTCGCCTCAAAATTGAGCTAACAAATCAACAGAAACACGTTATGAAATAAAAATAAAAGGCCGGTGAAATAGAGGTGGGTATTGATGTTTAGAGCAATGCGTCTAATAATCGAGTGTATTAAGAATTTATATGCTAATTTTGTCCATATGTTTTCTTAATAAATTATATTATATGTTAAGTAAGATCATATATTAAGAATTAGATGAAAATGCAAGTTCCTAGGATGTCTGCAAAGTTTTGCAAGTAGAAAATTTATCGTTAACCCTGTTTACACTAGCATTTAATTTAGAATGAATGCAATTATTAACAACCTTACGAGGGAGTTTGATTGACCCAAGTCTTGCAATAGGTATATGATAATGTTTAAAACTTGGTTAATTTAAGAATAACTAGGTTGATACTACACGAAACACTGAGAAGTAAAAGAAATTCAAAGCAAAAGTGTCGTATCCGTTGAATTACTTTAATAATATGTGAAAAACTATGTGGTTTCTCATGGAAAAATGTGTTAACTTACTATAGAATCCATCTAAATTGGCAACAATTGTTTCTCATCCATAGTATTATAATACCAATTGAATATAATATATAACTATTCATTTGCTGTTAAAGAAGGACTACATGTACATAGTTGTTGAAAATATTTTTTATTATTTGATGTCTCAAAAGATGCTTTGTCAGCATATTGTTTAACCTGTTAATATGACAAGTTAAAATAAAAAAATGAATTATTCAACGTGTTATTCGGAACAATTAAATCAAACACACTCATAATGGGTAAAAAGTGGGCTAATTAGGGTAGATTACTCCCGCGCAAAGAGCGGGCAATTTACCTAGTTTATTCGTAATTATAATATAATCTGAAAAGTTTCATAATTGATGGATGTTTGGATAAAATTAGATTTTTCATAAACTCTTATCCTTTAATTTATCTATTAGAAAGTAAATTAGGTAAGGATATGGATGATTTTATAAACTCTTATCCTAAAGTTTATCTAACCTTAAAAGGTAACTTAAATAAGGATATGGATGATTTAATAAATTAATTAGGTAAGGATATTAATTGTTTCATAAACTTCATGCCATTCATTTATCTAATCTAAAAAGGTAAATGAAATAAGGATATAAATTATTTTATAAATTTTTATTTTATTAATTTGTTTGTCACGACCAAATCCCCCGAGTCATGACTAGACCTACCATAACACACAAGTATGTAAACCAACATGTACCAAAAATGTAACTTATATATATAAGGGAAGAACTAACATTGAAATAATACTTACAATAATAAAAGACCAAAGGATAAGCAAAACAAAAGTTATCTATGATGAAAACAGAGGCCAAGTGCTCACACTCATATCTAAAATCACTAGATACAAAAGATGGAAGGAATGATCACAACTGATAGCTAGTACTAGGATGCATCATAAAAAAGATGCAGAGTGCAACATATGTAACAAAGAAAGGTATTGAGTAGGCATCGTAGGACGACCAAGGAATAGAGGTAAAGACAATAAAAAACATTGAATTTATACACAAATAAAGGTATATGTAGGAAGTAAAGAAGGTGCATGCGTATACTAAAATAAATCTAATTTAAACTAAATCTAACTAAACCCAACAAGCCTAGAAAATACACTCATGCGCGAGTTTAAATAAAACCCAAATGGACCTCCATAAGCTTGACAGGGACACAAAATAACTAACACTACAAGAATAAGATACTCGAATCCAAGTACCAAAGAAGTCAACTATACGTCAAAACCACATTGATAGCATATCAACCTCGAACCATAAGCATTACTCGCTAGCTTGAAATAATGTCCTCGAACAGTAAAACATTATTGTCACGACCATAGTCTAGGGACTAGATGTTCCACATCGTACTCGACCCAAACGGTCTCATACGAGCCTCATAACATTCATAACATTTTATAAATGGAAAACTATGTGCAAATAAAACTCATTTAGATCCAAACGTTCAAAATACTTCATTAAAATCTTTAAAAAGACACAACGAAAGTCTAAGTGTCACATGACCATGTTTAAAATGTACTAGAACTAAAGTAGGGACATGACCCTTTACAATCGACAAGACTAGGATTTTCTATTATATGAATAAAAAGAAAAAAACTTCCAAAAAGATACTCTTCCTCAACATATGAGGATATAAAACTCTACACTTGAAGGAATAGCAATCGAATTACTTCAATTTATATGTAAGCTATCACTTTCCAAAACCTAAACTTATAGTAGCACGGAAAAAAGTAATATGTACGATGACCATGCAAAACATTCTTTAAAAGGGAAATGTTTGTTATAAACCATGCACATGAACAATAACATAAGAGAAATAGTATATTCATCATACAATCATAACATCACATTTAGACAATATTCCATGTAAAACATTGCCTTCACCTTAGACCTTAACCTCAAGTAACCCTCATGTTATATCTTGTGCAATGCAGGGATAGCGCCCCATACCACAATCCACGCCAAGGCACTATATTAAGGTCACCAAAAGTGAACCTAATATACTTTGTTTTTTATCTTTACCCCAAATCTATGCATAAGAGACATAACAGTGTAGAAGCCATGACTAGTTAAAATAACTCATAATATAACCCAACTATAGCATGCATATAACATAAAGCACTTGAGAGTCAACATCCTTCAATTACATCATTTAGTGAAATTTCAAACAGTAGTCATTTGGTCTTAGAGAACTCACTATAACCTTCTTAAAGCCTACTCCTGCAACACATGTAAAACATCCCATACTACCACCCACACATCATATAACTTCTCAAGAAACCATTATGTACATCTCAAGATGATGGAATAATCATTTGTATTACACGGACCATGACAACTAGATCCTGGTATCTGCTGTCATAAAACAGCCCACCATAAAGATGTAGTCTACTACAGAAGGTAAGACGATAAACTTTTGCTTAAGAGGATCCACTAGCTAGACCTATGAGGGCACATAGTTAAGAGATAAGTAAGACATTCATTTAAATACAGCCTAATGTACGTATAATTTCGATCTTACCTTATTCATTTGATGCCTAATTAGCCTACATTCCCATAGAGTAGTTTCATTAGCTTACATTATCGCACTTGAGAAAGCCACCAACATTAGTCTTATCGACCCTAGGAACATTACAAGGATAGCTCATTGAATTTCCTAGAAAGGCCCACCAACATTAGGTCTACCGTTTCAAGGTTCATCATTTCACACAAGAAAGGTCCACCACTATTAGCTCTACCATTTCAAGGTTAAACATCACATTGGGTCCTAGACTCATCATGAGGGGCTACCAACAATAGGTCTACTATTTCAATTCATAATCATAATGCCTCATTATTGATTAATTCATTCATTCATGGAAGGCTAACAACATTAGGCCTACAAGTTCAAGACATTACAGGATGAGTCAAGATATATACATTATACAAGAATAAAATGACTAAGCCTACAAATTCAGGATATCCAATATGTCGTAGACGACACTTTACACTCCATTGATACGCTCAAATTTACTTCTCAAAATGAAGTAAAAGCGGTCACATCACGTAAAAAACCCAACTAGTGAGGTTGAGATCGTTCCCACGAGAAAAATGGTTCAGATTTAAATTTATTCTATTATTACTTCTATTTAGTCAATTATTTCTCGAAAACAAATAACTAAAGGGGGATTTTGATTAATGAAGGCAATATCTAAATTAAAGTAAACAAGTGACAGGTTCAACTATTGGAGTTTAATCAAGTAATGAGAGTAAGTAGGGCGTAAGTGTTCCCCACATGCTCCTAACTCGGTAATTCTAGATATAACAACCCTTTCCTAGTATCTTGCACGCAAAGTGATAAATTAGGTATCTCTATATCCTTGGTTCGGCATCTATAGAATTTACTCCGACCTTGGTACGACTATGTGTTGCTTTACAAAACCTTATCTTTACCTCATATTAGGCATCATATTCGATATTTGAATAAGTTGTTACTTTGTACGAACCGACACTAGCCTATTAGATAGTGTAAATTAAATATATGTTGATAATTATTTTCCTATTATCTAACTCCTTGGTCCGACAACTAGCAATAAGGAGAGTTCTAACGTTGGGCATCTGTTAGAAAGACTTCTAAGCGAAAGAATTATTAATACATGCAAGACACTATTCTTGAATCGTTATTTTATCTAGGTTTTACCTTGTTATTTACCCATGGCTCCCACAACCCTTGTTATGGAGTTTAGTTACCCAATCTAATAATCACACGATTCATAATAATAATGTAAGAATTCATTCACTTACTTTGATGAGAATGAACAAAATCAAGAAATTTACTTGAATAAATCACAAAACACCAATAATCGATTTCGGAAAAGTAATATCAAATCCCAAAACCTAAAGTTCAATACTAAGACAATAGAACTGAAAATTATCTAAGAGTGTATTTCCAAAAACTAGGTTATGTGGAATATTTATACGAAGCAAAACCTAATAAAATATGGAAATTTATTTAGGGAAAATCTGTCCAAAATGCGTCTGAGTCGACGACCCTTAGGACGGACCATCGTGGACATAACGGACCGTTGTAGTATTCCATCGCTCCATAATTAGCTATTTTTCTGCTGCTTTTCTTCATCAACTCTCTGTTAACCTCGAAGGACAGGTGTGACGGACTGTTACAAGCATGATGGTCCGTCTAGGGCTTTGTTCCACGACACTTAGAATCTGCTGAAGTTGGTTACTAGGACTACTCTCTTTAACATTAACGAATGTGCTCGATGGACGATCGCGACTATGACAGTCCATCATGAGCTTTCGTATTCCCACACTTGGTCAAAATTCCCAAACTTCCTTCGGCAGCCATTATCTTCTCAACGACGGTTGACCCCTACGGACCTGCACAGTCATGACGGACCGTCATGGGGTCCGTAGGTGGTCACTTATGCAATTTAAGTTCAAAATCTCCGCGTTCTCCTTTGGACAGATTTCCTGGAAATAAATAGAAAATTCTATCAAAAATCAATACAAAAAGGGTTTAGACACACACTAAACTTAACGGAAAGGCATTGAAAGTACCGTGAAACCATTGTATATCAACAGCCTGAACTTAAATTCGTTGTTTGTCCTCAAACGACACACTATGACTGGAGCGACACAAGAGTATCCGTATTTTAGCTTTCACAATCATTTGGCTATCAATCCTAATTATTCTCATTATGTTCATGCATGCTATCACTATTAGGCTTCAATTATGTGGATCAGACCATGACACAGACTCACCACAAACTGACACCTATCCTCTTCGATCTCTCACCTAGGTGCTAATATTTCCAATATTGTAACTAGTGTCCTCACTTCAAAATAACATCCTCATTTTTAACATAATTATTACCATTTGAGGTTTCAACTCTCTCTTTAAATTACACACTCACTCTTCAACTTCAACTCGTTTACACATACTTCCATAGGCTTGCCCTTATTCGTTGTTTTAAGTTTGCCATAACAACATTTAGGATCACGATTGGACTTTCTTAGCTTGTAACAAAGGCTCAGGGTAAGGTAGGGCATATATAGTTATATTTTAGTGACTTGTTTCCCTCCTTGACATATCGGCTAAGCGGGCTACCTTTTATCATTTTATTTCCCCCTATTTATCAATTTTCTTTCACCTTGCTATTCTCCCTTTCTTCTCCTTATGTGTAAGTGACTTTTCTCTTTTCTTGTGTTTAGTTTGTTTTTACTCTTGAGTTACTGTTGTTTTGTTCTTTCTTCCTCTTTATTCTTTCAACCCCACTTTCCAGAGTATTCCTCATAACAACCACCCTCAGCTCATGGCTTTGCTATGAGTCAAGGTTGACAATACCCTAGATTGGGCCAGGGCCCCGACAAGGTTGTTTTCTGCATTGGACACCCTCAACTTATGCTTTTGGCATAAGCTGAGGTGCACATGTCCAAGGAGGGACCAGGGCCAACACATTGTTCCCTGAAAAGATCAGATGGGGTGAAGAAGAAAGATCTATTTTAAGCTCCAACTATTTGGATCAATAAGGGATTACTTCGTTTGGTTTTTCTGTTATTTTACGCTAAAGATTTACTATTCCAAACAAGGGCCTATGATCCTTTTCTAATTGTCTAATACAGCTTACTTTTAAAAGGACTAACCAGGAATGTTCTAGCTTAGTACCGATGGTGGAATATTCAAATTTTCCTCACTCTCACTTGACATCTGATTACTCTACTAGATTATCAGACACTTAGTCCGAATCTTAGATCTAGGGTCATGCCGTAGTGTATCTCTATGTCAGCTTAGAGCCACACATTTATCAGTTACTATGCCTAGTCATGCATTATTTTCATTACATCAGGATATCATTTCTGTTTTAGACATCATGCTTCAGAGTTATACTATGTACACAAGAAATAGACATGTCGGTTCAACAATAAAAATAATCAGTCTCTTGGGGAAAAAGAACATCGGCAAGAAAACCCCAAAAGAGAATCGTGAGTTGGGCTACTTATACTTCACCCTAGCACTCACTTACCATTTACCCCAGCCCCAACAAAAAAATATGCAATTGTCCCCAATGCATATAATAATCTAAAATAATAGAGTGGCAGGTGAAGAAATATGAGGTGCAAAGTGCCGACGATCAACAAGCTGGTGGGTCTGATTAGGTTTACGAGTTTTGAAATGATGAGTCCCCAGTAATGGCGCCAAAATTTTATACGCTCAATTTTACTCCTCGAGACGAAATAAAAGTGGTTGCATCAAGTAAAGAACCCTACTAGTAAGGTTGGGAGCGTTTCAACGAGGAAAATGATTCAGACTTAACTTCATTTTATTATTAATTCTATTTAGTCAATTATTTTCCGAAAACAAATAACAAAAGGGGGGCTTTATTAATGAATGTAATTAGATAAATTAAAGTAAACAAGTGACAGGTTCAAGTGTTGGAGTTTAATCAAGTAATGAGTGTAACTAGGGCGTAAGTGTTCCCCACAGGCTCGTAACTCAGTAATTCTAGCTATAACAATCATTTCCTAGTATCTTGCATGCAAAGTGATAAGTTAGGTATCTCTTAATCCTTAGACCAGCATCTAGAGAATTTCACTCCGCACCTTGGTCCGGCTACGCTTTACTAAACCTTATCTTTACCTCATATTAATCATCATATTCGATATTTGACTAAGTTGTTACTTCGTACTAACCTATCACGACCCAAAAATGAGTGTGATGGCACTCGTCTTATCCCACCAAGACAAGTCAGCCTAATACCCAATATCTAACAAAGTGCGGAAGTAAATGAAAATCCAACAACAATATCTATTAAGAAATCATGTGATATTAATTCAATCCCCAAAACCAGGTTGTCACGTGCACAAGCCTCTAATGAAAATATTAGTATTGAAATAAAATAGAAGTCTAATATGAAGTTGTCTTTCAAGTAAAAACAAAGTCATAAACTGAAGTAGGAAAGTTCACTGAGATGACAAGCAGCTACCTCCCAATCCTCCACAAGATGCCTCGGAAACGAACAGAGTGGAAGGTATCACAAAATCCGGGCTCGTAACCTACAAAAATTTTTAGAATCAAGGGGTGAGTACCAAACCACACGGTACCCAACAAGCAAACCTCTAAACACAAGTGAAGTGAACAAAATACGGGTACTCCTAACAACCTATCTAAACCTCCGCGCTACAGCCTAACAATTTACGGTTTACCAAACACCCAACTCAATAACAACACTATCAGTTTACACATTCTAAATAACAACTCAATATTCAACAGTCACAATCTTCACAGAGAAACACTCACTAGATCAGCAAAACACGTGTTCAAGTTCATCAATAGTAAAATGTGCAATGACATGAGATGCAAAGTCAAATATAGTGATGCATGTCTTTCTTAACGATACACACCCGTTGTCTCTCAGTCTGGGACACATGGGGGACATATCTATCCTTGCATCTGTCGCGGCGCAGGACACGACCCTCGATAATAGTAAACTTCGCGGCGCGCGATACGTCCCTCAACACATGATATCCATCGCGGCGCGCGATACGACCCTCGAAATGGTACATCCTCTTACCACAATTTGATAACAAAGAACAATTTACAACAAGGAATACAACACCAAGAAATAAGCAACAAGTCTCCAAATCAGTCTCAACACCAGAGAAGGAAATACACGAATTTCATACGCTTAAGATGACTTTAGAAATCCACTTGCCTTAGCCAATCGGATAATTACTCTTGGACATGAGCCTTCCCTTTCCGTTGAGCTTCCAAACCAATGGAATCTATTCAAGTATATATTCACAATAAGGTTTCAAAACTAACAACACTCACACTTTTATGTGTTTAACCTTGACATAAGAATTCACCCCAAATTTATAATCAAGTTTGTAATTCTTCATGTCAATTAAAATTTCAACTATCATATTTTTCAAGTTTCAAGGCTAAGGCTAAATCTCATATTTCCTAAATTTCTAGTGTGGGGTTAAGTAAAAAAATTTCCAAATACTATGATTAACATATACTATAAGAAAATTGTGAATCCAAAAATTAATATCATAAACACTAACCTTTACTACATCATACGACATAAAATTCATAACCCGAAACCATCAATTGATTATCATAATTAATTAGCAATCACGTGGCCATCATTACATAATGATTGGCCACTGATGTATTCCTTTTCCATTTCCAAACATATGTACATAAAGTGCAGAAGTTAATTTACAATCAACACGTTTCACATTTAATTATAATAATAATATTATTATAATAATAATAGTAAGGAGTCAGTATGAACAAACTTGCCTATATTATTGCTATATACATACATATGTTTGCAGAAACTAACGAGCACCTAAAGGCAAAAGAAACTTACTCAGAGTAATTCGTAAGACGCAGCTGTCAAAACCCTTCGCCCTTTCTTCTTGTTCCCTTTTTTTCTAAATTAATTAAGTACTAAAAGTGATAGGTTTTACCCACATGTTTTATTAAATGTAGGCTAAAGGGTATATGGTCTTAAATAAATTATCACTTTAGCCCATAAACCATCAATTAATTAGTTTAAGTTAAACAAATATTCAAAATTCTAAAGAGGAGCTTTCGGGTCATTACATTTTCCACCACTAAAAAACATGTTTGTCCTCGAACGTAGAGTAAAAGTTATTACTTGAAGCTTCAAAAGTTGAGGATATCTGGCACGCATGTCAGACTCTGTCTCCAAAGTTGCTTCTCTTACTTAATGGTGCTTCCATTGCACCTTCACTGGAACAAGCTCCTTGGTCCTAAGCTTTCGGATTTGCCTATCCAATATAGATATAGGCTCCTCCTCATATGTCAAGTCTGAACCCAGCTCCACAGAATCGAGTGAAATCACATAAAATGCATCCGGAATATACTTCCAAAGCATAGATACATGGAAAACAGGATGAACTGCCGACAAACTAGGTGGAAAGGCCAACTTATAGGCCACCTCTCCCACTCGGTTCAAAATCTCAAAAGGTCCAATCAACCTAGGGCTAAGCTTTCCCTTCTTTCAAAACCTCATCACACCCTTCATGAGTGATACTCAGAGTCAAACATGATCACCCTCCATAAATACTAAGGCTCTAACTCTCCGGTCTGCATAACTCTTCTGTCGACTCTAAGCTGTCAATAATCAATAGTGAATCATACGGACTTGCTCCATAGAATCTCTAAGCAAGTCTGTATCCAAAGAGTCCATCTTCGCCGAATCAAACCAACCAATCCGAGACCTACACCATCTTCCATACAATGCCTCAAATGAGGCCATCTGGATACTAGAGTGATTACTATTATTATAGACAAACTCCGCTAAGGTTAACTGTCGATCCCATCTATATCCAAAATCAATTACACACGCTCGGAGCATATCTTCCAACACCTAAATTGTCCGCTCATACTGACCAAGTCTGAGGGTAAAATGTTGTGCTCATATCTAACTGAGTACCCAGACCATGTTGTAATGCCTTCCAGAAGTGAGAAGTAAATAGTGAACCTCAATCTAATATGATAGAAATAGGAACTCCATATAGTCGCACAATCTGAATGATATATAGCTCGGCTAACTTTTCTGCCGTATACTTCACCCGAATCTGAATGAAGTGGTCAGACTTGGTCAGCCTATCAACAACAACCCAAATAGACTCATAACGACCCATTGTGGTAGGAAAACTCACAACAAAGTCCATAGTAATCCGCCCCCACTTCCAAGTAGGAATAGGCATTCTCTAAGATACACCCGCGGGCCGCTGGTGCTCACACTTGGCCTGCTGGCAAGTCAAACACATCGAAAAAAAGTTTGTAATATCTCTCTTCATCTCACACCACCAGCAATGCTGACTCAGATCGTGATACATCTTGACCGCTCCCGGATGGATGGAATACCGAGAACAATGGACCTCCTCAAGGATCAATCTAATCAAATCGCCTGTCTTGGGCACACAAATCCTGCCTCAAATTCTCAAGACACCATCCGAATCAAGGACAGACTCCTTAGCTTCCCCTCTCAGTACTTTGTCTCGAATGAGACATAATTTTTCATCATTAAACTGGTGTGCACGGATCTGCTCGACTAAAGAAGATCGAGCCTCAATAAAAGCAATCATCCCATCACTCTCCTCTGAGATCTGCAATCGGACAAGACTATTAGCTAACAATTGAACATCTCTAGCCAATGGTCTCTCCTCAATACTAATAGATGCAAGACTCCCCATGCTATGAGTCTTCCTACTCAAAACATCGGCCACAACATTGGCCTTTCCCGGATGATACCGAATGGTCACATCATAGTCCTTCAGCAACTCAAGCCATCACCATTGCCTCAAGTTCAAATGTCTCTGACTAAAGATATACTGAAGACTCCGATGATCAGTGAAGATCTCACAATGCACTCCATGCAAATAATGACGTCATAACTTAAGTACAAATACCACAGCCGCCAACTCTAGATCATTAGGGTAATTCTTCTCATGGGACTTCAATTGCCTAAAGCATAGGCAATCACCTTCCCCTTATGCATCAACACACCACCCAATCCAACTCCTGAAGCATCACAATACACTGTAAGTATACACCCTCCTCAGGTAGATTCAACACAAGAGCTGAAGTCAACAAAGTCTTAAGTTTTTGAAAGATCTTCTCACACTCATAAGACCACTAAAAACGCACAACATGTCGAGTCAATCTACTTAATGGAGCTACAATAGTAGAGAAACTCTGAACAAATCATCGATAATAGTCTGCGAATCCCACAAAACTCCAAATCTCAGTACGTGAAGTAGGTCGCGTCCAGCCTCTAACTGCCTCAATTTTGGCTGGATCTACTCTAATACCCTCCTTGGACACCACGTGTCCCAAGAATGTCACAGAAGTAAGCCAGAACTCACACTTTGAAAACTTGGCATACAACTTCTATTCTCTCAACCTCTGAAGTACAATCCTCAGGTGTCGGACATGGTCCTTCTCAGTCTTGAGGTAAACCAAGATGTCATCGATAAAAACAATCACAAAAGAACCAAGGTATGGTCAAAACACCCCATTCATCAATTCCATGAATGTTGCAGGGGCATTAGTCAATCTAAAGGACATCACTAGGAACTCATAATGTCCATATCGAGTCTGAAAAGTTGTCTTAGGGATATCTGATGCCCTAATCTTCAACTGATGATACCCAGACCACAAAGCAATCTTAAATAACAATGATGCTCCCTGTAACTGATCAAATAAGTCATCAATATGCAGAAAAGGATACTTATTATTCACTGTTACCTTGTTCAACTGTCTGTAATCAATACACATTTTAATAGTCCCATCCTTCTTCTTCACAAAAAATACAGGGGCACCCCAAGGTGATACACTAGGGTGATTAAAACCCTTACTCAATAAATCCTGCAACTGATCCTTCAATTCTTTCAACTCTAGTGGGGCCATACGATTTGGAGGTATAGAAATAGGCTTAGTGCTCGACTCCAAATCAATAGCAAAATCATATCCCTATTGGGAGGAACACCTGGAAGATCGGAAGGAAATACATCGAGAAACTACTGAACCACGAGAACAGAGTCCATGGGAGGTGATTCAACAGTAGTATCCCGAATAAACGCTGAGAAAGATGAACACCCCCTCTCCACCATTCTCTGAGCAGGAATAAAAGAGATAACCCTGCTAGGATAAGAACCACTAACACTCTTCCACTCAACCCTCAGAACACCAGGCATTGCTAAAGTCACAGTCTTAGCGTAACAATCAAGGAAAGCCTGATAAGGAGAAAGCCAATCCATACCCTAGATAACATCAAAGTATACCATCCCCAGAATGATTAAGTCTACCCAAGTGTCATACCCAGCCAAAGAAACAAGACACGATCGATACACTCGATCCAACACTAAGGGCTTACCCACGGGTGTAGAAACACGAATAGGTACATTCATGCTATCACATAACATATCGAATTTAGCAGCAAAATACATAGACACATAAGAGAATGTAGAACCTAGATCAAACAACACAGACGCATGTCGATGGCATACTGGGATGATACCTGTAGTAACAGCATCGGAGGTCTCCGCCTCAGGTCTATTGGGTAAAGCATAGCAGTGGGCTCCTCGTCCACCTCCAACCTAGGTGGTACCTCTACCCCCACTCTGCTAAGCTGCAACACCACTACTAGAAACTCTATCACCTCTACCTGACTGAACTCTGCAACGACCTCTACCCTGTAGTGCTGGTTGTCTAGTCTGGAATGAAGAGTTAGGTCGAGTCTCATCACGACCCATTTAAAAAGTACATTGTCACATTAAGTGATCGAGATCTCCAAAAGTAAAACAAAATCTCTGACCTGGAAACTTCTGTGTGGACCCTAAACACCAACTATAATTGTCTCGCTCTATAGGTCGCTGCTGTCAACCGTGCGAGCTCTGACTAGGTCTATAAGAACCCCTAGATATCTGGACACCCTCAAATGTTCGCATAGATGCATGAATAGATCCCCGCTGTTGAAAAGAACCACTCACTCTCTGTGATCCCCTACCTCCAGATGAGGCACCATGAAACTGACCTGATATACGGTCCCTTTTAGAGTCCCCAAACTCCTCTCTCTCCATCAATTCCGCCTCTTTGACGGCGCTCATAATGGACAGGAAAGAAGCCCCTCCTTAGATGTTCGAAACACAGCTGACCTGATAGAGAAAGTCAATACCCTCACAAATCTGCGGATCCTCTCTGTCTCATTTGGAATAATGGCCAACGCATGCCTAGACAACTGGCAAAAAAGCGCCTCATACTCTGTAACCGATAAACAATCCTGTCTCAGACTCTCATACCTCAAGCGACTCTCCTCTCTCACGCTCCATCGGAAAAAACGATCTTGGAATGCACTAGCAAACTGCTCCCAAGTCACTGGAGAAGATCCAACTGGCAAAACTCCCGAATAAGTTCTCCACCAGTCTCTCGCTGGTCCACGAAGCTAGAGTGTAGCATATCGAACCCCATGTGACTTATCTAATCCAACCACCTCTAGTAACTCTTGACAGGTAGTTAGAAACTCATGAGCATCCTCGCTCTTCCCACCCTGAAACTGAGGTGGGTCCATCTTTAAAAATCTCTCATACCTACGCTTCTCATCCTCTATCAAAACAACCACCTGTGCAATTTGACCCCCAACTGCTGGTGCAACATCATTCTGAACCGCGGGATCTATAGGTAGTTGCCCCACCGCATCCTGAACAACTGGAGCTTGTTGTTGCTCTTGGGTCTGAGCCTCCTCTCTAGTACGATAGTCATGTGATGTGGTAGTCGCACCACCACCCTGAGAAAATCCCTCTAGAACACTTAACACTCTTAATAGTGTATCCTGAAGCAAAGGTGTGACTGCAGGATCTGGAGGAACCTGGTCCTCTCTTCCATCAATCTGAGGTTCTGTAGAGACCTCTCTAGCACCACCTCTCACTGGTGCTGCTCCACGTCAAGGACCTCTGGCTACTGTCGTACTACTAGCACGACCTCTAGCTCAAGATCTACCCATACCCCTAGTTGGGGCCTCAACAACTGCCTCGCGAAGTGCCTCCCCTCTACCACCAGTAACATTAGTTCTAGTCCTCGTCATCTGTCAAAAGAGTATACAACAACTCAGTACTAAAGAAGGTGACTACGCACGATGAGAAAGAATGAATAAAAGGATGTTTCCTTGTAATCCTTATAGCCTCTCAGACATAAGTACAGACCTCTTCGTACTGATCCTTCAGACTATATGTGGACTCGGCTTGTATACACGTGAGACCTATGAAGCTGGGGCTCTGATACCATTTTGTCACGACCCAAAAATGGGTGTGATGGCACTCGTCTTATCCAACCAAGACAAGTAAGCCTACAACCCAATATCTAACAAAGTGCGGAAGTAAATGACAATCCAACAACAATTTCTATTAAGAAACAAAGTCATATTAACTCAATCCCCAAAACAAGGTTGTCACGTGCACAAACCTCTAATGTAAATATTAGAATTGAAATAAAATAGAAGTCCAAATGAAGTTGTCTTTCAAGTAAAAACAAAATCATAAACTAGATTAGGAAAGTTCGCTGAGATGACAAGCAGCTATCTCCCAATCCTCCACAAGATGCCTCGGAAACGAACAGAATGGAAGGTATCACAAAAATTCAGGCTTGTAACCTACAAAAATTTGTAGAAGCAAGGGGTGGGTACCAAACCACGCGGTACCCAACAAGCAAACCTCTAAACACAAGTTAAGTGAACAAAATATGGGTACTCCTTACACCCTATCTAAACCTCCACGCTACAGCCTAACAATTTAAAATTTACCAAACACACAACTCAATAACCACACTCTTTACACTTTTGAAATAACTACTCAATATTCAATAGTCACAAGCTTTACAGAGAAACACTCACAAGATCAGCAAAACACGTGTTCAAGTTCATCAATAATAAAATGTGCATTGTCATGAGATGCAATGTCAAATATAGTGATGTATGTCTTTCTTAACGATACACACCCGCTGTCTCTCAGTCCGGGACACATGGGGTACATATCTTTCCATGCATCTGTCGCGGCCCAGGACACGACCCTCGATAATAGTAACATTCACACGCGCGATAATTCCCTCAAAATATGATATCCATCGCGGCGCGTGATACGACCCTCGAAATGGTACATCCTCTTACCACAACCGTCTCAGATACAATGAAAATGACATGCTTAAATGAAAATGAGGAGATAATCATTTTGATAACAAAGCGCAATTTACAACAAGGAATACAACACCAACAAATAAGCAACAAGTCTCCAAATCATTCTCAACATCACATAAGGAAATATACAAATTTCACACGCTTAACAAGAGTTTAGAAATCTACTTGCCTTAGACAATCGGATAATTACTCTTGGACTTGAGCCTTCCCTTTCTGTTGAGCTTTCAAACAAATGGAATCTATTAAAGTATATATTCACAATAAGGTTTCAGAACTAACAACACTCACACTTTTATGTGTTTAACCTTGACCTTAGAATTCACCCCAAATTTATAATCAAATTTGTAATTCTTGATGTCAATTAACATTTCAACTATCTTATTTTTCAAGTTTCAAGCCTAAGGTTAAATCTCATATTTCCTAAATTTCAAGTGTGGGGTTAAGTCAAAATTTTTCCAAATACTATGGTTAACATATACTATTAGAAAATTGTGAAACCAAAAATTAATGTCATAAACACTAACCTTTACTACATCATACGACATAAAATTCACAACCCAAAACCATTAATTGATTATCATAATTAATTAGCAATCACGTGGCCATCATTACATAATGATTGGCCAGTGATGTATTCCTTTTCCAATTCAAAATATATGTACATAAAGTGGCAGAAGTTAATTTACAATCAACACGTTTTACATTTAATTATAATAATAATATAATAATAATAATAGTAATGCAACAGTATGCACAAACTTGCCTATATTATTGCTATATACATACACATGTGTGCAGAAACTAACGAGCACCTAAAGGCAAAAGAAACTTACTCGGAGCAGTTCGTAAAACGCAGCTATCAAAACCCTTCACCCTTTCTTCTTGTTCCTTTTTTTTGAATTAATTAAGTACTAAAAATGATAGGTTTTACCCACATATTTTATTGAATATAGGCTAAAGGGTATAGTGTCTTAAATAAATTAACACTTTAGCCCATAAACTATCGATTAATTAACTTAAGTTAAACAAATATTCAAAATTTTAAATAGGAGCTTTTGGGTCATTACACAACCGACACTAGCCTATTAGATAGTATACACGAGATCGATGTTGATAATTCTTTTCCTATTTTATACCTCCTTAGTCCGGCAAGTAGAAATAAGGCGAGTTCTAACGTTGTCCATCCCTTAAAAAGACTTCTAAGTGAAAGAATTATCAATACATGCAAAACACTATTCTAGAATAGTTAGTTTAGCCAGGTTTTACCTTGTTATTAACCCATGGTTCCCACAACCCTAGTTTTGGAGTTTAGTTACCCATGATAATAATCACACAATTCATAACAATAATGTAAGAATTTATGCACTTACTTTGATGAGAATGAACAAAATCCAGAAATTTACTTGAATAAATCACAAAATACCAATAATTGGTTCCGGAAAAGTAATATCAAAATCCCAAAATCGAAAGTTCAATACTAAGACAATAAAACTGAAAATTATCCAAGAGTCTAACCCCAAAAATGAGCTTTTTCGGACTATTTATAAGAAACAAAACCTAAAAAAGAGGGAAATATATTTAAGGAAAAATCTTCCCAAAACGCGTATGAATCGACGACCCTCATGACGGATCGTCGTGGACACGATGGACCATCATGGTCTTACATCGCTCCATACGTAGCTCTTTTTCTGCTGCTTTTCTTCATCAACACTCTGTTACCCTCGACGGACAAGTGTGACGGACCGTTGCAAGCACAACAGTCCGTCGAGGGGCTTCGTTCTACGACACTTAGAATCTTCTGAAGTTGGGTACTGGGAATACTCTCTGTTAGGATTAACGAATGTGCAAGACAGACTGTCGTGGCTATGACGGTCCGTGGTGAGCATTCGTAGTCCCACACTTGGTCAAAATTTCCCAACTTCTTTCAGCAGCCATTATCTTCTCACGACGGTTGACCCCTACTGACCGTCACACTTACGATGGATCATCGTGGGGTCCATAGGTGTTCATTTCTACAATTTCAGCTCAAAATCTCCGCGTTCTCCTATAGACAAATTTCCTGGAGAAAAATAGAAAACTACATCAAAAATCAATACAAAAAGGCTTTAAACACACACTAAACATAAGGAAAATGCATTGAAAGTACCGTGAAACCACGGTACATTATCCATCATCATCATTCATCAGTGTAAAATTGAGAAATAGTCTTTCAATAACTACAGAACTACCTTTAAAACATGATCACCTTAACTTCATCCAATTCACATTCACATACTAAGTTATTAAACGCCTCTATACAGTGGATCAATATATAATCAAACATATACTACTTTAACATATAATTTAGTTATAACTTGCGTTAAAGGCCATAAATATCAAATCATCAACACACCAACAATTTGCCATAATTATGGCATAGATAATAACACAATTCAATAATCCAAAACAATTTAGACATATTCCAATCATAAGCTTTCTTAATCCACTAACTCACTTCATAAAGGCACAATTTATTAATTGATATATATAATGGGTTCATAGAATATTTTCATAAGAAACCATCAATTATACACCAATACAATCATAATTTGACATGAATAACCATTTGAAAGGGTTTGAAGAAAGAACCCATGAGATTGAGTAAACCCTAGGTTTATCATGAACTTGAACACTTTGAAAACATACTTTGAATGGACTCTAGGATTAAATTTAACCCTAGGTAAATGATCATCATAGCATTACTAAGATCCCCCAAAAAATTTGATGAAGAACACACATTGAATCCAAACCCTAGCTCTCACTTTTCCTTCTTCTTCCTTGAGTTAGAAAAGAAATATTGAGAGAGGAAGAACTTCTTTTATTTGATTTGGGTTCGTTTAAAAGTGACTTAATTAAAGGAATCTCAAGTATTAAAAGGTTAATTATATGCAATATAAACTTATAAATATTGTAGTGAAATACCATAAATAAATATTTCTCTAACAAAATAGTATATATGAGATTTTACTTTTTGAAATCATATTTGCAAATGATGCATATGTGAAAACTATGTTATATAAAATTATATTTATGGCTATATACATGATTATAAATGATAGAATTGTAAAAATACATAAATATATATCATGTCTAAGTTGAGAGTTTCTCAACCTATATACATCATTGTGCTCATGAGACTCTAGAATGAAAAAAATCATTGAAGCTTTAGATAAATATGAGTCAAAACTTATATGAAAATTTTATAAGCCAACATAATATTAATATTCAAGATGTTTGGGAGTGTTTTTTAGAAAGAAAATATATTATACAAAATATTATTCATAAGTATAAACATATATGATTATTTTCTTAATTGTTTAATGTTTAGATGTACTAAGTCTTTTCATAAAAACTTATCCTTTAATTTATCTTACGTGGAGTGGTAAATTAGGTAAGATGATGGATAATTTAAGACTATCTTTTTAATATTTCTCACCTTAAAAGGTAAATCAGATAATCATATGGATTGTGAAATAAATTAATTAGGTAAGTATATGAAGTATTTCATAATCTTTAATCCATTAATTTACTTGTCTAATAAAAAGGTAAATGAAATAAGGATACAAGAGATTTTATAAATTCTTATTCATTGATTTCTCCAGCCTAAAAGGTAATCAAACAAACTTATGGATGATTTCATGAACTCTTATCCTTTCTTTTATCTAACCTAAAAATGTAAATAATATAAGAATATATAAAAATTCGTGAACTCTTATCTGTTTTAAAAAAACAATTGACCTAAAAAGGTAAATTGGCTAAAAATGAATATTTGCTTTTGTGGAAATCATTTTAAAGATATTATACATACTATTTTATTTTTGTGTTGTTCAATTTACATATAATTAATATTACTCTTATCTTAATATAGTGTCCAAAAACTTGCTTTGAATTTACAAATCTTTTGCTATCTCTGGTGTTGTGGAAAAGTAGCACCCAAAATGTTATAAAAGCCAACGTAGAGAGACAAGCAAGTAATACTCTCACATTCCCTTTTTCATTTGATTTGTCTAATATGTACTTAGTTCATATTAATATGAGATCCAACAGAAATAAAATGGTTAGAATGATTTGTAATGAATCAACAAAGAATAATTCTACTTTCAAAATAAGTAGGGTTGAAGAGAGAAATGTTGGTATTTCAGAGTTGTGCTTTAACTTTAATCAAAATGATGAATGGATTGTTTGTGGTCATCCAATAGTACTTGTGGTCATCCAATTGTTCAAAAATTTAAATTGTATAATAATGTTGGATCATCTAATTTATTTGATTTTCCTAGTGATGAAAGCGATGAAGATAATATTTTAAGTGATGATGAATTTGATGAACACCCAAATTTAGATGATATGAGTAAAGAGGAGCACAAAAAATGTCCTTGGTTCAAGGAATTCTTTGAATGTTTCAACAATTTGATGACTCATATGATTATTGAACCTGAGCGACAATGGTATTGTCTGTCCTACAAAGGTGGACCAGGTGCAATTAAGTGGTTCACATGGTTTCACTCATTGATGTCCTATACAAAAAAATGTGGATCGAAGTTTAAATTATACAAAGAACTTGATCAACTTTTTTAGGAGAATCTATGTATGAGGGACTAAATTTAAGTTAAATAAATGTATGTTAGTCGAAAAAAAATACTTCATATGTCAGTTCTTCTTTGTGCATGTCCTATCAATAGATTGTTAACCTTTGATCTAGTATTTGCATATTTGTGCGAAACCTTAAAATAGAGAAAATTCATGTCTTTGAACATGTGTTGGCTAAATTTTGTACTCTACTCATTATTTTAAAATTTATCATGATCAATGATAAATTCAAATTTTTTGCTCAACATGTTTAAAGATACTATAATTCAGTGTTTATCCCTTTAATAACAAATTTAAGTGTTATGAGTCGTTATTATAATTAACATATTTTATTTGATCAACAAAAATTTTGTGATGCAGGTCCTAGTCCCGGCAACTAGTGGTGATTGTTTGTCTTCCATTACATGTTTTTTGAATCAGAGATGAGGGTGAGCACTTGGTATCATGTGTGTGTGTGTTTAGCTAGTCTTTTGTTTATGAGTTCTCTTCTCATTGTCCACTTTTGGTAGTTGTATTTTCATATAAGACAACTTTGTACCGATGATATCTAGGTTCTGGAAGGGATTATATTATATATAGATTTTTATTTGCTTCTAATTCTGTGTTATTTTTTTCGTGTTATTTCTATCTAGGTCTACCTTTAAACTCACTATTTGTAATTTAGAGTATAAATTGGCTTATCTATTATTGGATTATTATATGTTCCAACATGACTCGAGAAATTGGGTCGATAAAGAAAATGTCTAAAAAAAATTAAAAAATGGTGGGGAAAGACATCAAACTATTCATAAACGAAATCCAAAATAAGGAGAGAATAAACTATATATATATATATATATATATATATATATATATATATATATATATATATATATATGGAGTTTCTTGATGAATATACACCATTGTGTTAATAAAATATAGAATGATAAATCATTGAAGGTCTACACTAAAATGATTCATAACTTATAAAATGATAGAATCAATGAAGCTTTTTACAAATATGATTCAAAAAACTTATGAAATTTGTTATTAACCAAACTTATTATTAATATCCAAAATGTTTGGGGCTGCTTTATAGGAAGAAAATACACGATACAAAAATTTATTCATAATTAGAAAAGAATATGAAAAGTTTATTAATTTATGGATGTTTGGATAAAATGAGAATTGTCATAAACTCTTATCCTTTAATTCATCTATCCCAAAAAGGTAAATTAAGGAAGGTTATGGATGATTTCATAAACTTTTATCCTTAAGTTTATCTAACATTAAAAGGTAACTTATATAAGGATATAGATGATTTTCTAAACTAATTAGGTAAGGATATTAATGGTTTCATAAACATTTATCCTTTCATTTATATAATCTAAAAAGGTTAATGAAATAAGGATATGATTTATTTTATAAACAAAGTAATTTTGTCTGTCCTTTGCGCAATAAAAAATAATAATTGCATTGAACTTGCAAATAATATTTTATTAATATCCATACATTAAATATAACGAAAAAACAGGTACTTAAAAATATGTTTGAATATTCCAATATGAATTTGATTATTTGTTATTATCACATAAGCCAAGAACCTCTAATGAATGAATTACTCATGAAATAATAAATCATTTGTTCTTTAATCAATATTAAAAGAAGAATAAAGAAGGAAATAAGAATATATATACAATGACATTTCGTAGCAAAAAGAAACAATTAAGTTGCATAGATATACAATTATGATATGTGTGAGGAGAAAATTCAAAAATGTGTGAACATATTCAAAAACTAAATCATAATTGAACATGAAAATAATTATAACTTTTGAACTTGCATAATGAATTTCTTCAATTGATAAGTGAGAAAGTTTATATCTATGTAAACATAGATAATATGTAAGCTTATGTATAGTACTTTTAAATTATAGATTTAATATAAAATATCAAAATATGAATTCTTGGTACTGAGTGCAACAATTATTTTGTGCACAATGAATATATGTATTATATGTGTATATGTTAAATATAATCAGAGACAATAACTTTGAAGAAACATAAACAACAAAATTTAAAACATATACTAAAAAGCAACAATTAGTATCATATGGATTAATTAATGAGTTTGAAAATAACATACAAGGATGTGTAAAAATAGTATGATATAGAAAGGAAAGAATCGAGTCCACTTAATGTATAATGTCCCCTTAAGAAAATTGTTCCGCTACAATACGAGAGGTTTAAAGAATTACATTCTCTCTTGATGAAACGATTTTATTCACCAACTTATTGAAACAAAAACAATGGTGTTAGCAAGCCATTCAACTGGAGCAAAACAGACGAATGTTTAGTTTTGCGGAAGTGGAAGAAGAACATCAGAATTTTTGTTGTTTTAAAATGAGAGGAAATTCCACTATTTATAGACAACAAAGGCTAGTGTAAAAAAATATTATTGTGCCTTATCAGAAAGGTTACAAATTTTTGGAAAAGTTGCGACCCTTCGGAAAGTTCACAACCTTTCATAATAGTCGCAACTCTTCATAAAAGTTACAACTTTTTAAAGAAGTCGCGACTCTTCATTAAAGTCATAACTTTTCATAAAAGTCACAACTATTTTTAAAAGTCGCAACTCCTCATTAAAGTTGCAACTTTTCATAAAAGTTACATCGTTTCATGAAAGAGGAGGTCTAGTTTTGGAAATAAATAATTTTTAAAAGAAAATTTTTGCTTGTGGTGACGCCACGTAGGCGGTCCTACGGTTCTCTTTTATATAAATACTAGATAATTACACTGTGTTTCGCGTAGGAATTAATAATCATTCTAACCTTTTGAACAACCTTTCCAATAATTGATTGATATGAGATAAAAAGAAGTAACTTTTAGTAGGTTTTCAGAACATTTCAACAGAAATAAATGATTTGACAATATCACATATCTCAAGAATTGTAAATATATATTTAATGATTAAAAATATCTTGATATCTATCTTTTGCATATTTGATCATAGTATATGTTTGATGATCTACTTGTCTTATTAAAATTGAGTACCGTTCTAGTGTAGCGATTACGCATGACCTTTTTATTTCATTTAAATGAAAAAAATAGAAGCATATTATTTAATAGTTCTAATAAATCTCAGTGAAATTTTTTTTTGTTAAAATTTCTAATAAATAATTAATATATGACAATTATCCATTAATTTTTCTGTAATGACCCAATCCCTTGAGTCATGCTAACACCTACCGTAACACGCCAGTAGGTAAGCCAACATGTACCCAAAACGTGAGTAATAGGTATAAGGATATATTAAAATTGAATAATACTAATAAAAGTAAATGACATAAACGAAAAGAAAAAAAAATCTACATATGATGGAAATCCTTCTAGAACCAGGAAAACATGAGTACAAAGCTATATAGTATGAAAAATTTTAAGTCCCAAAAGTGAACCGCAATGAGTAGTCTCAAAGGTGAAAGGTAAGCTAACATATTTACAAAAGGAACAAACTGGTCTACGACGCCAAGTGCTCACCCACATCTAAATAATTCACAAGATACAAAAGATTGTAGGAATTATCACACCTGGTAGCTGGTATTAGGACCCGCATAACAAAAAAGATGCATAGTGCAACATACATACCAAAGCAAGGTATATAGTAGGCATCTTTTAGGCCTCAAATCTCATTAAGACGAACAGGAACCCCTTGTCCTAAAGGCCCGAGAGAACCAACCTCTAACTTGTGCTTATTATGCATATAACTATAACAATCGTGACAAGTTCACATAGGAAACAACGATACGAACCAACATAAGTACACTCAAAAAAGACTTGCCCGTTAGACCACAACTCTTTAAAAAAGGACTGATTCACGTACACACGTCTACAAATACTCTAATAGATAGAAAACCTAGAGTAGCTCGGTACAAACCGCGCCTTACCCTCAACTACGATACACTAAAAAATGAATTTACCACGGACTCAATAAAGCTCCTAATAAACCTGTAGCTCACAAAAAGTAGTTGAGGGTCGTGTGCTCCTACTGAGGAGGTGTAGTCCTAAGAAGAGAATTTAGTACCTTGATATGCATTCTCTCCAGATTCAAAGATATGTGGAGATCTCTTCTTCATATCCTCCTCATCTTCCCAAGTATCTTCTTCAACTAATTGGTTCCTCCAAAGCACCTTGATTGAAGCAACTTCCTTCGTCCTTAACTCCTGAACTGAATGATCCGATATCTGAGCCAGAACCTCTTCATAGGATATGTTATCCTTAATCCCCACATTCTCTTTTGGTACTATCAATGAAGGATTACCCAATCAGTTCTTCAAAATAGAAATATGAAATAGCGGAAGAACTGTCGTTAACTCTTGGGATAACTCCAACTTATAAGCCACATTGCCGACTATCTTGGAGATTCTATAAGGTCAACGATATCGAGGACTAAGTTTTACCTTCTTACCAAACCTCATAACTCCTTTAATGGGTGAATTCTTAATATACACCCAATCATCTACCTCATACTCTAATGACTTTCTCCTAACATCTGTGTAGGACTTTTGGAGACTCTATGTCGTATTAAACCTTTCTTGAATCACTTTCACCTTCTCCATAACTTGGTGAACTATATTGTGTCCTATCAACCCTGCTTCCCTAACTTCGAACCACCTAGTAGGAAATCTGCATCTTCTTCCATAAAGAGCTTCATATGGAGCCATTTGGATGCTCCAATGGTAGTTGTTGTTGTAAGAGAACTCAAAAAGAGGTATATGATCATCCCAATTTCCATTGAAGTCGATTAGACAAGCTCTCGGATTATCCTCTAAGGTTTAGATAGTATTACTCTACTTGTCCATCTTTCTGAGGATGAAAACCAGTACTCATATTCACCTTTGAACCCAAACCTTTCTATAAAGATTTCCAAATCTGAGCATTAAATTGTGATCCTGTATCTAAAATAATGGAGACTGGAACTCCATGAAGTCTTACCCACTTCTTCAAGGTACAACTTAGAATAATCCTCGATCGAATAGGTAGTCTTTACCGGCAAGAAATGGGTTGACTTTGTCATTCTATCGGCAATCACCCAAATAGAGTCATGTTGCCTTCGAGATCTTTGAAAGCATGTGATGAACTCCAATATTAATCATATCCCACTTCCATTCCTGAAGTTCTATATTATGAGCTAAACCTTCAAGCCTTTGGTTCTCTACTTTCACTTACTGACAATTCTAGCACTTTACAACAAACACAACAATGTCTTTCTTCATACCTTCCTACCAATATACCTCTCTCAAATCATAGTACATCTTGGTGGAACCAGGATGAATGGAATATCTAGAGCTATGAGCCTCCTCCAAGATCCTCTGTTGGAATCCATCAACCTTAAGTACACATAATCTGCCTTGGTACTTCAGCACACAATCTCCCTTTGTTCAAAACCCAATACTCTTTGCTTATGGACACTTTCTTTTAAATCGAGCAAAGTAGGATCTTTGTCTTGATTCTCTTTCACTTCTCACACTAATGATGACTCAGCCCCATTGGTCACCGCTATGCCTCCTTTTGTAGAATCCATAAGTCGGACTCCCAAACATGCTAGTCTGTGCATATCCTTAGCTAACTCCCTCTTCTTTTCTTCGACATGGGAAGTACTTTCCATGGACAACCTTCTTAAGTCATCAACAACGACGTAAGATTTACCAGGTGGTAAAGAATACTCATATCATAATCCTTGAGTAATTCCAACCACCTTCTCTGTCTGAGGTTGAGTTCTTTATAAGTGAACACATATTGGAGTCTCTTATGATCAATGAATATATCAACATGAACAACATATAGTAGTGAAATCATATATTCAATGAAAACACCACTGAAGCCAATTGTAAGTCATGAGTTGGATAATTCTTCTCATGAATCTTCAATTGTCTGCAAGCATATGCTATAACCTTGCCATTCTGCATCAACACACATCCCAAGCAAACTCTTGATGCATCACAATACACAACAAAACCATGAGTACCCTTTGGTAAGGTCAAACTAGAGTGGTGGTCAATCTTTTTTTCAATTCCTGAAATCTTTTCTCACAAGCTTTTGATCATTCAAATTTGACTGTCTTATGAGTTAGCTTGGTTCAAAGGAGATGAAACAGATGAGAATCCTTCAAAAAATCTCCTATAATAGCATGCCAGGCTTAAGAAACTCCTTATATCTCTTGGGGACGTGGGTCTAGGCTAACTTTGAACTATTTCAATCTTCTGAGTGTTAACTCTAATCCCATCATAAGAAACTATCTGGCCCAAGAATTCCACTGGCTAAGCAAAAACTCACACTTGTAGAACTTTGAATAAATGTCCTTATCTTTCAAGGTCTGAAGAACGACCATTAGGTGACTAGAATGATCTTCTTCATTCGTCGAATAAATCAGTATGTCATTAATGAAGACCATGACAAACAAATCTAAATAAGGTTTGAATACTCTATTCATAAGATCCATAAACGTTGCAGGTGCATTTGTCAAACCAAAGGACATAACCAAGAATTCATAATGCTCATACCTTATTCTAAAAGTTGTCTTTAGAATATCACATTCCTTTACTTTCAACTTATGATAGCCTTATCTGAGGTCAATCTTGGAAAAGCATGAAGCACCTTGAAGTTTATCGAAGAGATCATCTATCCTCGGAAAAGGATATTTGTTCTTGATTGTCACCTTTTTTAGCTGACGGTAGTCTATACACATCCTAAGGGATCCATCCGTTTTCCTAACAAACAAGACTATAGTGCTCTAAGGTGAGATACTTGGTCGAATGAAACCTTTGTCTAACAAAATTTTCAATTGTTCTTTTAGCTCTTTTAACTCTGCTGGTGTCATTCTTTATCGCAAAATAGAGGTAGGGTGAGTATCTTGGATGATATCTATGCCAAAGTTTATCGCTCTTCCGGGAGGGACTCCGGGTAGATCATTAGTAAACATTTCTGGAAACTCGCTGACTATAGGAACTGACTGAATGGAAGGTACCTGAACACTCGAGTCATTAACTCATACTAAGTGATAGATACACCCCTTATAGACTAACTTCCTCGCCTTATGGTACAAAAAAAATAACCCTTAGGCACGACTGAACTTCTACTCTACTCTATGACCGTCTCATTAGGAATCTAAAACTTGACAACTCGAGTTTAGCAATCTATTGATGCATAACAGGCATGGAACAAGTTCATACCTATAATGACATCAAAATTTACCATGTCTAGCTATATTAATTCAGCCATGGTACTCTAGTCATTGATTGAAATAGGACAATTACGATAGACTTTTTCTGCAATAATAGACTCCCTAATAGGTGTAGAAATAGAAATGTTTTACAGAGTTTTTCAGGAAGAATCTCAAGTTTAATTGTAACATAAGGAATTACAAAATATAAACTTGCTCCTGGGTCTGACGAAGAATAAACATCAAAAGTAAAGACTTTGCTCATACCCGTGACAATAGCTAGAGAGTTCTCTTGTTCTCGGCGATTATTGAGAGCATACCAGCGGTTTGTTCCTCTGCCAGTGCCAGAAGTAGCTCCCCTAGGTGAAGCCCTGCCTGGTGGAGCAGCTGATGAAGACTGATCTCTATTGTCAAGATTTCCACCACCTTGCTTATTCTTGAGGCCCTTTCTCATGAAGTGACCCTCTTGACCACACTTGAAACAAACCTGTCTGGACATTACGACAATCTCTTGGGTGGTACCTACCACTCTTAGTACATGTACGAGTCATACTTCGTACTTATGCCACACTACCTTGAGACTGAGCTTGTCTCGCCTCAAAGTTTTGTCAATTCTGGCCACTATACTCACCTCGGTTTGTGGGTGCAGGTGCACTAGCAGATAATTGTGCATGCCTTTTTGATTTATTATATTGTGGTCAAGTTAGAACCATTTTTCTGTTGCCCATACTCATTCCCAATCTTTGCTTTTTTTTCAGTATTCATCTCTGTCCCTCAACTTCTCCTCTTCAACTTTTTACACATAGACCATAAGCCAGGATATGCCCATGTCACCAATCCACATTGTAGCCCTACCTTCTTTGCTTAAAGCACGATTCAAATTGGCAACAAACAAACTCATCCTTCTCCTTATACCTTTCACCATCTCCGGAGCATAGCGAGACAATTGGGTGAACGTTAAGCCATACTCATGAACACTCATGGAGTCCTATTTCAAAGTGAGGAACTATTGTTTCTTTCCTTCCTTCAGTTCTCGAGGGAAGAACCTACCCTAGAAAGCTTCTTCGAAACAAGCCCAAGTTGGATGTGGTGCACCCTCAGCTCTGCCCTCCTTGCATTGGTCAAACCTTCTAGCCACACTCTTCAGTTGATATGCAATAAATTCAACCATCACAGTATTAACCACGTGCATCACCTGAAACACTTTCTTGAATTCTTCCACAAAGTTTTCTGGATCCTCAGTAATGCTTTTTCCGGAGAAACTACGAGGATTCATTCCCAGAAACTCACAAATCCTCGGGGTACCAACCCACTTTTGTCAAGCTCCTCCCTATTACTCGACTTGGTTGCTTACTACATGACTTAACATCTATATAGCTTCCCAGAATTTGGCATCTGTAACCTCTCCTTGGGGTTGCATATCCAGTGAATTAGGAATCTCTTGCTCATCAACATTTCTTCGGGCTGGTCAACCACTCGTTGCTTTTCGTGGAGGCATGATTATTTAAAAATACGCATAAGCACGAATTATAGAGAGACTTTTAGAGATAAAATCTACGCACGAAAAAATATGAAAGAAGTGAGAATTCCTAAATTTTGTAGCCTCTTAATAATATATGTGGCGTGCTCCAAACTGATGACTAAGACTCTACAAACACAACCTGCTTTATCCTTACGGTGCTTAACCTACATTCCCAAAGAGTATTTTCAATAACTTACATTATTGTACTTGAGAGGGCCACCAAAATTAGGCCTATCGACCCAATGATCATTACAAGGATAGCTCATTGCACTACACCATTTTAGGTCTACGACCACCTCGATAAAGTGTGGCCTTAGATAAAAAGCCACACTTTTTGTGTAACGACCTGTTTAGTCGTTTTGAGCAGTAGAGTTTATTCTGGTAAAAACTGTCTTGGTCGAAGGATCCCACGACGGACCGTCATGGGCACGACGGACCGTCGAGGGGGTCTCGTTCCAAAACACTTAGAATTCTGAAATTTGGGTACTGAGATCGACTCTCTAAACTTCGTGACGGAATGGCAGGACGGACCGTCGCAGGCATGACGGACCGTCACGAATCTTTCCACAGAATTAACTCTCTGAACTTTGTGACGGACCTGCAGGATGGACCGTCACAGTCATGACGGACCGTCATAGGTTGCGTAACCGTGACTGGGTCGGATTTCTATTAAAAGTTTTTAAGGGGCGTTTTGGACTATTCATGCTTATAATTATAAAGTTAGTGGATTAATGTTAATAATTCAATTACTTGGGGGTTCAAGGAGATAACTTTGAAATAATTAGTGGGTTATTTTTATCATCTTTTATACTTAATTATATGACAATTAGGGTAAAAGAAAAAAAAGGGTTTGAATAAGAAAAACAGAAAGAACAGGGAGAAAAGAGAGAAACGATCGAGAGGGAGAGAAGAACGCAAGGAAAGCAAAGGTTTTGGGAAGATAGCTTGTTTGATCGCGATTCTTTGGTGGAGGTAGGTTATGGTTTATGCTATTCGTAGTAAACTCTACATAGCGATTGATATGTATTGGGTGGTATTGTAAAGTCTTCTATATGCTTAATTGTGTTGTTGTATGTTGTGAATATGTAAAGGGTGATGGATTATAACAATGAAGATGAGGCTGTGAATCTTAAATCTTAAATTTACTTTGTTAATGATGATTCCTTAGTATAAAAGAAGGCTTGATGAACTAAAGTAATGAGATTAGAGGATCGGGTGTCACGTTCCGACACCAAGATAGTAATAGAGGATCGGGTGTCACGTTCCGACACCAAGATAGTAATAGAGGATCGGGTGTCACATTCCGACACCAGGATAGTATATGGATCGGAGTGTCACGTTCTGACACCAGGATAGTATATGGATCGGAGTGTCACGTTCCGACACCAGGATAGTATATGGATCGGAGTGTCACATTCCGACACCAGGATAGTATATGGATCGGAGTGTCACGTTTAGTATATGGATCGAAGGTCACGTTCCGACACCAGTATAGTAAAGAGAATGAATCTTGAAATATTTTAATATACTCAATCTAAAGAACCTGTTTCCCAAATGAGTAGGGTGTGGAGGCTTGAGTCCTTATAGATGTGCTTGGTGTTGTGACCAAGGGTTATGGTAATTGTTGTTTTCACCTGTTAAGAATATTAGCTGATTTTATGTTATTATCTGATATGTACTATTTTCTATTTTGAGTTGGCCGATGATACCTACTCAGTACTTGTGCCTTGTACTGACCTCTACTTGTATTTGTTTTTCCTTGTTAATTGTGGAGCGCAGCAAACGTGCCATCGTCTTTAATTCAACCTCAACTCTAGCCAGTCTTTATCACGCCAGATTTCAGGGTGAGCTATTGCTTCTAGCTTGGACTGATCTTCCTCTTCATGTCTTGATGCCTTGGAATTCCGGCATGGACTAGCTGTTTATTTATTTTAGCTTCTTAGACATTCTTAGATCTAGTAGTATGAGGATAGATGTTCTTGTGGTGATGACTTCCAGATTTTGGGAATAATAAGTATTGAGTTTTTAGAAGTTATTTAATCGATTTTCATTAATGAGTTTTACGTCTTCCGCATTATATTATGTTTATTATGGTTGAAATGTTGGGGTTTAGATTGGTTGGTTCGCTCACATAGTAGGATAAGTGTGGGTGCCACTCGCGGCTCGTTTTGGGTCGTGACAAACTTGGTATCAGAGCATTAGGTTCGTTGGTCTCATCACACAAGAACGAGTCTAGTAGAGTCTTAAGAAACGGTAGGGGGACGCCTTTACTTTTCTTTGATAGGCTATAGGACTTTAGGAAAATTCAATTCTTTCTTTCTTTCGTGCTATTACTTGGATCCAATTGGTATCTAGGTAATACAAATTGGTATCTGACCATCTTCACTCTATTTCGCAGATGGTTGGAACTAGAGCAACAACCGCGCCAAACCAACACCGGCAAGACAAGATGCGTCTGAGCCAGCCACTGGGGCTGTAACTCGAAGAGGAGTAGTGGCGAGAGGCCGTGGTAGAGGTTGCGGGACAACGTCCTCTAGAGGAAGAGGACAAGCACCTGGCCCATCTAGTACTAGGGCGGTGACTCCTCCACCGACTGATGAGGTAGAAAGAAAGGGTGAGGAAGGGGAAAATGAGCAAGTGCAGAAAGAGTAATTACCACCCCAACCTACCCCAGAGATGATTAATCAGGTTCTTTCTTATCTTAGCGGGTTATCTGATCAAGGCCAGACACCTCGAGTATTTTGTGCACCAGCACCTCAGGTTCCGGAAGTACAACAGGCAGCTGCTGTGGCTCCCCGCATGGATACCTCATTGGAAATAGGCACGTTTCCTCGTTTGACTACAGGACCTATAATGACAAGTGATCAGCATGAACTTTTCAGTAAGTTCTTGAAATTGAAACCTCCAGTCTTCAAGGGTGCTGATCTGACGATGGCTACGATTTTCTGGTTGATTGTCATGAGTTACTACATAAAATGGGCATAGTGGAACGATTTGGCGTTGAGTTTGTAACCTATCAGTTTCAGGGAAATGCCAAAATGTGGTGGCGGTCATATGTTGAGTGTCAACCCACACAGGCACCACCTATGACTTGGGCGTCATTCTCTAGCTTATTTATGGAGAAGTATATCCCCCGGACCTTGAGGGATAGGAGGAGGGATGAATTCTTGAGCCTAGAGCAAGGCAGGATGTGGGTTACTACGTATGAGGCAAGTTTCGTGCATTATCCAGGTATGCCACCCAGCTTTGTTTCAGTCCACAAGAGCGGATTCTCCGTTTTTTGAAGGGGTTGAGGTCAGATTTGCGGATTTCAGCCTTACAGGTGGCGGCTACAGCAAAATCCTTTCAGGAAGTGGTAGACTTCGTGATAGAGGTGGAGGGAGTGAAGCCAGATGACTTCACCATGGCAAAGACATCTAAAAGGTTTCGTAAGGCAGGTGAGTTTAACGGTTCTTACTCGAGAGGGCAGGGTTCAGGAGGTTACCCAGCCCGACCTATTCAGTCTTCACTGCAGGCTGTAGCTGGGGGTCCATCACAGACCGGTCAACATTTCTCTGAGTTTGGAGGTTATACCCAGACTTCTTCATTGTCACAGAGACCTACGCTTGAATCGAGAGAGTGTTATGGATGTGGGGAGACTGGACATATTAGGAGGAATTGTCCAAAACAGAGTTACAGACCCCGATAGTCAGAGGTAGAGGTGGTCATGGAAGAGGCCGTCATTCTGGATGACGGGGTGGCCGAGGTAATGGTGGTCACCAAAACAGCCAGGGTGACGGGCAAACGGGAGCTACTACAGCACAACATGGTAGGGGCAACGGGCAGACAGGTGGTAGGGTCCATTGTTACGCTTTCCCTGGGCGGTCTGAAGGGAGACATCTGATGCTGTTATCACAGGTAATCTTTTGGTTTGTGATTGCATGGCTTCTGTATTATTTGATCCTGGATCCACATTTTCATATGTATCTTCCTCATTTGCTACTGGTCTTAATTTACATTGTGAATTGCTTGACATGCCTATTCGTGTTTCTACTCCGGTGGGTGAGTCTGTGATAGTTGAAAAGGTATATAGGTCTTGTCTGGTGACTTTTGTGGGGAGCAATACTCATGTAGACTTTGTTATCTTAGAAATAGTTGACCGGAATGAAGTGAGCAGACTTAGTTAACCTATCAACAATCACCCAAATAGAGTCATACTTACCCATTGTCTTTGGAAGACCAACCACGAAGTCCATTGCAATTCTCTCCCACTTCCATTCAGGAATGGGCATTCTCTGAAGTGTTCCTCCAGGCCTCTGGTGTTCATACTTTACTTGTTGACAATTTGGACATTTGGCAACAAAATCCACAATGTCACGCTTCATTCTACTCCACCAAAAGTGTTGCTTTAGGTCACGGTACATCTTGGTTGCACCAGGATGTATAGAATATCCGGAACTATGAGCCTCTGTAAGAATAGTGTTGATCAGATCATCAACACGGGGCACACATACCCTCCCCTTAATTCTCAAAACACCTTCCTCAACGATTTGTGCTTCCTTAGCATCTCCTTGCAACACTTTATCTCGGATTCGACTTAGTTTCTCATCATCAAACTGTTTTCCCTTGATCTTGTCAAGAAAAGAAGATCTCGCCTCCACACAAGCCAAAAATCCTCCCTTCTCATTTACTTCTAGCCTCATAAAGTCATTAGCCAAGTTTTGGATTTCTCTCGCCAACGGGCGTCTAGAAACTTGCAAATGAGCTAGACTTCCCATGCTTCCTGTCTTTCTACTTAAGGCGTCTGCCACAACATTAGCCTTTCCCGGATGATACAGAATAGTGATATCGTAGTCCTTCAGTAGTTCCATCCATCTCCTCTGTCTCAAATTCAAATCCTTTTGAGTGAAGACATACTTTAGGCTACGATGATCCGTATAGACTTCACACTTAACCCCATATAGATAGTGTCTCCATTGCTTTAGTGCAAATACTACCGCGGCCAACTCCAAATCATGGGTCGGATAGTTACGTTCATGCACCTTTAATTGCCTCGAAGCATAAGAAATCACATTCTTCTCTTGCATTAGCACTGCACCCAACCCAGAAAAGGATGCATCACAATAAACGATGAAGTTCTTACCCTTTACTGGCAAGGTAAGGATTGGTGCAGTAGTCAACAAGGTCTTGAGTTTCTGAAAGCTTTCGTCACATTCATCCGACCATACAAATGGAACATTCTGCTTAGTCAAGTTCGTTAGTTGGGAAGCAATAGAAGAGAATCCCTTGACAAATCGGCGGTAGTAGCTAGCTAAACCAACAAAACTCCTTATTTCTGACACGTTTGTAGGTCTCACCCAATTCTTCACTGTCTCTATCTTAGATGGATCCACCATCACTCCATCCTTAGAAACCACTTGTCCCAAGAAGGACACTGAATCTAGCAAAACTCACACTTGGAGGATTTGGCATAAAGCTTCTTCTTCCTCAATAACTCTAGTACCATTCTCAAATGCTCCTCATGTTCCTCCTTACTCTTTGAGTATATCAGTATATCATCAATAAATACGATCACAAAGAGATCCAGATATGGCTTGAAAATCCCGTTCATCAAGCTCATGAAAGCAGCAAGGGCATTCGTAAGACCAAAAGACATTACCACAAATTCGTAGTGCCCATACCTAGTTCGAAAAGCAATCTTTGGCACGTCCGTTGCCCGTATTTTCAATTGATGATAACCGGATCTCAAGTCAATCTTAGAGAAGACACAAGCACCTTGTAACTGATCGAACAAGTCATCAATGCGAGGAATGGGATACTTGTTCTTAATAGTTACCTTGTACAACTGCCGGTAATCTATGCACATCCGGAAACTCCCATCCTTCTTCTTCACAAATAACACCGGAGCACCCCAAGGAGATGCACTTGGTCTAATGAAGCCTTTGCTCAACAACTCTTGAAGTTGGGCCTTTAACTCTCTTAACTCCGCGGGAGCCATTCTATAATGGGGGTATAGAAATGGGGCGAGTACCCGGTTCCAAATCAATGCAAAAATCAATATCTCTATCCAGTGGCATACCAGGAAGATCTGCAGGGAACACATCCAGAAACTCACGGACTACCAAAACCGACTCAATTGGGGGTACTCGGGTAGTGTCATCCTTGAGATGTGCTAAGAAAGCTAAACACCCCTTACTAACCATTCTCTAGCACGAAGAAAGGAGATGATACGAACCGGAGTGGAAGTGTAGTCGCCCTCCCACACTAACTGATCTGTCCCAGGCTTGGCTAACGTCATAGTTTTAGCATTACAATCCAAGATTGCAAAATTTGGAGAAAGCCAAGTCATACCCAGAATTACATCGAAGTCAACCATCTCTAAGATAACCAAATCTACATAAGTGTTGCTCCCCACAAAAGTCACCAAACAAGACCTATATACTTTTTCAACTATCACCGACTCACCCACCAGAGTAGACACAAGAATAGGTATGTCAAGCAATTCACAAGGTAAATTAAGACCAGTAGCAAATGAAGAAGATACATAAGAAAATGTGGATCCGGGATCAAACAATTTAGAAGCCATGCAATCACAAACCAAAAGATTACCTGTGATGACAGAATCAGATGTCTCCGCTTCAAATCTCCCAGGGAAAGCGTAACAGTGGGCCCCATAACTTCTCTGTCCGTTGCCCCTACCATGTTGTGTTGTAGTGGCTCCAGTTTGCCCATCACCTCTGCCGTTTTAGTGACCACCATTACCTCGACCACCACGTCCTCCAGAATAACGGCCTCTACCATGACCACCTCTACCTCTAGCTATCGGGGGTCTATAACTCTGTTTTGGACAATTTCTCCTAATATGTCCAGTCTCCCCACATCCATAACACTCTCTGAATTGGTCGGGCCGAGTAACCTCCTGAGCCTTGCCCTCTGAAGTAAGAACCATTAAACTCACATCCCTTTCGAAACCTTTTTGATGTCGATGTCGTGGTGAAGTCATCTGGCTTCACTCCTTCCACCTCTATCACGAAGTCTATTACTTCTTGGAAAGATTTTGCCGTAGCCGCTACCTGTAGGGCCAAAATACGCAATTCTGACCTCAACCCCTTCACAAAACGGCGGATCCGCTCTTGTGGACTGAAACAAAGTTGGGTGGCATACCTGGATAATGCACGAAACTTAGCCTCATATGCATTAACCGACATCCTGCGTTGCTCTAGGCTCAAGAACTCATCTCTTTTCCTATCCCTCAAGGTCCGGGGGATATACTTCTCCATAAACAAGCTAGAAAATGATGCCCAAGTCATAGTTGGTGCCTCTGTTGGTTGACACTCAACATGTGACCGCCACCACATTTTGGCGTTCCCTTGCAACTGATAACTCACGAACTCAACACCAAACCGTTCTACTATACCCATCTTGTGTAGTAGCTCATGACACTCAACCAGAAAATCGTAAGCATCCTCAGATTCAACACCCTTGAAGACTGGAGGTTTCAATTTCAAGAACTTACTGAAAAGTTAATGCTGATCATTTGTCATTATAGGCCCTGTAGTCAGACGAGGAAATGTGCCTATTTCCATTGAGGCATCCATGCGGGGAGCCATAGTAGCCGCATGTTGTACCTCTGGAACCTGAGGTGCTGGTGCAAAAAACACTGGAGGTGTCTGGCCTTGATCAGATAACCCGCTAAGATAAGCAAGAACCTGATTGATCATCTTTGGGGTAGGTTGGGGTGGCAGTTCCTCGTTCTGCATTTGTTCATTCTCCCCTTCCTCACCCTCTCTTATCACCTCCTTAGTCGGTGGAGGAGTCACCGCCCTAGTACTAGATGGGCTAGGTGCTTGTCCTCTTCCTCTAGAGGACGTCCTTCCACGACCTCTACCACAGCCTCTTGCCACTGTTCCTCTCCGAGCTACAGCCCCAGCGGCTGGCTCAGACGTTTCTTGTCTTGCCGGTGTTGGTGTTGGTGATGGTGCAGTCGTTGCTCTAGTTCTAACTATCTGCGAAATAGAGTGAAGATGATCAGATACCAATTTGTATCACCTAGATACCAATTGGATCCAAGTAATAGCACGAAAGGAAGAATGAAAGAATTGAATTTTCCTAAAGTCTTATAGCCTCTCAAAGAAAAGTAAAGGCGTCCCCCTACCGTTCCTTAAGACTCTACTAGACTCGTTCTTGTGTGATGAGACCAACAAACCCAATGCTCTGATACCAAGTTTGTCACGACCCAAAACCGAGCCGTGACTGGCACCCACACTTACCCTCCTATGTGAGCGAACTAACCAATACGAAACCTAACATTTCAATATAATATCAACAGAAAGTAATGCAGAAGACTTAAACTCATTAACAAAAACCAATAACTATTATTATCCCCAAAATCTGGAAGTCATCATCACAAGAACATCTATGATCAAATTACTAAACTAAGAGTATTCTAAGAAGCTAAAACAAATAAAAGCTAGTCCATGCCGGAAGTTCAAGGCATCAAGACTTGAAGAAGAAGATCCAGTCCAAGCTAGAAGCATTAGCTCACCCTGAATTTCTGATGTAGTGAAGACAGGCTAGAATTACTGTTGAGTCAAAGACGACGGCACGTTTGCTGCACTCCACAAATACAAAGAAAGAAACATACAAGTAGGGGTCAGTACTAACACAAGTACTGAGTAGATATCATCGGCCAACTCAAAATAGAAAACAGTATATATCAGTTAATATCATAAATCAACTATAATACTCAACATGTAGCAACAACAAGTACTAAAATCATCAATAAGTACCACCAAGTTCATCCATGAGGGCTCAAGCCTCAATACTATACTCATTTGGGAATTAGGTTCATTAGATTGAGTATATTATCATCATCTTTCAAGATTCATTATCTTTCTTCCTCTTGTGTCGGTACGTGACACTCCGATCCCCTACTACTATGTGTCGGTACGTGACACTCCGATCCCTTACTTCTTTGTGTCGGAACGTGACACTCCGATCCCCTAATTCTACGTGTCGGTTCGGGACACCCGATCCCCTAATACTATGTGTCGGTACGTGACACTCCGATCCCTTAATTCTACGTGTCGGTTCGTGACACCCGATCCCTTAATACTATGTGTCGGAACGTGACACTCCGATCCCCTAATTCTACGTGTCGGTTCGTGACACCCGATCCCTTAATACTATGTGTCGGAACGTGACACTCCGATCCCCCAATTCTACGTGTCGGTTCGTGACAGCCGATCCCTTAATACTATGTGTCGGAACGTGACACTCCGATCCACTAATCTCATTCTATCAATTCATCAAGTCTTCTCTTATACCAAGGCATCATCAATCTCATTACTTTAGTTCATCAAGCCTTCTTTTATACCAAGGCATTATCAATCTCATTACTTTAGTTCATCAAGCCTTCTTTTATACCAAGGCATTATCATCAACAAAGTAGATTAGGGTTTCTTTCATGATTTAGGATTCAATAGCTTCATCATGCTTATTTTATCACAATTTCATAATCACAATCATGCAAGCATACAATTAAGCATATAGAAGGGTTTACAATACTACCAACACATGTCATTCGCTATCAAGAGTTTACTACGAATAGCATAAAAACCATAACCTACCTTCACCGAAGAATTGAATTCAAGCAAGCAATTTCCCAAGGCTTTGTTCTTCTTCTCGTTTCTCCTCTCTCAATTTGTTTCTCTTTCCCTCTTCTTTGTTCTTTCTATTTTTCTTATTCAAACCCTCTTTCTTTTACCCTAATTAGTATATAATTAAGTATAAAAGATGACAATAATGACCAACTAATTAACTCAAGGTTACCTCTTTTAACCCCCAAGAAATTGAGTTATTAATACTAACCCACAAAATTTATAATTATAGCAGGAATAGTCCAAAACGCCCCTTTAAAACTTAACTAGAAATCCGACCCAGACTGGGATTACGCAACCTGTGACGGCCCGTCGTGCCTGCGACGGTCCGTCTTGCAGGTCGTCGCAATGTTCAGAGACTTAATTTCCACCAAAGAGTCTGTGACGGTCCGTCACGCCTGTGACGGTCCATCCTGCCATTCCGTCACAAAGTTCAGAGAGTCGATTTCAGCACCCAATTTTCTAATTTCTAAGTGTTATGGAACGAGACCCCCTCAACGGTCCGTCGTGCCCATGACGGTCCGTCGTGTGGTCGGTCGTATCAGCTTGTTTTTCCAGAAATAAAATCTGCTACTCAAAACGACTAAACAGGTCGTTACAATACAAGAAAAACTTACTACTTTGGCCAAGTAGCCGACACATTCTACTATTCTACTTTACACATGGACCTTTTTATTTTGGCCGACACAAGAAAACAAAAGATTTTTTTTTATACTTTTCATAAAGTTACTTTTCTAAAAGTAACTTTTGACTAAGTCTATACTTGATTTAGATGTTTATTTTACAAAAACTTTACATATCTTTTCTGATGTTTATCTCATCTTCTCCTATCTTTTCTTGCAAGTTGTCTCGCTTCCTTTATTCGAATAGGACTTCGGGGATAGTATCACCTCCTTCGTTACATTTCGAGCATATGTGTTCCAGATATTTGTGTCCAATTAACTTGCAGTATTTTGTTAATAATTCTTCAGAAATAAATCCTTTCTTTAGTGCTCTAGTTGTTGGTGTAGATTCAGGTTTCAGTAGAGATAAAATCCATTTCTGGACTTCTTCCATATCTGCTTGTCTTACTTCTCGCGAATTGGCGTAGATCATTAAATGGTCTCTGGAATAATAACTCCATATAGCATTTTCTGGTAAATAATTATTAGCTAATTCTTGTATGATAGTTGATAACCCAATTATTCTTTTATTTACATAAAAACTGGGTATCTCAACTTTTGGTATCTCCGGCTGTTGTCTTATCTCTTCCGGTATTATCATCTCCCGAGTTAATCCAACTTTTACTACCTGGATCATCGGTTTTATGTCATTGTAGAGTATCTCAGCTGGTGTTGTATAGAATTTAATAAAAAATAAATTTCCTTTTGTTATCTTTTTATATGTTAAAAATGATTTGTGGATCTCTGGGATTCCACTTATATCTTCTCCTGTATATGTATAAACTGTACTCAATAAGCCATAATTATAACAAGTTTTGACTAGATTGGGGTTTGTCTGTGGTTGTGTAATCTGTCTGTTGTAACCTTGTAGTTTTTGGGTTAAATAATCTTGGGTCTCTTCGGTAGTCGTGGTAGATCTAGGTTTAAGGTTTAAAAAGGTTTGTATTTTGTATATATTTTCAATATAAATTTGGGAAATATGGTTATATGTTCTTTATGTAGGTTGGCTGCATATGTGGATGTTTGTGGTGTTGGAGTATCTATTATTTGGATTTTTGGAATAAATGGTTTTGCAAATAGGCTATTTAGATTTGTATTTTCAGGAGTAGTTTTTTCATAGCTCTTGGGCTTGTACCTGCAATATTAACAACGTTGTGGTTTTTAAGGAGTTTCCCAACGTCTCCTTCTAGCTCTGGCTGTTTACCGTCTGCCGAACGACGTAGCTCCACATGTTTATAGTCATGCTGCTGACTTATAGCTTTAGACTTCAGTATCTCTTCATTAGTCTCTAGCTTTTGTACTCTCAAGTCTATACTGTCCCCTTTTTTGCAAAGTGTAGTTAAGGTTTAGAGTATATTTTCCATTGGATTATCTTGTTCGGTTTGAGTAGCTTTGTCTTGATAGGTAGTCTGCAATCATATTTTTGTCAGTTTTGACTACTTCAATTGCAAATGTAAAATTCAGTATATTTAATACCAATCTTCGTATTTCTTTAGTTGTGACTGAATCCTGTAATTTTCTAGTGATCCACCATTTAACTTGTGTATTATCTGTTCTAACAATAAATTCATTGTAAACTATATATGGTTCAAATGCTAATAAACATTTATATAGTGCAAATAACTCTTTTCTATTTATTTCCCATTTTAGTTGTGCTTCTGTATATGATCCTGAGTAATATCTGCAATGATGTTCAATCTGTTCGTTAGTTGTATCTGTCTTATTTTTAGTACCTTATTTGGTATTGGGTAATTATATGTTTTAGTTTTAGCATTTAGGTTGCGATAATCTATAACCATTCTAATTTTACCTCGTTTTTGTTCACTATGTTTATTAACTATAAATGTTGGACTTGTATGTTTACTATTGCTCTCTTGTATATAATTATTTTTTAACAGTTCATCTATATGCATTTTGAATTCTTTTAAATCATCAAAATTATATTTTAGTGGTTTTTGTGTTCTTATATTATTTTCATCTATTAATTCAATTTTCACTTTCGTCTTATGTTTTTTCCATCCTTGTAATTGATTTTCACTATATAACAATTTTAGTTGTTCGTTAATTATCTTGACTTTATCTATTGTAAATATGATAATTTATTACTGTGTTATTTGATTTTTACTTATATTTTCCATTTCTCGGTTTATCTTTTCACTTCCTTTTTATCCATTCTGTGGGTTTACATTGCTTGTTATATACTCTTTTTGCTCCTATTTTATTTCCGCATGGTGTGGTAAACCACCAATGTGTTTTTGTTATAATATGTGGGTAAAATCTTTCTAAAAACGGCATTCCTAATAACATATCTTTTGTTGTAAATTAAAAATTATACATTTCTTCTATTGTTAGTATTTTATCCCATATTTGTATTTTTATATTTTTTGCTTTATATGTGATCATACTACCTTCATTATTAAATCTTGTCACTACCATATGTGCTTTTAATTTTTTCCATTTATCTTCTAGTAAACAATTATATTTATATATTTTGTTTCTGCTCCTGTATCTATCATGGGGGTATAATATCTGTTGTGGTATCCTTCTGCAATAATTTTTGCAAGTATATATATTTTCATTATTCATTTTGTTCTTTTGATAATTATTTTCTTATTTTGGTAGGTTATTATTAATTGTTCATTTTCTATATTATATGGTTTAACTTTTTCTAACCATTTTATTCCTAGGGTAATGTTTTGTCTTCCTTGGTAGATTTTAAATGGTATTACTAATGGTATTCTTCCTATAATTATTTTTTATTCTATTATTTCTTCGTTTGTGGTTACTATCTCACTAGGTAATCCAGGGCATAAGTGTCCTGTTTTTATAATTTCTGTTTCTAATACTAATTCTCTCGTTATATAATTCTCTTCTTGTCCTGTTTTATCAAAATTTTATATCTTCTTTGGTCCATTTTTCCTGCTATAAAATAGTGGCATGGTGTTATCTCTTCTGTATTTTAATAATTTTGCGAGATTTCATAGTTCCTTTTAGATGTGCTCATTCTTGATAGGTAGCTCTAGTTAATGTATTTGGTACATTTGAAGTACTCAATCTTTCTTTCACAATTATTAAATCTTCTTCTATGTCAATTTCTTTGTAACTATAATCATTGTTGTCTATTATAGTACTTATTCTTTCAAAAGATTTTCTATCTTTATTCTATCGATTTTATTTCTTGCTGTTACTTTATGTTTTGTTGTCAGTATATATAAGTTTTTACATCTTGCTGTAAATATTTTACCCAAAATTTGATACGCTCAAACATACTTCTCAAATGAGAAGTAAAGCGGTCGCGTCAAGTAAATTACCTAACTAGTGACGTTGGGATCGTTCTCACGAGGAAAATAGTCTAGACTTAGCTTCAACTTGTTATTACTATTGTTCGGTTGATGACTTCTTTAGAAAGTAAAAACATACAAAGTGGGTTTGTATTTCCTAATGAGTAAAAATAACTAACGAAATTAAAAGAGACACTTGACAGCTTTTAATGTTGGGTTTTAATCAATTAATCAAAGTAACTAGGGTTTACGTGTTCCCCACAGGTTCATAACTTGATAACTCTAACTATAACAATTCTTTCCTAATATCTTGCATGCAAAGTGATAAGTTATGTATTTCTAAATCCTTGATCCGGCATCTAGAAAATCTCACTCCGCACCTTGGTCCGGCTACGTGTGTTGCTATCCTAACCCTTATCCTTACCTCATATTAAGCATCGTATTCGATATTTGACTAAGTTATTACCTCGTACCAATCAATACTAGCCTATTAGATAGTATACACTAAATCTATGTTAATAATTCTTTTCCTATTATCTACCTCCTTGGTCCGGCAAGTAGCATTAAGGCGAGTTCTAACGTTGATCATCCGTTAAAAAGACTTCTAAGCGAAAGAATTATTAATACATGCAAGACACTATTCTAGAATTGTTACTTTAGCTAGGGTTTATCTCATTATTTGCCTATGGTTCCCACAACCCTAGTTATGGAGTTTAGTTACTCATAGCCATAAACACAGTATTCAAATATATTAAATAAGAATTCATGTACTTACTTCAATGAGAAAGAATGAAGTCCGAAAGTTTGCTTGATTAATCACCAAAAATCACTTGTAAGAATCTCCAAAAATCAAACACTAATACACAAAGTCTAATAATATGATGTCTAATCTAGCAGAGTCTAACCTCAAAAACGAGGTTTTTTGAACTATTTATAAAAAATAAAAACCTAATTAAACAAGGATTCTAATTACTGGAAATCTGCCAAAACGCGGCAGGGTCGACGGACCTCGTGATGGACCGTCGTGGCGGCGACGGACCGTCGTGGCGGCGACGGACTGTCGTGGACTCCGTCGTCCCATACTTAGCAATTTCTTCTTTTGCTCTTCTTCATTCCCCTCAACGGCAAGTATGACGGACCGTCATAGGCACAACGGTCCGTCGAGGGTCTTCGTTTCAAAATACTTCAACTCTTGGAATCTGGGTACTGGGATCACTTCTCTGATCTTCACGACGAACCCACAGGACGGACCGTCATATCCATGACGGACCGTCACAAGCTTCATAATCCCACACTTGGTCAGACTTCCCCATCTTCCTTCAGGAGTTTCACTACGCTGCCACCTACGGACCGTCACAGGCACGACAGACTGTCATAAACTCCGTAGGTGGTCTCTTTTGCATTTTTTCGCTCAAAATCTCCGCATTCAGCTTTGGACAGATTTCCTGCAAAACAAAGAGAAACTTATATCAAAATTAGCACAAAAATGCTTTCGAACACACTAAAATTAAGGAAAAAGTATTAATTATACCGTGAAACCACGGTATATCAACACCCTCAACTTAAATTAGTTGTTTGTCCTCAAGCGACGCACTATGACTCACTACACAATCTTTCTACAATAATATTCATGTTTTATCCTTTGCAATCATTTGGCTATCAATCCCGATTAATCTCATCAAATCTATGCATGATATCACTATTAGGCTTGAATTTTGTGGGATTAGAACATGACACAGACTCACCATGCACTAACACCTATCCTCTTCAATTTCTCACCGAGGTGCTAACAATTCCGGTATTGCAACTTGCGTCCTCACTTCAAAACAAAATCCTCATTTTTCACACAATGATTTCAGTTTGAGTATAAGGATTACTTTTCAACACTCGCTCTCAGAACAAAGTCACACTCATTCATACCTATTTCCATAAGCTTGCCCTTATTTTCACTGCCTTAAGTTCGCTATACAACCCTTAGGATCACGATAGGACTTTCTTAGCTTGTAACATAGGCTCAGAGTCAGGTAGGGTATATTTAGGTATACTTTAGTGACTTTTTTGCCCTCCTTGACATATCGGCTAAACCTTCCACTTTCCATCAATTTATCTCGCCTAGTTTCTCCCATTCTTTCACCATGCTATTTTCCATTCTTTCTTCATTTGTGTAAGTGACTCTTTTCCTTTTTTTTTTTTACACTTTTCTTTCAACGAGTTCTTGAGTCACTTTGCTTTTGTTCTTTCTCTCTCTTTGTTCTTTCAACTCCACTTTCCAGAGCATTCCTCAAAACAGCCACCCTCAACTCATGGCTTTTCCATGAGTCAAGGTACACGATACCCAAAGTTGGGTCAGGGCCATAACGAAGGTTGTTTATGCGTTAGCCACCCTCAACTTATGCTTTTGGCATAAGCTGAGGTGCACATGTCCAAGGAGGGACCAGGGCCAACATATTGTTCCCAGAAAAGATTAGTTGGGGTGAAAAAGAAAGGTCTAATTTTAAGCTCAAATTATTTGGATCAAAGAAGGATAACTTTCATTTGGTTTCTTTTATTTAGGCTAGAAATGGGCTATTTTGAATAAGGGCCTATGAGCCTTTCCTAATTGTCTGTTACAGCTTACTTTTAGCAGGACTAACCAGGCAAGTTCTAGCTTAGTACCAATAGTGGACTATTCAAATTTCCTCACACTCACTTGACATCTCATCACTATACCAGATTATCAGGCACCTAGTTCGACTTGAAGATTTAGGGTAATGCAATGGTGTAACTCTATTTCATGTTTAGAGCCACACAATTATCAGTTACAACGCCTAGTCATGCAACATTTTCTAGTTTTATCAGGATATCATTTTAGCCATCATGCTTAAGAGTTAAACTATGTACAAAAGATGTAACGTGTCGGTTCAACAGAAAAATTAATCAGTCTTTTGGGAAAAAAATAACACAGGCAAGAAAACCCCAAAAGAGGATAGTGAGTTGGGCTACTCAGACTTCACCCTAACACTCACTTTCCATTTACCCCACCCCGAACAAAAAAAACATGCAATTGTCCCCAATGCATAAAAAAACCTAATATTAGAGTGGTAGGTAAAGCAAACCTGTGGCGCATAGCGCCGTCGATCAGCAAGCTGGTGGGTCCGGTTTCCCGGAACCCACGTCCTCTGCAATCTGGACACCCTCAGTGGTGTCCTCAGCAGCAACCGCACCATCAGTAATGCCTCCTGTTGTCTCTACAGTGCGGGAGCTAGACGCCCCAGCCGCTATCTACGATGCTCTGATTTGGTGTGCCTCCGCCTCAGCAAGTGAGGCTCTCCTCGCAGCCTCCATCTCTCGACGCTCCTTCTTCCTTGCTCGCGCCTCATCCTGTGCTCGACCCCTACGCCTCTTGGCACTCTCTGGAGGTGGAGGTGGTGAAATTTCAGAAGTAGTAAACAGGGCCGCCAATACTGTATCCTCAGCAGGCTCGACAGAAGGGGCCTCAGAATTCGGCACCCTCGCCGCTAGTATCGTGGCGATGTGTGCACGAAGACTGTCGACTGCAGCCTGAAGAGTCGACACATCTACCGGAGGGGCTGGTCGAGCTAACACTCTCAACTCAAAGGCATCTAGGCGCTGTTTAACCTCAGCAATCTTTCGCTGCATCTTCCTCTCTATACGCGCTTCAAACTCAGTAATAGACTTCTGCATCCACGGCTGGATATGATGCAGAAGAGTGGCCATTTGTGCCTCCAGTTTTTGGTCCCTAGCAAGCGGGTCCAGTAACGGTAGAGGGGCTGTGTGAGAGGAGCTCGAGGCTGTGCTACTACCCGGGATAGACTCGACCGGGGTAGTGTCAGTGGATGCTTGTGTAGATGTGCGGGCCTGGTCAACGTATCCACAAGATCATCAGCAAGAGGGGGCAGCTCTGGACGGGGCCCTCTGCGTGTTGCCAACTCATTGGCCTCGTCTCTAATGAGGCCGACGTCAACGGTGCCCTGCGGGGTCTTCAACTGATCTATGTGCCATATGGGCACACCGGCGGATCTGCAAAGGGCAAAGATCATACACGGGAAGGGGTAGGTAGTAGTGACCTTGAATGCCCTCTCGTGCATGACTGCCTGGAGAAGCCATGCGAAGTCCACCTCGTATCCGGCTATCATCGCCGCCATCAACACTGCTCGATCCCAGGTGACGATGTTATCAGTAGATGTGGGGGAAAGGCACTGACGGACGAGCAGCCACAAGAACTTTGCGACGAACGTGAGGTTGGCCTTCTTGATGGCCCCTTCGGCTCAGTGACCCAATCGGCACCCTCTCCGTCGACTGATAGGTGCAGAGCCATCCACCTCTTGGTGGTCTCTCTCAGTGCTGGCTCACGTAAGAATGGCCATCCTTCAATATCTGCAAGCGGTAGTCAAAGTCGGCAGTGTGTGGAGTCTGAGTGGCATCAACACTCTCGCCGTATAGAAATCGGCGGATGGCTGGTAGGGAAATGTCAACCTGCACGCCCTGGACTCGGACCTGCTCAAGTGGGGCCTGTTTAGCGGGGGCAGCCCGCCTATCGATCTGTGATCGGAGAGTCGCTACATAGGATGCATAGAACTCTCGGACCATTTCCTCGTTGTATCATCCCAGCGGACGTGCTGTCCACTCTAAGCGATGCCTAGTGAAGAGGTTATGGATCTTCGGCATCGTTGGGAGACTCCCTGTAAGTACCCGCCGCTCCAAGGTGAGTGTTCGAGTCATTACTCCTTTATCAGTCAGGAACTTGGCGTCGGAGTAAACTTGAAACTGGTCGTCGACACACCACCGGTTTTGCTGGTCAGAGGCTGGGGTGGGGACTTGGGCTGGTGCACCGGAATTAGAGTCTGAACTGTCAGCCTCATCAGACGAGGCTGACGCTGCAGCGGTGGCGGGTGCAGGAACCTCAGCAGAGCTTCCTCAGACCATGATACTCCTAAGGAGCCAGACGCTCCTTCCTCATTTGTGGCCGACCCAGAGGGTGTGCCGGTCAGTGTGCGCTCCTCATCAGACTGGGAGGCAGTGACTACGTCGGACGCCACCTTAGTCGGTGTGGCTCTGGGAGCACGTGTAGCACGGGAAGCTGTGGAAGTGCTTGGGGCACGTACTCACGGTCACGCTCATCATCAGAGCCGATGATCAAGCGTGCCGACGGGGCAACAGACTATGATCGCCCGCGTGCGTAGGTTCGGTCTTGCTTGGGTGACATAGTAGATAGTACCTTGTATGACGGATGTATACGACGGTCCGTCACAGGTGAAACGGTCCGTCGATGTTTCCGTTAGTGAATGCTGCAGAGTAATTTTCTGCAGAATTCCCTGGTGATGTGCCTGCAAATTTAAAACCCATTAATAGAAAAATGCTACCATTAATAAAAAGACGATAAGTATTGGGTTGTCTCCCAATAAGCGCCTGATTTAATGTCGCGGCACGACTGGGGACACTCGATTACTCAAACTTCATCAAGATGGTATGTTTCTATCGCTTCTTTCCCGGATGCTTTATGCCCAAAATAGAGTTTTATTTTATCTCTATTCCTCTTAAACCGCACTCCCTCCTGGCTTTTAACTACACTTCTCCATGAGGTAATACTTGGGTAATCAAGTAAGGTCCAGTCCATTTGGACTTCAGCTTGCCCGGAAGACAAGGTGACCCAGAACTGTCTACAAGCACCAAGTCTCCAACCATACACTCTTGTTTTGCAGTTTTTTGGTCATACTCTTTCTTCATCTCTTCCTTGTGGGATATGGCAGATACCGATTGGATCTCACCACTCTGCCTCATGGTCTTACAAATGTTGAAGGTCGCTTCTTCATTATTCAACTGAAATGTCATTTGTCCCTTCTCCATATCAACTAAGGCTCTACCTGTAGCTAGGAATGGCCTCCCAAGGATAATAGGCACTTCAAAATGAACCTCACAATCAAGACTTTTACTAGCACATCATGAAGTATCCCTATGGGCCGTTTCACTGTCCGATCAGCCATCAGTAGCCGCATCGCAGTGGGTTTTGGATCCCCCAAACCCAACTTCTTGTAAATCGAGAGGGGCATGAGATTTATGCTTGCCCCCAGATCACATAATGATTTTGCAAAATGTAATGACCCAACTGTACAAGGAATAGTGAATGCACCCGGATCTTCTTTCTTTTGTACGAGGGATCTTGTAGCAATAGCACTACAATGCTGCAGTCAATCATCATCCTCGAAAGTGACCAATCTTTTCTTGGTGACCAGATCTTTCATAAATTTGGCATAACCGGGCATTTGTTCTAGAGCTTCTACCAAAGGGATATTGATAGAAAGCTGCTTCAACATTGTTATGAAGCGCCGGTATTTACCATCCTCGGTCTTTTTCACTAATCTCTGGGGGAAAGGTGGTGGCGGCCTAGGCATGGGGATTACCCTTTTTCACACTATCATTATCCTTTCTCACATTTTCCTCAGTAGATGGCATAGGTAGGTCAATGGTTTGCCTACCACCCTGAGTAGTAATTGCCGTACAGTGCGCGTCATTCTTTGGATTTTGGAAAGTGTTGCTAGGAAGAGTGCTCGGTTGCCGTGTGTTTACTGTCGCAGATAATTGGGCCATTTGCAATTCAATCTGCTTAATCGAAATTGCATGTGTATCAACTTTTTGCCCAATACTAGCTAAGTCACCCCTTAACTCTTTGATGTTCTCATCACTAGCATCGAATCTCCTCATCATTTTGTGCAACATATCCTCAACTCGCGCCATACTATCTCCACCATCCCTAGGAGTAACTTCACAATTTTGGGGAGGGATATAGGGCCCATTCCTATCATTTCTGTTACCGTAGTTACCCCTGTTGAAGTTGTTGTTGCGGTTACCGTCTCAGACATAATGACCCTCACGGTTGTAATTACCATAGTTCCGACCTTGGTTCCCTTGACCTTGGCGCCAATTATCCTGATTTGCGCCTTGGGCGCTTGGTCGGAAACCCCCCATCTGCTCATTTACTGCATAAGTGTCCTCCGCATAATAACACTCATCGTTTGGAGGTGGTAGTTTAGCCAGGTAGTTGACTGCATTTACCTTTTCTGCACCCCCAGTGACATGTTTTAGTACCAACCCAAGCTCAGTTCTCATCTGAGCCATTTCTTCACGAATCTCATCTGTGGACTGCATTGCGAAGGTGTTTCTTCCTGTATCGGACTTCCTAGTACTCCAAGCTTTGGTATTTCGGGAGATTTTCTCTAGTTTTTCTACAATCTCAGCATAAGGGCATTCTCCATAAGATCCACCTGCTATAGTGTCCAACACCGCTTTGTTGTTATCATCATGTCCCCGATAGAAGTATTCTTTTAGTGACTCATCATCTATGCGGTGATTTGGAACACTTCTCAAGAATGAGGTGAATCTATCCCAAGAACTACTAACTGACTCTCCTGGTAGTGCCACAAAGTTGTTCACTCTGTCTTTGTGGTTTAGTTTCTTTGAAACCGGATAGTAGCGTGCCAAGAACACATCCCTTAACTGGTTCCAAGTAAAGATTGAGTTGTGTGGGAGCTCACTGAACCATATAGCAGCCTTTCCAGTCAGTGAGAGAGGAAACACTCTGAGCCCTATCACATCTAGATCCAAATCAGGCATCCCCACAAAACTTTTACACACTGCCCTTACCTTAGCTATATGGGCATGTGGATCCTCAGAAGGTAGCCCTGAAAACAAACCTCTGGCAGTGAGCATTTGCATCAGGCTACTAGTTACCACAAAAGTGTGGCCTGTGGGTAGAGGGGGCAAGACAAGTGGCCCATCCGAGTCTGCTATGTTATCATACCCTCTGTAGTATGCTTGGGGCCGTGGAACGGGATTTTGTCCCCTCTGTTGATGTTCACCAGGAGCGTCGGGTAACATCTGACCATGAACATCCACTGATCTGGGATGTTCTGGTTTGGATCCTCATCATTTATTCCCAAGTTTCGATTCATATTGCGCAGTGTACGCTCTAGCTCGTGATCGTAGGGAAACAAGGGTTCTCTTCCTCTCCGTTTATTTGGCATACAAGGAGGATAGTTCTGAAAGGGAATCAAAAACAATAAAACAAAGTAAAATCAAGAAAATATCAACTAAACTTTAGTAATAAGTTCAAGTTAATCTAAAAGCTAAATTCCCCGGCAGCGGCGCCAAAATTTGATACGCTCAAACTTACTTCTCAAATGAGAAGAAAAGCGGTCGCGTCAAGTAAATAACCCAACTAGTGAGGTTGGGATCGTTCCCACGAGGAAATAGTCTAGACTTAACTTCAACTTGTTATTAGTATTGTTCGGTTGATGACTTCCTTAGAAAGTAAAAACATAAAAAGGGGGGTTTGTATTTCCTAATGAGTAAAAATAACTAATGAAATTGAAAGAGACACTTGACAGCTTTTAATGTTGGGTTTTAATCAATTAATCAAAGTAACTAGGGTATACGTGTTCCCCACAGGTTCATAACTTGATAACTCTAACTAAAAAATTCTTTCCTAATATCTTGTATGCAAAGTGATAAGTTATGTATATCTAAATCCTTGGTCCGGCATCTAGAAAATCTCACTCCGCACCTTGGTCCGGCTACGTGTGTTGCTATCCTAACCCTTATCCTTACCTCATATTAAGCATCGTATTCGATATTTGACTAAGTTATTACCTCGTACCAATCAATACTAGCCTATTAGATAGTATACACTAAATCTATGTTAATAATTCTTTTCCTATTATCTACCTCCTTTGTCCGGCAAGTAGCACTAAGACGAGTTCTAACGTTGATCATCCGTTAAAAATACTTCTAAGCGAAAGAATTATTAATACATGCAAGACACTATTCTAGAATTGTTATTTTAGCTAGGGTTTATCTCATTATTTGCCTATGGTTCCCACAACCCTAGTTATGGAGTTTAGTTACTCATAGCCATAAACACAGTATTCAAATATATTAAATAAGAATTCATGTACTTACTTCAATGAGAAAGAATAAAGTCTGAAAGTTTGCTTGATTAATCACCAAAAATCACTTGTAAGAATCTCCAAAAATCAAACACTAATACACAAAGTCTAATAATATGATGTCTAATCTAGCAGAGTCTAACCTCAAAAACGAGGTTTTTCGAACTATTTATAAAAAATAAAAACCTAATTAAACAAGGATTCTAATTACTGGAAATCTGCCAAAACGCGGCTGGGTCGACCGACCTCGCGACGGACCGTCCTGGCCGCGACGGACCGTCATGGACTCCGTCGTCCCATACTTAGCAATTTCTTCTGCTGCTCTTCTTCATTCCCCTCAACGGCAAGTATGACGGACCGTCATAGGCACAACGGTCCGTCGAGGGTCTTTGTTTCAAAATACTTCAACTCTTGGAATCTGGGTACTGGGATCACTTCTCTGATCTTCACGACGAACCTGCAGGACGGACCGTCATATCCATGACTGACCGTCACAAGCTTCGTAATCCCACACTTGGTCAGACTTCCCCATCTTCCTTCAGCAGCTGCACTACGCTGCCACCTACGGACCGTCACAGGAACGACGGACCGTCATAAGCTCCGTAGGTGGTCTCTTCTGCATTTTTTCGCTCAAAATCTCCGCATTCAGCTTTGGACAGATTTCCTGCAAAACAAAGAGAAACTTATATCAAAATTAGCACAAAAAGTCTTTCGGACACACTAAACTTAAGGAAAAAGTATTAATTATACTGTGAAACCACGGTATATCACAGTCTGCTGCTAGTTTTATTCCAGACATTTTCCAATATAAAACTAATGATTTATCTATATTTCTATCTGTTAATGCTACTGAGTACTTGGCACTTATTATAAATTTAAATTTTTGGTATATTATATTTCCTTTTACCGAAATAATTACGCTTTTTTCTTTAGGGTATATAATTTTATCATCTGCTAAATATATTTCAATTGGTGTATCTATTTCTTCCCTAAAGCAAGCTTTTATCAATATTTCTGTTCCACCTAATTGTACGTATTTTATGGGTGTTTTAGCTTTTATATCTTGTATTTCTTTATTTATTATCCTCTTATTTAGTATAGGTATTTGTGTCTTTCCTTTTTTATATTTACAATCTATGATGTGTTCTTTCTGGCTAACTACATAGTATTCATCTTTTTGTCTTTTGAACCAATTTCTTAAGGTGGGTATTTCAAGTACTTTTTCAACACTTAAATCTAATTCATTTCCTTTTATTTGTTCAAAGATTGTATTATCAAATATAATTTTTTGTTCTGATGATTCTTCATTTTGATAGTCTTCCTTAGATATTATCTTTATGTCATCTTCAGACATTAGATTTCTTCCTTCATTGCATCATTATCTAGATCAACATTCGTTTCTTCATTTCGTATTTCAGTTTCCATATCCGATAATTCATATATACTATCATTTTCGCTTAATTCATAGTCTATGTAATCTATCTGCATGTATTCGTCATTATCTATAATTACTTCTGCAATTTGTTTTCTTTTTGGATTCTTAGGTAACTTACAGTCTCTAGCTAAATGTCTTATCTTTCCACAGTTGTAACAAGTACATTCTATTAGTTTTCTTTTCGGTCTATACGGTCTTTTATTTTATAATTTTTTACATAATATCTTTGTCTTGGTTTCTTGTATTTATATCTAGTTTTAATTTTTTTTTATCATTTTTGTGTCGTCTAGGTCTTTGTTTTTTATAATATTTATCTGTACAACCAAACTGTGGTGCTGTTTTATCTATACAACATGCTAGATTTTTAATTAGTACTCTCCCCATTTTTATTTTTTCATTTTCACATAATTGTACAAACCATTGTTGTATAAATTTTATTTTAGCTCCTAAAGTATCTGTTAATCCTTCATTGTCCTAATCTTTAATTATTTTTGTACTAAATGGTTCTGGAAGTTTTGTAAAATATTGTTTTCTTATTTCTTTTGCTTCGTTTGTATCATATCTTGCTTTATAATAATATTCTTTAAATGCACATGTATATTCTTCTATATAACACATATTACATATAGCTAATTATGTCATAAGTTGTCTATTTTTTATTTTTTCTCTATTTTTTTCTTTTATTTCTGTAGCCATGCCACCAAATTCATTTCATATTGCTAATTCATATTTATGTAGTATATCTATATTTGTTGTTGATGGAGATCCATCTATTTTCTTATCACTCTTAAGTGTTTATAGACTTTCTGGGGTAAATTTCCTATCCATAATTTCGTTGTTCCAACAAATTTTCTTTCGATATATCCTGGTGTTTCTTTTGTTGTTATTTTGTTATCAATTAGTTGTTTAGATATATTTCCTATCCACAGTAAGATTGTTTTATTTGTATCTATGACACAATCTAGATCAAAAAAGTTATATTGTTCAGTTATTGGTCTAGGCGTCCATTTTTTATTTAATCTGCTATTCCATATTGCATTTGTTCTATCTGATCGTTCATAATTGTCTGTATAATAAGTTGGTGCTGTCCTTCTGGACTACTCCTAGGACTATTTTTCGGGGTTTTAACTCTTGATGTGCTAGGTTGATTTACATCTCCAGTATTTATTTCTAATTCTTTCGGGTTATTTAATTGATCTAAAAGTTCTGTGTATGTTTCACTTATATCACTTATTACTGATTTTTGATCGTTCATTGTATCTGATTCATTTATTTCGTCTTTTTCACATGTAATTTTTGTTTCATCTTATTTATTTCATTAGTCAATTCAAGTTCTTTATCTTTTTCTAGTTCTTTATTTTTTAATATTTGTTTTTCTTTTTGTTTGGTTTCATATAATAATTTTAGCTCAGCTAATTCTTTTTCTAATTCACTTATTTTTATATTTTTTAGTTCTTCTAGATTTTGTACTTCCTGTTTTGCTTGTGTTTTTATTTTCTCAATCTCTTTTGATTTATCTATTTCTTCATTTTCCTTTGTTATTCTTACCATCGCTGTCAAACTATCTTCTAATTTTGTTGTTTCCTTTTCTAGCACTAAATACAAGTTATTTCCTACTTTTTATATCGTCTTCCTAGATTTGAAAATATTATTTTTATTACCAGTCCGTCTTGATTTTCATATATTTTTTCGTCTACTGCAAATTATTCTTTATCATTATAATTCATGTTGTAACTTATATTCAAGGCAATTTTTTTGTATTTCTAGCATAAATGTAACTTTTCTTTGTGCTAATATTGATTTATTACATACTCCTGCTAACATATTTTCTTCTAGTCTTTCTTTTCTATATTTTAACTCTTGTCTTTTTTTTTATATATTTTCTATCAGTTGTTGCTTATATTTTTCTTTCTTCATATTGTTTTTTCAGATAACAAACATATTTATATTCTATTTTAGAAATTATATCTATCAAAGGATTTGTCTTGCTAGTATTTGTTTTAGTAAGTTGTAATAATTCATATTCTATATATAAAGTTTCTAACTTTTTCTGTATCTTTCTTATTTTTCTTTATATCTTATGTAACGACCTGTTTAGTCGTTTTGAGCAGCAGATTTTATTTCTGGAAAAACTGGCTGGGACGACGGATGTCACGACGGATCGTCGAGGTCACGACGGCCCGTCGAGGAGGTTTCGTTCCATGAAACTTAGAATTCTTCAATTTGGATATTAAAATCGACTCTTTGTAATCTGTGACGGACCTGCAGTGGTTTCTGCACAACACCTCCGGTTTCAGAGATACGACATGCGGCTACTATGGCTCCCCGTATGGATACATCATTGGGAATAGGCACATTTCCACGTCTGACTACTGGGCCTATTATGACAAATGATCAGCATGAACTTTTCAGTAAGTTCTTGAAATTGAAACCTCCGGTCTTTAAGGGCGCAGAGTCAGAGGATGCCTACGATTTTCTGGTTGATTGTCATGAGCTACTACACAAGATGGGTATAGTAGAACGGTTTGGCGTGGAGTTCGTGAGCTATCAGTTTCAAGGGAACGCCAAAATGTGGTGGCGGTCACATGTTGAGTGTCAACCAACAGAGGCACCACCTATGACTTGGGAATCATTCTCTACCCTGTTTATGGAGAAGTATATCCCAAGGACGTTGAGAGATAGAAAAAGGGATGAGTTCTTGAGTCTCGAGCAAGGTAGGATGACGGTTAACGCATATGAGGCCAAATTCCGTGCATTATCCAGGTATGACACCCAACTTTGTTTCAGTCCACAAGAACGGATTCGCCGTTTCGTGAAGGGGTTGAGGTCAGAGTTGCGGATTTCAGCCTTACAGATAGCGGCAACGGCAACATCCTTCCAAGAGGTGGTAGACTTTGTGATAGAGGTGGAAGGAGTGAAACCAGATGACTTCACCACGACATCAACATCAAAAAGGTTTCGAAAGGGAGGTGAGTTCAACGGTTCATATACTAGAGGACAGAGTTCTGGAGGTTACTCAGTTCGACCCATTCAGTCTTCACTAAAGACTGTAGTTGGGGGTCCACCTCAGACCGGTCAACACTTCTCTGAGAGACCTATGCATGAACCCAGAGAGTGCTATGGATGCGGGGAGATTGGACATATTAAGAGATATTGTCCAAAACAGAGTTATAGACCCTCAATAGTTAGAGGTAGAGGTGGTCATGGTAGAGGCCGTTTTTTTGGAGGGCGTGGTGGCCGAGGTAATGGTGGTCACCAAAACGGCCGAGGAGATGGGAAAATTGGAGCCACTACGACACAACATGGTAGGGGCAACGGACACACTGGTGATAGGGCCCATTGTTACGCTTTCCCTGGGAGATCTGAAGTGGAGGCGTCTGATGTTGTTATCACAGGTAATCTTTTGGTTTGTGATTGCATGGCATCTGTATTATTTGACCCTGGCTCCACGTTTTCATATGTATCTTCATCATTTGCTAATGGTCTAAATTTACATTGTGAATTACTTGACATGCCTATTCGTGTTTCTACTCCGGTGGGTGAGTCTGTGGTAGTTGAAAAGTTATATAGGTCTTGTTTGGTGAATTTTGTGGGGAGCAACACTTATGTAGACTTGGTTATTTTAGAAATGGGTGACTTCGATGTAATTCTGGGTATGACTTGGCTTTCTCCGAATTTTGCGATCTTGGATTGTAATGCTAAAACGGTGACGTTAGCCAAGCCTGGGACAGATCCGTTAGTGTGGGAGGGTGACTACACTTCCAATCCGGTGCGCATCATTTCTTTTCTTCGTGCTAAGAAGATGGTTAGTAAAGGGTGTTTAGCTTTCTTGGCACATGTCAAGGATGACACTGCTCAAGTACCTTCGATCGAGTCAGTTTCGGTAGTCCGTGAGTTTTTGGATGTGTTCCCTGCAGATCTTCCTGGCATGCCACTGGATAGGGATATTGATTTCTGCATTGATTTGGAACTGGGTACTCGCCCCATTTCTATACCCCCTTATAGAATGGCTCCCGCCGAATTAAGAGAGTTAAAGGCTCAACTTCAAGAATTGTTGAGTAAAGGCTTCATTAGACCAAGTGCATCTCCTTGGGGTGCTCGGTTTTGTTTGTGAAGAAGAAGGATGGAGTTTTCGGATGTGCATAGACTATAGACAACTGAACAAGGTAACTATTAAGAACAAGTATCCTCTTCCTCGCATTGATGACTTGTTCGATCAGTTACAAGGTGCTTGTGCCTTCTCTAAAATTGACTTGAGATCCGGTTATCATCAATTGAAAATACGGGCAACTGATGTGCCAAAGACTGCTTTCCGAACTAGGTATGGGCATTATGAATTCGTAGTGATATCTTTTGGTCTTACAAATGCCCCCGCTGCTTTAATGAGCTTGATGAATGGGATTTTTAAGCCGTATTTGGATCTCTTTGTGATCGTATTTATAGATGATATACTGGTATATTCTAAAAGTAAGGAGGAACATGAGGAGCATTTGAGAATTGTATTGGAAATGTTGAGGGAGAAGAAGCTTTATGCCAAGTTCTCTAAGTGTGAGTTTTGGCTTGATGCAGTGTCCTTCTTGGGCACGTGGTTTCTAAGGATGGAGTGATGGTAGATCCTTCTAAGATCGAGACAGTGAAGAATTGGGTAAGACCCACTAATGTGTCAGAAATAAGAAGCTTTGTTGGGTTAGCTAGCTACTACCGCCGATTTGTCAAGGGATTCTCTTCTATTGCTTCCCAATTGACGAACTTGACTAAGCAGAATGTTCCATTTGTATGGTCGGATGAGTGCGAAGAAAGTTTTCAGAAACTCAAGACTTTGTTGACTACCGCGCCTATCCTCACCTTGCCGGTAGAGGGTGAAAACTTCATTGTTTATTGTGATGCATCCTATTCTGGGTTGGGTGCAGTGCTAATGCAAGAGAAGAATGTAATTGCTTATGCTTCGAGGCAATTAAAGGTGCATGAACGTAACTATCCGACCCATGATTTGGAGTTGGCCGCGGTAGTATTTGCATTGAAGCAATGGAGGCATTATTTATATGGGGTTAAGTGTGAGGTCTACACGGATCATCGTAGTCTACAATATGTCTTTACTCAGAAAGATTTGAACTTGAGACAAAGGAGATGGATGGAACTACTGAAGGACTACGATATCACTATCTTGTATCATCCGGGGAAAGCGAACGTTGTGGCAGATGCTTTGAGTAGAAAGGCCAGAAGCATGGGAAGTCTAGCTCATTTGCAAGCTTCTAGACGCCCATTGGCTAGAGAAGTGCAGATTTTGGCTAATGACCTCATGAGGTTAGAAGTAAATGAGAAGGGAGGATTGTTAGCTTGTGTGGAGGCAAGATCCTCCTTCCTTGACAAGATTAAGGGGAAGCAGTTTGACGATGAGAAATTGATCCGGATTCGAGATAAAGTGTTGCAAGGAGAGGCTAAAGAAGCAACAATCGACGAGGAAGTTGTTTTGAGGATCAAGGGAAGGGTATGTGTACCCCGCGTCGATAATTTGATCAACACTATTCTGACAGAGGCCCATAGTACAAGGTATTCTATACATCCGGGTGCAACCAAGATGTATCGCGACCTAAAGCAACACTTCTGGTGGAGTAGAATGAAGCGCGATATTGTTGACTTTATTGCCAAATTTCCGAACTGTCAACAAGTAAAGTATGAACACCAGAGGCCCGGAGGAACGCTTCAGAGAATGCCCATTCCTGAATGGAAGTGGGAGAGAATCGCAATGGACTTTGTGGTTGGTCTTCCAAAGACAATGGGTAAGTATGACTCCATTTGGGTGATTGTTGATAGGTTAACTAAGTCTGCTCATTTCATTCCGGTCAAGGTGACTTACAATGCAGAGAAGTTAGCAAAAATCTACATCTCAGAAATCGTTCGATTGCATGGGGTTCCACTATCCATCATATCAGATAGAGGTATGCAGTTTACTTCTAAGTTTTGGAAGACGTTGCATACCGAATTGGGTACTAGATTGGACCTTAGTACTGTATTTCATCCTCAGACCGATGGTCAGTCTGACCGAACGATTCAAGTGTTGGAGGATATGCTTCGTGCATGTGTGATAGAGTTTGGTGGCCATTGGGATAGTTTCTTACCTTTGGCAGAGTTTTCATACAATAATAGCTATCACTCCAGTATCGATATGGCCCCATTTGAAGCATTGTATGGGAGGAGGTGTAGATCTCCCATTGGGTGGTTTGATGCATTTGAGGTTAGACCTTGGGGTACTGACCTCTTGAGGGATTCGTTAGATAAGGTGAAGGGCATTCAAGAAAAGCTTCTAGCGGCACAAAGTAGACAAAAGGAGTATGCAGACCGAAAGGTTAGAGACTTGGAGTTCATGGAAGGTGAATAAGTCTTGTTGAAGGTTTCACCCATGAAAGGGGTGATGCGGTTTGGAAAAAGAGGTAAGCTAAGTCCAAGGTATATTGGACCATTTGAGGTACTAAAGCGAATAGGGGAGGTGGCTTATGAATTAGCCTTGCCCCCAGGGCTGTCCGGAGTGCATCCGGTATTTCATGTGTCCATGATGAAAAGATACCAGGGAGATGGAAACTACATCATCCGTTGGGATTCAGTTTTGCTTGATGAGAATTTGACTTATGAGGAGGAACCAGTTGCTATATTAGATAGAGAAGTTCACATGTTGAGGTCGAGAGAGATTGCATCCATCAAAGTTCAATGGAAGAATCGACCGGCTGAAGAGGCTACTTGGGAGAAGGAGGCAGATATGCAAGAAAAATACCCACATCTGTTTCAAGATTCAGGTACTCCTTTTCGCCATTGTTTTTCTTCTTTTGATCGTTCGGGGACGAACGATGGGTAAATTGGTATCTATTGTAACGACCTGTTTAGTCGTTTTGAGCAGCAGATTTTATTTCTGGAAAAACTGGCTGGGACGACGGATGTCACAACGGACCGTCGAGGTCACGACGGCCCGTCGAGGAGGTTTCGTTCCATGACACTTAGAATTCTTCAATTTGGATATTAAAATCGACTCTCTGTAATCTGTGACGGACCTGCAGGACGTGTCGTCACATCTACGATGAACCGTCGTGAGGCACCATTTCAATATACTTAGGAATTCTGAAATTGGGTACCGAAAATCGAGTCTCTGACCGTCATGACGGAGGTGCAGGACGGACCGTCACAGGTGTGACGGACCGTCACAGTGTCCTTGGTGAAAAAGGGATTTTTGGTCTTTACGACGACCTTCGTGACGGACCGTCGCAGACACGACGGGTCGTCACAGGTTGCGCAAATCCCAGGCAGAATAGGATTTCTTTACACGTTTTAAGGGACGCATTGGACTATTCTTTCCTTAATTATAAAGTTAGAGGGTTAATATTAATAAGTCTAATTACTTGGGGGTTAAAAGAGGTAACCTTAAGTTAATTAGTGGGTTTTATTGTCCTCTTTTACACTTAATTATATGTTAATTAGGGTAAGAGAAGGAGGGTTTGAATAAAACAAACAGAAAGAACAAGGGAAAGAGAGATTGAACGTGAGAGGAAAAACGAAGAGGAATATCAAAGCTTGAGGAATTTGCTTGTTTGAATTCAATTCTTCGGTGGAGGTAGGTTATAGTTTTCATGCTACTTGTAGTAAACTCTTAATAGTGAATGATATGTGTTGATAGTATTGTAAACCCTACTATGTGCTTAATTGTAAGCTTGTATGAATATGATATATATATATATGTGATTATATGAGCATGATGAAGTTTTGAATCCCAAATCTTGAAAGAAACCCTAATTCACTTGTTGATGATGATGCCTTAGTGTAAAAGAAGGCTTGATAAATTATATAATGAGATTGATGATGCCTTAGTATGAAAGAAGGCTTGATGAATTAGGGGATCGGGTGCCACGTTCCGGTACCAGGATAGAATGAATATGAGGATCGGAGTGTCACGTTCCAACACCAGGATAGAATATGGATCGGGTGCCACGTTCCGGTACCAGGATAGAATGAATATGAGGATCGAAGTGTCACGTTCCGACACCAGGATAGAATATGGATCGGGTGCCACGTTCCGGTACCAGGATAGAATGAATATGAGGATCGGAGTGTCACGTTCCGACACCAGGATAGTAAATGGATCGGGTGCCACGTTCCGGTACCAGGATAGTATATGAGAATCGGAGTGCCACGTTCCGGCACTAGGATAGAAATAGAGGAGCGGAGTGTCACGTACCGACACAAGAGGAAGAAAGATAATGAATCTTGAAAGATAATGAATATACTCAATCTAATGAACTTAATTCCCAAATGAGTATGGTATTGAGGCTTGAGTCCTCATGTGTGAACTCGGTTGTAGTTATTGATGAATTCATGTTGTTATTGCTACATGTTGAGTATTGTAGTTGATTTACATTATTATTGATATATACTGTTCCCTATTTTGAGTTGGCCGATGATATCTACTCAGTACTTGTGGTTGTACTGACCCCCCTACTTTTATGTCTTCTTCTTTGTTATTTGTGTAATGCAGTAAACGTTCCGTCAACTTCAACTCAACAGTAGATCTAGCCAGTCTTCACTACCTTCGGAAATTCAGGGTGAGCTAATGCGTCTAGCTTGGACTGGGTCTTCTTCTTCAAGTCTTGATGCCTTGAACTTCCGGCATGGACTAGCTAGTATTTGTTTTAGCTTCTTAGACAGTTTTAGTTTAGCAATTTGAGATAGATGTTCTTGTGATGATGACTTCCAGATTTTGGGGATATTAATAATAGTTTTGAATTGTTTTTATTAATGAGTTTAAGTCTTCCGCATTTCTTTTGTCGATATTGTATTAAAATGTTAAAGATTAGGTTGGTTGGTTCGCTCACATAGGAGGGTAAATGTGGGTGCCAGTCGCGTCCCCGATTTGGGTCGTGACATCTTAGTTTTTGTTATGGTAGTTACTTTATTTGTTTCCGGATTGTTCTTCATGATTTTAGGAATAAAATATTTTTCCATAATATTCTTTTTTAAGTAGATCTAATCGTTGAATTTCATTAGCGTTATTTGCAATATATTCAAAATATTTATTTTCTCGAGTTCTTAAATACTTGTACAAATTTTCAATTAGTAGCTTTTCAAGTAGTTCTATTTCTTCCTTAGTTTCTCTCCAGAATTGTAAGTATAAATAATCAATCATTGATCTATGAATAATTTTAGATCAAAATCTATGTCAAAATCATCTGGTATAATTAATTCTGCCCAACCTTGAGTTGTTTCTTCGATTATCTCGTATGTTAATAATTTTTCATAAATTATTCTTTTTATATCAGTATTAAGATCTTTCAATATATAGAGTATCAATATCTTTAATTAACATCATCATCTAGTAAATAAGTATTTATATCAACATGTTTTTGCTAAAAATCTTATTCTTTCTAACCTCTTAATAGATTATACTTATTTATTATACAATAATAATGATTTAATAATCATCTCGTCTGGTCACTACTACGGTTTTCTTCTTTAATCAGTTACCCTAACAGCACCTCAACTCTTGTTTACTCCCCTAATCGGCCTTCTTGCCTATCGGTTTCAACTTTAGGATGACATAGTTTGGGCATACTTACTCGCAGAATATTTCCGTAACAAAATTTCTAAAGATGATTATTATAATATTATAAAAACATGATAAACAATTATAATCAACAAGAGATTATTAGGAATAAAACCGTTTAGCTACTCATGGATGTAAATGAGTATACCTGTTTTTGTAGATTTGTCATATCTGATTTGGTTTCCACAGCTTTAGTTTGGTTAGCCTTGAACACAATTCATGTATCTTTTGAAGCGTTTTTCATCTAGAAACTTCCTCCTACACCTTAACTAGTTACGTTGAATGTTATTCTAACAATCATAATGCTTCTACACTCCTCTGTATATCCTAGCAAGAAAAAATAGTCCATGTAAGACTAAAGTTCTCCATCTCAGGAAAACTCAAATTCTCCACAACATGTATTAGCAAAGAATTACATCTCAATCTGTGATAATCTGGGGCCATTAAAACAATGTTTTTCTAAACTAGTAACATAAACCATTAAAACAAAGTAACTACCACAAATACATATGTGCAATGGAAATACGATTTTTCTGAAAATCCTTCCTTGAATACACAAGATAGATAATGCACATTAGAGTTCAATGCAATTTTGAAATGATAGTCTTACTTATTTATCACATTGGTTTCAGATGTAATTTAACAAATGAAAACATTATTTACATAATGGTGCTATATGAGAAATTAACCTTAGACATCGACCAATACTTATATTTCAATTCTGTTATATTCAATACTCACCTTCTCCATTTTTCTAAAGGAACATAGATGCATTGCTTGAGGCACTTCTCGGATAGAAATACTTTACTGCACATCAACTTGTGACATGTGAATGTATATCTAATAATCATGATGCCTCTATTCTCCTTACAAATTCTGTTTGATTACAAGTCAACTAGTTAAAAGTAAAAATTTACTACACGTTAAGGTGTATGATTTTGTTTTACGGTGTTTCTTACAATGAAATTTTTAAGATGGCAGAGAAAAAGCGAAACAAATGAGAATATTTAAGTTGATTTAGTGTGAATACATCATTATAGTGTAATAAAAGTTTCACAAAAAAAAAAGTAATCGACTTAGACTTACAAAGAACAACAATAGATGGTTTAGCAGTATATTCACAATGAAATCTTGGTTCGATATTTATACATACACCTTAATCTCATTAGTTATACATATCAGAATAAACTCCAATGGGGAATGAAAAAAAAGCAAACCACTCATTTTAAAATAAAAGTTGTAATTATTAAGCAATGGATTCTATTTTCAAAATCAACATAAACCTTTCCTTGAAGAAAAAACTATAATTAACTCTGTACTGAGTTACTTAACTTTGCTTTGAACTAGGACTGTTTTGAATCAGCAAAAGCTGTTAACGGGTTGCATTCAAAATTCCTAAAATTTGATTTATTCTTTAATTGGAAGTGGAGGAAATATATTTCTAATTAAAGGAAGACAGTTTAAGATGGAAATTCATTAAAAAACTGATAGCAGCTATTTATGTGACTAAACCATGGAATCTGCTCATCCTCTGTTTGCTGAATTTGATTATATTACTGCATTATGGGACGACCTTATTAGATTATTCGGGTAGGCTCTACATCAGCAGGATGTTGCAAAATTTCTGCTCATACTAAAGATCAAGCATTAATGAGAATGAAGAAAGATATTCTAGCTGTTGGATTGGGAGCTTAAGTATACCACACTTGGATAGATAGAGATTGAAAGATAAAATGGGACCATCTGTATATAAAGATACTATCATACAAGAAATATAACTACAACTTAGAAAAATTATTGACGTGTTCAAAGAGTCAGGAAAACTTAGGAAATATAGTTTTTCATGGATAGAATATATAACATCTAGTACCGGACCGATGATTTGGACGACACTCCCCGGGTTTTTTTTAAGCGTGGAAACCCCAGAACCAGAAGTAGTAGGATTGATTCTCATAATAATAAAATAAATATGTCGAAATGTTTTTTCCAAAATTATCGAATTCAAAATAAATGTCCGCTAGCACGTCGATCGGTTAATTCAATAAAATCGGAATTAGCACTAAATTTCGTTGGCACCATGCAATTAAACCAATCCAATTGTTTAGTTATTCAATGAGACTGTCTATAGCCTTCTTGAAGGAAGTTAAGGAGCGGGGTGCTCTTTAAGTGTACAAATTTAGTTGTTACAACAAAACTAGTTAATAGACATACATATATACACTCATTTATATACATAAAAAATCAACCAAAACATAATTAAAACGCAACTATCCTCACAGTTAACTACTATCAGTGGCATAAAGAACTTATATGATACTCGTTCGTACAGTAAACTAATCAATTTGCACATTTTAAGTTAAATAAATGCTCAAAACATATCCAAATCTCTTTAGTTTTCCATTTTATGCTACTTCTCTTTACTTACTTTAATTCTAAGTGTTATCTAAAATAAAAGAAGATGTCATTCAAATGATCTTTAAAAAATAAGAACCATAGGAGTTCACTATTAAGCATATTCAAGAAAAATTTAACAGATCCCTAAGCATGGTTAATTTCTAGCTTATTTTTGTCGTTTCTCCATAGTTCAAAATTTATTATATTATAGATAAAGAAAGTCGATACACTCCGGACAAGGGATATAACCCCTCCTCCATCCAGACTTGCTTTCACCAAATAGACAATACTAATGCAAACAAATACTGCAGTCTTGACGGAGAGACAAGCTAACAAATAACAGTATTAAAAAAATTAAGTGAATTTTCTCCATACAAAATCAAATTATACAGTAAGTAGTTTCAAAACTAAATAGATCGGAAAATAGTCGTACCCGAAGTTATATCTTGAGGAGAGAGCAGACACTGAAATTCATCTCGGACAGAGAGTTCGACCACACAAGGAAGAATATACATGCCCCGATTTTAGGATATAACTGCGATGGGAACTTCCCATTGCCGCTTTCGTAATCTCCCCAAACTCCTCCAAACTATGTCTAAATTATTTGAACTGTTTCCCTACTTTCCCAAATGAAGGCGTAGAAAAGAGAGAAATGTAGATTAACCAAGAGCCGGTCAAATTTTCTGTAAAACGTAATTAACTAATTATAGAATAAAATTAACATTTTCAAAACATTCTAATCGTTCATAAAATACAAAAAAAAACACTTTTAAAATTCAAATCAAATCATTTAAAAAGAAAGATCTTTTCATCTTCCATCATCTCTTCTTTCTCTTCTTTCCTTCGTCTTCTTCCTTAAAAATTCGGAAATCCGTCGTTACTCTTCCTCTGCAATCGTTACTTTTCCTCTCCAGTCCTCCATTACTCTCTCATCTTTCTGATCTGTAATTGTGTTCGACTAGAAATGGATAAGTTATTTTTTGAAATGTTTTACAATTTTCGAAGTTTTTTTCTTTAATTAATGAACAATAAAATGTTCTGTATGTGTAAAAACTAAATAATCGACTTAATGGTGCGTATTATTTATCATTTTTGAAAGAAAATCAGCCAACTCAAAAAATCCTTATTTTGAGTAAATGTATCTGTAATGTTATCATTCAATGAAAAGTCATTTTTTGTTGTTGTTGTTGTTCTTTTTTTGGCCATTTTGTTGATATGATTAACGTATGTTGCCACATTTTAGTGATATGTTGGTCATTTGTTGCCACATATGATTCAAATATTGCAATACTTAGTACAGATGTGTCAACATATGATGCATCTGTCGCTACATAAGATGTATATGTTGCACAACAACAGGTACGTATGTGGCAATATAATGTTAATTTATCGCAACAGACTATCCATTGTTTGCAACGTACTGCTATAATAATTTTATAATGAATTGTAAAATCTCAATATTTTCTTATTTACCTTGTAGATGAAATGATACAAGAAGCTTCATCCATGACAACAACTCAATCTTCTAAAATGAAATGCTCTTTTTGTCTATGCGAAGAATGTGAGCAGCAAAATGATTATTTTATTAGTCGTGTTAAAAAACTCACTGATATTTTTAAAGAAATGTCTCATGATATTGATTTGAAAAGATCCAAGAAGACTTTACAGCCTTCCAAATGTAAGAGGTTGAAAATATATATTTCTCAAACTTTATCTATGATTATTGAGAAGAAATAAAAGGAGAAGAAGGCAAAGGAGGAGAAGGAGAAGGAAAAGGAAAAGAATGCAAAGGAAGAGAAGCAGAAGAAGGCAAAGGAGGAGAAGGATAAGGAAAAGGAGAAGAATGCAAAGGAGGAGAAGGAGAAGAACGCAAAGGATGAGAAAGAGAGAGAGAATAAAACAAATGAAGAGAAGGAGAAGGAGAAGAAGGAAAAATAGGAGAAGGAGAAGGAGAAGAAGAAGGAGAAGCAGAAAGAAAAAGCGAAAGCAAAAAAAGAAAGGGAACAAAGTCGAAGTTGTCAGTTGTGATGTGAAGCAACAATATCCATTTGAAGGTTTTAACATTGACGGCGAGGGTCCAACTGAACTAATGTCATCCTTATTGCAATGGATAAAAGAGGATCTTTACAATCATCATGCAAAAAAGTAAGTATAGTAAAGCAAGTAATTTCATTCAACTATTATTAGAATTTCTTCTTGTTGTCCAATATATAATGATTTATAATGATTACACAATTGCAGAAGAAACAAGGAGGATCACTACTTAGCCGATTGCTCAAAACTTGAATTTGACGAACTTGATTTAGTAGTTGCATTTCTAATGAATAAGGATTGTCTCAACCCAATAGGTGCTGGAATGATGAGGTAAATTCATGCTCACTGTTATATGTATTGTTTAGTACATGAATATATACAATTAAATTGATACACTTGTTTGATGCATGTGTGCAGTATGTGGATGTCATATTTTACTATTTGCGTAAGAAATCAAAACAAAAGATTCAGTCTGAATATCAATATACCACCACTAGTTGTTTTTTCAAAATATACATTGATAATTCTAGTGAATATGAGGATAAAAACATTGACATAATGAAAGGGTATGCTATACCTTCTGGAATGTCTTGGCACTTGACGGATGATGCTTATGTCCCTGTAAATAGTAATAGGGAATTCTATTGGGTCTTGGCAGTCATTGCATTGAAGGAACATAACATAAAAGTGTATGATTCCATGTCCTCAAATAGGTTTAATAGAAAACTATCCTCCGAGATTCAAAATATGGCTACAATGTTGCCAAAGTACCTTGAGTTGAGTAGATACTTTGAACAAATTGAGCGAACCAACTGGTCAGTTCTTAAATGTTCCCAAGGAAAGAACAAATCTCACCCATTTGAAGTCAGTCACGTTACTGGTATTTCCCAACAAGAAAGTAGTAGTCTGTAAGTATCACAATATTATTTTGTCTTACGACTATCAAAATGTGATGTTTTTATATTTTCTAATTGATTATATACCATGCTGAGATTGTGAAATTTTGGTTATTGCATAGGCTAAGTATTTTGAGTGATGGATTACAAGTATCATCATGTGGAATTAATGCTGACACCCTTCGCTTGAGATATGCTTCACTCCTATGAAATTATGGGATTGTAAAGGCTCAAAATGATTACGTTAGTAATAATGAAGACCCAGAGATGCGTAGAACTAAAAAAACTCTAAGATCGATGAAAATGTTAAGTTTACAAGCATTGAATACATAGGTGGTTATGTATATCATATCATTTTGAATTACCTTTTTGTTGATAAGTTGTATAAAAAATTGGTGAAGTGTTACTTAAAATGTAATTTCACTAGTAATAAACACGACAAAATTATATATTGCAACACTTCGTATATATGTAGCAACAGATAGTATACATGTAGCAACAGTTCGTATATATGTAGCAGCAGATAGTATATATGTAGTAACATATGTCCACATATTGAATTGTCAAATTGTTTAAAAAAATAAAAGGAATTATTTTCATTTTCCCTCTCTCCTCTCTCCTCTCTTCTATAAATGTCGTTTTGTATTCCACATGATTTATTTATTTATACTAATTTCTCGTCTATATATGTAATTTCTTTAGTAATGAACACGACAAAATTATATGTTGCAACAATCAGTATATATGTAGCAACAGATATTATTTATGTAGCAACATATATCACAATTTGAATTGTCAAAATTAAAAAAAAAAGTGGTTTTAATTTTCATTTTCCCTCTCTCCCCTTTCCTCTATCTTCTATAAATGTCGCTTCGTATTCCACAAAATTTATTTATTATTTCTGTACTGCCAAATTCTCCTTCTTCTCTTTGATTCTCTTAGTCCTTCCTTCACAGATCATCTTCTACAGCAAGGCAGTGTTGTCCGAATAATTTCTACTTTATCGTTGATATATATCTTCTCAGGTAAGGTAACATTTAAATAGGGTTTGAAATGCATGTGCTTATCTACTTATTGCCCTATTTTGACTTGTGATTGTACCTCATGTGTATGTGGCTTTCAAATATTTTATTTTTGTGGTTGCAGATACAAATATAATGGCTCCTGTCGAAAAAAAATTGATATAGATACATCTGACCAAACAAAGATCCTTAATAAGGCTAGGTCTAAAATTCATAGGAAGAGTGAAAATACTACACTTTTAGAAAAACTTGCAACTGAAGCGGTTTCTTCTTCTCAAGCAGAAGTAGAATTTTGTCAAAAAGAATATGAACAAAGACAAGTAGTGGAGGAAGAAGATGTAAAAAAAGAAGTTGAGGAACAAGGGAAAATAAATAAAGTTCAGGAAGAAGAAGGGGAAAATACAGAAGTAGTAGTTGTGGCACAACAAGAAAAAATAAATAAAGTTCATGACGAAGAACAAGAACTTCATGAAGAGTGCAATGCTAGTGGTGATGATGGGATTAAAATCATTAATGCAGACAGTTCCCCTGTGTATCTATAGCCTGATTAATGGTGACAACATCATTAGGTCAGTCCTGGGAAGACCTTCTGTTAGATTCAGGGATATCCTCAAGAGAAATCAATTGGAAGATTTTTTCAGAAATAGCTATTTTGGTCAATTTCTTGATTTACCCATTGATTCACTTCCACGTTTTCAAATGACCATCGTGTATGAACTTTTGAAAAGAAGGTTCATTTTTGAAAATCCCAATAAGAAGGGTGAGATTCTAATTAATTATTGTGGCATGCCAGTTTTCTTTGGAATAAGAGAGTTTGCCATAGTTACAGGGCGAAAATGTCATCCTCCTGTTGAGCCCATCCCTGAATGCATTGTCAAAACAGAACCACGACGAATGAAAATAGTTAAAGAAGTAGCAGAAGCAGGACAACAGTCACTGCCAACTGAGGAGCAGGACTTGATGTCCCTTGTTGGCAAAAGCTTTAAAACTTGTGACTTATTAAGTTTGTTGGAACGGAAGGATACATCAAGGAAGCACAATGAGTCATTGTGCTTACTTTTGTTTACACATAATATTTTTTTGCCGAAGGATCCGGGCAACAACTATTTTGGTCATTTTCTTGATTTACCCATTGATCCACCTCCACGTTTTCAAATGACCATCGTGTATGAACTTTTGAAAAGAAGGTTCATGTTTGAAAATCCCAATAAGAAGGATGAGATTCTAATTAATTATTGTGGCATGCACGTTTTCTTTGGCATAAGAGTGTTTGCCATAGTTACAGGGCTAAAATGTCATCCTCCTGTGTAACGACCTGTTTAGTCGTTTTGAGTAACAGATTTTATTTCTGGAAAAACTGGCTGATACGACGGACCCCACGATGGACCGTCATGGGCACGACGGACCGTCGAGGGGGTCTCGTTCCAAAACACTTAGAATTCTTAAATTTGGGTACTGCAATCGACTCTCTGAACTTTGTGACGGAATGGCAGGTTGGACCGTCGTGGGCACGACGGACCGTCACAGACTCTTTAGTGGAAATTGAGTCTCTGAACCTTGCGACGACCTGCAGGACGGACCGTCGCAGGCACGACGGGCCGTCACAGACTGCGTAATCCCAGTCAAGGTCGGATTTCTTTAAATGTTTTAAGGGACGTTTTTGACTATTCCTGCTTTAATTATAAAGTTAGTGGGTTAATGTTAATAAGTCTAATTTCTGAGGGGTTAAAAGAGGTAACCTTGAGTTAATTAGTGGGTTATTATTGCCATCTTTTAAACTTAATTATATACTAATTAGGGTAAAAGAAAGAGCGTTTGAATAAGAAAAATAGAAAGAACAAAGAGAGAGAGAGAGGATTGATCGATCGAGAGATAGAAACGAGAAGAAGAACAAAGCTTTGGGGAAATTGCTTGCTTGATCACATTCTTCGGTGGAGGTAGGTTATGGTTTTTATGCTATTCGTAGTTAACTCTTAATAGCGAATGATATGTATTGATAGTATTGTAAACCCTTCTATATGCTAAATTGTATGCTTGCATGAATGTGATTATGTGATTTTGATAAAATAATCATGATGAAGTTATTGAATCCTAAATCTTGAAAGAAACCCAAATCTACATTGTTAATGATGATGCCTTTGTATAAAAGAAGGCTTGATGAACAAAAGTAGTGAGATTAGAGGATCGGGTGCCACGTTCCGGTACCAGGATAGTATATGAGGATCGGAGTGTCACGTTCCGACACCAGGATAGAATATGGATCGGGTGCCACGTTCCGGTACCAGGATAGTATATGAGGATCGGAGTGTCACGTTCCGGCACCAGGATAGAATATGGATCGGGTACCACGTTCCGGTACCAGGATAGTATATGAGGATCGGAGTGTCACGTTCCGACACCAGGATAGAATATGGATCGGGTGCCACGTTCCGGTACCAGGATAGTATATGAGGATCGGAGTGTCACATTCTGACACCAGGATAGAATATGGATCGGATGCCACGTTCCGGTACCAGGATAGTATATGAGGATCGGAGTGTCACGTTCCGACACCAGGATAGTAGTAGGGGGATCGGAGTGTCACGTACCGACACAAGAGGAAGAAAGATAATGAATCTTGAAAGATGATAAATATACTTAATCTAATGAACCTAATTTCCAAATGAGTATGGTATTGAGGCTTGAGTCCTCATGGATGAACGTGGTAGTACTTGTTGATGATTATAGTACTTGTTGTCGCTACATGTTGAGTATTATAGTTGATTTCATGATATTATTCGATATATGTTGTTTTCTATTTTGAGTTGGCCGATGATACCTACTCAGTACTAGTGTTTGTACTGACCTCTACTTGTATGTTTCTTTCTTTGTTATTTGTGGAGTGCAGCAAACGTGCCGTCGTCTTAAACTCAACAGTAATTCTAGACAGTCTTCGTCACAGCGGATCTTCAGGGTGAGCTAATGCTTCTAGCTTGGACTGGATCTTCTTCTTCAAGTCTTGATGCCTTGAACTTCCGGCATGGACTAGCTTTTTACTTGTTTTTGCTTCTTAGATACTCTTAGTTTAGTAATTTGAGGATAGATGTTCTTGTAATGATGACTTCCAGATTTTGGGGATAATAATAGTTTTTGAATTGATTTTATTAATGAGTTTAAGCCTTCCGCATTACTTTCTGTTGATATTATATTGAAATGTTAGGGTTTAGATTTTTTGGTTCGCTCATATAAGAGGGTAAGTGTGGGTGCCAGTCGCGGCTCGGTTTTGGGTCGTGACATCCTGTTGAGCCCATCCCTGAATACATTGTTAAAACAGAACCACGACGAAAGAAAATAGTTAAAGAAGTAGCCGAAGCAATACAACAGTCACTGCCAACTGAGGAGAAGGACTTGATGGCCCTTGTTGGCAAAAGCTTTAAAAATTCTGACTTATTAAGTTTGTTGGAACGGGAGGATACATCAAGGAAGCACAAGGAGTCATTGTGCTTACTTTTGTTTACACATAATATTTTTTGCCGAAGGATCCAGGCAACAACATACTTTTAAACTATGTCAATTTCTGTCAGGATATTGAAGCTTTCAAGAATTACCCATGGGGCAATGAGAGATTTCATCTGACTGTCGACTACATGTTGAGGCTTTTAGGAGAAAAGACCAGCAACTTGTTTGGTGTTCCATGGGCTTTCATGGTAAAGTTGAATGTTATTAATCTTTATATATTATATTAAGTAATAATTCAACATTTGATTATTGATAGGTTTTCCTTTATTACAGGCCTGGGCATTTGAAGTCATTCCTTATTTGATCCACCAAGTAATTGCAGCACAAGAGAGATCATCCCCATGGATGATGGCAAAGAACAAAAACTACAAAAGAATGGCATATTCAAGATCTTTTTAACCCTCCTTTTGATGCAGTAAGTTATTATCAGTATATTACAGGCATATGTTGCTACATTTGTCATATGTTGCTACAGATAATTAATTTGTTGCTACAGATGAATTGTCTGTCACAACATGTGTCACAAATGTTGCTACAGATGAATCATCTGTAGCAACATGTGTCACTTATCCTTTCATTTATCTTACCTACGGTGGTAAATCAGGTAAGATTATGGATGATTTCATAATAGCTTTTCACCTAAGTTGGTATTTTGAACCTAGTTTGGGAACTCGGTCGATCCATCTTTTCACCTTCAGTGAATCGTCTAATACCACCTTAGTCCACCTTTCCAGGATTAAATATTTATGTTGCACATTGTTACATTTTGTGATGTGAAGCAGGACCGTTGTTCTAACTCGGCACATCGCATACTCTTGTGAAGTTTGTCGAACTTCATTGAAAATGTTTAGTACTGTCACTTTGGTCAAGGTCGTGCTCAGTTGGTGATCCGCCCTCCATCTTCGTTGATCAATAATGTTAACTTTAAATTTCTTTTTTGATTTTTGATCAAATCCTTAAAACTTCCGTTTGTGCCTTGTCCAGTTCCCTTCATAGCTGCTAATCATAAATATTTGAATAGAAGAGGAAAATGTTAGGCATTGAGGACACTAATTGTTAAGCTAAATTAAATTTGAATCTGTCCAAATCTATTACTCATCAACAACCCTAACTTAAACTTCTTCTTGTCCTCAAGTTAATCAAGAACATTATATGTTTAATTAAGGTGTCTATGGTAGTACTCAATAAGAGCTATCGTGCAAGTGTCATGCCAAGACTACTATATATAGAATGTTATCCTAAATCATGATCAAAATGCTCAAAGTGATGCCTAGATAGTCTAACACAAACTCAAGCGCACTTTAGTTTCTTGTCTAAAACAGGAATATGTTTCAAAAAATGCACTCAAATGCCCTTATATCAATAAGGATTCCATTCTCTTAGAAAGCAAATAACAAAAGATAACAGTAATTGCAACTATCACTCTCTCGAAGGAGAAACATATGCACAATTTGTCCCATAGGTTTTCCCATATATTCCGAACATCATACAACCTAATTTATGTAAGATCTCAAGAGTCTATTAGGCTTGTAATGGGGTTGAAAGCTAAGACATGGTAAATTTAGATGACTTACATAAACCTTTTTTAATGTATTGTTGCAATCATGATCACCTTTTCTCACATTTTATTTCTAATTTTTCATTTGAGAACTCAAATCTTGACATTTTCTAAATTTATTTGAAATTCCCCTTTATTCCATTTCATTTATGTTTTTCATTTAAATTTTCCCAATGTCTCCATAAACATGATAACACAAATCTTTGATTTTATAAGGAGGGCTTCCTTCTTTTCAATAACTTTACTTTGTTTCATTCATCCTCTTTTCACACCCCCAACATAGGCTTTTGACCAAAGTTGAATATTTAAATATTTCAATGCTTTAGAAAGGATTTATGGTGAGAAGGTAGGTATAATTTGGTTCAAGAGTCTTCTTTTGGTTGTCAACAAATAGGTTAGTCTCAATTAGTGACGATATGTATTCACACCCTCACAAAGTAGTCACAAAAGCTTTGATGGAAAATTTGGTTCCCTCAACGAATTTTTGCCACAATTCATGTCCTATATAACAAAGATTGATACAATTTAACTAACTAGTATATTCTAGGACTCCACATGCATGTTTTCAAGTAAAACTTCACCAAACATAGAACTTCGAAATACAATCATTTAGCAGATCCTGAACAAATGAAAAGCTTACATGAAATGTTCATTGTAAGGCTCACATCATAACTTACCTAGTCAACAAAAGATTTAAAGAGATCGCTCAGAGGTTTAACCACATCAAATTTGTTCACACACCACTAACACTAAGCATTATGCTCCTCATGAGTACTATTCAAGACATAGATCACATAATAAATCGATTCTCAAATTGATATCATTGAAAACTTCAAGCATTTACCAATTTAAACTCATAGGGGATCACAAAATCAAGGGAGATAGAGATAGATGTAAAGGAACAAACGATTACAAAAAAAAGAACTTTAATATCAAGAATCAACAAACTATAATTTTTAATAATAAAAAATAACAAAATACTAGACAAAAAGGAATATTGGCATGAAATCCCTCACCGCCACCAAAAACAAAATGTAGTGTCACTAAAAAATAAAATAAATTTAATAGAAGGATAATAAAAAATGGGTCTCGTTGATAAAGTATGCTTGAACAACACTCTTATGTAGAGTCTCAAGTTGAGAAGACTCAAAAATAGCATCAATTCATGGAAATAGGATCACAGGAGGAAACATAAGAGGTACAGTTCATCATTAGTTCCGATGTGAGATACATGAGTTATGGTGGAGTCGCGATTGAATCAATTACATGAGACCTCTAAAGTCTGTCGAAGAACCTTCCAGCGCAACCCGAAGAATGACCTCCTCAATATCATGAATCTTAGTCAGTGTGTCAGCAAACCCATTTTCCTCATCTCTCAACTTCTCCTCATAAGTTTAATTCTCCAACTCGTCCTCGTCCCTCTCACTCGCATCATCAACAACCTCTACATCAACAAAAACCTCAGGCACATAAGCAAAAGCACTGAATTAGGACATCAAGCGCTTTTGAAAGAAACCTCACCCCAACCTATAGATATGTCCACAAATTTTATATGTACCAACTCTGCCCTCAAAGTATCCACATCACTAGAACTATCCAAACCTTCTTCTAATCCTCAACCGTTGCATTTTGATCATTATGCTTGAAAGTATGGCTTGGTACTGTCCCCTCACACTTTCTCACTCTCTTAATCACATGTGTCTATGCCTATTGAATGTCCTTCTCAATGAGTAGAGGCATGTCCCTCTAAATCTGCATAGCTCTCACATAATCTGACTAGGCAAGGCTATCTATCTTATATATGAAAGCCCGAGTGAATGAGGGACGATATACATGAGAAGGGGGAGGAATAAAAATTCTAGTTAAAACAATAGAAGGTTGTACATATGTATCAATAGAATACTGAATAATAAAGGAAGGTCTGGAAAAACCTACCTTCTATATAGAAGGAGAAGGTGCGTTGGTCTCACTTTCTAGGGTAGCAGGGTCGACCACTAGAGTGGAATCTGCTAGTGGCGGATTTCTTCGAGCAGCATCATCTCTCAAATACCGAGTCTTCATCCTCTGAATTTCTGTGTAGGAGACTAGAGTAATCTTGAAATTAGTTTTCCCTCTAAAGGGAACTCCAGTATCTTGTATAGCTGAGTAATGAGCACCGGGACGGGAAGATAGGTATGCTCATGTCAACTTAGTGGAATAGGAAAAAATGAGCCTGACAATATGTTTCATCCATTATTGATACTTCATATTTTTAAGTCAATAATGTTGTTCACAGTTAATGCTAGAAGATTCTGAGGTCATTATGTTTCAAGGAAAACATCCTTTAAATTTATCAATGATTTCCCACGGAATCTACCACCAAAATCAATGCTCATTAATCCTACTCAAAAAATACTACAGTTGTCACCCCATTTGCCATTATCAACAACCTTCATGAAACCACAACACTTATCCGACCACCCTATCTACCAAAGTTTGAATTCCAACAAATGATGGAAAAAGAATGAGGAAGTGATTTTTCCCTCTAAGCAGACTGATAAAATGGAACTTGGACTCACTTCCCAAAGAACTTTTGAGTTTTCCATGCGTCATGGTTCCCTAGAATAACAGCTTTGGTGATCTCTAGATCTGCAATCCACATTTTCATTCCCAAAATCCCCTGAAGCAAGGACAAAATGAAGTGAACTGATAATTCTTCCAATCTAACCTGGCTAATGAATGAAAAATAGTAGTTCAAGAATACAATAACTATGTAGTATGCATTGTGGATAAATAGATGTGAGATAATTAGAAGACATGCCTGTAAAGAGCAGCAAATCTGCTGCAAATTTTCACAACAACAAAAATCATTAGCCGACAGAAGGAAATGAACCAAAAGATGTTATAAAAGAAAAGTAAAGAGGATTTCACCAGAGAATGTCTTCATTGTCCCAAGAAAGAAATAGAATGTGGAAACACTAGGGATCCTCCCAAAAGTTTGATTTCTAAAATTAGTTTTCATAACAAAGCTTGCATTTCACGATCTCTCATGGTTACTTTGTACGCCTATAACATTTTTATGAAAAATAATAGAAATCGTTCCTCAAAACTACACAAAAGTACAGACAAACAGATAAAGATTATTTCTTCCATGTAAAAAAAAATAGTGGGATGGAGAAGAAACTCTGAAGCTACACTCAAATTTTTATTTCTCAAAATGTTCTTGAACACTGTACTGCAGTTAAGTGTGTAGAATAAGTCATATCCAAAGCATATCCACTGCTCATAGAGGAGAAAGTCAGTAGCAACATAAAATAAACATCAGGGGCTGATTACAAAATGTGAAAACGTGCAGCCATATGTAGGACCTAATACGTCACAAATGACTCCCATAGTAAATCTAAACAAGTACTACCAGAAAAGAGGAAACTTCAACATTACCAACATACATTTTTGTTAAATTAAGATTTGCCAGCATTACCAGGTAATATTGGAGTCATTTTTTGGCTTATTTGGGCTCACATTTTCTTTGCTGTGAGAATACACCAACTGAAGCCTAAGCTTTGCCAGTTCAACCACAATTATTTTTGGTACTTAAAAGGAATATAATAGCAACATAGCTCCCTGTTCTTTCAATAGGTCTTGCAGTTTTTACCTGTTTACATTATCTCATCAAGTTAAACGGGCAAGGAAATTCATGAAATGAGGCCTAATTGACTGATTCGTCCATTTAAACAGAACGAGTCAGACGATGACTCGCATTTTGTTCCCCTTATCCCAGAAAATAATTCCAAACATGATCCCTATAGTTGCTGTCGTGAAAAACCTTATGGTGTTATATTGTGGATACCTCCAATAAGATAATTGGAGTTCCCAAAAGCAAGCTTTTAACTAATTAACAAACGACTATGAATATTTCGTAGTAAAACGTAGTTCATGGGATCCTGGTACTGGAACACTTAGTTGTTTGGTTAGTTCTTGATTCCCCCTGTGAAATTTTAGTTGTAATGACATTGAGCTAGTTAGTAACACAATACTTAAACTAAAATGAAAATGACTATGTTATCTTCTTATTACCTATATAGATCTGGGTTCACGTAAACCTCTCCAAAGTCCACATTTAGTCGACCCTCAACTGCTGGAGTGGTGATATCCAACATCCAAGTAGCCGCTTTATATCCCTCTTTTATTGTTGGAACTCCTGGAAGACTCTGAAAAAAACGGTGTATAGTTAGTAATTTATCTATACGGTAACTGGAGACAACTTGAAAATGCAAGTGACAACGGCTGAAAAGGAAGCACCATTCCTCTTTTTTCGGATGCTCTTTTGTAAATACTTGAATTGTTCCTTACAGCCATATCTATACCTGCAACAATCATTCAACAGACCCGTGAAAGCAACTAAGAAACACATATCTCATATTGAATCAACATCAACTCAAAGATAAATCAAATAAAAAGATTACAAAGTCATCAGAACAACTTTGATACCGCCACAATATCACTCTTAAAATAGAAGTAGAGGCAAAAAGATTACTATGAGGAAAACGACATTACCTTTCTTCCGGTAGGACGAGCAGGGAAACGATCTTCACCACGAGACTCGAACACGAAAGAAGGAAGAGAATTCTGGGCACAATTTTGTACTCGAACAAAGCTTGGGAAAAGTGATGCAAACCGAATTAGAAAATGTGATACTCTTATCGACACTTAACTCTCCCTTCCTTGAATGTGTTTCTATATATTTATTTTAACTATTTTCTTAAGCTATTCTAAATGTTTTTACTCATATAAATCCCAACTTTTTTCCATCCCCTAACAATGACAAGAAGGGAGGCCTCCATAGGGAGGCTAAAGTAAGAGCTACACTCCCAAAAATCAACTGATGAAGCTAAAATTCTAGCTACACTTGCAAACCCGTATAAAAACAGAAGAATATCAAAACCCTAAAGCTAAAATTTAGACTTTAAAAGATAGAATTTCTAACTTTACAAACCCTGTTCCAACAAAATCTATGTAAAATCGTGTTCTTTGGTGAGAAATTCGAGAGAAAAGCGTGACAAGAGACTAACTAGCTTCAGTTGAGTCTTGCCAATAACCCCAACATGATCGATTCCTTCTAAACACGCATAAAAAATCAACCAGTTCAGCTAACAAGAAGAATGTTTTAGTACTTACGCTTGGCGAAATAGGTATCGAAAAAGAAAATCGTACTTACTTTTGAAGAAATCGTTGTCGCAGAAAACAAGGTCATCGATCAATTCTTCGATGACTTCAACTCTTCAAATCTCTAGCTAGTTCTTCGACAACTTCAACTCTTCAACGTGTTTTTCTCACAAATTGGTATCGGAGAAGAAAATCTTTTGTTCTTCAGCTCTCTTCACCATGGAAGCAAGTTCTTCAATGAAAGAAATCGTTAACTGAAAGAGGAAAGTTGAGAAAATTAACTGAAAGGTTTCAAATAAGTCTCGAATAGTTAATTTGAAAGAGGAAAGTTGAGAAAATTAAGTGAAAGTTATCAAATAAGTCTCGAATATTTAGTTGAAAGAGGGAAGTTGAGAAAATTAAGTGAAAGTGTATTTAAGTTTGGTTTTTTTATCAATTTTTTCTTTAAAACGTAATTAATTAATTATGGGACCAAATTAACATTTTTAAAATTTTCTAATTTTTTATAAAATAAAAAAAAAACACTTTTATAATTCAAACCAAATCATTTAAAAAGAAAAATCATTTCATCTTCCCTTCTCTCTTCTTTGTTTATTTTCTTCATCTTTTTCCTTAGAAATTCAGAAATCCGTCGTTGCTCTTCCTCTGAAGTCGTTACTCTTCCTCTCCAGTCCTCCGTTACTATCTCATCTTTTTTATCTGTAATCGTGTTCGACTAAATTGGATAAGTTGTTTTTTGAAATACTTTACAATTTTTGAAGTTTTTTTCTTCGATTAATGAACAATAAAATGTTCTGTATGTGTAAAAACTGAATAATTGACTTAATGGTGTGTACTATTTATCATTTTTGAAAGAAAATCAGCCAACTCAAAAAATCCTTATTTTGAGAAAATGTATATGTAATGTTATCACTAAGTGAAAAGTAGTTTTTTGTTGTTGTTCTTCTTCTTCTTTTTGGTCATTTTGTTGATATGATTTTAACGTATGTTGCCACATTTTAGTGATATGTTGGTCATCTGTTGCTGTAACGACCTGTAGTCGTTTTGAGCAGCAGATTTTATTTCTGGAAAATTGGGTGAAACGACGGAACCCACGACGGACCGTCACAGGCACGACGGACCGTCGCAGGTCTCGTTTCAATATACTTAGAAATTCTGAAATTGGGTACTGAAAATCGACTCTCTGAACTTCGTAACAGACATGCAGGACGGACCGTCACAAGTGTGACGGACCGTCACAGTGTCCTTGGTGGAAAATAGAATTCTGATCGTTACGACGACCTGTGTGACGGACCGTCGCAGGCACGACGGGCCGTCGCAGGTTGCGCGAATCCCACGCAGAATCGGATTTCTTTACACGTTTTAAGGGACGTTTTGGACTATTCTTTCCTTAATTATAGATTTTGTGGGTTTATATTAATAACTCAAATTCTTGAGGGATAAAAGAGGTAACTTTGGGTTAATTAGTGGGGTATTATTGTCATCTTTTACACTTAATTAATTGTTAATTAGGGTAAAAGAAAGAGGGTTTGAATAAAGAAAGTAGAAAGAACAAAGAGAGAGAGAGATTGATCGATCAAGAGGCAGAGGGAATATCAAAGCTTGGGAAATTGCTTGTTGATTCCAATTCTTCGGTGGAGGTAGGTTATGGTTTTTACGATATTCGTAGTGAACTCTTAATAGTGAATGATATGTATTGGTGGTATTGTAAACCTGTCTATATGCTTAATTGTATGCTTGCATGAATATGGTTATGTGATTATGATCAAACAAGCTTGATGAAAACCATTGAATCCCAAATCTTGAAAGAAACTTTAATATACGTTATTAATGATGATGCCTTGGTATAAAAGAAGGCTTGATGAATTAAAGTAATGGGATTGGTGATGCCTTGGTATAGAGAAGGCTTGATGAATGGATAGAATGAGGTTAGTGGATCGGAGTGTCACGTTCCGACACATAGTATTAGTGGATCGGAGTGTCACGTTCCGACACATAGTATTAGTGGGACGGGTGTCACGAACCGACACGTAGAATTAGGGGATCGGAGTGTCACGTACCGACACATGTAGGGGATCGGAGTGTCACGTTCCGACACATGTAGGGGATCGGAGTGTCACGTACCGACACATATAGGGGATCGGGTGTCACGAACCGACACGTAGAATTAGGGGATCGGAGTGTCACGTACCGACACATAGTGGTAGGGGATCGGAGTGTCACGTACCGACACAAGAGGAAGAAAGATAATGAATCTTGAAAGATGATAAATATACTCAATCTAATAAACTTAATTCCCAAATGAGTATGGTATGGAGGCTTGAGCCCTCATGGATGAACTTGATGGTACTTGTTGATGATTATAGCACTTGTTGTTGCTACATGTTGAGTTTATAGTTGATTTATAATATTACTTGATATATATTATCTTCTATTTTGAGTTGGCCGATGATATCTACTCAGTACTTGTGGTTGTACTGACCCCCTACTTTTATGTTTTCTTCTTTGTTATTTGTGTAATGCAGCAAACGTTTCGTCAACTTCAACTCAATAGTAATTCGAGCCAGTCTTCGTCATACCGGATCTCAGGGTAAGCTAATGCTTCTAGCTTGGACTGGATCTTCTTCTTCAAGTCTTGATGCCTTGACTTCCGGCATGGACTAGCTTCTTATGTATTTTTAGCTTCTTAGACATTCTTAGATAGTAATTTGATCATAGATGTTCTTGTGTTGATGACTTCCAGATTTTGGGGATAATAATAATAGTTTTGAATTGTTTTATTAATGAGTTTAAGCCTTCCGCATTATTTTCTGTTGATATATGTTGAAATGTTAAGGGTTAAATTGGTTGGTTCGCTCACATAGGAGGGTAAATGTGGGTGCCAGTCGCGTCCCCGATTTGGGTCGTGACAAACTTGGTATCAGAGCATTAGGTTCATTGGTCTCATCACACAAGAACGAGTCTAGTAGAGTCTTAGGGAACGGTAGGGGGACGCCTTTACTTTTCTTTGAGAGGCTATAAGACTTTAGGAAAATTCCATTCTTTCATTCTTTCTTTCGTGCTACTACTTGAGTCCAATTGGTATCTAGGTGATACAAATTGGTATTTGACCATCTTCACTCTATTTTGCAGATGGTTAGAACTAGAGCACGACCGCGCCAGCAGCGACACCGGCACGGCAAGAAACGACTGAGCCAGCCACTGGGGCTGTAGCTCGAGGAGGATCAGTGGTAAGAGGCCGTGGAAGAGGTCGTGGGAGGACGTCCTCTAGAGGAAGAGGACGAGCACCTAGCCCATCTGATACTAGGGCGGTGACTCCTCCACCGACCGAGGAGGTGATAAGAGAGGGTGAGGAAGGGGAGAATGAACAAGTGCAAAATGAGGAATTGCCAGCCCAACCTACCCCAGAGATGATCAATCAGGTTCTTGCTTATCTTAGCGGGTTAACTGATCAGGGTCAGGCACCTCCAGTGGTTTCTGCACCAACACCTCCTGTTTCTGAGATACGACATGCGGCTACTATGGCTCCCCGCATGGATGCATCATTGGAGATAGGCACATTTCCACGTCTGACTACTGGGCCTATAATGACAAATGATCAGCATGAACTTTTCAGTAAGTTCTTGAAATTGAAACCTCCAGTCTTTAAGGGTGCAGAATCAGAGGATGCCTACGATTTTCTGGTTGATTGTCATGAGCTCCTACACAAGATGGGTATAGTAGAGCGGTTTGGTGTCGAGTTCGTGAGCTATCAATTTCAAGGGAACGCCAAAATGTGGTGGCAGTCGCATGTTGAGTGTCAACCAACAGAGGCACCACCTATGACTTGGGAATCATTCTCTAGCTTGTTTATGGAGAAGTATATCCCAAGGACTTTGAGAGATAGAAAAAGGGATGAGTTCTTGAGTCTAGAGCAAGGAAGGATGACGGTTAACGCATATGAGGCCAAATTCCGTGCATTATCCAGGTATGCCACCCAACTCTGTTTCAGTCCACAAGAATGGATTCACCGTTTTGTGAAGGGGTTGAGGTCAGAATTGCGTATTTCAGCCTTACAGGTAGCGGCTACGGCAAAATCCTTCCAAGAGGTGGTAGACTTTGTGATAGAGGTGGAAGGAGTGAAGCCAGATGACTTCACCACGACATCGACATCAAAGAGGTTCCGAAAGGGAGGTGAGTTCAACGGTTCGTATACTAGAGGACAGAGTTCTGGAGGTTACTCAGTTCGACCAATTCAGTCTTCACTACAGACTGTAGTTGGGGGTCCACCCCAGACCGGTCAACACTTCTCCGAGAGACCTATGCCTGACTCCAGAGAGTGTTATGGATGTGGTGAGATTGGACATATTAGGAGGAATTGTCCAAAACAGAGTTACAGACCCCCTAATAGCTAGAGGTAGAGGTGGTCATGGTAGAGGCCGCTTTTCTTCAGGACGTGGTGGTCGAGGTAATGGTGGTCACCACAATGGCAGAGGTGATGGGCAAACTGGAGCCACTACAACACAACATGGTAGGGGCAACTGACAGACTGGTGATAGGGCCCATTGTTACGCTTTCCCTGGGAGATCTGAAGCGGAGGCGTCTGATGCTGTTATCACAGGTAATCTTTTGGTTTGTGATTGCATGGCATCTGTATTATTTGACCCTGGCTCCACGTTTTCATATGTATCTTCATCATTTGCTAATGGTCTAAATTTACATTGTGAATTACTTGACACGCCTATTCGTGTTTCTACTCCGGTGGGTGAGTCTGTGATAGTTGAAAAGGTATATAGGTCTTGTTTGGTGAATTTTATGGGGAGCAACACTTATGTAGATTTGGTTATTTTAGAAATGGGTGACTTTGATGTAATTCTGGGTATGACTTGGCTTTCTCCGAATTTCGCGATTTTGGATTTTAATGCTAAAACTGTGACGTTAGCCAAGCCTGGGTCAGATCCGTTAGTGTGGGAGGGCGACTACACTTCCAATCCGGTTCGTATCGTGTCCTTTCTTCGTGCTCTGAAGATGGTTAGTAAGGGTTGTTTAGCTTTTTTGGCACATCTTAGGGATGACACTACCCAAGTACCCTCAATTGAGTCGGTTCTGGTAGTCCGTGAATTTTTGGATGTGTTCCCTGCAGATCTTCCTGGTATGCCACCGGATAGGGATATTGACTTCTGTATTGATCTTGAACCGGGTACTCGCCCCATTTCTATACCCCCTTATAGAATGGCTCCCGCGGAGTTAAGAGAGTTAAAGGCACAACTTCAAGAGTTGTTGAGCAAAGGCTTCATTAGACCAAGTGCATCTCCTTGGGGTGCTCCGGTTTTGTTTGTGAAGAAGAAGGATGGGAGCTTTCGGATGTGCATAGACTACAGACAACTGAACAAGGTAACTATTAAGAACAAGTACCCCATTCCTCGCATTGATGACTTGTTCGATCAGTTACAAGGTGCTTGCGTCTTCTCTAAGATTTACTTGAGATCCGATTATCACCAATTGAAAATACGAGCAATGGATGTGCCAAAGACTGCTTTTCGAACTAGGTATGGGCACTACGAATTTGTGGTAATGTCTTTTGGTCTTACAAATGCCCCTGCTGCTTTCATGAGTTTGATGAACGGGATTTTTAAACCATACTTGGATCTCTTTGTGATCGTGTTTATTGATGATATACTGATATACTCCAAGAGTAAGAAGGAGCATGAGGAGCATTTGAGAATGGTGTTAGAGTTGTTGAGGAGGAAAAAGCTTTATGCGAAATTCTCCAAGTGTGAGTTTTTGCTAGATTCAGTGTCCTTCTTGGGACACGTGGTTTCTAAGGATGGAGTGATGGTGGATCCATCCAAGATTGAGACAGTGAAGAATTGGGTAAGACCTACAAACGTGTTAGAAATAAGGAGTTTTGTTGGGTTAGCTAGCTACTACCGCCGATTTGTCAAGGGATTCTCTTCTATTGCTTCCCAATTGACGAACTTGACTAAGCAAAATGTTCCATTTGTATGGTCGGATGAGTGCGAAGAAAGCTTCCAGAAACTCAAGACTTTGTTGACTACCGCACCTATCCTCACCTTGCCGGTAGAGGGTAAGACTTCATTGTTTATTGTGATGCATCCTATTCGGGTTTGGGTGCAGTGTTAATGCAAGAGAAGAACGTGATTGCTTATGCTTCAAGACAATTAAAAGTGCATGAATGTAACTATCCAACTCATGACTTGGAATTGGCCGCGGTAGTGTTTGCATTAAAGCAATGGAGGCATTATTTATATGGGGTTAAGTGTGAAATCTATACGGATCATCGTAGTCTACAGTATGTCTTTACTCAGAAAGATTTGAACTTGAGACAAAGGAGATGGATGGAACTACTGAAGGACTACGACATCACTATTTTGTATCATCCAGGGAAGGCGAATGTTGTGGCAGATGCCTTGAGTAGAAAGGCGGGAAGCATGGGAAGTCTAGCTCATTTGCAAGATTCTAGACGCCCATTGGCTAGAGAAGTGCAGATTCTAGATAACGACCTTATGAGATTAGAAATAAATGAGAAGGGAGGATTTTTAGCTTGTGTGGAGGCAAGATCCTCCTTCCTTGACAGGATTAAGGGGAAGCAGTTTGATGATGAGAAATTGATCCGGATTCGAGATAAAGTGTTGCAAGGAGAGGCTAAGGAAGCAATAATTGACGACGAAGGCGTTTTGAGGATCAAGGGAAGGGTATGTGTACCCCGCATCGATGATTTGATCACCACTATTCTGACAGAGGCTCATAGTTCCGGATACTCTATACATCCGGGTGCAACCAAGATGTACCGTGACCTAAAGCAACACTTTTGGTGGAGTAGGATGAAGCGTGACATAGTGGATTTTGTTGCCAAATGCCCAAATTGTCAAAAAGTAAAGTATGAACACCAGAGGCCCGGAGGAACACTTCAGAGAATGCCCATTCCTGAATGGAAGTGGGAGAGAATTGCAATGGACTTCGTGGTTGGTCTTCCAAAGACATTGGGGAAGTTTGATTCTATCTAGGTAATTGTGGACAGATTAACCAAATCTGCTCACTTCATTCCGGTCAAGGTGACCTACAATGCAGAGAAGTTAGCCAAGATCTACATCTCAGAGATTGTTCGATTACATGGGGTTCCACTCTCCATCATATCAGATAGAGGTACGTAGTTTACTTCTAAGTTTTGGAGAACATTGCATGCTGAATTAGGTACTAGATTGGACCTTAGTACTGCATTTCACCCTCAGACTGATGGTCAGTCTGAGCGAACGATTCAAGTGTTGGAGGATATGCTTCGTGCATGTGTGATAGAGTTTGGTGATCATTGGGATAGTTTCTTACCTTTGGCAGAATTTTCATACAATAATAGTTATCACTCCAGCATCGATATGGCTCCATTTGAAGCATTGTATGGGAGGAGGTGTAGATCTCCCATTGGGTGGTTCGATGCATTTGAGGCTAGACCTTGGGGTACTGACCTCTTGTGGGATTCGTTAGATAAGGTGAAGTGCATTCAAGGAAAGCTTCTAGTGGCGCAAAGTAGGCAAAAGGAGTATGCAGACCGAAAGGTTAGAGACTTATAGTTCATGGAGGGTGAACAAGTCTTGCTGAAGGTTTCACCCATGAAAGGGGTGATGCGGTTTGGAAAAAGGGGTAAGCTAAGTCCAAGGTATATTGGACCATTTGAAGTGCTTAAGAGAATAGGGGAGCTGGCTTATGAATTAGCCTTGCCCCCAGGGCTGTCCGGAGTGCATCCGGTATTTCATGTGTCCATGTTGAAAAGATACCATGGACATGGAAACTACATTATCCGTTGGGATTCAGTTTTGCTTGACGATAATTTGACTTATGAGGAGGAACCCGTTGCTATTTTAGATAGAGAGGTTCGCAAGTTGAGGTCGAGAGAGATTGCATCCATCAAGGTTCAATGGAAGAATCGACCGGTTGAAGAGGCTACTTGGGAGAAGGAGGCAGATATGCAAGAAAAATACCCCCATCTGTTTACAGATTCAGGTACTTCTTCTCGCCCTTGCTTATCTTCTTCTGATCGTTCGAGGACGAACGATGGGTAAATTGGTATCTATTGTAACGACCTGTTTAGTCGTTTTGAGCAGCAGATTTTATTTCTGGAAAATTGGCTGAAACGACGGAACCCACGACGGACCGTCACAGGCACGACGGACCGTCGCAGGTCTCGTTTCAATATACTTAGAAATTCTGAAATTGGGTACTGAAAATCGACTCTCTGAACTTCGTAAAGGACTTGCAGGACGGACTGTCACAAGTGTGACGGACCGTAACAGTGTCCTTGGTGGAAAATAGAGTTCTGATCGTTACGACGACCTGTGTGACGGACCGTCGCATGCACGACGGGCCGTCACAGGTTGCGCGAATCCCAGGCAGAATCGGATTTCTTTACACGTTTTAAGGGACGTTTTGGACTATTCTTTCCTTAATTATAGATTTCGTGGGTTTATATTAATAACTCAAATTCTTGAGGGATAAAAGAGGTAACTTTGGGTTAATTAGTGGGGTATTATTGTCATCTTTTACACTTAATTATGTGTTAATTAGGGTAAAAGAAAGAGGGTTTGAATAAAGAAAATAGAAAGAACAAAGAGAGAGAGAGATTGATCGATCAAGAGGCAGAGGGAATATCAAAGCTTGGGAAATTGCTTGTTGATTCCAATTCTTCGGTGGAGGTAGGTTATGGTTTTTACAATATTCGTAGTGAACTCTTAATAGTGAATGATATGTATTGGTAGTATTGTAAACCTGTCTATATGCTTAATTGTATGCTTGCATGAATATGGTTATGTTATTATGATAAAACAAGCATGATGAAAACCATTGAATCCTAAATCTTGAAAGAAACTTTAATCTACGTTATTAATGATGATGCCTTGGTATAAAAGAAGGCTTGATGAATTAAAGTAATGGGATTGGTGATGCCTTGGTATAGAGAAGGCTTGATGAATGGATAGAATGAGGTTAGTGGATCGGAGTGTCACGTTCCGACACATAGTATTAGTGGATCGGAGTGTCACGTTCCGACACATAGTATTAGTGGGACGGGTGTCACGAACTGACACGTAGAATTAGGGGATCGGAGTGTCACGTACCGACACATGTAGAAATCGGAGTGTCACGTTCCGACACATGTAGGGGATCGGAGTGTCACGTACCGATACATATAGGGGATCGAGTGTCACGAACCGACACGTAGAATTAGGGGATCGAAGTGTCACGTACCGACACATAGTGGTAGGGGATCGGAGTGTCACGTACCGACACAAGAGGAAGAAAGATAATGAATCTTGAAAGATGATAAATATACTCAATCTAATAAACTTAATTCCCAAATGAGTATGGTATGGAGGCTTGAGCCCTCATGGATGAACTTGATGGTACTTGTTGATGATTATAGCACTTGTTGTTGCTACATATTGAGTTTATAGTTGATTTATAATATTACTTGATATATATTATCTTCTATTTTGAGTTGGCTGATGATATCTACTCAGTACTTGTGGTTGTATTGACCCCCTACTTTTGTGTTTTCTTCTTTGTTATTTGTGTAATGCAGCAAACGTTCCGTCAACTTCAACTCAATAGTAATTCGAGCCAGTCTTCGTCATACCGGATCTCAGGGTGAGAAAATGCTTCTAGCTTGGACTGGATCTTCTTCTTCAAGTCTTGATGCCTTGACTTCTGGCATGGACTAGCTTCTTATGTATTTTTAGCTTCTTAGACATTGTTAGATAGTAATTTGATCATAGATGTTCTTGTGTTGATGACTTCTAGATTTTGGGGATAATAATAATAGTTTTGAATTGTTTTATTAATGAGTTTAAGTCTTCCGCATTATTTTCTGTTGATATATGTTGAAATGTTAAGGGTTAAATTGGGTTGTTCGCTCACATAGGAGGGTAAATGTGGGTGCCAGTCGCGTCCCCGATTTGGGTCGTGACAGTTGCCACATATGATTCAAATGTTGCAATAATCAGGACAGATGTGTCAACATATGATGCATCTGTCGGTACATAAGATGCATATGTTGCGCAACAGCAGGCACATATTTGGCAGCATAATGTTAATTTATCGCAACAGACTATCTATCGATTGCAACATACTGCTACTAATATTATTTTACAATAAATTATAAAATTGATATGTTGGTCATCTGCTTCCACATAAGATTCAAATGTTGCAATAATCTGTATAGATGTGTCAACATAAGATGGATATATTGCGCAACAACAGGTACATATGTGGAAATATATGTTAATTTATCATAACAGACTATCCATCATTTGCAACATAATGCTATTATTATTTTATAATGAATTGTAAGATCTCAATATTTTTTTATTTGCTTTGTAGATGAAATAATACAAGAAGCTTCATTCATGTCAACAACTCAATCTTCTAACATGAAATTCTCTTTTTGTCTATGCGAAGAATGTGAGCGACAACATAATTATTTTATTAGTCGTGTTAAAAAACTCACTGATATTTTTAAGGAAATATATCATAATATTGATGTGCAAAGATCCAAGAAGACTTCACAGCCTTTGAAATGTAGGGGGTTGAAAAAATCTACTTCCCAAACACTTTCTACGATTATTGAGAAGAAAGAAAGGAGAACAAGACAAAGGAGGAGAAGGAGAAGGATAAGAAGAAGAATGCAAAGGAGGAGAAGGAGCGGAAGACAAAGGAGGAGAAGGAGACAGAGAAGAAAGAAAATGAAGAGAAGGAGAAGGAAAAGAAGGCAAAACAGGAGAAGGGGAAGGACAAGAAGAAGACGACAAAGGTGATGGAGATGGAGAGAAAGAAGGAGAAAGAGAAGGAGAAGGAGAAGCAGAAACAAAAAGCGAAAGCGAAAAAGAAAGGGAAGAAAGTCGAAGTTGTCAGTTGTGATGTGAAGCGACAATATCCATTTTGAAGGTTTTAACATTGACGGCGAGGATCCAACTGAACTAATGTCATCCTTCTTGCAATGGACAAAAGGGGGTATTTACAAGCATCATGCAAAAAAGTAAATAAAGTAAAGCAAGTAAAGTCGTTAAGGTATTATTAGTATTTCTTCTTGTTGTCCAATATATAATTATTTATAATGATTACACAATTGAAGAGGAAACAAGGAGGATCACTACTTAGCGAATTGCTCAAAGCTTGAATTTGATGAACTTGATTTAGTAGTTGCATTTTCCAATGAATAAGGCTTGGTTCTACGTAATGTCTCAACCCAATAGGTGCTGGAATGATGAGGTAAATTCATGCTCACTTTTATATGTACTTTTTAGTACATGAATATATACAATTAAATTGATACACTTGTTTGATGCATGTGTGCAGTATGTTGATGTTAGATTTTACTATTTGCGTAAGAAGTCGAAGCAAAAGATTCAGTCTGAATATCAATACCACCAATAGTTGTTTTTTCAAAACATACATTAACAATTTTGTGAATATGAGTATAAAATCATTGACATAATAAAAGGGTATTCTATACCTTCTTGAATACATTGGCACTTGAAAGATGTGTTTATGTCGCTATAAATAGTAATGGAGAATTCCATTAGGTCTTGGCAATCGTTGCATTGAAAGAATGGTGAATAAAAGTGTATGATTTCATGTCCTCAAATAGGTCTAATAGAAAACTATCCTCCGAGATTTAAAAGATGGCTATAATGTTGTCAAAGTACCGTTGAGTGGATTTTTGAGCAAAATGAGCGAACCAACTGGTGAGTTCTTAAATGTTATCAAGGAAAGAACAAATCTCACTCATTTGAAGTCAGTCATGTTACTGGTATTGCCCAACTAGAAAGCAGTAGTCTATAAGTATCACAGTATTATTTTTTCTTACGACTATCAAAATGTGATGTTATTATATTTTCTTATTGATGATATACCATGAAGAGATTGTGAAATTTTTGTTGCTGCAGACGCTGAGTATTGAAGTTATGGATTACAAGTACCATCATGTGAAATTAATGCTGACACCCTTCACTTGAGATATGCTTCACTCCTATGGAATTATGAGATTGTAATGGTTTGAAATGGTTACGTTAGTAATAATGAAGACCCAGAGATGCGTAGACCCACAAAAAAAAATCTAAGATCGATGAAAATATTGAGTTTACAACCATTGATTTAGGTGGTTATGATATCATATGAAATACCTTTTTGTTGATAAGTTGTATAAAACAATTGGTGAAGTATTAATTAAAATGTAATTTCGGTAGTAATAAATACGACAAAACCCTATGTAACAATTTGTATATATATAGCAAAAGATAGTATATGTGTAGCAACAGATAGTATATATTTTGCGAGGGATAGTATAACTGTAGCAACAGATTGTATATATGTAGCAACAGATAGTATATATGTAGCAACATATGTCCACAGTTTGAATTGTCAAAATTAAGCGACTTTATTTTAATTTCCCTCTCTCCTCTCTTTTATAAATGTTGTTTCATATTTCACAAGATTTATTTATTTATACTAATTTCTCTTCTATATATGTAATTTCTCTAGTTATAAACACGAAAAAATTATTTGTCGCAACAGTTATTATATATGTAGCAACAGATATTATATATGTAGCAACATATGTCACATTTTGAATTGTCAAAATAAAAAAAAAATTGGACGGTTTTAATTTTTATTTTCCCTCTCTCCTCTCTCCTCTCTCCTCTATAAATATCGTTTCATATTCCACAAAATTTATTTATTTCTTCACTACTGCCAACTTCTCCTTCTTCTCTTCGATTCTCTTCTCTTAGTCCTTCCTTCATAGATCATCTTCTACAGCTTCTCAGATAAGGTAACATTTAATTAGGGTTTGAAATGCATGTGCTTATCTTCTTAACGCCCTGTTTTGACGTATGGTTGTACCTTATGTGTGTGTGGCTTTCAAATATTTTATTTTTGTGGTTGCAGATACAAATATAATGGCTCCTGTTAAAAGAAAACTTGATATTGATACATCTTACCAAACAAAAATCCATAAGAAGGCTAGGTCTAAAATTCATAGGAAGAGGAACGAAAATATTACACTTTTAGAAAAACTTACAACTGAAGCGGTTTCTTCTTCTCAAGCAAAAGTAGAATTTTGTCAAAAAGAATATGAACAAAGACAAGTAGTGGAGGAAGATGATGGAAAATAAGAAGTTGAGAAACAAGGGAAAATAAATGAAGTTCAGGAAGAAGAAGGGGAAAACACAGAAATAGTAGTTGTGGCACAACAAGAAAAAATAAATGAAGTTCATGAAGAAGAACAAGAACTTCATGAAGAGTTCAATGCTAGTGGTGATGATGAGATTAAAATCATCAATGCAGACACTTGCCTTGTGCATCTTTAACCTGATTCTAATGGTGACAATATCATTAGCTCATTCGTGGGAAGACCTTTCGTCAAATTTAGGGATATCCTATAAAGAAATCGATTAGAAGATTTTTTTAGAAATAATTGTTTTGGTCATTTTCTTGATTTACCCATTGATCCACTTTCATGTTTTCAAATGACCATCGGGCATGAACTTTTGAAAAGAAGGTTTATTTTTTAAAATCCCAATAAGAAGGATGAGATTCTAATTAATTATTGTGGAATGCCAGTTTTCTCTGGCATAAGAGAGTTTACCATAGTTACAGGGCTAAAATGTCATCCTATGTCGAGACAATCCCTGAATACATTGTTAAAACAGAACCACGACGAAAGAAAATAGTTAAAGACGTAGCAGAAGCAGGAAAACAATCACTGCCAACTAAGGATCAAGACTTGATGTCCCTTGTTGGCAAAAGCTTTAAAAATTCTGACTTATTAAGTTTATTGGAATGGGAGGATACAACAAGAAAGCACAAGGAGTCATTGTGCTTACTTTGGTTCACACATAATATTCTTTTGGCGAAGGATCCGGGAACAACATACTTTTAAAGTATGTCAATTTTCGTCAGGATATTGAAGCTTTCAAGAACTACTCGTGGGGTCATGATAGCTTTCATCTAACTTTCGACTACATGTTGAGGCCTTTTCGGAGAAAAGACAAGCAACTTGTTTGGTTTTCCATGGGCTTTCATGGTGAAACTGAATATTTTTAATCTTTTTATATTATATTAAGTAATAATTCAACGTTTGATTATTGACAGGTTTTTTTACAAGCCTGGACATTTGAAGTCATTCTTTATTTGACCTACTAAGTAATTGCAGCAGAAGAGAGTTCACCCCCAAGGATGATGAGATGGTTGATGGCAAGAACAAAAACTACAAAAGAAGGGCATATGCCAGATCTTTTTAACCTCCTTTTAATGCAGTAAGTTATTATTGGTATATTACAGGCATATGTTGCTACATTCGTGTCACATGTTGCTACAGATAATTCATCTACATGTTGCGACAAACAATTCATCTGTAGCTACAGATGAATTGTCTGTCGCAACATGTGTCTCAAATGTTACTACAGATGAATCATCTATAGCAACATGTGTCACATGTTGCGAGACATGACTCGTCTGTAGAAATATGTGATACAAATGTTGCTACACACGAATCATGTATTGTGACATGTGCCACACATGTTTCTACAGATGAGTCATCTTTAGCAACATTTGTGACACGTGTGGCAATAGACAATTCATCTGTAGCAACATTTATAGCAACATTTGTGACACATGTTGCGGCAGACGAGTCGTGTGTTGTGACATGTTACACATGTTGCTACAGATGATTCATCTGTAGCAATATTTCTGACACATTTTGCGGCAGATAATTCATCTTTAGTAACATTTATGGCACATGTCGCAACACATGATTAGTCTGTATCAATATTTGTGTCACATATTGCTACAAACGAGTCATGTGTCGCAACATGTGTCACAAATGTTGCTACAAATGATTCATCAGGAGCAACATTTGTGACACATGTTGCGACAGACAATTCATCTGTAGCAACAAAAACTCCTGCTGATGACTCATTTTTACTATTTTAGGTTGTCCATCCATGGATTACCCCAACAGAAGAGGAATTGCAACTGCCATATTTAATAACTCTAGAGTTGGTTGAAACCATTTTTGATCATGTTGTGGATAGAGTTAATATTGTGTTGGCTGGAGAAATAACCATCAAAAGAGAGAGAGAGAGAGAGAGAGAGAGAGAGAGAGAGAGAGTTCCTATTAAAGTCAGTAATGAACTAGTTGTTTTTGATGCTAATGATGGTGTTAATGTTGATTATGGTGCTGGTGTTTGTGCTGCTACTACTGCTTGTGTTGTTGCTGGTGCTACTGCTGGTGCAAGACGACACGAAGGGGATACCTCTTGTAGACGATGTTGTGGCTTTATCTGTGAGAAGTGTAAGAAACATGATGAAGATTCTATCATGTATCTACCAAAAATTGAGTGAAGTTGTCAATTAATTTAAGGGTGTGAAGGGCATTGTAACAAAGAATGTGCGGCATGCATGTAGTACAAAGGCCAAATGGAGAAAAGAATCATTTGCCAAGGCAATGCAAAATTTGAAGAGGAAGATGTTTGGAGAAATTGCAAGGGCCGTAATGGTGGAAGAGGTGATGGAGTATAAAAAGTTGAATATTTATAGGCGTCCCTCTATAGCTGAAAAAGAAGCAGTAATTAAGATGACCAGTGCAAAGGATATTCGAATGGAATACGACATGCATGTTTTTACCTGTCAAGATTTCAGGAACATGACAAGCCTAACAGCTTGGTGGGAAGACTGGGTAATCCTACGTTTTATATTATTAACTATTTCTTATGTATTTTCAGGGAATACTCTTCAAACTATTTAATATTATTTTTTATTTCAATATATTGACGAAATCCTTAACCTCATACGTCAAAGGCATTGGAAATACCCGGACTACTATGATCCCAAAGATAGAATCCTGGATCTCAACTTCTGTATGAACTTCCTACATAATATAATCAAATGAGCGATGAGGCAACAATGTCAGGTGGTAATAACATGAGTCAGTTAGTAGATGACTTTGTATGGGATGATGATATGATTGACTATGTAAGGGGTATTAGACCAACTCGTGGAGGCATGGATCGGATTGATGCAGAAAGAATTTTGACAGTCATGAACATTTCGGGTAATCATTTTGTGACTGTCGAGATTCTATTGCACGAGGGATTGATTAATTTTTATGACTGCAACCTGGTGGCTACGGAAAATGATAAGTTTTTCACACTCATACAACCAGTCTTTGAGGTGCTGCCTAAATTGCTGAAATAGAGTGGAATAATGAATCATTTTCCAGAGAAGTTGCTCACTCAACCATGGGAATTTAACGGTCGAATAGAACCTATGGTATAAAATGCAAGTGGAGCGGCATGCGAATCATATTCCATTGCATTCATTGAGCACTTGATTGGTCAGACAGAATTGCATCCACCCAGTTCACTGTTATGTGACAATCTAATTGAACGGATGCAATATATTTGGGCTAATGAGATACTATGTCAGTGCTTACGGCCCTGACATTATACTTGTAATTAAAGACAATGTTTAATTAATCAAATATATTATTTTATTTTATCTTAAAACAATGTTTATTTTATCAATTTGTGTATCACAACATTTGGCATATATCGCTACAGATGATTCGTATATTGCATCATTTGAATCTGATGTTGCTACAGATGATTATATGTAGCAACATTTGTTGCATATGTTGCTACAGAGGATTTTATGTAGCAAACTTTGAGTCAGATGTTGCTACAGATGATGCGTATATCACAATATTCGTGCATCACGACATGTGGCATATGTTGCTACAGACAATCAGCCGTAGCAACATTTGAGTCATATGTTGGCATAGGTGATTATGTGTAGCAACATCTGATTCAGATGTTGCTACAGATGATTATATGTAGCAACATCTGAGTCATATGCAGCTATAGTTGATTCGTTTGTAGCATTATTCGTCCTTCACGAAATATGGCATATGTTTCTACAGACGAATCAGTTGTAGCAACATTTAAGTCATATGTTGGTATATATGATTATATGTAAAAACATTTGAGTCAGATGTTGCTACAGATGATTATATGTAGCAACATCTGAGTTATATGTTTCTACAGCTGATTCGTCTGTAGCAACATTTGTCGATCACGACATGTGGCATATGTTGCTACTGACGAATCACCTATAGCAACATTTGAATCATGTGTTGATATAGGTGATTATATCTAGCAACATTTGAGTCAGATATAGCTACAGATGATTCGTCTGTAGCAACATTCGTCCGTCACGACTACATAATATTTTGTTGTTTTATCAGGAGTGCAAAACTACGTCTATTTAATTCCACAACTATGATAATTGTATTAGTTGTACACAACTACATAATAATTTTGTATCCTTTACAATATTCTTCTTGGTAATTATTAAAAATACAAGAAAAAAACAAAGAACACCAACATTAGCTTCCAGATGCTACAACATTTGGTCTTTTTCTTCTCCTTCATCCCCCATTTGGTACATCTTTTGATATGACTTTCATCAATAGTGTCCTACTCCTTAATTTTGTTCGCCAATCAGAGAATAACGAATTTGGATCGTATATCAACATCTTCACGATCCCTTCATCTAAAGAAGTTGCATGAATTCTCCTAAAATACCACAAAGAAAGAAATTTTAATTAAAAAAATAAAGAGATCTGAAATCTCCAAAATATTTTAGAAATAAATACACATACACGATATCATGGACAAGACCAAAATCTGCGACCTAGATTGTCTTTTGACCATAAAGTTTGCATTGAAAGTAGATCTCCATGTTTGCAATATATTTTAACATTAACATAGTATCTTTTTCATCATCACAAATTCGACTTAGTATAGAATTTAACATCATACCATTGGAGTACCAAAATTTTGTTTAACGAAAGGCGAATCAAATATAGAATAGTGTGACTGACAGAAAATCAAATTAGATTTTAAAAAGGCGCCAAAGCTGAAGCGGCAAAGATGAAAAATTTGAAAATCCTATTCTTGAAATGAAAATGAAAACGTATTCTAGAATGGGTTGGACCTGTTTTACTTTTTTTAAACACAATAGTCTTTGCCTATCATTGGGACACTTTTAAAAAAGAGTCATTTGTTATAATTATATGTTGCAACAGTTTCTTATATGTTGCGAATTTAACAACAGAAACTGTATATATTGCTACAGATGAAAAATCAAAGAGACACTAATAGACGATTCAATCGATTTAGGAAAGGAAAAATAGAAATTTGAACCAAATTTTAGTGATTTAGAACATAAATAATCAATAATAATAAGGTATAACATTTGGAACAACGATTTAGAAGGGTGTTATATAACTATCATATCGATTTACTAGGACAATGTATGATGAACTAGTGAGATGATTGACTTAAAAAATATAATTTCTATAATCCAATGGAGAGTGTTGTTAACGACATATTTGTTACTTAGACATGTCGTAGGACTATATATTGGTGTTACATATCATATTATGCGACAATTTAATTAGATTAAGCCCCAAAGAGTCATTTTTTATAATTATATGTTGCAACAGTTTCTTATATATTGCGAATTTAACAACAAAAACTACATATGTTGCTACAGATGAAAAATCAAGGAGACACTAATAGACTATTTGATCGATTTAAGAAAGAAAAAATGGAAATTCGAACCAAATTTTAGTTATTTAGAACATAAATAATCAATAATAATAAGGTATAACAATTGGAACAACGATTTACAAGGGTGTTATATAACTATCATAAAGATTTACTAGGAAAATGTATGATGAACTAGTGAGATGATTGACTTTATAAATATAATTGCTATAATCCAATGGAGAGTATTGTTAACGACCATAATTTGTTACTTAGACATGTTGTAGGACTATATATTGGTGTTACATATCAAATTACGTGATAATTTAATTGAATTAAGCCCCAAACGAGTCATTTGTTATAATTACATGTTGCAACAGTTTCTTATATGTTGCGAATTTAACAAGAGAAATTGCATAAGTTTCTATAGATGAAAAATCAAGGAGACACTAATAGACAATTCGATCCATTTAGAACATAATAATCAATATAATAAGGTATAACAATGAAGAATATTGTGTACGACCATAATTTGTCATATCATAATTCGAAAATAAGTACGAAACAAGTGAAGGCAACATTTTCACCGTATGTAATATAATATGTTGCCAGATATATAATTTCAAAATAAATAAAAAAAACAATAAAATCAACATCGTCTTCAACACAGATTAAATTAAATTATTCCCACACAGTATGCAGAAGAAATTTAACTAGATAATCTAGTTCTAAATCACAAATATATAATTCGCAACGAATATCGTCTTCATCATCACTTCCTCTGGTCCAACCACTCTTGTGGGCATTTTATTGGGGTTGGTGCACAGTGCAACAAATGGGTCTTTCACCCAAAATATTAGGTTCTTGCACCCACATTCGATTTAAAATGCACTGCAAATGGTGTCGACATCTTCTCACTATTACTGACATATTTTTTTTCATGTTGGCAATGTACATCAAGAATTCTCTCATGGAAATATCGCATTCAAATGTTGAAATGACGACAAGCACATACTCTGCACCGCCGTGGCCACCTTCTGCTGTTTTTTTTTACCATTCTCAGTGCAGTTGGATCATTACGATTGAAAAAATCAAACTATAAAAAAAACATTAAGATTACAAAATAAATTGATGCAAGGTGAAAAAGAATTAAATATACTAAAATTACCACGCCTTTTCTGTACAAGGCTTCTAAGTTCTCCGATGCTATGCAAATATTCATGAAAGACATGACATGTTATTTCACCGTCCATGTAGGTTCAGTGGGAAAGCAAGCCAATGTAACCTTCTGATATACATAACGTTCATTACCAACTTCATTGAGGAACCTAGAACATAATTTAACACTAACTAAATCTTCTAGTGAATAGGAAGCAACCCTTTCAACGATAAGAATTACTAGTTCAGTCTGGAGGGATTCAAAGAGGTTTAAACTAGTTGAACCAATTTTTCAGAATGAAGAAGAAGAGAAGAAGAGAAGACAACTTTTGACTTATCTCTCCCTTCTTGTGTTCTTATAAAGGCCAACAATTTTGAAATATTTCAAGACATGACGTTTCAACAGAGTGAACTAAAAAGTCATAATTATTAATTGTATATGTTGATTCTTCTGTAGCAACATTTATTACATATGTTGCCACATTTAATATATTTAAAAGCACAGTCCCATATAATCATTATTTAAAAGTATATATTGCTACAGATGATTATATGTAGCAACATTTGAGTCATATGTTGGTACAGATGATTATATGTAGCAACATTCGTCCGTCATAACATGTGGCATATGTTGATACAGCTGATTCGTCTCTAGCAACATTAATTGCATATGTTTCCACATCTAATATATCTAAAAGCATAGTCGTAATCACTATTTAAAAGTATATGTTGCTACGAATCATTCTATTTAGCAACATTTGAGTCATATGTTGCTACTGATGATTATGTGTAGCAACATTCGTCAGTCACAACATGTAGCATATATTGCTACAACTGATATATATGTAACAACATTTATTGAATATGTTGCCACATCTAATATATCTAAAAGCACAGTCCCACGTAATCATTATTTAAAAGTAGATGTTGCTACAGATGATTATATGTAGCAATATTCGTCCGTCACAACATGTGGCATATGTTGCTACAACTGATATGTCCGTATCAACATTTATTGCATATGTTGCCACATCTAATATATCTAAAAGCAAAGTCGTAATCATTATTTAAAAATATATGTTGCTACAGGTGATTATATGTAGCAACACTTGAGTCATATGTTGCTACAGATGATTATATGTATTAACATTCGCCCGTCACCACATGTGGCATATGTTGCTACAGCTGATATATCTGTAGCAACATTTATTGCATATGTTGCCACATCTAATATATCTAAAATCACAGTCCCAGGTAATCATTATTTAAAAGTAGATGTTGTAATGGATTATTATATGTAGCAACATTTGAGTCATATGTTGCTACAGATGATTATATGTTGCAACATTCGTCCGCCACAACATGTGGCATATGTTGCTACAGCTGATATATCTGTAGCAACATTTATTGCATATGTTGCCACATCTAATATATCTAAAAGCATAGTCGTAATCATTATTTAAAAATATATGTTGCTACAGCTAATCATATGTAGCAATATTTGAGTCTGTAGTAGCAACATTCGTCCATCACAACATGTGGAATATGTTGCTACATATAATCATCTAAGGCAACATATACTTTTAAATAATGATTATGTTGGAGTGTGATTTTAGATATATTATATGTGGCAACATATTAGTCATATGTTGGTACAAGTCAAACACAACATGTGGCATATGTTGCTACAGATGATTCGCATGTAGCAACATTTGTTGCATATGTTGCCACATCTAGTATATCCTGTAGCAACATTTGACATGTGTTGACACAGAAACAAAGAAGAGCAGCAAATCACGCATTGGGGCATTTCTAAATAATATTATATAATAGAGATTATCCTCAAATAATAAAGAATGTTCATTAAAATTCAACAACACAATGCTTAACACATCTTATGAGGCATTTCGATTTGGACATGTAGTTTTTTTGTGGACAAAGTCCCGACATACTGAACACTTATTTTTTCTTGTTGGAAATGATTCACTAACTTCACGCCGTGTCTTATATGCCCTTCTTCCGGGTTTACTTGGATCAACATATGGAGGAGGTATTACTCTCTGTGTGATATCCAAAGGGACAATCCAAGAATCTTCAGTTGGCACCAGGTGAATTTCTTGACAATATGCCATTATGTATTTTTCCACTTAATAATATGGAGAGGAGTACAAGTAAATCTGATATCCAAAATCATCAGCATGTTGGCATAGAATCGCTGCCATGGCACGTGGACAAGGTATTTTGTCCAAATAAAAATTTCTACAAGTACAAGTTCTTCTTTGTAGATCCACAGTAGCAACATCTCCATGACCAGTGACACTGAACTTGTAGTTATCGATTTGATAGGACAACAACTTGTTGCCCGCGTTGACATACTCTGATATGTCTTTTTCAATTGAAGGAACAAATCTATTTGCGGAGTGCGCCAATTCCATACGCCTCTGGTGAAATAACAATGCAAATCGCATGTTTATTTCATCAAATAGAGAGACAATGGGAAATTCTCTTTCAACATCAAACGTAGCATTCACTGATTCCGTGATGTTTGACGTCATAATGTTATATCTGCACAACAATAGATAAAAATCAAACAAAACAAATAAAGTAAAAATAAACTCAATTGAGATGGTACCTATTTCCTGGGCAAAATGCCCTACTCCATGTGTGAAATTCAATATGTTCAAGAGCTTCAACGACCTTTGGTACCTAATCTCTTATTTGATTGAAATTGTCATTGAACTCACATATATTGTACGCCTTTGCTGCTTTATAAAAATGGGAAACTACCTTTGAATTGTGAAAGTTATTTCGAATATTTTCCCCAAGGTGTCTCATGCAACATTCATAATGAGATGCAGGGTAGATTCTCGAAACCATCTTTCGAATACTTGGATGCCTATCAAATATAATGCACAACTCATCGGTATCATCTAAAAAGCTTCTCATATTTTGAAAAAAATATTCATATGAGGCATCACATTCATTGTCCACGACACAGGAAGCCACTGAAAATATATGATTCTCGGCATTTTGTGCCACCGCCGATAGCAGAACTCCTTAATACTTGCTCATTAGAAATGTACCATCAACGGCTATTACTTTTCTAATTTCTTGAAAACCAATTATCCAAGCAGCATATGATACAAAAAAGTACTGGAACCTCCCATTTTCATCGAGCGACAATGTCATCTTGCTTCCTGGATTTGTAACTTCAAGCATTACCGATACGCATTAAGCACTGCATACCCGTGCTCATGTGTTATCCTAACATTAGACTTAGCATGCTCCATGCCCTTATAAATCTTCCAATAGCTTACCTTACAATCCAATTCTGTGTGGAGTTGATTTGACATGTCTTTTGTGGATGGGCCTTTACCAGTGGGAAACCTATTTTCAAAGTACTTACTTATGACTTTTGCCGTGGCGTGGGGATTATGGCTTGTAAGATGCTCTGAACCACACGTATGGTACTTTTCATAGATTCTAAAGGCAAACCTTTCACTACTTGTAAAATTCACATCCCTCAGTCACCAATTGCAATCCGGATATGAACATTTAAAGGAAAACACATTACTATAATTGATCACCTTTTTCAGTCTAAAATCTTTTTTTCAAGCAAGCAATTTTCAATGAATTTGCCAGTTCTTGCTTGTTCTTGAAGGTCATTCCCTTATAAAATCATGTTTCATCATCTGTAACATTATTCACACGTGATGTTTCAGAAGCACATGGATTGTTGCTGCCAACTATAGGTGTGGGAGGAAACTTGATCTCAAGGTCCGACCCTTAAGCTTGGGCTTCACCTTCACCTTCACCTTCACCTTCACCTATTCCAAATTCATCATCAAATTTATTCATGTCTGCAGGATAAAATACATAATTAAACATATCTTATTGGCCTTGGTCTACATTATGATCCTCCTCGATAGGAGTTTCTTCCACGTAGACTATTTATATTGACGGTTTCTCTGTTCCTCCCAAATAAACACTCAAACTAGATTGATCAGTTATTCTAAAAGGTAAAACCTTCTCATTATGAAAAAATGAGGAATGTAACTCATGACAAGATCTTGTGGTTTACAATTGTGTCCAGACTTTTGCATAACTAAATTAAAGAACTCATCATACAAAATGTTTCTTTCAACATACATCCCTACTGAATCGGCTCCTCGTATTTTACTATCATCCCAACACCATATGAATCGATTTTTCTTCTCGACCCATTCACCACGACTATCAATCCCTACAAATAATGACATTGTACCTGAAGAAAATAATTAAAAAAACAACTACTTATTATGAAAAATAAGCTATGTAGAAACATATGACTATTCTGTGGCAATATTTGATTCATATGTTGCTACATATGACTTTTCTATTGTCAAAAATAAATCACATGTTGCTACAATTTTTAGTTATATAATATGTAGCAACATATGACTATTCTGTTGCGAGATGTAAGTCATATGTTGCTACATATGACTGTTCTGTTGTGAAAAACAAATCAACATGTTGATACATTTTTAAGTTATATCATATGTAGCAACATATGACTATTCTGTTGCGAGATGTAAGTCATATGTTGCTACATTTGACTGTTCTGTTGTGAAAAATAAATCACATCCTAATACATTTTTTAGTTATATCATATATAGCAACATATGACTATTCTGTTGCGATATGTAAGTCCTAAGTGGCTACATATGACTATTTTGTTGTGAAAAATAAATCACATGCTGCTACATTTTTTAGTTATATCATATGTAGCAACATATGACTTTTATGTTGCGAGATGTAAGTCATATGTTGCTAAATATGACTGTTCTGTTGTGAAAAATAAATCATATGTTACTACATTTTTTAGTTATATCATATGTATACACATATGGCTATTCTGTTGCGAGATTAACTCATATGTTGCTACATATGACTGTTCTGTGGTGAAAATAAATCATATGTTTCTACATATGACTATTCTGTTGTGAGATGTAAGTCATATGTTGCTACATATGACTGTTTTGTTGTGAAAATAAATCACATGTTGCTATACATGACTATAATATGTTATAATAGTCAACTCTGGCAACATATATAACAATATGTTGGAAACGCGAAGGCAAATTATTGAAAAAAATGCAGGTACCAGATCAGATGATAATAGTTGATTTTAAATAACTATTAATTGTACTTACCAGAAACAATGGTGTATAACGCTTATGCACTCATTCCAATTGAACAAAACAAAAGTTGGTCCGCTAGTTACAGATTAGGTAAAGCTGATTCAAAAAGAAGAAAGCACAAGCACTACAAGCGAAGACCCGCAATGTACGAAAATAAGAAGAAGAAGAAGAGGAGATGAAGAGAGTAGGAAGAACGAAAAGCAAGCAAGTAAAGACGAGAGCAGAAGAAGAAGAGGAGGACGAATACGACGTTTGGAGGCGGAGGAAATAGACTTTTATTTCCTCTTTTGACTCGATATTTTCCCACCAAAATTGGTTTAATTAGGTTTGGTGTAGTCAATTTACCTTTTTATCCCACATTTAATCCCCACCAAAAGTTGGTTAAATCAGGTATTATGAAATTACCCTTTTACCCTTCATTTAATTCAGTGGACCAAACTGTCAACTTATAAACTTGAGGGCAACTCCACAATTCTTAATCATTAATCACATAATTGTCACCTACACCCGTACTTAAGAGTTATGTCACCACCCATTTATTTTGAAACCTTAATGTCACTTTTTTTTAAAAAAAAATCCCACGAAAATTTATGTTTTATGATTTAATAATGTTTTTTATTTGGAGAGTAAAAATGGGAGGGAGAGTTAAAAATATTGGAGGGAAAATAATACTTTAGTGAAAATTCTGAGGCGACGCTTATAATATGTTGTTTTTTCAATTATAAAAATAAGAAACATTAAAAGTGTGGCCATGTATATAAATAGGTGTTGCCAATTATATCATATTGTAAGAATACTTATAAAGTGTAGCTTATACCATTAAAGAGTACATTTTTGAAGTGTTGCCAATATTATTGTAGCTAAAATTTTAAAAATTTGGCTACACTTTAAAAGCATTCACAAAACTATTTTATGCAACACTTTAGAAACGTAGTCTAAAATTAGTGTGGTTATAGACCTAAAATAGTGTAGTAGATTTAGTAAAGCCCTATAACCTTATTCAATCATGTAAACCAAACAAAGGATCATACGCAATGTCTAACTCAACATAACATAACATCAATAGTAGTCATCATTATACTTAGCAATACACACCAATAACATGTTCATAAATGAAACCAACATCATATAGGATCATCAACATATAGAGTCAACATATACATAACATATACATCATAGAACATAAGCACAACTTCCTAAGGCTTCCCTCAAGGCAAACTAGTGCTAGGCATAAGTAGAGTCACATAACCCTACCTAGGCTAAGTCAAACATCTTAAGTCACCCTTGTTAGTGTTTGCTTCATTACTTCATCTTACTTTTGGGAATATCTTGCCTTAATCAACATAGATCACTGATATACCGTGGTTTCACAGTATTATTAATACTTTTTCCTTAAGTTTAGTGTGTCCAAAAGCCTTTTTGTGCTAATGTTTATATAAGTTTCTCTTTATTTTGCAGGAAATCTGTCCAAAGATGAATGCGGAGATTTTGAGCGAAAAAATGCAGAAGAGACCACCTACGGAGCTTGTGACGGTCGGTCGTGCTTGTGACGGTCCGTAGGTGGCAGCGTAGTGCAGCTGCTGAAGGAAGATGGGGAAGTCTGAACAAGTGTGGGGTTACGAAGCTTGTGACGGTCCGTCGTTTCTATGACGGTCCGTCCTGCAGGTTCTTCATGAAGTTCAGAGAAGTAGTCCCAGTACGTATATTCCAAGAGTTCAAGTGTTTTGAAACGAAGACCCTCGACGAACCGTTGTGCCTATGACGGTCCGTCATACCTGCTGTCGAGGGTAATGAAGAGAGCAGCAGAAGAAATAAAACAAGTATGGGACGAAGGAGTCCATGACGGTCCGTTGTGACCACGACGATCCGTCGCGAGTTCTGTCGACCCAGTCGCGTTTTGGCAGATTTCCAGCAAATAGAGTCCTTGTTTAATTAGGTTTTTATTTTTTATAAATAGTTCGAAAAACCTCGTTTTTGAGGTGAGACTCTGTATTATTAGTTAGACTCTGGATAATTGTTAGACTCCGTATTGTTAGACACCGTATTAGTAAACATTGTAATGTTAGACTTTTGATTATCATTGATTGTTGGTGATTTTTGTTGATTAATCAAGAAAATTCTCGGATTTTACTCTTTCTCATTGAAGTAAGTACATGAATTCTTATATAATATATTTGAATATTGTGATTATGACTATGGGTAACTAAACTCCATAACTAGGGCTGTGGGAACCATAGACAAATAATGAGATAAAACCTAACTAAAATAACAATTCTAGAATGGTGTCTTGCATGTATTAATAATTCTTTCGCTTAGAAGTCTTTTTAATGGATGGCCAACGATAGAACTCGCCTTAATGCTACCTGCCGGACCAAGGAGGTAGATAATAGGAAAAGAATTATCAACATAGATTTAGTATATACTATCTAATAGGCTAGTATTGATTGGTACGAGGTAATAACTTAATCAAATATCGAATATGATGCTTAATATGAGGTAAAGATAAGGATTAGGAAAGCAACACACGTAGCCGGACAAAGGTGCGGAGTGAGATTTTCTAGATGCCGGACCAAGGATTTAGAAATACATAACTTATCACTTAGCATGCAAGATACTAGGAAAGAATTGTTATTGTTAGAATTATCAAGTTATGAACCTGTGGGGAACACGTAAACCCTAGTTATTTTGATTAATTGATTAAAATCCAACATTCAAAGCTGTTAAGTGTCTCTTTCAACTTAGGAAGTTATTTTCATTCATTTAGAAATAGAAACCCCCCATTTATTGTTTTTACTTTCCAACGAAGTCATTGACCAAACTATAGTAATAACAGGTTGAAGTTAAGTCTAGACTATTTTCCTCGTGGGAACGATCCCAACCTCACTAGTTGGGTTATTTACTTGACACGACCGCTTTACTTCTTATTTGAGAAGTAAGTTTGAGTGTATCAATCAGATGAGCTAATGTGGAATTCGGTGTCATGAAACCCTACACTGAAAAAAAGCGGACTACTTGCCAAGGTAGTACCAAAACATGAACATAGCATCTATGTTGATCCACTAGCTAGTATTCCTTGGGGGCAACATAGTTTAAGAACTAGGAGATGTAGTTGGGGCCCTCTTTATGCTATATGCACTATAGTATCCAATGTTATGAGTACAATAGTGAACCTACCTTCCGTATGTGAGAAGGGACACTCTTCACTACTAGTTCACTTGGTGCTAAGCTTGAGTCACTTTTGAAATGTATTTCATTAATAATCATGACTTACCTTAGGTCATAGGAGAATATCTCCCTGTATAGTCATAATTATTATGTTAATAGGAATTGCATGAGAACACCTTTCATTACAACCCTCATATGTGAGATTAGCACGTTAACATCACCACATAATAGTAAGGTACATAAGTACTTCATGACCAACCATATATCATTACATCTTAAGCATAATCTCACGATTACATAATCAAGACATTTCAATTCAATATCATACCATCACCTACTTAGGCCATTTAGAAGACATACTTCAATTGAACTACATTATCAATCATAAACCATCATAATTGAATTAAAGGTTAGGATCATGAAGACTTACCAAATCTCCTTCAAAAGCCATCATAATGGTCTTACCATCAATCCACCAATTATATCCAATAATAGGTGTAATAACATTAATCAATAGTAATTAACACAAGAACTAGGTCAATTACATTATCACTATCCCAATTTACTTCAATTCATAACCTAGGATTAGGGGAGAAGGATCAACATGAATTATTCAATAAATAGATCCAATCCCAACAATACATTACCCTACTCAATCCATAAATGGATTAGAATAGATAAAAACCAATCTAACAATGGATACACTCTTCGATTCCCATAAATTCATAACCATGATCCAAAATTTTGGGGAATTGAGGGAAGGACATGATCACATAAAATCGCATAAATTAACATCAATTATACAACAATCTAAACTTAATTAGTCATATGAAATCACAATTTATCATCAACTTGAAGTGTAGAAGAAAACCCATAATAATGGGAAAACCCCATGGAATTGGGTATTTTAGAAATCAACTTTGAAATGACCTCTTGGGGAAAGGAATACCAAGAGTTAAGAATTCATGCCTTAATTAAGATTAATCTCCATGAAATTAAAGAGAAATCCTAGAGAAATTGGTTTTATTCTTCAAGCTTTCTTCCTTCTTCAATGGAGGATTTGGGGAGACAGAAAGTAGAGAGAGGTGAAAGCTTTTGGATTTGTTTTTGGAATTTGGTTTGTGTGATTTTAAAAATGACATAAAAATTACCCTTAGTCTATATATAATCACCCCCTAAATTACCCAAAACACCCCTCACTTTAATGGGTATTTTTCTGAAGTCAAAATGCTTAAAATACGATTTTTACGAATCTAGGAAGTGACTCCGCATTGAGAGGATAATTCCCATTTTTATTTTTTAAAAATTTATTTGAGTCAGTAAGGTCCTTGTGTTCTGCACGCCGTGCAGCAGCCCTTTGGATCTTGACTTTCGCAGGCTGCTTTGGCAGCCTGCCCACCCATGTTGGGTTCCTCCTCAAGGACCCTTTGGGTGGTCCTTGGGGCGTCGTTATTGGACGGTTAGACTCTCTATATCAAAGTATACCTAACCAAGGTATTTTTACAAGTTTTAAACTCCATTTGACCTTATAAAACCATCCCCAAACATAGCGACGTCAACTAGTTCAACTAAGCTAGTGTCCAGACATCATGGACGTTCCTTGACGTCTTGGCTCTAAAATTTCTAGGATGACTTACAAAAAAAAATTTAGGTCTTAAAATAGTATAACCATCATTAAATTAAATTTTGAGGCTCTATCTTAAGTCTTTGACTTTTCGGAGTATTACAAGGACTACTGCTAGAACGGTGAAAACATTTGCTGCGGTGGGCTTGAATCTCCTTAAAGAGAGCAAGACATCTGCGCTTTAGTATGAAATATTTATTTTCGTCTTTTAATTTTTCATTATAATAATGTATTTTTTTTTCTATTCTAAGTTTTCACTAACAAGCTATCGGAGTCATCATGTCTATTTAGTCATGTTTCCCCTTATTCATGTATGGAATGATGCTCCTATCTCCTTGACTCGTGTCCAGTTAATGCATACTTGGATCACGACAACAAAAAATTGTTTTTTCATGTGTTGTCTATTAAGAAATAAGCTATCATTTACAAAACTAAATTACTAATAAAATTTTATGTATGACAAGGTAAGCAAATAAGAACATCAATACATTCCACTTAAACGAGTAAGTTAAACTGCACAATATTGGAAAGAATCTTTCACCTTCTTATCCTATTAGATATCAAGTTAAAATGTATCCTTTTCACATTCATATTTAGTTCTTCTTCCATTAGCTTCAAGTAAACTATAAAGTACAAATTAAACAAAAGTTTCTAAGATCAGTGTTTTGGGAATTCTCCATTTGTTATTGTTCCGTTATAAATATTATTTTTGTAAGGTATACCATACGGTATTCCATAAGGCATTTTATGATGGTTTGATTAGTCGGAACTTTTTCGGATTGGGACATTTGGAATAATGCTTCCTACCAAAGATTTTTTCATTCTCACGACTTGAAATCAAGACCTCTGACTAAGGTAGAAGTAGTCCCCTCTGCTCCAATTAAGTCAAATACCCTACATTTTCAAGTATTGTTCCTGGAAAAAAGAAGAATGGACAAATCCGAGCCTGTGTTGAATTTAAAGATCCAGATAATGTAGTCCCTAAAGATGAATCTCCTCTTCCCATTACTGAGTTGCTGATTGATTTTATCACTTGTATGAGGACATGTTATTTATGGATGGTTCGTCTGGCTATTCAAAATCTGCAAGGCACCAAAGGATTAAGAACTCATTGCATTTTCCTAAAGGTATTTACAACAATAAGGTGATGCCTTTCGGTTTGAAGAATGTTGGTGCCACATATAAAAGCGCTATAGAATATATATTACCACATTATTTAATGTTTTTGTTGAATAAGCTTAGCAACTTTTAGAGGAATGCCAAAGTAATTTATAATAGGTCCAAGAGTCTATTTTTCACTTGCATTGTCACATTATTTTTTATCCATATTATGAGTTTATGTGTCACGTGTAATGCCACATTATTTAATTTTTTCATATTATGAGTCAATTTGTCACGTCTATTATAACGATATACAATGTATAACTTACCTAAATCCCATAGTGTAAGATCTTAATTACCTTCTATCCCTATTATTTTTCTAATTACATAAATCCCATGTTTTTTAGGTATTTTTGATACATAAAAAAGGATCAGGATTATTGTTGATACATTCTGTATCAATCTGTTGCACTTATTAAGGAAAAAAATTTGAAAAATCAAATTATGATCTTATCCATCTGTTACACTAATTTAGGGGGAAAAAGTTGAAAATAATATAAGTCCCATAAATTGCGTTATTCCCTTCCATATTGTCAAGAATTCAATCATATAGTGTAACTATCCTAAAAAATCAAAAATTAAATTTCTTCTTGTTCATTGTTTTCTCTGTTTCATAAAAACTTTTATCAAAATTTTTGATAAGCAGGGTGAGTTATGAAGGATATAAAAGTGATGAAATTGTTTTTGGACAAACAATTTCTTTTGTGAATCTTCAAGTTCATCGAATATCCTTTCGATTTTGATTCAAGATTGCCGAAAATTTTGAGATTCAAAATTCATCTCCAGTTCATTCAAGATCCTTTGAAATTTTTATTCATAATATCGAAAAATTGAGGAGACACATCACGAAGATCCTTTCAAAATCAAGAGAAAATAAGTTGTAAAGATATTTAATTAGAAGGTTTGTTCATAATTGAGGGAATTGGCAAAAAGAACGTCCGTGTCTTTGAAAGTTAAAGCACGAAAAATCTCTATTTAGTTACTTTGTTTCCTGTTAATAAATTTCGAAAAGAACCTATGTAGCAAAAAACTACTATTTTTGCTGTAGACTTTGTTTTCTCAGTTTGTAGTCATTGGAAACAGTTATTTCTTGACCATCTTTCTGTTGATTCTTTATTCTTATATTTTCACTTTCTGTGTACTGATTCAAATAAGTGTCGTATTTTTACTAGATACATTAAATAAGAAAGTGTTGTTCATAAGATTTTAGATTTAAGATCGATAAATTATTGTTTTGGTAATTGTTATGTATCATATACATTTATTATAAATTCAAATTTATATATCAAAGCTAAAAAATTAGTTAATGATACATTATTATTTATGTATTTTATTTTGTTTGAGAAATTCTATAATTTAAAATTAAAAAAATACATTATACATGTATTTGTATCAAATTAGCTTCCCTTTTTGTGTGTGATACATAACACAAATTTTACGTATCAAGTACGTTTATATTGAACATAATAAACACTAATTGAAGAATCAACAATATTAGAGATATGTATCTACCTTAAATATGAACATGATACATTGCATACAACAAAGATTATTGTAGCACTGTATCAGATTAATGATAACACTAAGAAAGACTAATTTAAGACTCTAAATAAATCAGATACGTTAAAATTATGTATCTTTGACAGTGATGGCTTGCAATGGCAGATTCAACAATTTTTTTGACGTTTTTAACTGTAGATTCATTAAAAAAAATAAATATTTTTCAAGAAAAAATTTCAACGACGATATGATTAACTAAAATTACAAAGGTTCAATAAGATTTCAATGGGGTCAAGAGGAGGAGATAATTTTGTTTTTATTTTTTAAGATGAAAATCTAAAAAATAATAATAAAAGAAATCGGAGATTGAAGAGATTGAAAGAAATCTACCTATTGAATAATTTGAAATTATTAATTGGAAATAAAAAGATTTAAAATTCAAAAATATATTAATTGATGTAATTATAGAGAGATTTGTGGCATGAAAAAAGGCAAGAGAATCATTGGTATGTGATTTCAAGTTAATGTATCATGAAAAAGAGATGCTGAAAGAAAAAGAAGGGAATTTTTATATTTTTTGAAATAATAGGGAAAATAAGAAAATATGATAACAAATGATGTGTAATTAAGAAATTTTTCCTTTAATGTATTTGTAATATAAGTCTATGTTTCATGGGTATTTTGACGTTTATTTAGTATTTTCATGCTATCTGAATCTATTGTTAGATTTATATATGTAATGTTACATATCGGTAGGAGAGACTTGAAAAAAGATAAATTCATCTATGTGTAACCTTTATGTCACTAGTTCAAGCGATGTTAGAGGTCATTTATGTTAGCACTAAGGTAGTCTATTTACTTCACATCCTTTGGTGTATAGCCTTCCTTAGACCCTGCTAACATGGAATGCTTTGTGCACCAAACTACTATTGATTTTTATATAATGTTAATTATCTACTATGTTGAAAAAAATATGTTCCAAATAACTAGTTTAATTTTTTCATTTACATGTACAATTTCTCCTAACATGATTTAAAAAAAAAAATCTTAACAACTATAGCTCAATTAAACCGTGGAAAATGATTTTATACCTTTAGTTAATACACCCAAAATAAGATGGTGATTAATTAGAGTTGTAAAATCATCTTCTATGATTTTCTTTTTAGAAAAATTTGTTGAGATTTTTTCTCTTGAATCATATTAGGAGAGATAGTACGTGTAAATGAAAAAGTAAACTAGTTATTTGGCATATTTCCTTTTCATTTCATCATTTAGAATTAACATTATATAAAAATAGTCGATGTTTTGTTCACAAAGCATTCAATTTTAGCAGGATCTGGGGAAGGCCACACCCCAAGAGGTATGATTAAAATAGACTGCCCTAGTACCAGAATTAATGACTTCTTCCATGGCTCAGACTAGTGACATATAGGTCACACATAGATAGTTTTATGTTGTTTTAAGGCTCTCCTCCCGATATAACATTATATATGTCAATCTAGTAACATATTCACACAGTATGGAAATACTCTATAAATTTGTGATTGATATACTTATAATATAAAAATAGTTAATAATAAGATAATACACATGAAAATAGACTCATAATATGAAAACATTAAATAATCCAATAATATATTTGACAAATAAACTCATGGTATGAAAAGGATTAAATAATGTGACAATACACATGCCAAGTAAACTCTTGGACATACTACAAATTACCCTGACATTCCTCTCAAAGTTGTGTTTTACCTCATTTTAATTGGGTGAAAATACTGTAGAACATATTGATTATTTCTAAATTCATGAACTAACTTAAGGACTCACAACCTTATTAATTACGGTGAATTAGTGCACCTAAAATTGTTTAAAGAATTGTCTTAAGTTAATATCGTTTTAAGCTCTACTAAACATAAGATTCTAGGTAAGGGTTCAACTAATTTAAAGGAGAAGTATTAATCACCCTTTAAGATCCATTAACTATGGTAACCGGCTGAACTTAATAAATTAATAGTGTCAAAGTAAAATAGCGTTGTTAAACATTAAACTTGTTTGTTAGAGAAATAAGATGCCTTGAATCCTTTTGAAGTTGGTAAGATATAGGATTTGTTATAAAAAATAATTGAAGCATTAGAGGTAGAAGAAGAACTTACAAGTTAAAGATTTTTTTTTTTATAAAAAAAAAAAAAGCAATTTGAAAATGTAAACCAAAAAGAGTTGGGCAGAAATGTTGTTGTGGTTTGTTGTTAACAAAAGTACTTGAAAGCAAAGTGAGTATTCATAGCTAGTGTATAGGGTCAAAGAAATTTCTTATATATTAGGTAATTCATAAATAGAGATAAAAACATTAATCACATCAATATAAATAAATAAAAAAATCTGAGATAAATGAGGTAATTAATAGTTATACTTGGTTTAAGAGAAGGAATGAATCTCCTCTGTTATTCAACGTTTGAACAATCTGAAACGGGAGAGACTAAGATCGTGCGGACTCCAATTTATGCAAGCTCTATGCAGTAGTGGCTTTGTCGAGCCACAAAATGAGACTCCTCGGCTCCAATTTTCATATCAAATAAACGTTTGGAAAGATTTTGGAAAACGGAATTTGATTATTGATATTTTCTAAAAGAATATAATAGTCATTTGAAAATTATATTAATCATCCCTAGGAACATGTTACATTATTATCTCAACAAAACAAGATATTTCACGTACTTGGCAAATAAGTACATAAAAACCATCGCCAATAAATATATGTCTAAAATAATGCAATAGAGAGCAAATTATCATATTAATACTATTATATCAAATCACAGTTCAAGATCCTTATGTTAGCATGTGCTAGTAAATAATGTTTCTATATAGTAGCATATCTAATTCTTAACGAAAGTAGTCAATTTATCATTTTTAATACTAAATTAGTATGGGGTATTTTGTAATCCATCTAAACATAGAGTTGTACATGATAACTCCATTTATATGATCAAAATCATATTTCCCAGAACTAAAGAGAGATATTATATCATATCACAGTAAATACCAAAAATATATTAATAAATTGTAGTATAAATATATACAAAAAATAAATACATAACTCATCATTTTCCAACACAACCACAAATTTTTAGTTAAATATAAGGATAAGTTTTTACCTTTTAACGTGCAGTTGGCTAGGGACGTTATCGACCTCAAATCTACTCTCATCCATCAAATAAATTCAGGTGCGATAGAAAGGAGATTCAAAATTTTTTTTTAAGAAATATTCAAACACATGCGTGGTGTTCTTGGGATGGTAAGAACATGTTAGGTGATTTTCTTGGAAAATAAATCTCATCCAGAATTAATGTCTAACATGGCATGTTTTCATAGAAAAGTTTTAAGTTTTTAATGTTTTGCCTTTTGGTGAGATTTTTATTTTTATTTTTAATCATCGTCAAATGGAGATGTTCATGTCCATACTTTTATGATACAACAGAAAGGAGTTAAAAAAAGTGACAAAGATTTGTATTGAAATGGAGAGATTTTGCCTTTTCATTCAAGATTTGAATGCCTATAGACCATGAAATTGAGAAGAGGTGTTGGGACGCGCCAAATCAAGTGAGGAGTGATACACTTCTTGCATGAATAATACTCTGATATGAATTGTTCATTGATGTATTTTGGTGATTTTTTTTAGAAACTGAAATGGGAAGATAGGGGTGTGCAGTGGTCGAAGAGAAGCGAACCCTAGCTTGGAGAGATGAAGAGATGGGAACCCTAGCTAGGATAGTATCTTTTTTTTTTCTTCACTTTGACTAAATGAATAAAATAAGATGGGTTGTCTTCTAGTTGTTATTAGACCGAATAAATGGAGTATTTGGGCATTTTCTTCTGTAAATTTATTATTTTGAACTTCTAATTTAATATATATTATGTATAACATTAAAAGTTTAGTAAGTCAAAAAAATAAGAGATGAAGTAACAACAATATATCTTAAAGTAGACAACAATAAAGTAATAGTAGTAATGTTGATGATAGAAATTTAATTATTTAGAAATAAAAATATGATAAATATAAGAATAGTACAAGTTAGAGTATTATATTGATAATTGTAATTAAAAAATCATAGTGAAATACCAAATATTTCACTTGTTGATATTTTAGAAGCTCAGTAAAATTAATTATAAGAAAGGAGGGACAAAACTTGGTGTCAATAGCTTACCCCTCTTTGACTGGAGACAATGAAAGAAATTTTCGGGCAAAGAAGTTCACATAGTAGCACATTTTGTCCCAGCCATCAAATTCAAATGTAATGTAAGAGATTTATATAAGTGTCAGAAATATTATGAAGACTGATTTTATTTTATAAAAATAATTAAATTCGTGGCCGAATGTTGACTTCAAGGTGATTGCATATATCGGTTCGATGAGAATCATGTCATATTTAGTTCAAGTGTTTTTGAAGAGTGATACTAGAGAATTTTTAGTTTCTAAGGGTCATGAAATGAGTTAATTAAGTTGAGATGTAGATGTGGGTATGAAAGAAGAACTTAGAAAATATAAATATCATGTGTTCGTGGGACATAGTTTGAGATGGGTTGGAAAATAGATCCTTTACATCTGCTAGCGGTTTGATATTCTTCTTCACCAAATTGCCTAATTTTACTGCCTCGGAAGTAGGAATTAAGTTTATAACTTTAACCCATAGTTTAACCCCATTGTATTTAGACTAAATTAATGCATGGACAGTAGCAAAACAATGCTTAGCACAAAACTCACTACATTAAATCAAAACTCAAACCATTAGAGCAGCCCCTGATATTAGGGATTCAGCCACCCATCACAAAAAATAAAGAATTTGTACCTTCCACAAAAGAAGCCATGGGTAACTTGAAATCCATAAATTAAGAGTAAACCTACTCTGGATTTAAGTTCAATTTATAAAATTAAAGTCTCAAACTGTAAAACCCCAAGAACTAGAAAATTGTTCTTTCAAAAGTAAATATTCTCTCCTTTTAACTTAAAAATCTAACTTCTCATATATAAACTTTCAAACTTCATAAAAATTATATCCTTCGTGCTACACGTAATTTTGTAGAATTTGACCTATGTCCATTTAATATCACACTCGAGACGTTAGTCAGGCTCGCCAAACACACTTGGTGAATCACTCTTCGCTCCTTAGCTCGCCATGTGATACTTTATCCTTGAGGTGTGTGAACCTCAATTGGAGAACTTGATAAATCCATCAATTCACCTTTAGAGAATAGCTTAATACCACCTTAGTCCGCCTTTCGAACATTAGATATTTGTGTTGCACACAGTCACTTTGGGTGATTTGCATCAAGACCATCGTTCTAACTCAGTGCATCGTCTTCTCTTGTGGAGTTTTTTGATCTTCTTTTATATACACAAATATTTTGCACTGTCACTTGGGCAAGGTCGTGCTCATTTGGTAATCCGCCCTTCACGTTCGATGATCAACAATGTTAACTTTTAACTTCTTTTTTTGTATTTTTGGTCATTCTTTCAAACTTTTAGCTTGTGTCTTGTCCAATTTTCTATATAGATGCAAATCATCAATATTTGATTAGAAAAGGACAAGGTTAGGCATTGAGGATACTAATTATTGAGCTAAATTAAACTTAAATGAGTGCAAATCTACCACTTATCAATACCCTAAACTTAAACTTATGCTTGTCCTCAAGTTAATCAAGAACACAATATGCTCAATATGGGTGTCTACAGTTGTACCCAATGAGAGATGTCATGCAAGCTTTATGCAAAATTGCTTTATATAGCACGTTACCCTAAATCATGATGAAAAAGCTTTAAATGATACTATATTGTCTCAACACAAACTAAAACGCAATTTAGTTTCTTTTCTTATAAAAGAACATGTTTCAACAAATGCATTCAAACTCCTCACATCAAAAATGATTCCATGATCTTAGAAATAAAATAAATAAAGGTACTATCAATCAATGCAACCCTCACTCTCTCAAAGGAGAAACACTTGCACACTTTGTCCTATAGGTTTGCCCATATATTCCAATCATGACATAACCTAGTTTATGGAAGATCTCAAGGGCCTTTTAGGTTTGTAATGGGGTTGAGGGCGAAGGCATGGTCAACTTCGACTGGTGACATATATCTTTTTCCATTTCAGTCATCTTCACCTCTTCTCACATTTTGTTTCTTAATTTTCATTTGAAAACCCAAATCTTAACATTCACTCAATTCATTTGGAATTCCTCTTTATTGCATTTCAGTTTCGTTTTTTTATTTAAATCTTTCCAAGATGTTTCAATCACCATGATGACACAAACATTTTTTTATAAGGATAGGTTTCATTTTTTTTTGTAGAACTTCACTTGGTTTTCAATTATCATTCTTTTTCACACCCCAACATAGGCTTTTTGCATAAATTGAATATTTAAATATTACAATGCTTCAGAAAGGATTTAAGGTGAGATGGTAGGGATAATTTAGTTTAAGAGGCTTCTTTTGGTTACCAAGAAATATATCGCTCAACTGGTGAAAATATGGATTTACACCCTCACAAGGTAGTCTAGAAAAGGCTTTATGGATGTGGTTCCCTCATCGAATTTTCGCCCCAAATCATATTCCATATTAGAAAGATTGATATAATTGGACTTACAAGTCATATTGTAAGAGTCACACATGGATGCTTTCAAGTAAAACCATACCACACATGGAAATTTGAACTCATTTAGAAGATCCGAAAAATATCAAAAGCGTACATGAAATGTTCATGTCAGGATCACACGAAAACATATCTAGTCAACCAAAGATTTAAAGAGATCGGTTAGAGGTGTAACCACATAAAATTTGTTCTCACAGCACCAACACTGGGGTATTAGTGTCTATCTGAAAATCATGAGTCATGGTGGAGTCTAAAGTGAATCCATACACCTGACCTCTAATGTCTCTTGAAAAGACCTCTTCAACGCACCCTGAAAAATGACCTCCTCAATCTCATGAAGCTCGCCTAGTGTCTCAACATTTTCGTTCTCATATCTCATGTTCTCCTCATATGTTTCATCATCTGTATATCTCTCAGGCACAGAAGAATATTTAGCGCACTAGGCATCTGAGGAGCTTTTGGAAGGGGAACCTCACTCCAATTTGTGGAGATATCCACAAACTGTATCTGGACCAACTCTTCCCTCAAAGTATCCACCTCCTCCCTTAGGGTACTAATATCAATAAAGCTACCCTCACCCTTATCCTATGCCTCAACCTCACATAAAAATCATTGAGCTTCAAAGCATGCCTATTGAATGGCCTAGTCAATGAGTAGCGAAAATTCCCTCAAAGCACGGGCAACTTTTACATAAGTTTACTGGTCAAGGTTACCCATCTTATATATCAATGCATGAGTCAATGGGGGACGAGATATGAGAATGGGGAGACATCCCAATAGTAGTTGGAATAATAGCAGGTTGTACAGACGTAGCAACAGAAAGCAAACAATAGAGGAACGTGGAAAAACCTACATACTTTATAGAAGGAGAATGTGTGTTGGTCACAATTGCAAGGGTAGTATATTCGACCACTAGAGTGGACTCTTGTGGTGGAGACTTTCTTCGAGCTCCATAATCTCTCAAATACTTAGTCTCAATCCTATAAATTTCATCGGAGGAGACTATAGTAATCTTGAAATTAGTTTTCCCTTGAAAGGGACTCCATCTATCTCACATATCGTAGTAATGAGCACCGGTAAGGGATGAGAAACCAAAATTTTGAATTTTTAGGGGCGATAACAACTTTTATAGGAAGTTCATATTATTTCTAGTGATGTGCATTTTTTATTTCTTACCCTTATTTGTAGAGGTATGAGGATTGGAATTTTGTGGCTTGGAGACCTTATAATAGTCATTCATTGAGACTCTTTTTCTTCCGAAGGAAGTGGATAAGATGACTCTCTCATATTCCATATGAAACGATTCCACCTATTTGCCTTTATTATTTCCATAACCTACAAAAACCATATTCAAATAACAATTTGAGAAGGTTAGTTGAATTCAAATATAAACTGAAATATGTTAAAAAAACAATCAGAAATCTCTCTAAACAGGAAGGCGATGTGCTAAAATAGATTGACGAGCTTCACTGAGTCGTGAATCAAACAGATCAATTTATCCATGCTCCGGAACACAAGTCTACCTAAGTTTAAACTCATTTAAACACTGAATTGGTTTCGATGAACTAAGACAAGTCCATCAAAACTAAGAGTACAAAAGGGAAAGTTACAAGCATCAATGGTGATATCCTCTCCCACTTGGTGATTCGCCAAGTGGGTTGGGATGACTAAGACAAGCCCACTGAATGGAACATTATCCAAGATCTTGTGAATGCTAATGACGGCGATCCAGGTCTTACTCGATGTTTGCCTAACTCCCATGGTGAATTAATACAAGCTTGTTGAATAGGAAGTTTCAGCCCACTGAATTTTCATAGAAAAACCAACACATATAAAGAATACTAGTTACGCTTAATATGAAAATCCACTTATATTCTTATCTACCCATGTGTTATTAGATAGTCCAAATTTATAATTAAGAATTGCACCAATTGATGATTTTTCATTAAGAAAGTAGTCATTCTATCTATTATTGGTCAAAATGATGCAATTAGTGTTAAACGACAAAAATCCAAGAACATAATTTTGAATGAAGTTTAATGAATTAAGGAGAGTTATAATAATGTTTTTAGACCTAAACTAATGTAATTAAGTTGGTTCGGAAGTATTAGAGTCTAGATGTCATGAAATTACCATGACGTCCGAAAACTAGTAAAAATGATCTAGTGTCTCTGTAGGTCTTGTATGGGGTTTCAAATCCTCCATAAGCCAACACTTAGAATTATGGAGCTTCGATTCATTTGGCACCTCTTTGAACCAAACCACAAACTGCAAGGATGGGGTGTCAATGACCGTGAATGGCGGGCGTGGTTTGTTGTCTGCAAACTGGTGCAAGAGACGGCCAAGCCAATGGTGGTTTGCTAAATTCCACCGTTTGAAATTTAAGTAGAGGGGCGGTTATAATTTGTAAGTTTATTTTATTACCCAAGAGCACCCCCTAGTGGTTACCGACGTACTCGACCTCGAAGAGGTCTTATACAAGCCCTTAGCATACATCATAGCATGTATCATAGAATAAAAATGCCAAAAAATTTAAAACTCTTACTTTGGAAGTTCAACTACATTTCATATATGCAAAATAGAACAAACTTCATCACAATGTACCATCTAGACATAGAATTATAGAAAATTCGATACTAAGATCATATATCAATAAGAAGTCTAGATATAAGAAATACAACAATGTCTTCCAACAAAAGCAAAGAACCAAAAAGCTAAAAGGTAGGGTCTTGTCCTTAGATTTGAGTACTCCCCAACTTTGAGAAGAAAATCTAAGTGTTATGAGAAATAGCCTTGAAATCTTCTCAAAGTCCCAAAGCTACAATGTTTGAGAAATGTAAGAAATATGGGTTAGTACAACACACATATGTATGGCTACTTGCGTAAAAACTATTGAAATATGCGTAAAAGGACATTAATGGTCAAACCATGCATTTTATCAAGTAAATTCAATATGCACATAAAATAACCATAATGATCCCACCAAACATAATATTATCCAATATGTAGCCAACCCACGCAATACATATCAGATTAAGCAACCTATTTCATACATACATTCATAATATCATATTTCGTCACGACTTTCCATATTCATAAATCTTATACAAAGCTTAAAATACACAAGTCGTAATCCACAAAATCACAAAAGAACAACACTACAACCATCTCTTAAGATTGCACAAGTGCAATGTGTAAGAGAAGTCACATGCCCTCCCCCACACTATGTAGAAACATTTAAGAAATCCCTAGTCAAAATTTCATACATTTCATTCATTCCTTTACTTAACATAAGATAAAGAGGTTGTAATAATCGACATTAGACGATGTGAGATAAATAGAATCCGGTGTTCTACTCCCAGACTAAAAATAGAAGGTTAGCACTTGCCTCTGGTGTAATCTTTCGTACATAGCTATGTAGGTGATTCCACTAAGCTAGAGTCCCATGTGATCACATAGTTAAGGGTCAAGGAAATGGTTACTAGAAACCCTAACTTGCTAAACTTAGAGGTTTCCATCTCATGAGACAACACATATCTTAGGAATACAGGCATTCTAAATGCGAGGAAACCCATGCGGGGATCTGTACTTACTAAACATGAGACACCCCGTCACATTTACATGACCTTTCGGTGCCATGTATATATTCCCTTTAGTAATCATCTTTTGTAATCACATAAGTTCACATTAGCCTTTTCTAGGCCTTTATGTAAATATCTTATCATAATAGCTCATAAGCGTTCATAAGTGAGAATAGCCCTTTCACTTTAGAAACACTAGCAAGTGAGTAAACCTTTAACTTTAAAATATCATTATAATCATGAGAACTACCTTCATATAATAATCATACCATATAATACATACATACTTCATATCTAACTCAAATGTATAGGGTTAAGGATGTGGGGAGCTTGTCATCAACACCACAATAACACATTAGATATATCATCATAACTATCTAAGTAATTCATCTTTCAAACTTGAGTTCAAGGAAGAACCAACATTCATACCTTTTTGCCCTTCATGGGACATCATGATTCAATTACCCAACATTGCACAACCAACAGATAATATAAGGTAATTCATGAAGTAATAACATAAGTAACATCAATATAAACAATTGATGTATTCATCATCTTCAATAAATTCACAATGCCAAATCTAAGATTTATGAAATTGGGGAAGAACATGGGTCCAAGGGAATTCCAACTGAACAACAATTATCTACCATTATGCACCTAAACAACCTTAAATAATCACGATTAATCATAATTGATTCATACTTTCGTTATTCAAAGAAATACCAGGTATAAAGAAAAACCCTAGTTTTGGGGACTTCCGAAACCATATTTTGAGGGACCTCTTGGGGAAAGGAATCCAAAGTGAAAGAAAATATACCTTAATGAAGATTTAATTGTGAAATTGAGTTTAATTCTTTGAGAATTGATCCTCTTCTTGGAGCTTTAAAGTTCTTCAATGGAGGTTTGGGATAGAGGGAGAAACTAGAGCAAAGGGAGATATCCTATATTTTTTTGACTTCTAATTGAGTGTTTTGTGTTTTTGATTAGGAATGGCTTTAAAATGACTAAGCACTATCTATATTAACCCTCCTAAAATACCCAAAACACCCCTACACTAGTTGGACCTTAAAATAGAAGTCCAACTTGACTTTTGATTAAATCTCAAAATTATCAAGAATTCATGGTGGGTCAGCAACGTGCAGTAGGTACCAAATTCGAGTTTCAAAAATTCTTTTTGAGGCAGAACATTTCGTGTCAGCTCTGCGACATGGAGATTAAATTTTCAGAAATTGGCAACAGGCGCACGACGTGTGGCCACTCTCAAATTCTGTCAGTCGAAACTTCTTATTCGTTTAACATCTCTAAACCACCCAAACTTCCACGACTCTTTCCCCGAACACTTAGGACTGTGATTGCCCCTTTTTAGGTCATAATTCAATAGGTTAGGCCTTAGGTCATAGAACTTTTAAGCTGTTTCAATACTCTCCCCCTTAGTAACATTCGTCCAAGAATGACACCTTTAACATTCATAGGGGAAAAAGAAGGAGACTCAAGACTAGCATCCCACAACAATAAGCAATATCAAAATAAGTCACAGCTCATAGGGGGAATCCTCAATTGCATTCAACATATATTCATACCATCGAAAGGTGGGAACTTAATCCATGACTCATCCCAATACAAAAGCTCATCATTTCATATCATATGAGGAGGAACTACCTTCTCCTTTTCAACATGAGCTTAGTATGAAAATTAAAGAGTTAACATGCTAATTTCTTCTCAAACATCAAGTATGATAAACATAATTGTCGTGAGGACAATACAACATAATACATATAAGTTCAAGTCAACCATGAGGAACACAATTCATGAAAACTCAATTTAAGTTCTACAAGAATATAGACATATTAGAAAAAACATGTTAATTTCAACATTATTCATAGCTCTCTCATTTATGAGAAACTACTAACCTCTATTTTTTCTAAGAATAAGAGGAAAAATATTAGGATAGTGGGACTTCATGTCGGTCTCGACCTCCCATGTTGCACAATCAACTAGATTGTTTCTCCATAGGAATTTTACGAAGGTAACCTCTTTATTCCTCAATTTCTTAACTTGACAATCCAAGATGTCAATCGGAACCTCTTCATCAGAAAGGTTATCATTCAACCTTAACCTTCTAAAGGGAAAATAGAGACCGGGCACCCATACATTTCTTAAGCATAGAAACATGGAGCACTGAGTGAACTGGGGCTAATTCATTTGGCAAGTTAAACTCATAAGAGACCTTTCTGACCTTTTTCAAGATTTTATAAGGGCCCACATACCGGGGCTAAGTTTAACCTTCTTACCAAACCTAATCATACCTTTAATGCGTGGATCTTCAAGTAGACCCAATAACTTTTTTCAAACTCAAGTTCCTTCCTTCTATTATCTCTATATGACTTTTACCAACTTTGAGATGTTTTCAACCTATCCCTTGTAAGTCAAAATTTAAACACGAACTTATGAACTACTTTGGGACCTATTAGACAAAACTCATATACCTCAAACCATCCAACCAGATACCTACATCTTCTCTCATAGAGAGACTCAAATGAAGTCATGACAATACTTGAGTTGTAGCTATTATTATAGGAAAAGTCAATCAATGGTGGGTGGTCATCCCAATTACGCTTGAAGTCAATGACACATGATCTTAATATATCCTCAAGGGTTTTTATGGTTCTTTCGTTCAAACCATCCGTCTTTGGATGAAATATGGAACAAAGCTTCACGTTTGTACCAAGACCACTTTGGAATGCCTTTCAAAAATGAGAAGTATATTGACTACCCCTATCCGAAATGATAGACAAGGGAACCGCATGCATCCTAACTATTTCCTTAAGATACAAGTTAGAATAATACTCAACCAAATATATAGTTTTGACTTGAATAAACTGGGATTATTTGGTCATCCTATTAATGAAAATCCAAATTGAATCATGTTGCCTTCGTGTACAAGGAAAACCCACAACAAAATCCATATCGACATCTTCCCACTTCCAAATGGGTACAACTACGTATTGAGATAAAAGTCTTGGTCTTTGATGTTTGACCTTGACTTGTTGGAAATTTTGACATTGGTCCACAAGGTATGTTATTGGTGGCAACAGGATGAATGGAATATCGGGAACCACAAGCCTCTTCCAAAATTTTATCCATTAACCATCTATATCTGGCACACATAATCTACATTAGTACCTAAGTACCCCATCCTTCTCTCAGAGAAAGATTGGATTTACTAAGAACTGATTCCTTCAACTCTATCAATAGAATATAAAGATGTGGCTTAGATTTCCTCTCAACCCCTAAAGACGACCCAGAGTTATGATGAACCATGGAACCACCATTTGGAGATTAACCTACTAGAATAGACAATGGGACTAACCTATGTACCTATTTTACTAACTCCATCTTATCATGAAAAACACGAGTCATGCTACCCAAAAAATTCAACTTAAAGCATCCATAAGCATATTAGCTTACCAGGTTGGTAAAGGACGCTCATATTATAAACCATTAAAATCTCTAATCACCTTATTTGATGTAGATTCATGTATTTTTGAGTGAACGCATATTGGAGACTCTTGCGATCGGTGAAAACGTCTACATGAACTCCATATAGGTAATGTCTACAGATTTTCAAAGAAAACACTATGGCCTCTAGTTCAAGGTCATGAGTTGGGTAGTTCTTCTCATGCACCTTGATATGCCTAGAGGCATATGCTATCACCTTACCATGTTGCATGACTACACAACCCAAACCTAATCCAGAAGCATTACAATAACCATAAAACCTTCGGTATCCTTCGGTAAGGTCACCACCGGAGTGGTGGCGAGTTAATCTTTCAATAATTGGCGATGCTTCTCACATGATTCCGACCGTTTGAACTTGTACTTCTTTTGGGTCAATGCCGTTAATGGAGATGTGATAGATGAAAATCCCTCAACAAACCTCCTATAGTACCCGACCGAACCCAAAAAGCTTCGGATGTCGGTAGGACTCAAAGGTTTAGGAAAAAATTTGACCGTATCCGTTTTTCTTGGATCAACCTCTACACATTCACTAGACACAATTTGACCAAGAAGCGCAACCGATCTCAACAAAAATTCACATTTACTAAATTTAACAAAAGTTGGTTATCCTTGAGGACATGCAAAACTATCTTCAAATTATTCAAATGATCAATGTCACTCTTAGAGTATATCAAGATGTCGTAAAGACAATCACAAACTAATCAAGATGACTTCTTAAATCTCGATTCATAAGGTCCATGAAAGTCGCTGGGGCATTTGTTAGACCAAAGGACAAGACTAAGAAATAAAAATGACCATATATTGTTTGAAGTTCCGTTTTAGGAATATCAAAACCTCTCACTCTAATTTTATGGTAGCCCGACCTCAACTAAATTTTTGAAGAGTAAATCACTCCTTGGATTCGGTAAAAAATATCATCAATCCTAGGGAGTGGATACTAATTCTTTATAGTGACCTTGTTCAATTGAAAGTTGTAACACCTCGTAGCAGCAATAGACAAAAAACCAGCTTTACAGAAAAAAAAATCTGTAGGTACAACCAACGATGGCATCGATGGACCGTATCCTGACCCACGGTCCGTTGTCCTGCATAACCGTCGACGGGATCAGAAATTCCCAAAATCTTTAGCCCAGAAAAAATTGGTTTAGTATTGAACGACGAACGGACTTACGATTCATAGGTCAGACGATGATCTGTCGTCCGTGACCATCGATCAATACTCCTTCACTCACTCTCTGACAAGAGCTATGGATGACCAGCACAGTCCGTAGGTGGAAAATTTGCCGACAATTAAGGGGAAATGCAGTTGGGTCAACTTCAAATAGTCATAACTCTTAGCATAAAATGAATTTGGTGTTCCATGATCTACTCACAGATAGATAATTGAATTATCTTTCCATAGCCACGTACCTTGCTAAAATCAAACTTTCGAGTAAAAGGTTATGCCCATTTTAGTAAAGGCCTGACGAATAGGCCCAGTCGACGGACCCAGCGACGGGGCGTCGGTCTGACGATGGAACGTCAATCCTGGCCATCTTTTGCTTCGACAGCAACTTACCCAGGGTCTTTTAGTCTTTCCCACTTCTTTTAAACCTTAAGTTACATCATTTTGACCCTAAATAATCATATTTTAGTCAGTTTAAGCCTAGAAACATAACTAAAACATATCTAAGTCAAATAATTAAATCAAAAATTAGAAAATTAGAAGCAAGAAAGGAGAAAAAACTTAAGAATCCTAGTTGAAGACTGAAGCAAGTTTCCAGCAGTTCCTGCCCAAAAATCTAAGTGTTTCTCCGTGAATTTCATCACCAGGTATGTGGGATTTCACTAGTGGGTTCCTTTCACCCATTGGGTCCCTAGTTCTCAGTCAGATTCCTTATTCCCATATCATAATTAGATCTAGGTTTTCCAGAACTTCAACAAAACTTTATGAATTTATTAGTTTTATGTTCCAAATCAGATTATCATTTTATTATTCAGTTTATTGCATGAATTTAGAACCTTAGCTTTCTATTTCTTTAGTTCTTGAATTACACATGCTAGGTCAGATATTTCAGACACTTCAGATATACATGCCTCCGTTATAAATGCATAATTACCATATTAATTGCTGAATTTTCAGTTTGCATGTTCAGTTTCAAGCTATCCAGTATTTCCAGAAACTAAGACATAATCACTAAATTTACAGAATATATAGGAGTAGCATAATAATGAGTTTGACTAGGGTTTAGCGTACCCAATAGTCCAAGAACTACTAGCCAAGTAGGTTGTAATTTTTCATTGTGGCCAACCAGTTTAGTGATCACGCCAGCATGCCTTTATACCTTTGGCAGGGTATATTGGGTACTCTCGATGGGGCGTATACATCGGACTCCACATTTAGATCATGTGGTTTTATTATCGGTTATTGGTAGCTCCCACAGTTCAGTCAGACTCTTTGCATTGACCGTTTATCAGTATATTCAGCATTTAGTTTCAGCATGTTATCATCTAGTTAGCTCAAAAATCAGCATGTCATGTTCAGATTATTTTACTTTCTTATTCTTGTTGAGTTATGTTTTCTTTCAGCTTTACTCTATCCTACATTCTCAGTACTTTTCAAGTATTGACGCATACATGCGCTACAACTTCTCGTGATGTAGGTTCATGTTCTCAGTATCTAAATCAGGCATAGATCAATTTCCCGATCTCCAGTTCAGCAGATTCAGTGGTGAGTCCTCATTCTCCGAGGACAAAAGTCATGAGTTTCTTTTCAGTATTTAGTCTTTTAGTTTTAGTTTTTTCTAAATTTCGCTGGGGCTTGTTCAAGTATTTCTAGTTTAGTTTAGAGACTTATTTCAGACATAGTTAGATTAAACTTAGTATTAAGTTAATATTTTCATTGTAATAAACTCATTGTTTTCAAATATCTCAGTTAAGAATGTGGGTATTCCCATATTTTAAGATTTAATTATGATTTAGCTTCCACATCAGTTTATTATCTTTAGTATGCTCATGATCATGCCACCAGGTTAGCTTGAGATCTCTTGTGGTCCTAGGTTCGTGTACGCGTCTTAGGGTAGCTCGGGGCGAGACAAAACTTGATATTAGAGCATTAGGTTCAAGTGTACTAGGATGTCTGAAAAGCCTCACTAAGTAGATTCCTTTTCATGGGTGTGGAGTGCAACACATCTAATGAGACGGAGGGTATGAAATGTTTTAGGAAAAACATCACCTTCGTGGTATTCTTATCATGCGTGATGCATGATCTTATTCCTTTCTAAGTTGACATTCTATGTTTCAGATCATGCCTTTTCGTAGAGCTAATACAAGGATTGCGAACGCTAGGAATGCAAACACATCTCCTCCAGTCCCAGATCAAGAAGTCCCTAATACTGAGTTCAGAAATGCCATACAGATGTTGGCTCAGAGTATGATTAACTAGAACAATTGGTTTCATGCTCATGTGAATGAAAATGGTGGATCAGTGGCAACAAGGGTCCATTACTTTGTTAGGATGAATCTTCCTGAGTTCTTAGGATCGCAAGCTAATGAGGATCTTCAGAATTTCTTGGATGAGGTCAAGATATATTTAAGGTAATCCAAGTCACTTGGAATGATCGGGTTGAGTTAGCATCATACCAGTTGAAGGATGTTGCTCATATCTGGTACACTTAGTGGAAGGAGAATAGTAGTGCAGATGCAATTCCTATCACTTGGGATTACTTTAGTAGGACTTTTCTCGACAGGTTCTTCCTAATAGAGTTGAGAGAGACAAAGGCTCAGGAATTCATTAACTTAAGGCAGGGTAACATGTCATTCCAAGAGTATGGACTCAAGTTTAACCAACTTTCCAGGTATTCTCCTCACATGGTTGCTGACTCTAGGGCTCAGATGAATAAGTTTTTGTATATAGTGTCAGATTTGGTGCAAAATGAGTGTAGAAATGCGATGTTACTTGGGGATATTAACATCTCTAGGCTTATGACTCATGCTCAGCAGGTTAAGGGTGATAAGATTAGGGAACATGCTAATGAAAATAAGAAGGCTAAGACTGGGACTGACTATTCTCAGTAGAAATTGGGAGGTGGAAATCACTCGCAGAGTCAACAGAAGTTTTTGGCTCCAACCCCTTTGTTAGCGAATGTTCGATCCTCTAAGAACAGGTATGACCAGAAGGGTAGAGCACCAGGCTTTAAATCTCAGGAAGTGTTTCAGGCACCAACACTTGCCGCACTTGCCCTAAGTGTGGTAAGAACCATCCAGGCGAGTGTCTTGCAGGAAAAGAGGGATGTTTTGGGTGAGGTCAATCTGGTCGCAGGCTGAGGGATTTTCCTTCTAGACAAGGTTAAGGAGGTGGTAATAGTAGAGCTCAATCTACAATTTTAGCAGCACCAGCAAGTTGCCCAACTCAGTAGGGTAACTCAATTGGTACAGGTGGCGGTCAGCACCAGAATAGGTTGTATGCTCTTTAGGCTCTCCAGGATTAGGTAGGTTCTGTTGATGTAGTCACTGGTACATTATGTGTCTTTGACCTTAATATTTATGCATTATTAGATCCAAGGGATACTCTTTCTTTTGTAACTCCTTACATAGAAATCCAATTCATTGTCTGTCAAGAAACTCTCTCAGAACCTTTGTCAATATCTACTCCAGTCGGTGACCCACTTATAGCTAGACGGGTATACATAAATTGCCCTATCAAAGTCTCTCAGAAAGTCACCTCATCATATCTAGTAGAGTTAGAAATGGTAGACTTCGGTGTCATTCTAGGCATGGATTGGTTACACTCATGCTATGCCCCAGTATATTGTAGAACTAAGATTTTTCGTTTTCAGTTTCGAGATGAACCAATCTTAGAATGAAAGGGTAGTAGCTTAGCGCCTATGGGTCGATTTATTTCTTACCTTAAGACCAGAAAGATTATATCTAAGGATTATCTATATCAACTAGTTCAGGTTAAGGATGTCACAACCCAGATTCTGGAATTCAAATTGCAACCGACATCATTGACCTCTCAGAGGTTGCAGACAATCCTCATCTTGCATACATCATATTCATATGGGTTATCTTAGTGGAAAATTTAAAACTTTTAAACGTATGATGTATACATAGACTTCATATAATTTTTTTATGAATTCATCATATACTAAGCTCAAGATAAATTTAACAACCATCTATCATAATAATCAATTCGAAACAAAATAAGAATATATCATAAATACGTTCGCCAAACACGACCTTATTACAAAAGCTTCCGAAATAAAAGTACGAGAGAAACACTAGGGACAACATCCACTAGCTTTGTCTAAAACTAAGTCTAGACTAAAATTGTAGCATCCTTGAAAGAGGACCTACCAAATGATCTGGAGAATCGCTGATGTCCAAACTATTGCAAGATTCGTCAATCTGACTCTTAACCTGCATCTATTATATAGTAAATAATAGGGTTAGTACATCACATGTACTATGTATGGGTGTATTCACAAATACACATAATACTATGCATGATCAAAGAAAGCTCTTCCTAAATGACATGCTATTTCTGGAAAGTCTAGACAATAGACTTTCTTAATTCGTTGGTGTGAATTGTGGTATGAATATGATGTATTTCAATGCATTCAAAGAACACAACTCATTTTCTATATGATTACAATATATATTAGTATCATCAACATAATTTTAGAACAACGCGTGAAGATTTGAGATTTAGATCCTCTTATGCCAAGTGCTCCTCTTTGTACAGTTAGATTATTTTTCAGTCTTTTTGTTCTTGTTGTTGTGTAGTTCAATAACTCCTTTGGTACTAAGGAATGATTTCCCTACCTTATAGTGAGTCAATCTTTACACTATATATTCATTGCCTTCCATAAGCAATTCTCTATTGATCATGCCATTGATTTCATTACTTTCATGTTTTAGATATTATACATTTCATAAACACGAGACTTTGGAATTGTTGATGTAGCATTGAGACATCTTAAGTGAGGGACCAACATATGAGACTTCAAACCTATGGCCTTCTTTAGCAAACATAGAGCCTGCTTCATTCATTCATTTGTACTTCACATTATTCATCTCATTCATTCGTAGGCTGATGTAAACACTAGCTATACCTAGGATGAAGTTTAAGACTCTCATCGGGATAATGAAGTGCAATGACCAAGAATGACCTAATGTCATTACTTGAATCTGATTTCACCTCTTGATTGTCTTGCACAAACACCATCAGTATCGTTCATTTTATTATCTTTCATACTTTAAGGAACTCCAACCTTTACCAACATAGACCGTGTGAGCATCATGAAATTTGGTGTCTTCCCCATACTGAAAAGAGGTGGAGTCACTTGCCAAGGTGAAACCAAAACATGCTAGCGTATATAGGGAAATTGAACCCTGCTAGAACCCTATGTTGGCAGGATAGGTTCAAAGACTAGGAGATATAAGAAGACCCATTGTCACGACCCAAAACCGGGACGCGACTGGCACCCACATTTACCCTCCTATGTGAGCGAACCAACCCATATAACCCTTAACATTTCAATGTATATCAACAGAAAGTAATGCGGAAGACTTAAACTCATTAATGTAACAATTCAAAACTTATATTAATATTCCCAAAATCTGGAAGTCATCATCACAAGAACATCTATCTCAAATTGCTAAACTAAGAATTTCTACGAACTAAAAATACATAAAAGCTAGTCCATGCCGGAAGTTCAAGGCATCAAGACTTGAAGAAGAAGACCCAGTCCAAGCTAGTCGCATTAGCTCACCCTGAATTTCCGATGAAGTGAAGACTGGCTAGATCTACTGTTGAATTGAGGTTGACGGAACGTTTGCTGCATAACACAAATAACAAGAGGAAAACAAAAAGTAGGGGGTCAGTACAACCACACGTACTGAGTAGATATCATCGGTTAACTCAAAATAGACGATAATACATATCAAGTAATATTATAAATCAACTATAAACTCAACATGTAGCAACAAGTATTATAATCGTCAATAAATACCATCAAGTTCATCCATGAGGACTCAAGCCTCAATACCACACTCATTTGGGAAATAAGTTCATTATGTTGAGTATGTTATCATCTTTCAAGATTCATTATCTTTCTTCCTCTTGTGTCGGTACGTGACACTCCGATCCCCTACTACTATGTGTCGGTACGTGACACTCCGATCCCCTATATGTGTCGGAACGTGACACTCCGATCCCCTATATGTGTCGGAACGTGACACTCCGATCCCCTATATGTGTCGGTACGTGACACTCCGATCCCTACATCTATGTGTCGGTTCGTGACACCCGTCCCACTAATACTATGTGTCGGAACGTGACACTCCGATCCACAAATTCTATGTGTCGGAACGTGACACTCCGATCCACTAATTCTATGTGTCGGAACGTGACACTCCGATCCACTAATCTCATTATATCCGTTCATCAAGCCTTCTCTAACCAAGGCATCATCAATCCCAATCACTTTAATTCATCAAGCCTTCTTTTATACCAAGGCATTATCATTAATATCATAGATTAAAGTTTCTTTCAAGATTTGGGATTCAATGGTTTTCATCGTGCTTGTTTGTTCAACATCACATAATCATATTCATACAAGCATACAATAAGCATATAGACAGGTTTACAATATCATCAACACATATTATTCACTATCAAGAGTTCACTACGAATATCGTAATATAAACCATAACCTACCTCCACCGAAGAATTGATCAAGCAAGAATTTTCCCCAAAGCTTTGCTATCCTCTTTGTTTTCTCTCTTTCTCGTTCGACTCCTCCCTCTCTCTTGGTTCTTTCTCGTTTGTTTTCTTATGTTCAAACCCTCTTTCTTTTACCCTAATTAATCATATAATTAAGTGTGAAAGAGGACAATAAACCCCTCTAATTTACTTAAGGTTACCCCTTTTAACCCCTAAGTAATTAGACTTATTAATGTTACCCCTCAATCTTTATAATTAAGGAAAGAATAGTCAAAAACGACCCTTAAAACGTGTGGAGAAATCCTATTTTGCCTGGGACTGCGCAACCTGTGACGGGCCGTCATGCCTGCGACGGTCCGTCACAGTGGTCGTCGCAGCTCCCTCGAGCTCAAGTGGTCTGTGACGGCGCGTCACAGCCGTGACGGTCCGTCCTGTTCCTCCGTCATGACGGTCAGAAACTCGTTTCTTGCACCAAATTCTCAAAAGTTGAAGTGTTTTGCAACGGGACTCACGACGGTTCGTCGTGGATGTGACGGCACGTCCTGCAGGTCCGTCACAATTTACAGAGAGTCGATTTTCAGTACCCAATTTCAAAATTCTAAGTGCCATGGGACGACACTCCCTCGACGGGCCGTCGTGACCACGACGGTCCGTCGGGACACACGTCGTCTCTGCCAGTTTTTCCAGAAATGCACTCTGTTGCTCAAAACGACTAAACAGGTCGTTACAATAGATACCAATTTACCCATCGTTCGTCCCCGAACGATCAAAAGAAGGAAAACAATGGCGAAAAGGAGTACCTGAATCTGTAAACAGATGTGGGTATTTTTCTTGCATATCTGCCTCCTTCTCCCAAGTAGCCTCTTCAACCGGTCGATTCTTCCATTGCACTTTGATGGATGCAATCTCTCTCGACCTCAACTTGCGAACTTCTCTATCTAATATAGCAACCGGTTCCTCTTCATAAGTCAAGTTCTCATCCAACAAAACTGAATCCCAACGGATAATGTAGTTTCCATCTCCGTGGTATCTCTTCAACATGGACACATGAAACACCGGATGCACTCCGGACAGCCCTGGGGGCAAGGCTAATTCATAAGCCACCTCCCCTATCCTCTTAAGCACTTCAAATGGTCCAATATACCTTGGACTCAGCTTACCTCTTTTTCCAAACCGCATCACCCCTTTCATGGGTGAAACCTTCAATAAGACTTGTTCACCTTCCATGAACTCCAAGTCTCTAACCTTTCGGTCTGCATACTCTTTTGTCTACTTTGGCCGCCAAAAGCTTTTCTTGAATAGCTTTCACCTTCTCCATAGAATCTCTTAACAGATCAGTCCCCCAAGGTCTAACTTCAAAGGCGTCAAACCAACCAATGGGAGATCTACACCTCCTCCCATACAATGCTTCAAATGGAGCCATATCAATACTGGAGTGATAGCTATTATTGTATGAAAACTCTGCCAGGGGTAAGAAGCTATCCCAATGGCCACCAAACTCTATCACACACGCGCGAAGCATATCCTCCAACACTTGAATCGTTCGCTCAGACTGACCATCGGTTTGCGGATGAAATGCAGTACTAAGGTCCAATCTAGTACCTAATTCAGCATGTAAGGTTCTCCAAAACTTAGAAGTAAACTGCGTACCTCTATCAGATATGATTGAGAGTGGAACCCCATGCAATCGAACGATTTCTGAGATGTAGATTTTTGCTAATTTCTCTGCATTGTAAGTCACCTTGACCGGAATGAAATGAGCAGACTTAGTTAACCTATCAACAATCACCCAAATAGAGTCATACTTACCTAATGTCTTGGGAAGACCAACCACGAAGTCCATCGCGATTCTCTCCCACTTCCATTCAGGAATGGGCATTCTCTGAAGTGTTCCTCCAGGTCTCTGGTGTTCATACTTTACTTGTTGACAATTTGGACATTTGGCAACAAACTCAACAATGTCTCGCTTCATTCTGCTCCACCAAAAGTGTTGCTTTAGGTCGCGATACATCTTGGTTGCACCAGGATGTATAGAATATCCGGAACTATGAGTCTCTGTAAGAATAGTGGTGATCAAATCATCGATGCGGGGTACACATACTCTTCCCTTTATCCTCAAAACACCTTCCCCATCGATTATTGCTTCCTTAGCCTCTCCTTGCAACACTTTATCTCGAATTCGCCTTAGTTTCTCATCATCAAACTGTTTCCCCTTAATCTGATCAAGAAAAGAGGATTTTGCCTCTACACAAGCTAACAGTCCTCCCTTCTCGTTTATTTCTAACCTCATAAGGTCATTAGCCAAAATCTGCACTTCTCTAGCCAATGGGCGTCTAGAAGCTTGCAAATGAGCTAGACTTCCCATGCTTCCGGCCTTCCTACTCAAAGCATCTGCCACAACATTTGCTTTTCCCGGATGATACAAGATAGTGATGTCGTAGTCCTTCAGTAGTTCCATCCATCTCCTCTGTCTCAAGTTCAAGTCTTTCTGAGTGAATACATACTGTAGGCTACGATGGTCCGTGTAGACTTCACACTTAACCCCATACAAGTAGTGTCTCCATTGCTTTAGTGCAAATACTACCGCGGCCAATTCCAAATCATGGGTTGGATAGTTACGTTCATGCACCTTTAATTGCCTCAAAGCATAAGCAATTACATTCTTCTCTTGCATTAGTACTGCACCCAACCCAGAATAGGATGCGTCACAATAAACAATGAAGTTTTTGCCCTCTACCGGCAAGGTGAGAATGGGCGCGGTAGTCAACAACGTCTTTAGCTTCTGGAAGCTTTCCTCACATTCATCCGACCATACAAATGGAACATTCTGCTTAGTCAAGTTCGTCAATTGGGAAGCAATGGAAGAGAATCCCTTGACGAATCGGCGGTAGTAGCTAGCTAACCCAACAAAACTCCGTATTTCTGACACGTTTGTAGGTCTTACCCAATTCTTCACTGTCTCAATCTTGGATGGATCCACCATCACCCCATCCTTAGAAACCACGTGCCCCAAGAAGGACACTGAATCTAACCAAAACTCACACTTGGAGAATTTCGCATAGAGCTTCTTCTTTCTCAACAACTCTAACACCATTCTCAAATGCTCTTCATGTTCCTTCTTACTCTTGGAGTATATCAGTATATCATCAATAAACACAATCACAAAGAGGTCCAAGTATGGCTTGAAAATCCCGTTCATCAAGCTCATGAAGGCCGCAGGGGCATTCGTAAGACCAAAAGACATTACCACAAATTCATAATGCCCATACCTAGTTCGAAAAGCAGTCTTTGGCACGTCCGTTGCTCGTATTTTCAATTGGTGATAACCGGACCTCAAGTCGATTTTTGAGAAGACACAAGCACCTTGTAACTGATCGAACAAGTCATCAATGCGAGGAATGGGGTACTTGTTCTTAATAGTTACTTTGTTCAACTGTCGGTAATCTATGCACATTCGGAAACTCCCATCCTTCTTCTTCACAAAAGACCGGAGCACCCCAAGGAGATGCACTTGGTCTAATGAAGCCTTTGCTCAACAACTCTTGAAGTTGTGCCTTTAACTCTCTTAATTCGGCGGGAGCCATTCTATACGGGGGTATAGAAATGGGGCGAGTACCGGGTTCCAAATCAATGCAGAAGTCTATATCCCTATCTGGTGGCATACCGGGAAGATCTGCAGGGAACACATCCAAAAACTCACAGACTACCGAAACTGACTCAATCGATGGTACTTGAGTAGTGTCATCCTTAAGATGTGCCAAGAAAGCTAGACAACCCTTACTAACCATCTTCTGAGCACGAATAAAGGAGATTATACGCACCGGATTGGAAGTGTAGTCACCCTCCCACACTAATGGATCTGCCCCAGGCTTGGCTAGCGTCACTGTTTTAGCATTACAATCCAAAATCGCAAAATTTGGAGAAAGCCAAGTCATACCCAGAATTACATCAAAGTCACCCATTTCTAAAATAACCAAATCTACATAAGTGTTGCTCCCCACAAAATTCACCAAACAAGACCTATACACTTTTTCGACTATCACAGACTCACCCACCGAGTAGAAACACGAATAGGCATGTCAAGTAATTCACAATGTAAATTTAGACCATTAGCAAATGAGGAAGATACATATGAAAACGTGGAGCCAGGGTCAAATAATACAGATGCCATGCAATCACAAACCAAGAGATTACCTGTGATAACAGCATCAGACGCCTCCGCTTCAGACCTCCCAGGGAAAGCATAACAATGGGCCCCATTATTTGTCTGTCCGTTGCCCCTACCATGTTGTGTAGTAGTGGCTCCGTTTTGCCCATCACCTCTGCCGTTTTGGTGACCGCCATTACCTCGACCACCACGTCCTCCAGAAAAACGGCCTCTACCATTACCACCTCTCCTCTAGCCATTGGGCTCTGTAACTCTGTTTTGGACAGTTCCTCCTAATATGTCCAATCTCCCCACATCCATAGCACTCTCTGGAGTCAGGCATGGGTCTCTCGGAGTAGTGTTGACCGTTCTGAGGTGGACCCCCAACTACAGTCTGTAGTGAAGACTGTATTGGTCGATTTGAGTGACCTCCGGAGTTCTGTCCTCTAGAATAAGAACCATTATACTCACCTCCCCTTCGAAACCTCTTTGATGTGATGTCGTGGTGAAGTCATCTGGTTTCACTCCTTCCACCTCAATCACAAAGTCTACCACCTCTTGGAAGGATGTTGCCGTTGCGCTATCTGTAAGGCTGAAATCCGCAATTCTGACCTCAACCCCTTCACAAAACGGCGGATCCGTTCTTGTGGACTGAAACAAAGTTGGGTGGCGTATCTGGATAGTGCGCGAAATTTAGCCTCATACGCGTTTACTGTCATCCTTCCCTGTTCAAGACTCAAGAACTCATCCCTCTTCTATCCCTCAAAGTGCGGGGGATATACTTTTCCATGAACAAACTAGAGAATGATTCCCAAGTCATAGGTGGTGCCTCCGTTGGTTGACACTCAACATGTGAACGCCACCACATTTTGGCGTTCCCTTGGAACTGATAGCTCACGAACTCGACGCCAAACCTCTCTACTATCCCCATCTTGTGTAGTAGCTCATGGCAATCAACCAGAAAATCATAAGCATCTTCAGATTCTGCACCCTTGAAGACTGGAGGTTTCAGTTTCAAGAACTTACTAAAAAGTTCATGTTGATCGTTTGTCATAATAGGCCCAGTAGTCAGACGTGGAAAGGTGCCTATTCCTAATGTTGCATCCATGCGGGGAGCCATAGTAGCCGCATGTCGTATTTCTGAAACCGGAGGTGTTGGTGCAGAAACCACTGGAGGTGCTTGACCCTGATCAGACAACCCACTAAGATAAGCAAGTACTTGGTTGATCATCTCTGGGGTAGGTTGGGGTGGCATTTCCTCATTCTGCCCTTGTTCGGTTTCCCCTTCCTCACCCTCTCTTACTGCATCCTCAGTCGGTGGAGGAGTCACTGCCCTAGCATCAGATGGGCTAGGGGCTCGTCCTCTCCCTCTAGAGGACGTCCTCCCACGACCTCTTCCACGGCCTCTTGCCGCTGTTCCTCCTCGAGCCACAGCCCCAGTGGCTGGCTCAGTAGTTTCATGTCTTTCCGTTGTCGCTGCTGGTGCGGTCGTTGCTCTAGTTCTAACCATCTGCGAAATAGAATGAAGATGGTCAGATACCAATTTGTATCACCTAGATACCAATTGGACTCAAGTAGTAGCACGAAAGAAAGAATGAAAGAATGGAATTTTCCTAAAGTCTTATAGCCTCTCAAAGAAAGGTAAAGGCGTCCCCCTACCGTTCTTTAAGACTCTACTAGACCTGTTCTTGTGTGATGAGACCAATGAACCTAATGCTCTGATACCAAGTTTGTCATGACCCAAAACCGGGACGCGACTGGCACCCACATTTACCCTCCTATGTGAGCGAACCAACCCATATAACCCTTAACATTTCAATGTATATCAACAGAAAGTAATGCGGAAGACTTAAACTCATTAATGTAACAATTCAAAACTTATATTAATATTCCCAAAATCTGGAAGTCATCATCACAAGAACATCTATCTCAAATTGCTAAACTAAGAATGTCTACGAACTAAAAATACATAAAAGCTAGTCCATGCCGGAAGTTCAAGGCATCAAGACTTGAAGAAGAAGACCCAGTCCAAGCTAGTCGCATTAGCTCACCCTGAATTTCCGATGAAGTGAAGACTGGCTAGATCTACTGTTGAATTGAGGTTGACGGAACGTTTGCTGCATAACACAAATAACAAGAGGAAAACATAAAAGTAGGGGGTCAGTACAACCACACGTACTGAGTAGATATCATCGGTTAACTCAAAATAGACGATAATACATATCAAGTAATATTATAAATCAACTATAAACTCAACATGTAGCAACAAGTATTATAATCGTCAATAAATACCATCAAGTTCATCCATGAGGACTCAAGCCTCAATACCACACTCATTTGGAAATAAGTTCATTATGTTGAGTATATTATCATCTTTCAAGATTCATTATCTTTCTTCCTCTTGTGTCGGTACGTGACACTCCGATCCCCTACTACTATGTGTCGGTACGTGACACTCCGATCCCCTATATGTGTCGGAACGTGACACTCCGATCCCCTATATGTGTCGGAACGTGACACTCCGATCCCCTATATGTGTCGGTACGTGACACTCCGATCCCCTACATCTACGTGTCGGTTCGTGACACCCGTCCCACTAATACTATGTGTCGGAACGTGACACTCCGATCCACTAATTCTATGTGTCGGAACGTGACACTCCGATCCACTAATTCTATGTGTCGGAACGTGACACTCCGATCCACTAATCTCATTATATCCGTTCATCAAGCCTTCTCTAAACCAAGGCATCATCAATCCCAATCACTTTAATTCATCAAGCCTTCTTTTATACCAAGGCATTATCATTAATATCATAGATTAAAGTTTCTTTCAAGATTTGGGATTCAATGGTTTTCATCGTGCTTGTTTGTTCAACATCACATAATCATATTCATACAAGCATACAATAAGCATATAGACAGGTTTACAATATCATCAACACATATTATTCACTATCAAGAGTTCACTACGAATATCGTAATATAAACCATAACCTACCTCCACCGAAGAATTGATCAAGAAGAATTTTCCCAAAGCTTTGCTATCCTCTTTGTTTTCTCTCTTCTCGTTCGACTCCTCCCTCTCTCTTGGTTCTTTCTCTTTTGTTTTTATGTTCAAACCCTCTTTCTTTTACCCTAATTAATCATATAATTAAGTGTGAAAGAGGACAATAAACCCCTCTAATTACTTAAGGTTACCCCTTTTAACCCCTAAGTAATTAGACTTATTAATGTTACCCCTCAATCTTTATAATTAAGGAAAGAATAGTCAAAAACGACCCTTAAAACGTGTGGAGAAATCCTATTTTGCCTGGGACTGCGCAACCTGTGACGGGCCGTCATGCCTGCGACGGTCCGTCACAGTGGTCGTCGCAGCTCCCCTCGAGCTCAAGTGGTCTGTGACGGCCCGTCACAGCCGTGACGGTCCGTCCTGTTCCTCCGTCATGACGGTCAGAAACTCGTTTTCTTGCACCAAATTCTCAAAAGTTGAAGTGTTTTGCAACGGGACTCACGACGGTTCGTCGTGGATGTGACGGCACGTCCTGCAGGTCCGTCACAATTTACAGAGAGTCGATTTTCAGTACCCAATTTCAAAATTCTAAGTGCCATGGGACGACACTCCCTCGACGGGCCGTCGTGACCACGACGGTCCGTCGGGACACACGTCGTCTCTGCCAGTTTTTCCAGAAATGCACTCTGTTGCTCAAAACGACTAAACAGGTCGTTACACCCATACCAGCCTAAATGGACAATGTCATCTCATGAGATTTAAGCGAACCTCTGCCTTCCCGAAAGAACAAATCACGACTCATAGCTAGCCTATCGGTGCGCAGTATAAATTTCCATTACATTCATCTCACACATCATAGAAGATGGATTCTAGCATGAGGGCGTCATTGCTCATTAGATGATTTCTCATCTCATCATTAGTATTAAGTCTGAATTATCCTTACACTTACATATAGAGTATGATTGAGACTTGTCTCTTGATATTCAACACTCTCTTAGGTGAGTTCTTTTAGTGACCTTTACTTAGGCTTGGTTGAGACTTGTCTCACCATTCATCTTAGACTCTTATCATGTTTTCACCATTTTCATTAGCATCATAGATTAACATAATTACTCACCTCATTATGTAAATGTTCATTTCTTCTTTATCTTTTAGTGTTAACTCAAGCATTATGGCAGCTTGCTTCTGGATTGAGATTTACTTACTCTATTGATGAATGGTCATCCTTAATTTGCATTAATGAAATGTGAATTTTCTTTACATATCATCCTTTTGTGTTAATGAGAATGGCTCACACATTCTAACACCTTCATACGCAAGTATTCTTTTAGCATAGTAGCTTAGGTGTAAGTGAGACTTGTCTCACTTCCTTTAACACCCCATTCTGGTCGCTTACTTACTTTAGAACCCTTTAAGTATTTTATAACTCGGGTTACTTACTTACTTTAGTGTAGTATATTCATATCATCGCTTATGGACGATGAGCACTTCATTTAATGAGTTTCATGAGTTCATATGTCATTCCTTTAGAGCATGTTGGGAGTTGTCCCAATGATTGGCATGCCCTTGATTATGGGTTTATTGAATTATTTTATATGTGCCTATATTTTCATTTTATAATCTAACTACACAACATTGGCATACGATTAGTATTGGCCACAACCTTTGAATATTAAACTACATAACTATTTTTGTTGGCATGTGCCAATTTTACGTACGTTCATATTTAAATTTAATATGTATGAACCACTAGCCAATATTTTACTTATTTAAAATAATATTATAGCCATTTACATGCATCACTTTTATATAATGTATCATTAGCCATTTTATTGGCATACAATTATGATTGACATAAACAATTGGGTATAGATTTCATAATCATATTAACTGGCATAAGCCAATTTTCATGTTCAACACGCTTAAGTTTTTACATTATACATTAGCCAATCTTTTAGTAATTTAACATACTATTATAGCCAATTTCCTACAACTTATTTAAAAATGTAGTGTTACCCAATTTATTGACATACAATTATTATTGGCATAAGCAATTGGCTATAAATTTCATAACTGTTTTGTTGGTATAAGCAAAAATTTCATTCAGTCATGCTCCATTTGGATACATTATTCATTAGCCAATCTTTTACTTATTTAGAGATAACATTATAGTCAATTCCCATTTAAATTTTGAACAATGTTTTTGTTAGCTATTTCATTGAAATAAGCCTAACATTCACTCAAAATATGATTTTACGAAGATCTTTTTAGCTAACCTTATAACATAAATTTAGGCATAATTTTTTTTAAATATCTTTGATAGAATCATATTAGCATTTGATGAATATATCATCTTTATAATGTCATATTAACATCATGTATGCACAACAGACCGTAACATCTTCATACATAACATTTTCGGACATATGTTTAACATAGTATCATTCTTTTAATCCACATAATAACACTTGGCATCAAACGAGTCTAATTAAAAGGTTAATTCTATCATTATTTAATAAAAACCATACACATTAAGATCATACAGTACAACATACCAACAAAATGATTTCTAATACATTCAACATTGAAATCATAACAAGGATAGTAGGAAAGGAGTTCGACAAAAACGACGGGCAACAACCCTAGTTTTCAAGATCTATGAATCATTCAAAAAAAATTCTCTTGGAGAAATAAGTCCATGAGATAAACCCATACATTAAGAAGAATTTAATATACGAATACCACTTTGAATGAAACTCTGAAGAAACCTTGAAATCGCCCTAGAGAAATCGATAAATTTTCTGGCTTTTTCTTTCGTTCATTGCTCACTGTTTTTGTGTCGCCTTTACTATAAGTTTGAACGTGATTAGAAGTCTTATAAAATTATATTGACTCATTCAACTTAGGGTTTAATAAGATAATTAAATAAATTAACTAATTACTAAAAAGCCCCTCATAAGTTGACTAAACATAGGAGAATGTTGACTTGACCCAAAATCTAGAATTTTGGTGTTGACTATGGTTTTGGTCAATATTTTGACTTTATTTAATTAATTAAATCCTTAATTTAATTAATTTAGGAACCTAGGTCAAGTACTAAAGTACCTCTAAGTCATTGGAACTAGGTTGTCTTTTTCTTGTTTTAACCAAAATTTGGAAATTGTTTTGTGATTTCGGTTTTCCCCCTTTAAATTAGTCAATTAAGTTAATAAATTAACTAATTAAGTATCCTAGGGTAATTAATAAAGTATACCTAGGCTGTTAGGACCTTAACTAACTCTTTGGACCATTCTAGGTTAGCTACTAGGTTGCCTCTTGAACTAGTACTAGGTTAGTGTCAACCCTGTTTTGTTCTAGGTTGTCGGGTGAACTAATTAGTTTGTTTTGTTTGGTACTAGGTTATTTTGTTATTTAGGAAAGTAGGTTAGAGTCTAGAATTGGTTAGGAAGTTAGTCCCCACATGGAGTTGTACCTTGTGCACGTTCCCCCCCTAACTACTCTAATCGAATTCGGTTAGGGTGGTCCCCTCTTTGCTTCTTCACATGTGCTTGCACATGGGTTGGTTGTAATTTCCTAACTAATTATTATTTATGGTTCCTTTTGGGAATGTTTACTTATCGTCCCAAGGACCCTCACTATGTCCTTGGGCACTAGGCTTGACACTTGGATGCCTAGTACCTAATGTGTTTGTAACTAATGAATTTCTAAATTTTAGCTTAGGGTCTTCATTGCAGGTACATTTACTAAACAAGCTCATTAATACTTAGATATATGGCTAACACCTTTTAAGCCAATATTTTCTAATATACCCAATATTTTGATTATTAGGTATTATACAGAAATTGGCTATTACCCCTTGGCCAATTTTATATACTATGCCCAATATTCTCAATATTGGGTATTTGAATGTCTATCTATCCCCAATACGCATTCTTAAAGACATATTAGGCTCTTCACTAGATATAAAATTTTCCGGTATGTTACAAAGGATTGTAGCCTTGAAACATCAACTCTTGAGTCAGTTCCAGTAGTTTGTGAATTTCCAGAAGCATTTCCAAAAGATCTTCCTAGAGTCTCTCCCGAAAGGGAAATTGACTTTGGAATTGATCTCCTTCCAAAGCCTATTTCTATTCCTCCTTACAGAATAGATCCAAAGAGATAAAGAAATTGAAAGAGTAGTTGAAAGACCTTCTAGATAAGGGCTTCATCAGACCTAGTATTTCACCATGGGGTGCACAAGTGTTGTTCGTAAGTAAGAAAGATGGATCTCTTAGAATGTGCATTAACTATAGACAGTTGAACACGATCATAATCAAGAATAAGTATCCCATCCCCAGGATTGATGACTTGTTTGACTAACTTCAGGGTGCTAGCCTTTTCTCAAAGATAGACCTCAGATCGGGTTATAATCAGCTTAGAGTCAGAGATAGTGACATTCCAAAAACAGCCTTCAAAACTCGGAATAGTCATTATGAAATTGTAGTTATGTCGTTTGCACTAACAAATTCCCCCGCACCTTTCATGGATTTGATGAACATAGTGTTCAAACAGTACTTGGACTTGTTCGTTATTGTCTTCATTGAAGATACCCTCATTTATGCTAGGAGTGAGGAAGAATATGCAAGTCATTTGAGAGTCCTTCTGTAGATTCTCAAGGATCGCCAGTTATTTGCTATGTTTAGTAAATGTGAGTTCTGGTTGAAATCCGTTGCTTTCCTTCGTCACATTATATCTAGTGAAGGGATATGAGTGGATTCAAACAAGATAGAAGCAATGAAACAATGGTCTAGACCTACCTGTGTCGTAGATATCAAAAGTCTCTTAGGTCTAGAAGTTTATAACAGAAGGTTTGTGGAAGTATTTTCATCCACAACATCACCATTGACTAGGTTGACTCAAAATATGGTCAAGTTTCAATGGTCATATGATTGTGAGAAAATCTTTGCAAAATTGAAAACACGATTGACTACAGCTCTTGTCTTGACTCTACCGGAGGGTTCATATGGTTATGTGATCTATTTTGATGCATTCAGAGTTGGCCTAGGTTGTGTGTTGATGCAGCGAGGTAAGGTGATACCTTGTGATTCTACACAACTTAAGGTGCATGAGAAGAACTATCCAACTCATGACCTTCAGCTTGCAGCAGTGGTGTTTACGCTCAAGATATGGAGACACTACTTGTATAGTGTCCATTTAGATGTGTCCACCGATCATAAGAGCCTTCATTACGTGTTCACCCAGAAAGAGTTGAATCTTCGCCAGAGGAGATGGATTGAGTTCCTCAAGGATTAGGATATGAGTGTGCATTATCATCCTGGTAAGGAGAATGTATTAGACGATGCTTTTAGTAGATTATCTATGTGTAGTGTAGCCTATTTTGAGGAAGAAGGAAGGAGATAGTGAAGGATGTTCACAGGATTGCTCTCTTGGGAGTTCGCCTTATGAGCATATCAAACAATAATGTCAAAGTTCAGAATGGGGCAAAATCGTCTTTGGTAGTGGAGGTTAAAGAAAAGCAAGATAGTGATCTAATCTCGCTTGAACTTAAGATTTTAGTCCATAATCAGAGAGTTGAGGTTTTCTCCAAAGGGGGAGATGATGTAATTCACTACCAGGGTAAATTGTGTGTTCCTGGTATGGGCAAGTTGAGATAGCATATTATATTATATTCATCCAGGTACCACTAAGATGTACCATGATCTATGGGAACTCTATTGGATGAATGACATGAAGAGGGATATAGTAGACTTTGTGAGTAAGCAGAACATCAGAAACTAGGGGTTATGACTCAAGAGATCGATATTCCTACTTCTAAGTGGGATGTGATCAATATTTACTTCATCATAAGATTACTGCATACTCGCAACATGAATCCATTTGGTTGATAGTTGATAGGAGGACTATGTCGTCTCGCTTCTTGGTGGTTAAGACTACATATTCGGTAGAAGACTATGCAAGGATTTACATTAATGAAATTGTGAGGTTACATGGGGTTCCTTTGCCTATCATCTCAGATAGAGGTCCTCAGTTTACCTCTCATTTCTTGAAGTCATTTAAGAGAGGTCTTGGTACTCAAGTTAATCTTAGCACAACATTTCATCCACAGACGGATGAGTAGGCAAAGCGTATCATTCATACCTTAGAGGTATGTTGAGAGCTTGTGTGATCAATTTCAAGGGTAGTTGGGATGATCACCTTCCCCTTATTGAGTTTGCCTACAATAATAGCTACCATTCCAGTATTCAGATGACCTCTTATGAGGCTTTATATGGGCATAGATGTAGATCTCCTGTTGGTTGGTTTGAAGTAGGTGAAACAACTTTGATAGGGTAAAATTCAGTCCTTTATGCTGTGGACAAAGTGCACTTATTAGATATAGACTTATGACAACTCAAAGTCGTTAGAAATCTTTTGCAGATGTAAGGAGAAGGGAACTAGAGTTCCAAGTTGATGATTGGGTTTTTCTGAAGGTTCACCTATGAAAGGGGTGATGAGATTTGGAAAGAAAGGGAAGATCAGTCCAAGATATGTAGGACATTACATGATCTTGAAAAGGGTTGGCAAGGTAGCATATGAGTTAGAGTTGCTAGAAGAATTAGCAACAGTGCATCCGGTCTTCGACATCTCACTCTTTATGAAGTGTGTGGGTGATCCATCCTCTTTAGTGTCATTAGAGAGTGTGGAGGTGAAATATAGTCTTTCTTATGAGGATGTACCAATTGAGGTTCTTGACCGTCAGGTTAGAAGGTTGAGAAACAAAGAAGTCGCTTCAGTCAGAGGGGGCTACTTGGGAAGTATAAGAATCCATGAAAGCCATGTATCCTCACCTATTTCTTTCCGATTCCACTTTAGCTTGAGGTAATAGTTCCTCTTCAGTTTTCCAGACATTCATGCGTGAATTCAGTCTTAGAATCATGTTCCCTCAGTTTGTACTTGCATTTTCAGCGTATTTGCATGTTATCGGAACTCAATTCAATTAGAAACTCAGATGTCAGTGTTTAGTCGTGGGGTTTGTAACTCTTTCCCTCTATTTTAGGTAGTTTAGTCTTCATTCGAAGATGAATGTTCCCACGGGGGAGGTAATGAATGTAACACCTCGTAGCCAAAAAAGACCTAAAACTAGCTTTATAGAAAAAAATTCTGCAGGTGCAACCAACGGTGGCATCGACGGAACGTATCCTGACCCACGGTCCGTCCTGCACAATCGTCGATGTGATAAGAAACTCCCAAAACTTTCAGCGCAGAAAAATTTGGTTAAGTTTTGGACGACGGACGTACTTACGGTTCGTAGGTCAGACGACGGTCTGTAGTCCATAACCGTTGATCAAGACTCCCTTCACCCACTCTCTAAAAAGAGTTATGGATGACCAAAATGGTCCGTAGGTGGATAATTTGCAGAAAATTAAGTTGAAATAGAGTATGATCAACTTCGAATGTTCATAACACTTAACACAAAATGAATTAGGTGTCTGATGACCAACCCACATATAGATAATTGAATTATATTACCGTAGACATCGACCTTGCTAAAATCAGACCTCCGAGTAAAACGTTATGCCTATTTTAGTAAAGGCCTGTCAAACAGGTCACGTCGATGGACCCAACGACGAGGCGTCGCTCAGACGATGAACCGTCAGTCTGGCCGTCGTTTGGTCTGACAACAACTTACCTAGGGGTATTTTGGTATTTTCCCACTTTGTTTAAACCTTAAGTTACGTTGTTTTGACCCTAAATAATCATATTTTAGCCAGTTTAAGCCTAGAAATGTAACTGAAACATATCTAAGTCAAATAATTAAATAAAAAGTTAGAAAATTAGAACCTAGAAGGAGAAAAAGCTCAAGAACGCTAGTTCAAGAATGAAGCAAGTAGTTCCAGCACAGAAATCTAAGTGTTTCTCCGTGAATTTTCATCACTAGGTATGTGGGATTTTGCTAGTGGGTTGCTTTCACCCATTGGGTCCCTAGTTTTTAGTTACATTCTTGATTCCCATATCATGATTAGATCTAGGGTTACTAGAACTTCAAGAGAACTTTATGAATTTATTAGTTTTATGTTCCAAATCAGATTTTCATGTTATTATTCAATTTATTGCATGAATTTCTGAACCCTAGCTTTGTATTTCTTTCGTTCTTAAATTACACATTCTAGGTCAAATATTTTAGACACTTCAGATACACATCCTCAGTTATAAATGCATAACTACTAGATTAATTGTTGCATTCTCAGTTTGCATATTTAGTTTTGGGCTATACAATATTTACATAAACTCCGACATAATGAATAAATTTATAGAATTCATTGGGGGTAGAATAATACTGAGTTGGACTAGGGTTCAGCGTACCCAATTAGTCCCAAAACTACTAGCCAAGTAGCTTGTAAGTCCCCTCTATGGGCAATCGGTTTAGTGATCACCCAACATGCCTTTATACCTTTAGCAGTGTATATTGGGTCCTCTCGAGGCGTATACAGAGGACACCATATTTAGCTCATGTGGTTTAATTATCGGTTATTAGTAGCTCCCATAGTTTAGTTAGACTCTTTGTGTTGACCATTTATCAGTATATTCAGTATTCAGTTTCAACATGTTATAAATTGGTCATTGCATCCAGTTAGCTCAGAAATCAACATATCATGTTCAGATTATTTTAATTGCTTTTAAACTTGTTCAGTTACGTTTTATTTCAGCTTTACTCTATCCTACATGCTCAATACCTTTCAAGTACTTAGTCATACGTGCGCTACATCTTTTCGTGATGTAGGTTCAGGTTCTCAACATCTAGATCACGCATAGATCGACTTCCGGATCTCCAGTTCAGCAGATTCAGTGGTGAGTTCTCATTCTCCGAGGACAAGAGTCATGAGTTTTTTAGCATTTAGTCTTTTAGTTTTAGTTTTTTCTAGATTTAACTGGGACTTGTCCCAGTATCTCTAATCCAGTTTGAAGGCTTATTTCAGACATAGTTAGATTCAACTTAGTATTGAGTTAATATTTTCATTGTATTAAAACCATTGTTTTCAAATATCCCAGTTATAGAATATGGGTATTCCCCATATTTTCAGATTTAATTATGATTTATCCTCCCCATCAGTTTATTATCTTTAGTATGCTCATGATTATGCCAGCAGGGTTAGCTTTGGATCACTTGTGGTCCTAGGTTCCGTGTCCGCGTCTCGAGGGTAGATCGGGGCGTGACACAAGTAATCAATACACATTCTAAGGACCAATCCTTCTTCTTAACAAATAATACCGATGCACCCCACATAGATATGCTTGGATGAATAAAACGCTTATCTAGTTATTCCTTGAGTTGAATCTTTAATTCCTTCAAGTAAGTTGGAGGAATCCGGTAAGGAGGGATTGAAATAGGTTGTTTATTTTAATAAATTGATGTGAAAATTTATCTTTCATTCGGGAGGAATTCCGGTCAAGTCATCGGGAAAGACATCCAATAATTCCTTCACTACAGGGACCGACTCTAATAAAGGAGTCACGGACTCAAGATCATTGACTCTCACAGTATGATAGAGAAATACCTATGAAATCAACTTACAAGATTTAATCCATGAAATAATTTGACCCTTTTGAGCTAAGTTTCCCCCTTCCATCTAAATTAAGAAATTGAAACTTTACTACTCGAGTTCTACAATCAAAGGAAGCAAGACAAGAATGTAGCCAATGCATCTCCAAAATAACATCAAAGTCCTACATATCAAGTTCTACCAAATCAGCAAATGTGACTCTTTTGGGCAATGAAATGGGACAAACCCTATAGACTCTTCTAGAAACAGTGAAATCACCCACCAGGGTAGAACCGAACAGGGTTCATCTAAGACATCGGGAAGCATATCAAATTTCATAGCCACAAAAGGAGTTACAAAATACAAAGTGGCATCGCGATACAAAAATGCATAAACATTTATTGAAATACTTGCAACATACTTGGTAACAACATCCAAAGAACTTTGTTGATCACCTCGAGATCCGAGAGAATAGAAGAGGTTCTTCAAAGGAGCATTGGAATTCGGACCACTGGCTTGTGTTTGAGATTTTTTCCTTCCTTGAGACTTTAACAAAGGGAAGTCCCTCATCCAGTGACTAATCTTATCACAATTGTAGCAATTACCCATGCAAACTAGGGACTTCTATTCATATTTTCTACCACACTTGGCAAAAATAGGCTTCTCAACATAAGAACCACCACCTCTTCCTTCATACGACTTGGGTAGACAATTTACCTTTGTTGACCCATGGAGTCTCAGGAGGACCTTGGTTGGACAACCTCTCCTTGAACCTTGTCTTATCTGAACATCAAACGTGGCCTTGGAAGAATTTCAATCTTCAATCCTTGTAATATTCAACTCCTTAGCAACTTTCTTAATCTTCTTATTCAATTTGTTCGGCATGAACCATGAGACAAGAGATATCCATGTTGGAAATCGACATAGCCGACCAACACTCATTAGCCACAAGGTAGGATATCCCCATATCAAATTTATTAATCTTAGCCCTAGAATCCGCCACCATAGTAGGAACATATTTTTATAGTTAAGTTGACATGAGGCTATACTCCTTCACGCTTATACCCCCTTGACGAATATTGATAAATTCTTGAGTTTTCCTCTTCGTTAAATCCAATGGGAAGAACCTATAAAGGACAGACATTTTGAATGATGGACAACTTACCACACCTTCTCTAATAGATCTATCCTCCTTCCATTGTTCATATCAAACTTGAGCCACATCTTTGAGTTAAGGTGACTAGTTCGCCTTTTCTTGTAAAGACACATCCATAGCACCTAGTCTCTTGAACACTTCCCTAATGCTTGAAGCGGTAGTTACATTGGAGTTCACTTGCGCCATAGTGTCCGTAGCCACTTGGGTTGCCAACAATTGAGTCAAACATATGAATAACCGCCGTTATCTCATCATTAGACATAACCCCTTCTTTAATATGAACTTGAGGGTTTTGAGGAGCTTGAGGGGGAACTTCCCCATTCACATTCTCCTCATCTGGCCTCAAAGCATTAGTAATTCATGTAATAATTGCGTATAAGCACAAGAAAAGGATTCAAAGAAAGGACTAGATAGAGTAAAGAATCTTACGCACGACTAAGGAATATCAAAAGAGTGAAAGTTCCTAAGCATCTCATATCCTCTCATTTATAAGTGTGGCACGCTTCAGACCCATGAACAAGAATCCACTCAACGTGGTTTATTTTGACACAATTCTACCTTATTCTCAACCTTATGCTCTGATACAATGTTTGTAACGACCAAGGGCACCGTTAAGTCATTACCGACGTACTCGACTTCGATGAGGTCTTATACAAGCCTTTTGCATATGTCATAGCATGAATCATAGAATAAAAATGTGAAAAATTTTAAATTTTTTTTGGAAGTTCAAATAAACTTCATATATGAAAAATAGAACTAACTTCGTCACAACGTACCATCTAGACATAGAAGTATAGAAAAATTTTAGACTTAGCCCTTACATAAATAAGAAGTCTATAAATAGAAAATACAACAATGTCGTCTAACAAAAGCAAAGAAATATAAAGTTAGAACATAGAGTCTTGGTGTACGACTTGAGGACTCACCAACATGGAGAAGCAAATCCAAGTGTCTTGAAAAATATCCTTGAAATCTCCTCAAAGGCCCAAACCATCAATGTTTGGGAAAAGAGATGAAATATAGTTTAGTACAACATACGTACTAAGTATGTCTACTATGCATAAAAACCATTAAAATAATCATAAATATATCAGTAATCTCATATTTCATCATTACATGCCATATCCATAAATATAATACATAGCTTAACATATATAAGTCATAATCCACTTAATTACAAAAGTACACTGTAGATGAGAAGTTCCATACCCTCCCTCACACTACGTACCCCTTATGAAAGCCCTAATGAGAGTTCATAAATTTCATTCATTCATTTAGTATTGCATTAGGGAAAGAGGTTGCATTAACCGATGTTAGACCATGTTAGCTACATGGAATCTGTGTTCTACTCCCACACCTAAAAGAGAAGGTTAGCAATTTCCTAAGGTGTAACATTTTTTACATATCTATATAGGTTGATCCTACAAGCTAGATTCCTATGTGGGAAAATTGTTAAGGGTCAAAGATATTGTTAATAACAACCCTAACTTGCTAAACGTGGGGTTTTCCATCTTATGAGACAACACATATCTTGGGAATTCGGGATTTCTAAACGTGATAAAGCCCATGCAGGTAGCCAGACTTACTAAATGTGAGACCCCCATACATTTAGTAATAATCTTAAGTCATCACATAATTTCACATTATTCTTTTCTAGACCTTTATGTAAACATCTTATCGTAATTGTTCATAAGGGTTCATAAGTGAGAATAGCCCTTTAACTTTTTGAAACACTAGCAAGTGAGTAAATCTTTTACTTTAACATTTCATTATAATCATGAGAACTACCTTTCAATCATATAACAATCATACCATATCATACATACATACTTCGTAGGTAATTCAAGTTCATAGGGTTAAGGATTAGGGGACCTTGTCATCAACACGAATATAACACATTAGATATATCATCATTACTTTCTAAGTCATTCATCTTCCACACTTGAATTCCGGAAGAACCAACATTCTTACCTTCTTTCCGTTCAAGAGACATCATGTTTCAATCACCCAACAATTCATACCCAACACATAATATAAGGTAATTTATGAAGCACTAAGATAACTAACATCAATATAAACAACTGATATATTCATCATCTTCAATCAATTCGCCATACCAAATCTAAAATTTATGAAATTGGGGAAAAACATGGGTCCAAGAGAATTCAAAGTGAACAACAAAAATTATCCATCATTATACACCTAAAAAACCTTAAGTTATCATAATTCATCATAATTGATTCACAATTTCGTTTTTCAAAGAAGACACATGTGTAGAGAAAAACCTTCGATTTTTTGGGAATTTTGAAAACATATTTGGAAGAGCCTATTAGGAAAAGTAATCCAAAAAATTAAATAAACCATACCTTTATTAAGCTTTATCCGCAAAATTGAGTTGAATCCTTTGATAAATGATTCTCTACTTGGAGCTGCAAAGTTCTTCAATGAAGATTTGAGATATAGAGAGAAACTAGTGAGAAGGGAGAACTCCTATATTTTTTGACTTCTAATTGAGTGTTTTCAGTTTTCATTGGGGAATGGGTGTAAAATGACTAAAAACTATATTTATTGACCCTCCCAAAATACCCAAAACACCCATACACTAGTTTGACCTTAAAATAAAAGTCCAACTTGACTTTTCATTAAATCTCAAAATTATTAAGAATTAAAGGCGGGTCCGCGATGTGCAGCAGGGTCCAAATTCTAATTTTGAAAAAGGTTTTTGTTGCAGAAAACCTCGTCTCTGCGATGGGGAGTTGAATTTTTTTTAAATTCGCACGAGGCGCGTGATATTCAGCCACCCTTAGGTACTGTTTGTCCGAATTTCTTCTTCATTTTTCATCTCTATATCCCCCAAGCTTCCACGACTCTTTTTCTAAAAAGTTAGGACTATTTGTTTCTTCTTTTTAGGTCATAATTAATTGGGTTTGGCTCTAGCTTAGGTCATAGAATTTCCAGGATGTTTTAATTTAGGTATATTAAAGTATTTTAAGTCATAAATAAAGTCTTCCACCTTATAACTCAAAAACCCAAAAGCTCCCACTTCTCTCTAGGTTATCTCACTACACTAAGATTCCATCAAAGTAGAAGGTCAAAGAATCAAGTTGGGTTCAAGAACAAAGCTTTTCTCCATTAATCCTTAAAGATTAACAAAGTATGGGACCTCTTTACTCTTGGCACTCCTTTCCCTAAGAGGTTCCTTCAAATAGATTTTCAATGTTCTTTCAAATATCTAGATTTCACTCAATTTCGTGGGTGACCTTTAAACTTGACTTATTTGGTCTAGATTTGATTGATAACGATCGATTATGAATATTAATGAATGATTTGATGTATTATCTTAGGTTTTTGATAAATTATGTTGAATAATGATTCGAGGATATCAAATTGAGTATGTTCTTGTATAATTTACTATTAAATGATGATGCAAATTTATTTAATGGATATACCGTTGATTAGGGTTGAAGTGTTGAAAGGGTATCTTGAAGGCCTTTGGTAAGACTTTCAAAGCTATGTAGATTATATTGTAGTATTGTTGGTTTACATTTGGTAATGTTGATTACTTGAAGTATGAATCATGATGTTATGAATGTATTATAATGTTTATGAATATGATGGTTATGAGATGATGATAGGTGTGCTATTATAAGCGATTGAAGGTAATTTCCCTGTACATGTTATGAGTATGTTATACAGCATAGTTCTCGCATTATATTGGGTTTATGATGAAAGGGCTTTCTCATCTTAGAACCTATGAGCTACGAACATGTTATATGAGGGGTTAAACTCCTAATGTAAAGAAAGACTTAAAGACACTTCAAAAAGATAATTTAGCTTAGCGACGAGTGAACTTGACAATGAGAGGTGTTCCTTTTGTAACATCCCGTATCCAAAATAGGCAAAAAACCACCTTTATAAAAATATCTACAAATGCAACAAACGGTGGCATCGACGGACCATAGCCTGACCCATGGTCCGTCATGCACATCCGTCAATGGGGTCAGAAACTCGCAAAATATCAGCCAAGGAAAATTGGTAAAGTCTTGATCGACGAACAAACCAACGGTGCGTGTGTCAGACTACGGTCCATAGTGTATGACCATCGATTAAGACCCCATTCACCCACTCTCTTACAAGAGCCACGGATGACCAGCATGGTCCGTAAACCTACAGTTCGTAGGTATGACCGTAGGTGAGAAATAGCAGACAATTAGGGGGAAAATGTAGTTGGGTCAACTTCAAATGATCATAACTCTTATCAAAAAATGAAGTAGGTGTACCATGACCTACCCATACATATATAATTGAATTAGCTTTCCATAGCCACCGACTTTGATAAAATCCGGCCTCCGAGTAAAATGTTATGTCCATTTTAGTAAAGTCATGTTGAACAAGCCCAACCTACGGACCAAACGACGGACCATCGATGGAACGACGGATCGTCAGTCCTGGTCATCGTTTGGTGTGACAACAATTTATGTAGGGGTCTTTTCGTCTTTTGACACTTTGTTTAAACTCTAAGATACATCATTTGACTGTAAATCATCAGATTTTTATAAGTTTAAGACTAGAAACATAACTAAAACATATTTAAGTCAAATCATTAATCAAAAGTTAAAAAATTAGAAGCAAGAAAGGGGAAAACGGTCAAGAACCCTTGTTCAAGAATGTAGCAAGTATCCAACTGTTCCAGTCCCAAAATCTAAGTGTTTCTCCATGAATTTGATCACCAGGTATGTGAGATTTCACTAGTGGGTTCCTTTCACCCATTGTGTCCCTAGTTTTCAGTCAGATTCTTGATTCCCATATCATGATTAGACCTAGGGTATTTGGAATTTCAACAAAACTTCATGAACTTATTAGTTATGTGTTCCAACTCATATTATCATGTTATTATTCAATTTATTGCATGAATTTCAGAACCGTAGCTTTGTATTTCTTTAATTCATGAATTACACATACTAGGTCAGATATTTCAGTTACTTCAGATATACATGCCTCAGTTTTTTTAATGCATCATTATCAAATTAAATATTGAATTCTCATTTTGTATATTCAGGTTAGAGTTATCCAGTAATTACATAAAATTTAGAGATAATCAGTTAGTTACATAATTGATTGGAGTAGCATAATATCGAGTTTGACTAGGGTTCAACGTAGCCAATTAGTCCTAGACCTACTAGCCAAGTAGGCTTTAAGTCCCCTCTGTGGGCAATCAATTTAGTGATAATGCCAGCACGCCTTTATACCTTTGGCAAGTATATTATGTCCTCTCGATGGGACGTATGCATCAAACTCCACATTTAGCTCTTGTGGTTTTATTATCGGTTATTAGTATCTCCCACAGTTCAGTCTGACTCTTTTGCATTGACCATTTATTAGTATACTCAGTATTCAATTTCAGTATGTTATAAATTGGTCATTGCATTAAGTTATCTCAGCATTCATAATTTATATCATGTTCAGATTATTATACTTGCTTTGATGCTTGTTTAATTATGTTTTATATCAGCATTATTCTATCCTGCATGCTCAGTACGTTTCTAGTACTGATGCATACGTGCGCTACATCTTCTCAAGATATAGATTCAGGTTCTCAGCATCCAGATCACGCATAGATCGATTTCAGATCTTCAGTTCAGCAGATTCCATGGTGAGTCCTCATTCTCCTAGGACAATAATCCTGAGTTTCTTTTAAGTATTTAGTCTTTAAGTTTAAGTTTTTTCTAGATTTAGGTGGGGCTTGTCCTAGTAATTGTAGACTAGTTTAGAGGTTTATTTCAAACATAGTTAGTTACAACTTATTGTAAAGTTAGTTTCTTAACTGTATTAAACTCATTAGTCTTCATATTATAAAAGTTTTAGCATATGGGCATTCCCCATCTTTTCATTATAATTTATGATTTAGCTTCCGCATCAGTTTACTATCTTTACTTTTCTCATAATCATGCTAGCAGGGTTAGATTCGGATCACTTGTGGTCATAGGTTCCATGTCCGCATGTCGAGGGTAGCTCAGGGCGTGACAAAACTTCGTATCAGAATAAGTGTCCTAGGATATATGAAAAGTCACACTAAGTAGAGTCCTTTTCATGGGTGTGAACAACATCTAATTAGAGGGAGGCTATGAAGTGCTTTAGGAAAAACTTCACTTTTTTACTTTTATCGTGTATAAGGTATGATATGATTCCATTCTAACTTGACGTTTTGCGCTTAAGATCATGCCTCTTCTTAGATCATTGGCATGGAATTCTGATGCATGCAATGCTAATGTAATTCATCTAGTACAAGATAAAGAAGTTCTAATGTGGAGTTTCAGAATGCCAATTCACATTTTTACTCAGAGTATGACAAACCAGAAAAATCAATAGGTTCGAGTTCCTACTAATAGAATTGATCCATTAGTGGCCGCCAGAGTTTGTGATTTTGTAAGGATGAATCCTCCTATGTTTTAGGGTCACTCGCTGGTAAGGACCCATGAAGTTCATTGATGAGGTCAAGAAAATATTTGGTTTGATGCAAGTAACTGGTAGTGATAGGTGAAATTTGCATCCTACCAGCTTAAGGATGTGACTCATATATGGTTGAATTTACTAAGTGGAAATACAATAGAGATGACTTTGTCTTTTGTAAGTCAGTATAACAATCCAAGTCAATGTTAGTCCAGAACCTTTCCTGTCTCTACTCCAGTCGTTGACCCAGTTATAGCTAGACGGGTATACAGTAGTTGCCCTGTCACAGTCTCTCAGAAAGTCACCTCAGCTGATCTTGTAGAGTTATTAATGGTAGACTTCGATGTCATTCTAAGCATGAATTGGTTATATTCCTATTATGCCTAAGTCGATTGTAGAACTAGGATTGTTCGTTTCCAGTTTCCAAACGAACCAATCCTAGAATGGAAAAGTAGTAGCTTCGCGCCTATGGGCCGATTCATTTCTTACCTTAAGGACGGAAAGATGTTCTCTAAGGGTTATCTCTATCATTTAGTTTGGGTTAAGGATTCTAGTTCTGAAACCCTAACTCTTGAGACAGTTCCAGTAGTCTATGAGTTTCTAGATGTATTTCCAGAAGATCTTCTTGGAGTCCCTCCTGAAAGGGAATTCAACTTTGGAATTGATCTCCTTCCAGATACCCAAACTATTTATGTTCCTCCTTACAGAATGGATCCAGCAGAGCTTAAGGAATTGCAAGAGTTGTTGAAAGACCTTCTAAATAAAGGCTTCATCAAACCTAGTATTTCTCCATGGGGTGCACCAGTGGTTCGTAAGGAAGAAAGATGGTTCTCTCTGAATGTTCATTGACTATAGACAATTGAAAAAGGTCAAATTCAAGAGTAAGTATCCCATCCCCAGGACTGATGACTTGTATGACCAACTTCAGGGTGCTAGTTACTTCTCAAAGAAAGAACTCCAATCGGGTTATCATAAGCTTAGAGTTAGATATAATGACATTCAAAAAACAGTCTTTAGAACTCTATATGGTCATTACAAATTTGTAGTTATGTAATTTGGACTAACCAATACTCCTTTTACTTTCATGGATTTGATGAACACTGTGTTCAAACAGTACTTGGACTTGTTCGTTATCGTCTTCATTAATGATATCTCATTTACTCTAGGAATGAGGAAGAACATGGGAGTCATTGGAGAATTGTTTTACAGACTCTTAAGGATCGCTATTTATTCAGTATGTTTAGCAAATTTGTGTTTTGGTTGCAATACATTGCTTTACTTGGTCACATTGTATCTAGCAAAGGGATCCGAGTAGATTCATAGAAGATAGAAGCAGTGAAACAATGGCCCAGACCTACCTCTCCTACAGATATCAAAAGTTTCTTAGGCCTAGCGGGTTATTACAGAAGGTTCCTGGAAGGATTTTCATCCATAGCATCACCGTTTACTAGGTTGACTCAAAATATGGTCAAGTTTCAATGATCCGATGATTGTGAGAAAAGATTTGCAGAATTGAAAATTAGATTGACTACAACTCCTGTCTTGACTCTACCAGAGGGTTCAGATGGTTATGTGATGTATTATGATACATCTAGAGTTGTCCTAGGTTGTGTGTTGATGCAGTGAGATAAGGTTATAATTTATACCTCTAGACTACTTAAGGTCCTAGGTTGAGCTTGCAGCAGCGGTGTTTGTACTCAAGACATCGAGACACTACTTGTATGGTGTTCATGTAGATGTGTTCACTAATCATAAGAGCCTTCTGTATGTGTTCACCGAGAAAGAGTTGAATCTTTGCCAGAGGAGATGTCTTGAGTTCCTTAAGGATTATGATATGAGTGTGCATTATCATCCTGGTCAGGTGAATGTAGTAGCCGATGCTCTTAGTAGATTATCTATGGGTAGTGTAGCCAATGTTGAGAAACAAAAGAAGGAGCTAGTGAAGGATGTCCACAGGCTTGCTTGCTTGGGAGTTCGCCTTATGAGTATCTCAGATAGCGGTGTTACAGTTCAGAATGGGGCAGAATCATCTTTGGCAGTGGAGGTTAAGGAAAAGAAAGTAGTGATCAAATCTTGCTTGAGGAGATGTTGTACTTCGTTACCATGGTAGATTGTCTGTTCCTTATGTGGGTGAGTTGAGAAAAAATATCCTTGCGGAAGACCGTAACTCCAAATATTCTATTCACCCAGGTGCCACAAAGATGTACCGCAATCTGCATGAAGTCTATTGGTGGAATGGCATGAAGAGGGACATAGCAGATTTTGTGAGTAAGTACCCCAATTGCAAGCAAGTTAGGTAGAACATCAGAAACTATGAGGTATGACTCAAGAGATCGACATTCCTACTTGGAAGTGGGAAGTGATCAATATGGATTTCATCACAGGGTTACTGCATACTCGCAGACACCATGACTCCATTTAGGTGATAGTTGATTGGATAACTAATTCTTCTCCCTTTTTGGCAATCAAGACTACATATTTCGGAAGAAGACTATTCCATGTTTTACATTAATGAGATTTTGAGGTTACATGGGGTTTCTTTATCTATCATCTAAGATAGACGTCCTCAGTTTACCTCTCATTTCTGGAAGTTATTTGAGAAGAGTGTTGGTACTCAAGTTAATGTTAGCACAACATTTCATTCTCACATGGATGGACAGGCAGAGCGTACCATTCAGATTTTGGAGGATATGTTGAGAGCTTGTGTGATCGATTTCAAAATAGTTGGGATGATCACCTTCCTCTTATTGAGTTTGCCTATAAGAATAGCTACCATTCCAGCATTCAGATGGCCCCTTATGAGGCCTCATATGGGCGTAGATGTTGATCTCCTATTGGTTGGTTTGAAGTGCGTGAAGCAGCTTTGATAGGGCCAAATTCAACCCTTTATATGGAGAAGTGCAACTCATTAGAGATAGACTTACGACAAACCAAAGTCATCAGAAATCTTATGTTGATGTAAGGAGAAGGAAACTAGAGTTCTATGTTTATGATTATGTTTTTCTGAAAGTGTCACCTATGAAAGGTTATGAGATTTGGAAAGAAAAGTAAGTTCAGTACTAGATATGTAGGCCCTTACAAGATCTTGAAAAGGATTCGCAAGGTGGCATTTGAGTTAGAGTTGCCAGCAGAATTAGCAGCAGTGCGTCCTGTCTTCCACATCTCACTCTTGAAGTAGTGTGTGGGTTACCCAGCCTCTATACTGCCATTAGAGTGTGTGGCGGTGAAAGATAGTCTTCTTATGAGGATGTATCAGTTGAGATCCTTGACCGTTAGGTCAGAAGGTTGAGAAACAAAGAAGTCTCATCAAGGTTTTGTGGAGGAGTCAGTTTATAGAGGGAGTTACTTGGGAAGCAGAAGCAGCCATAAAAGCAAAGTATTCTTACATCTTTCCTTCTTATTCCACTCCAGCTCTAGGTAATAGTTCCTCTTATGTTTTCCAGTCATTCATGCATAAATCAATCTTAGAATTATGTCTGCTCAATCTGTACTTGCATTTTTAGCGTATTTGAATGTTATTGAAACTCAATTCACTCAGAAATTCAATTCTCAATGTTTAGTAGTAGGGTTTGAAGATCTCTCCCTGTATTCCAGCTAGTTTAGTCTTCATTCGAGGATGAATGTTCCCAAGGGGGAGATAATGTAACACCATGTATTCAAAACTGGCCAAAATTCAACTTTACAGAAAAATCTTCAGGTGCAACAAATGGTGGTATTGACACCCCGTAGCCTGACCCACGGTCCATCATGCACATTCGTCAATGGGGTCAGGAACTCCCAAAAATCTCAGCTCAGGAAAATTGGTTAAGTCTTGGTCGACGGACAGGCCTACGATTCGTAGGTCAGATAACACTCCATAGTCTATAACCGTCGATTGAGTCCCCATTCACCCACTCTCTGACAAGAGCCACGGAAAACCAGCACTGTCTATAGGTCTTACTGTAGGTGAGAAATAGTAGACAGTTTAGGGGAAAATGCAGTTGGGTTAACTTCAAATGCTCATAGCTCTTAGCACAAAACAATTTAGATGTCCCATAGCTTACCTACAGATATATAATTTAATGAGATTTTCATAGCCACCAAACTTGCTAAAATCCGACCTCCGTGTAAAAAGTTATGCCCTTTTAGAAAAGGCATGTCGAATAGGCCCAACCTACAGACCAAATGATGGACCGTCGATGGAACGACGGACCATTAGTCCTGGTCGTCGTTTGGTCCGACTGCAATTTACTCAGGGGTCTTTTGGTCTTTTCCAACTTTGTTAAAACCCTATGATACGTTGTTTTTACCCTATATCATTAAATTTTAGTCTGTTTAAGCCTAGAAACATAACTAAAACTTATTTAAGTCAAATCATTAATCAAAAGTTAGAAAATTAGAAGCAAGAAAAGGGAAAAAGGTCAACAACTCTAGTTCAAGAACGTAGCAAGGCTCCAACATTTCCAGCCCCAAAATCTAAGTGTTTCTCCATCAATTTCATTACCAGGTATGTCGGATTTCACTAGTGGGTTCCTTTCACACATTGGGTCCCTAGTTTTCACTCAGATGTTTGATTTCCATATCATGATTAGACCTAGTGTTTCTATAACTTCAACAGAACTTCATGAACTTGTTAGTTATATGTTCTAAATCAGATTATCATGTTATTTATTATCCTTTTTATTTCATGAATTTAAGAACCCTAACTATGTATTTCTTTTGTTCTTGAATTACACATGCTAGGTCAGATATTTTAGTTACTTCAGATATACATGCCTCAGTTCTTAATGCATCATTATCAGATAAATGTTACATTCTCAATTTGTATGTTCAGTTTTGAGCTATCATGTAATTACAGAAAATTCAGACATAATAAGTTGGTAGCATAATTCATGAGAGTAGCATAATACCGAGTTGTACTAGGGTTCAACGTACCCAATTAGACCCATAACTACTAGCCAAGTAGGTTTTAAGTCTCCTCTGTGGGCAATGAGTTTACTGATCACGCTAGCATGACTTTATACCTTTGGCAGGGTATATTGGGTCCTCTCGATGGGGTGTATACGTTGGACTCCACATTTAAATTATGTGGTTTTATTATCGGTTATTAGTAGCTTCCACAATTCAGTCGCACTCTTTTGAATTGACCATTTATCAGTATACTCAGTATTTAGTTTCAACATGTTATAAATTGGTCATTGCATTAGTTATCTCAACATTCATAATCTATATCATGTTCAGATTATTATACTTGTTTTGATGCTTGTTAAATTATGTTTTATTTCAGCTTTATTCTATCCTACATGCTCAGTACCTTTAAAGTACTGACACATACATGCGCTACATCTTCTCATGATGTAGGTTCATGTTCTCAGCATCCAGATCATGCATAGATCAATTTTTTATCTTTAGTTCAGCAGATTGAGTGGTGAGTCCTCATACTCCGAGGACAATAGTCATGAGTTTCTTCTCAATATTTAGTCTTTTAGTTTCAGTTTCGGTAGATTTAGCTGGGGCTTGTCCCAGTATTTCTAGTCTAGTTTAGAGGCTTATTTTAGACATAGTTAGTTTTAACTTAGTGTTGAGCTAGTAACTTCATTATATTAACCTCATCAGTTTTCATATTATATCAGTTTTAGCATATAGGTATTCCCCATATTTTTATTATAATTTATTATTTAGCTTCCGCATCAGTTTACTATCTTTAGTATGCTCATGATAATGCTAGCAGGGTTAGTTTTAGTACACTTCTGGTCCTAGGTTCCATGTCCGCGTCTCTGGGGTAGCTCAGGGCGTGACACCTTCACAAGGAATAAAGGTTCACTCGATGTTCCCATGAGGTTGATACTACAATACAAATTAGCGTAAAGAGAGTTTCTAGTAACAACCTTCTACTTCATTAACTATGTGCCCTCATAGGAACCTCAGCTACTTGATCCACCTTGATGTTATACAAGTGTTTATGTCTTACCTTGGAAAGTAAGACACCCTCCTTTCGGTGTGAGAGAATGACAGTCGATTCTATGTAATTCACATGGTCTGTATTAGTTATGGCGCAGTTTCTCGAATGTAAAAGTGAATGAATGAAAGTGAGAAGATGAACACTAACTATGACTACTTAAGAGGTGTTACTTAGTGTAGCTAAGGGTTCACATCTGGGAGAACCCCCTAGACGTTGCCAGCGTCGTCGTCCTCTTTGAGGACTAAGACTAGTCTCTTAACTTACATCATTACATTCATAAGTTAAAATTAGAGGAAATATAGAAATTTTCATTACTTCTACGTTGAGGTTTACATAGACCTCTACGTACATATAATATTTACATTTAGTATACATAGACCATTCGTATAGGAAGATTAACTAGTCCTCTACTTTTACTGCACATAGATATAAAAAATATAACATAGTCTCAAATAATGTTTTGTCTCATAACCATCTAACAAAACTATAATAATTTGGGCCTAGACCATACATTAATATAACAAGACCATATATATGTCATACAATGTTTTTGTATCAAGATGAAAAGGAAAGAACATAAGAGTCTTAATAGTAAAACAACTTCATAAGCTTAATAGTGGCATTGCCCTCGGAAGTGAGGACCTACCCGAATTCCAAGTCTTCTTCAAATTCGTCTAAAAATACCTTCAACGACCAGAACATAATGTTTGGGAAAAAGAAGAAATAAGGTTAGTACACTACTTGTGGTAAGTATGAGACCATATGCACACATATCATGAAATCATGCTAAAAAGGGATATTTCATTAAAAGATGTTATTTTACATTTACAAAGCCTTATCCACATTCAAGAAGACCATACAATCAGTAAAAAATATTCATTAAGTCATAGGCATGTATATCACAAGACCAACGATACAAATTCTAATCAAGTCAACATACATCTCATGACCCTATTTACGTCAACTTGTAAAATGACTAAGCAAAGCCCCATACCCTTAATAAATCAAGTAAACCTATCAAGAACAATAACCAATCACCAACTTAACATAGCATAACATTAAGAGTACATAACATCATACTTTAGCAATAGAGACCAACTAAATGTTCATAAGAGTAATCTACATCACATAGTGTCATTAACATGTAAGATCATCATATACATATCATTTACATTTATAAGCATAAACATACATAAGATCATCCTCCTAAGACTTCCCTCAAGGCTAATTAGTGCAATGTTTAGGTAGAGTCACATACCCCTACCTAGACTAAACTAAACCCCTTAGGTCATCTTAGTTAGAGTTCAATCCTTTAGTTCATTTTATAATGCACACTTTAATATAACTTCATCACTTAAAAAGGCATACTTTGTTAGAGTTATATCGTTTAGGTTATCTTAGTGAGAGTTCAATCCTTTAGTTCAATGCATCAATACTAATACAAGGGATACTTCAATATAACATCATCACTTAACCACAAGTAACCATAATTGAAGTAAAGAATATGGATCATAAGACTTACCAAGTCTCTTAATAAATAATCATCAAGGTCTTACAATCAAACCTTAATTCAACCCAACCAGGGTATAGTATCAAAACATATCAATAACAAACACTATAACAAAGACAATTAAATCAGTACATCACAATCCATCACTAGTTTATAGCTTAAGATAATAGACTTTGGCCTAATCTATAATACACTTCATAACCTAGATCAATTTCTAAAGAAATATAATGATAATATTCAAATTCATCTTAATTTGTTCATAATTTATACAGTAACATCATTAAGATGTAATTCAACTAATAACAAATTCAATTGAACCAACATTACACAATTCATATCAAGATCATAACCTCGGGTTAAGGGGAATAGGTTATATTCTACAAACTAGACCAATCCATCAAGAAATAACATAATTTAGTTAAATTACATGTTAGTCTATTCATAATATCCAAAATAATTCATAAATAAAGTAATTCATAACATCAATTTTGTAGTGGATGAAAACCCAACTTTTGAAATCAATTTGATGGAACCCTTTAAGGAAAGAGGTCTCAAAGGTGAAAGTGATGCCATACCTTACTAACTGATTAAGATTGATGAAAAAATTCGATCCTTTGCAGACGTTGAACCCACCTCTAGCTTGTTCTTCAATGGGGTATCTTTGGAAGAGAGAAAGAAGAGAGAAGGAAGAGAGTTTTGGGTTTCGGAATTATGATATCTTAGGTTAGTCTAATTAAGTCAGAGGCTTTATATAGCTGGTTAACTAACTTAATTATACCTCATCTAACTCCTAATTAACCTCCTATATAGGCCAACAAATTCAATGAATTAATTATAAATATGTTGCAAAACCAGCCCCTCACAGACGAGACCCCGATCGATGGTCCGTCTGTGAGATAATAGCCACATGACTCTTCGTCCTGTTAGTCTGTTGTTTTGGTTAAAAAATATGAAAAATGACCCTTTGGAATAATTGACTAACTGTCCATCAACGGTATCTATCGATGACCAATCGATTGGACCACGCCTCGTTAGTGGCCTCAGTCTGTAAGCATTGTCTCTTGACAACTTATGCCACCTTTTGCAAGATTCCTCCTCAAGGGATCTTTGTTAGTCCTTGGGGAGTCGTACCCATACGTTTTGACTATGAACTAACTCTAATATGTGTTAGTAACCCTTCCACCAATTTTCATCATTTCCGACTCTTAAAATCTAGACAAATAGGCTAAGGAGTGCTAGAACCTCTGTAACGACCTGTTTAGTCGTTTTGAGCAGCAGATTTTATTTCTGGAAAAACTGTCTAAGACGACGGAACCCACGATGGACCATCATGGGCACGATGGACCGTCGAGGGTGTCCCGTTGCAGAACACTTAGACTTCTGAAATTTGGGTACTGAAAACGACTCTCTGAACTTCGTGACGGAAGTGCAGGATGGACCGTCGTAGATACGACGGACCGTCACAGACTCTTCAAGGAAATTGAGTCTCTGAACTCTGCGACGGACCTGTAGGATGGACTGTCACAGCTATGACGGACCGTCACAGCTATGACGGACCGTCACAGGTTGCGTAATCCCAGGCTGGGTTGGATTTCTTGTTAAGTTTTAAAGGGGCATTTTGGACTATTCCTACTATAATTATAAATTTCGTGGGTTAATATTAATAACTCAATTTCTTGGGGGATAAAAGAGGTAACCTTGAGTTAATTAGTGGGTTACTATTTTCATCCTTTATACTTAATTATATGCCAATTAGGGTAAAAGAAAGAGGGTTTGAATAAGAAAAATAGAAAGAACAAAGAGAGGAAAAGAGAAACGATCGAGAGAGAGGAACGAAGGGGATATCAAAGATTGTGAGGATTTGCTTGCTTGATCACGAAATCTTCGGTGGAGGTAGGTTATGGTTTTGACACTATTTGTAGTAAACTCTTAATAGCGAATGATATGTATTGGTAGTATTGTAAACCCTTCTATATGCTTAATTGTATGCTTGCATGAATGTGATTACATAATTGTGATAAAATAAGCATGATGAAGCTATTGAATCCTGAATCTTGAAAGAAACCCTAATCTACTTGTTAATGATGATGCCTTGGTATAAAAGAAGGCTTGATGAACTAAAGTAATGAGATTGATGATGCCTTGGTATAAGAGAAGGCTTGATGAATTGATAGAATCAGATTAGTGGATCGGAGTGTCACGTTCCGACACGTAGTATTAAGGGATCGGGTGTCACGAACCGACACGTAGAATTAGGGGATCGGAGTGTCACGTTCCGACACATAGTATTAAGCGATCGGGTGTCACGAACCGACACGTAGAATTAGGGGATCAGAGTGCCACGTTCCGACACATAGTATTAGGGGATCAGGTGTCACGAACCGACATGTAGAATTAGCGGATCGGAGTGTCACGTTCCGACACATAGTATTAAGGGATCGGGTGTCACGAACCGACACGTAGAATTAGGGGATCAGAGTGTCACATTCCGTCACATAGTATTAGGGGATCGGGTGTCACGAACCGACACGTAGAATTAGGAGATCGGAGTGTCACGTTCCGACACATAGTATTAAGGGATCGGGTGTCACGAACCGACACGTAGAATTAGGGGATCGGAGTGTCACGTTCTGACACATAGAAGTAAGGGATCGGAGTGTCACGTACCGATACATAGTAGTAGGGGATCGGAGTGTCACGTACCAACACAAGAGGAATAAAGATAATGAATCTGGAAAGATGTTAATATACTCAATGTAATGAACCAAATTCCCAAATGAGTATGGTATTGAGGCTTGAGTCTTCATGGATGAACTTGGTGGTACTTATTGATGATTATAGTACTTGTTGTTGCTACATGTTGAGTGTTGTAGTTGATTTCTGATATGAACTGATATATACTATTTTCTATTTTGAGTTGGCCGATGATACCTACTCAGTACTTGTGTTTTGTACTGACCCCTACTTGTATGTTCTTTCTTTGTTATTTGTGGAGTGCAGCAAACGTGCCGTCGTCTTCAAATCAACCGCAACTCTAGTAAGTCTTCATTTCACCGGAATTCAGGGTGAGCTAATGCTTCTAGCTTGGACTGGATCTTCTTCTTCATGTCTTGATGCCTCGAATCTCCGGCATGGACTAGCTATTTCTTATTTTAGCTTTCTTAGATACTCTTAGTTTTAGTAATTGAGGATAGATGTTATTATGATGATGACTTCCAGATTTTGGGAATAATAATAGTTGTTGAATTTTTAGAAGTTATTGAATTGATTTTCATTAATGAGTTTAAGTCTTCCGCATTACTTTCTGTTGATATTATATTGAAATTTTGGGGTTTAGATTGGTTGGTTCGCTCACATAGTAGGATAAGTGTGGGTGCCACTCGCGGCTCGGTTTTGGGTCGTGACAACCTCATTGAACTAGTTTACGTACGTCATGGACATTCTTTGACATTTTGATTTATATACTTCCTAAATGAATTATATTCATTAAAATTGACCTTGAAACAGTGTCTAAACCTCTTGAAAAGTATGTTACGTTCTATAACTCGTCTTAGATTTTTTAAGTGTTACATTATCCTCACATTAGAAACACTCTTCCCCGAATGACACTAAAATCTTTTGAAAGAAGGAATAGACTCAAAATAGCATTCCAACTATAACAATACGTAACAACATCAATCATATCATTTACACAAGGCAATTCAAAACTTCAATTACTACACATAAGGCTTAACATCACATTATGAGGAATATCCTTCTCACAATAACAAGAGGTCAACATATTATATATGAGTCAATTATGGCAAAGTTCATCTTACCAACACGCTACATATAATTTTATAAAGAATCACCATATAAAAATGCACAACATGACTCAAACCAAGAAAAATTTAAAATTTTTAAGTTAATATGCACAATTTCACTGTAACTTCACTGTAATGACATCAAAAATGCACATTTTTGCAAAACTTCACTAAAATTCAAGTAACTTCAACTTTTAGTTATAATTTTCATTATTATTAGGAATAACTAACCTTATCTATCAAATAGATGAGGGTAATGGGACATTATGTCATCCTAGGGACTTCCTCATAAGAGAGGTTATCCTTCACACAAAGACCCTCAATAGGAAGAATAGACTCGGGATCACCGATACACTTCTTAAGCATAGAAACATGGAAAACCGGATGAATCGAAGCCAATTCACTAGGAAACCTCAACTCATAAATAACTTTACCAACTCTTGGCAAGATTTCATAGGGACCCACATAACGAGGACACAACTTCCCTTTCTTTCCGAGTCTAACCACCCCTTTCATAGGCGAAATTTTTAATTACACTTTATCTCATTTTTCAAAATGTAATTCCTTATCCTATGATTAGCATAAGACATTTGATGACTATAGGTTGTTTGCAACCGATTCCTTATGATATGAACCTTCTCCAAAGTCTTATAAATCAAACCGGGACGCAAAAGTGAAGACTCACCCACGTCAAAACATCCAATTGGAGATCTACATTTCCTACCATACAAGGTTTCATAAGGTTTTGATATATATAGATGAATGGTAACTATTTTTGTAAGCAAACTCCACCAAAGGAAAATACTTATCCCAATTTCCTTTGATGATACATGCTCTAAGCTTATCCTCAAGGGTTTGAATAGTAAGCCCCGCTTAACCATCCGTTTAGGGATGAAAAGCGATACTTAAATTTACCTTGGTACCTATCCCATGTAGGAATGACCTCCAAATCCTATATGTGAATTGTTCACCCCAATCCGATATGATGGACAACGAAATACCATGACGACACACAATCTCATCTATAAAGATCCTTGCATAATCTACGGTTGAATAAGTAAACTTGACGAGAATAAAATGAGCAGATTTTGTCAACCTATCCAAATAACCCATATAGAGTCATATTGCTTTTGTGTCTGAGAAAAACCTAACACAAAATCCACATTAATGTCTTCCCACTTCCAAATAGGAACTTGTATTTCTTGAAGTAAACCACCTGGCTTTTGATGTTCGGCTTTCACTTGTTGGTAATTTGGACACTTAGCAACAAATTTCGTTATATCCTTCTTCAAACCTTTTCACCAAAACACTTCCCTAAGGTCATGGTACATCTTTGTTGAACCCGGGTAAACTGAATAACGAGACCCATGAGTTTTCTCAAGAATCCTACTCCTCAAACCATCTATATTTGAAACACATAAAATTCATTGGTACGTCAATACACCATCCCACCCTAAGAAGATTGAGTCATTTAGTTTACCAAGAATCGATTCTTTCAACTCCATCAATGTATGAACAAGGTGTTGTATGCACTTCACCTCGACCACAAAAGACGACTCGGATTTATGATGTACCACTAATCCACCTATAGGAGAATCTTTAGTCCGAACCCCTAAACGAGCCAATCTTTGAATATACTTCACTAGGTTCTGCTTGGATTTCTCAACATGGGACATACTTCCCATTGATAAATGACATAAAGCATCCACTACCACATTATCTTTACCAAGGTGATAGAGAACACTCATGTTATAGTCTTTGAACAACTCTATCCATCTTCTTTGTCGGAGATTCAAATCCTTTTGAGTGAACACATATTGAAGACTCTTATGGTCAGTATACACATCAGCATTAACAACATAGAAGTAGTGCCTTCCTATTTTCAAGGAAAATACTACGGCCGCTAACTCAATATCATGAGCTGGATAGTTTCTCTAATGCACCTTAAGTTTTATAGAGGCATAGGCTACTATACACCCCAACCCAACTCAGGATGCATCAGAATATACAATGAAACCCATGTTATCCTCCGGGAAAGTCAACACCATAGCAGACGTAAGACTATCCTTCAAGTTTTGGAAGCTTCTCTCACATGCTTCCTACCACTCAAATTTTCTTACTCTTTTGGGTCAAAGTAGTTAAGGGAGATGCAATGGACGCAAAACGATCCAAAAACCTCCAATAATAACCCACTAGACCCAAGAAACTCCTAATATCGATTGAAGTCAATGGTCTAGGCCAATTCTTAACCGCCTCAGTTTCCTTTGATCAACGTACACTCCCTCACTAGAGATGATATAACCAAGAAACGCCACCGACTTCAACCAAAACACACACTTACTATACTTGGCAAATAGTTGGTTTTCCTTAAGTACTTGTAATACCACCCTCAAATGGTTCATTTGATCACCCTCATTTTTTGAATATACAAAGATGTCATCAATGATGACAAGGACATATGAATCTAGGTAACTTCATAACATCCTATTTATAAAATCCATAAATGTCGCTGGGGCATTAGTGAGACCAAAGGACATTACTAAGAACTTATAGTGACCATACCGTGTCGAAAATGTCATTTTTGGTATATCTTCACCCTTACCCTAAGTTGGTGATACTCCAAGATCAAGTTAATCTTGGAAAAGTAGCATGCCCGTTGGCGTTAATCAAACAAGTCGTCAATCCGAGGGAGAGGATACTTGCTCTTAATAGCGACTTTTTTCAGTTGGCGATAATCAATGCAAATCCTAAGGGAACCATCCTTCTTCTTCACAAATAAAACCGGAGCACCCGATGGAGAAATACAAGGTCTAATAAAATCCTTGTATAGAAAATATTTGGGTTGAGCCTTAAACTCTTTATATTCGGCCGGAGCCATTCGATATGGAGGAATTGAAATGGGATTTGTATCCGGTAACAAGTCGATACCAAAGTCAATTTCCTGTTCGGGAGGAATACCAGGAACATCATTAGGGCATTCAAAAATTCCTTCACTATGGCGACCGACTAAATGGGAGGATTCAAAGTCTAAATCATGGAATCTTACTATATGGTTAAACACCCTTTAGAGATCATTTTTCATGCTTTTAAACAAGGGATGATACGACTTCTAGGAATAGAATTTATGCTCTTCCACTCTAAAACGTGATCATTTGGAAAGTTAAACTTCACCACCTTTGATCTACAATCTATGGAGGCAAAGCAAGCATGAAACCAATCCATACCCAATATGACATCAAAATCAAACATATCAAGTTCTAATAGTTCAACATTATTAACTCTATTGGGAAACATTATAAGACAATTTCTATACACCCTCTTTGCAACAACTGACTTACCCACCGGGGTAGTCACTCTGACGGGTTCCTTTAGAATATCGAGAAAAATTTCAAACTTCTTAGATATCAAGGGAGTAACAAAAGATAGTGTAGAGAACGGATCAAGTAAAACATATACATCAATGGGAAAGACTTTCAACATACCGGTCACCATATTGGGAGAAGTCTTTTGCTCACCGCCTAGAGCGGAGAGCATAAAATCGATTCTTCTTCGGAGCATCATTAAAACCACTTGATTGATCTTGAACACTTTGACTATTAATATTAAGGAAGTCCCTAACCTTGGGACACTTTTACCACAACCAAAACAATTATCCGTTCCCCTAAGATAATCACCATAATGCTTCTTGCCACACTTTTCACAAGTTGGCTTCTTTGTAGGTGAACTAGTATACCTTCCCTTTTTAAACTTAGGGTTAGGAACCATATCATCATGAGACTTTGGGAACTTGTAAGAAACATGGTTAGAAACTCTTTTCTTGGACCTAAGCTCATCTTGGATATCAACCCTACCCTTTGAAGAACCACTATCAAAAGATCTTGTCCTCTTGGCATCTCTACTCTTTCTGTTAGACCTTGCCTCTTCCACTTGTTAACCTTGAACCATGAGACGAGAGATATTCATATTATCATGTATCATAGACGAATGAAATTCCTCTTGCAATTCATCCAACACTCCCATCACAAAGCGGTTCATTACATCCCTAGGATCGGAAACCATAGAATGAGTATACTTTGACAATTTTGTAAATTTCAAAGAGTTTACAAACACACTCATACCTCTTTGACTAAGGTTGATGTCCACCACCTTGGCTTCCCTCTTCTCCCTAGGAAAGAATCTATCAAGAAAAGCCTTTTTAAACACCTCCCAAGTCATCAACCCACCTCGTAAAGTCCTGTTGTCTCTCCATTGGATGTACAAAGCTTTGGCCATATATTTGAGTTTGTAAATGGATAACTCATCTTTCTCACTTGTAGACAACCCCATAAAATAGAGGATCTTGTAGATTTGATAAATGAACTCTTGTGGTTCTTCTTCAACCTTGGACCCATAGAAAATAGGGGGGATTCATCCTAGTAAAATCCCTCACACGGAAAGCCATGGTAGCAACTTGTGGTTTGCTTGGGCTACAACCTCCCAATTAGCTTGGGCCATCATTATTTGAGCTTGAGCAGTGGCAGCTTGTGCTTGTATAGTAATGGTTTGGGCCATTTGAAAAAGAGCAGCCTGAATGGCACAATCCACGAAAGAAGGATCGACCAGAGCTTGGTAATCATTAACATCTTCTTCAAGAGGAGGTACTTGATCACCAAGGAGAGAAACTCCCGCATTGGCAATCTCTTCTTTAAGTCTTCGTTTCGCATTCGTTTGAGTAGTCATTACCTATAATCACAATTAGATGATTAGATGCAAAATCACGTACAACATAACTCTAGAGGCACGATATTGGACTTCCAAGAAAGTGAGAGTTTCCTAAGCATAAAATAGATTCCTATTCAAAAGTGTGGAGCGCTTCACAATTATGAATACAAACCTACATAGACGGGGTTAAGAGATACATCGACTCAAAGATATTCAACTCATGCTCTGATACTAAGTTTGTCACATCCGGTGAGCACCCCCTAGACGTAACCACTGACGTCGTTCTCTTTGATGACAAAGACTAGCCTCTTAGCTTACATCATTACATTCATAGGTCAAAATTAGCGAAAATTTAAAACTTTTAATTACTTCTACATTGAGGTTTACATAGAGCTCTACATACACTTAAAATTTATATCGAGTATACATAGACCCTTTTGTATAGAAAGATTACTTAGTCTTCTACTTTTATTGCCCATAGACATACAAAATATAACATATTCTCAAATCATGCCTCTTCTCATAATCATCAAACAAGATTGTAATAATTTGGGCCTAGCCCGTACATCAATATAAAAGAACCACATATATGACATACAATGTTCAATATCCAAATGAAAAGGAAAGAACATAAGAGTTTTAAGACTAAAACAACTTCATAATCTTGATAGTGGAATTGCCCTAGGAATGTGAGGACCTACCCAACTTGGATGATTGCAAATTCTAAGTCTTCTTCAAAGTAGTCTCAAAATCCCTTCAACGATCGGAACATGAAATGTTTGGGAAAAGGAAGAAATCGGGTTAGTAAACCACTTGCACTAACTATGAGATCATATTCACACATATCACGAAATCATGCTAAAAAGGAACATTTCAGTAAAACATGCTATTTTTCTTTTACAAAGCCTTATGCACATTAAAGAAGACCATACCAATCAATAAGACATATTTGTTAATTCATTGGCATGTACATCACAAGACCAACAATACAAAGTTTAATCAAATCAACATACATCTCGTATAATTGAAGACATTATCAAGGCAACTCTATCATTAAGTTTTAATAGCAACAATCATAAATAAGAGTATATTTAAACATCACCAAAGCAAGACCATTACGTATGACCCTCTTTAAGTCCACTTGTGCAATGACTAAGTAAAGCCCCATAACCTTACGAAATCATGTAAACCTAGAAAGAACCATAACCAATGTCCAACTTCACATAACATAACATTAAGATTACATAATATCATACTTAAGAAATAGAGACCAATTATATGTTCATAAGAGTAATCCACATCACATAGTGTCATTAACATGTAAGATCATCGTATACATATCATTTACATTTATAAGCATATTCATACATAAGAACACCCTCCTAAGACTACCCTCAAGGATAACTAGTGCAATGTTTAGGTATAGTCTCATACCCCTACCTAGACTAAGCTAAATCCCTTAGGTCATGTTAGTTAGAGTTCAATCATTCAGTTCATTTTACTCTTATAAATTACAAAAAAATGAAAATCAAATTTTGTATGAAATGTCAGCTAAGTATTACCAATGCCACGCGTACTCTAGCAAAATTAATAGGTCCCATTCGATGCATCCACTTTTGTTTTTTCCTGTTTTGAGAATTCATCTCGCATATAGCCTATTGTTAAAAACAAATAGATAATTGAATTGATATGCATAAAAAATAGATATGACACATAATTAGTCGATGAGTGGAAATGCACCATTTTAACCTTACTTGAACTGTTGGGTGTTTCCAATACTCGATCAACTGGTGGAATTGATTATGTGGAATTCCATCAGGACATTTTGCTAGCATATCCTCAAGGGTACTATTTTTATCAAAAAAATTCTTTTTTATTTTTTGCTTGTGTCGCCTCCAAGCATCACGAAGACCAGTCACCACCCACTTCTTTCCTTGTACTTGAAGTAGAAATTTGGACTATGCAAAATAAAATATATTTAGTTTTATTAAGTAAAAAAAATGAATTCTCAAGAGTGGTTGTTTTTACATTGACGTATTCCCAGATGTGCTTTTTAGTATCATTTGGCACCACATGCCAACTAGTGTACATCAAGCTGATGAATCTTGGATTCCTTGAAATTGTTCCTATAAAGTTGCTTAATTGTGACACTATCTTATTAGTTTGTCCCACCGCTTGTCCTTTATCAAATGTCACCTCCTTTCTTTCTTCCGAATTTCTTGCTTGAATATCCTTACATGTTGTATGTTCTCGAACTTTTTTTGGCTTCTACATTTCTAGATTGATGTAACAAACATGAAATAAGATATTTCTTTTATAATGAGTTCTAAATCTTAAAAGGTTTAAAACATACCTTTTGTACTACAATCAACGTCAATTTCCTCTTCTTGTTCCATACGATCATCCAATCCTTTGTTATGTTCATTAATAATAGGAGTATGCATAAATTTGACATTTGTTGTTGTGTTATTGTCACGTTTTGTTTCATCATCATTGTGTATCCCTTGATATTTTAGAGACTGATCAAGAGTACTAGCTGGTATGACCTGCTTCCTCTTTACCTGTTTGCAATTCGGTTGATCAAGAATATCAACGTCGTGCCTCTCCATTACCTAGTGTTGTTCCAGTCTCATGTGCTGAAGCAGTAACATCTTTATTGAATGACGTATGGAACCTAGAATTATTCATAGGAAGTTTAGTTCCATTATCTTGAATGGACTCTTCAAATTGAAATAACCTCTGTTTAGTTTGTCCTTTCCCTGCAATCATACGTGAAGTTCTAAGCTCTTCCCTTGAAGACGATTGAATGACTTATTTGTGCCTAAGAAATTAACTCTTTCCTTGTTGTGGAATGAAATCCTCAAAATTCTTTCTTTTATGTGATATTGGTGCCTGCTCTTTCTTAGCTTTATCATTGCGTTCATTTGCAAGTTGTTCTCTCTTAATCTTGAATTTATTTGCCAATTCAGCACTTGATCGGTATTGCATATCAACATCCTGATTCTTCAATGGACTTTGAGCTTTGTTTGGATTCAAACCATTTTTCTTTAGCATTGTTTATTGATACATTGTTTTTGCTTTGTTTAAATCTCTTCAATTTTTTCCCCAATATTAAGTAAACCTACAAAATAATAAGATTGCTTAAGTGAAAGAAGTAGCAGGACCGATTCAAATTGGGAGAACTACATGAACAAATAGAACAAATTGATAACAAAGGAAACAAGATATTTCAAACAACTGCAGACGCGACTGTATGCCATTATTATTGTTCCCTAGTTGAACAAGTTTGTTAGCTATTCGCATCACATGCCCAATGTTTCCAATCTTGGGTGGGGTTCTTCCCTCAACGGAGACCGTTGGCTGTATCCACATTTAAAAACTGGAGAGCTTCTTATTACTTAAAATTAATAAAAGGTAAAGAGTTGTACCTCTCTCAGAGCGACAAACTCTGGACAACGACCAAACCAGATGCAACTTCAAACTACAGAGTTGAATGCCTGTAATGACAACTGCCTAATAATAAAATGAAACCAGAAAGTATATAAATAACAAACAACCAAATCAAGCAAAAATAAGCTTGAAGTATAGGTTCCTCAATAAAATAATAATCAGATAAGAAGGCAACATATTACATTCCACAGATTAGATATATTAATGTATTTTACTAAAAAAACTATTATATTACAAAAAAAGTGAGTGAGCACTATATGATCATCACATCAATAATGAAACTCATGGTGTGTCTTATTCAGACTCTTCTTCAGACTCGAATTGATCATCAGACTCATCATCATACTCATTTTCAGACTCGTCTTCAAACGCATCTAAAAACTCATCTCAATACTCATTTTCAGACTCATCTTCGAACTCATCTTGAAACTCCTGTTCATACTCGACTTCAAGTTGTTGATTGACAAATTCCTCTACAGCCACATCAATGATTGTTTCTGGTAAATCAGTCCTTGTTAAGAGTACTTCACCATTATCGTTTGGTATAGATGGACCCTTCGAATGTTCAGAAGGCTCATTTTCATAACTTTTTGGGAGATTAGATTCAATTTCATCACCCATGTTAAAAAAGTCTCTTGGAACAGTCTTCATAACATAATGTTTATCTTGATCATATGGATCTTGCACATAGAAGCATTGGTGTACATTAGATGCAAGCACAAAAGGCTCTTCCTGAGAGCATCTCTTGTTAATGTAGACATAAGTAAGGCCATAAACATCTTTTTCAACCTCATACCAATCACACTTAAATGAAACAACCTTAAAATGGTTGTAATAGTTTAATTCAACAATATCAACTATTCTACCATAATAAGTCAAATCTGCAGCAATCGGATTTTTATCTTTTGAGCTTGCAAAGCTTATAGTTGAGGTAATTAGTGTAATACCACTATTTTGTGTTTTACGCCTTGCATCATGTTGCCTAACATGGAATCTATATCCATTTATGACATACCCAGAATATCTTTTTGCAACAGAATTTGGTCCTCTAGACAATTGTTTTATCAAATCAGGCACATCCTCTTGCAAAGCACAAGTTTCAAACCATTGAGAGAAGTTTTGACAATGATTCTTGGCTTTGCTCCATTTAGATCTCCGTGACTGATTATTAACTTCTTGCTCATGCTCTCTACAAAACATTTCCCTATATATTAAAATTAAGGTACCTAATATATTCTTGAACATCGTCACAATTTCCCAATAAGAGTGCATGTTCCTTACTTAGTGACTTGTCATCTAAAATGATTGGATTAGTTTTCTTTGTTCCTAAAGGAACTCCTTTGTTAGAAAACAAACTCACAGGTTCTGCGTCACTTGGGTCACATTTATCATTGGTTGGCGCTATCCTATTAAATCTGGTATGCACACCTTGATGCAGATATTTTGAGAATAAATTCAAGCAATCTATTCCCACTCGTGTCCCTGCTATGCAACCTTCTGCAAAACGCCTATTGCGAATGTATGATTTTAATGTACCCATTTCTCTTTAAGTGGAATACATCCATCAATTTTGCACTGGGCCGCCTAATCTCACTTCATTCACCAAATGAATAGGCAAATGAATCATGATATAAAAAAATGAACGAGGAAAAATTCGCTCCAACTGATTTACTGTTTCTATGATCTCTACTTCTAAGCAATCCAGTTCCTCCAATGTGATTAGTTTTTGGCACAAACGATTGAAGATGGAACTTAGACGAATCAAAGAAATAGCCACATGATCAGGAAGAATGCTTTTAATTGGTATTGGAACAAGTAATGTAACATGAAATCAGCATCATGGGTTTTATAATTAGACAACTTTCTTTCATCCAAGTGCACACACCTAGATATATTGGAGGCACTACCATCAGGTAGCTTGGCTGTCTTTAAAACTCCACAAAAGATAGATTTCTCTCCATTTGTCATTTAGAAGCACGCCTTTGTAAACTTTGTTCTCTTACTATCTTCTGTATCTTGTGGATGAAGGTTCTTCCTGATTCCCATATCTTTCAAATCATACCGTTCTTTTATATAATCCTTTGTTTTTCCTGAAATATCCAAAAGAGTTCCAAGTATGCTATCAACTATGTTCTTCTCTATGTGCATTACATAAAGGTTGTGACTTAACAAGTTGTGCTGCCAGTAAGGTAATTCAAAAAAATTGACCTTTTTTTCCATGGGCCATCATTTCATATCTTTTTCTTCTTCCCAAACACATTTTCAAAATCACGTAAGCTATTAAGAACATCAATTCCCTTTAAAGGAGATGGAGGAGGCCTAAATTAAGTTTTTCCATTGAATGATCTTTTGTTTGATCTCCATGGATGATCCATCGGTAGAAAAACACGATGATCCATATAGCACATTTTCTGACTATGATTAAGATAGCGAGACTTAGTGCCATAGTTACAAGAAGGGCAAGAAAACATTCCTTTTGTACTCCAACATGATAACATAGCATATGCAGGAAAATCACTGATTGTCCACATAAGAGCTGCCCGCATTTGAAAAATTTCATTTATGGAAGCATCATATGTTTCAACCCCAGAATCCCATAATTATTTTAACTTGTCTATCAATGGTTGTAAGTAAATATCAATGTCATTTCCAGGTGATCGCGGTCAAGGTATAAATCAAGAAAGTATGGAATATTCAGATTTCATGCACATCCAAGGCGGCAGATTATAACAGGCGATGTGCTATGTGATATACTTATGGTTCGAAATTGATTGAATCCATCACTTGACAAGCCAAGTCTCATAATGAGAAAATCTTGTGCGAATTCTGGATGCACCCTATCAATGTCTTTCCGTGATAGACCATCAGCGGGATGCCTTAAATTTCTATCTTTAGGACGTTCCTCTTCATGACATCTCAAAGAATCTTCCGCCTTTGAGCACATAAATTGCCTTTTGAGTCTAGGAATTAATGGAAAGTGTCTCAAAGTCTTTGCAGAAACTTGATGTTGTTTTTTTTGAAGACTCAAGCTCACTATCAACTTTAGAAGCTTGAATATATCGTGAAGCTCCACAAGTATGACAAAATACGTCATCCTTATGATCATTCCTGAACAACATGCAATCATTTGGACATGCATCAATTTTATCATAATCCAGACCAAGATTCTTAACCATAGACTTGGTTTTATTGTAAGACTGAGGAATGTTCAACTCGGGCATCGCCTCTTTTAATAACTCTTGAAGATAAGTGAATCATTCATTGCTCCATCCATGTAAGCACTTCAAAAAATATAAGCGAAGTGTGAATGATAATTTAGAGAAACCTATACAACCAGAATATAATTCTTGGTTTGCCTCTTCAAGTAAGCTATAGAATTTTTTGGCATCTTTATTTGGACCATCATAAACTCCTCCAGCCTGTGCAACATCTCTAAATTGATATTTAACAACCAATTAATATCATCACACGAGTAATCCATATCATCATCAAAATTCAACATGATATCCCATTCCCCGTGATTGATTCATCTAGTATAGCCTTTAACGGATCCAAAGAATATTACAACATTTCGCACATGGACCATGAATTTTCTCTCCATGAGGATCTCCATAAAAGTAAGCAAAATCTAGAAATGATTCAATGCCATCAATATACTCTTTGCTATACCTTGCTATATTCATCATATCCTTGTATGGGATATGTGAACTCCTAGAAGAATATATCAATATTTAGTCATTCAGTAATAATCATTAACCAATTAACAAATATGTTTTAAAAGTCACGAGTAATATATCAGAATCATGTGTTATGAGATGATAAATGTTTCTTACCTAGTCATGAGGCTTTCGCTATGTCAAATCAAACCTTTAATCCTCCACACATGTTTTTCAATGTTGATGATACTATAAATGAAAAAATAAGTACAATTAATAGGATATACATAAATCTGTCCATAGATAAATGTGGAGATTTTGAGCGAAGAAATGCAGAAGAGACCACCTACGGAGCTTGTGATGGTCCGTCGTGCTTGTGACGGTCCGTAGGTTGAAGCGTAGTGCAGTTGCTGAAGGAAGATGGGGAAGTATGACTAAGTGTGGGGTAACGTAGCTTGTGACGGTCCGTCGTGCTTGTGACGGTCCGTAGGTGGCAACTTAGTGCAGCTGCTGAAGGAAGATGTGGAAGTTTGACTAAGTGCGAGGTACCAGAGACCACGACGGTCCGTCGAGTGTGTGACGGTCCGTCCTGCAGGTTCATCATGAAGTTCAGAGAAGTAATCCCAGTAACCATATTCACAGAGTTTAAGTGTTTTGGAACTAAGAACCTCGACCGACCGTCATGGTTGTGACGGTCCGTAGGTGGCAGCGTAGTGCAGCTGCTGAAGGAAGATGGGGAAGTCTAAGTGTGGGGTTACAGAGTCCACGACGGTCCGTCGATTCTATGACGGTCCTTCCTGCAGATTCGTCGTGAAGTTAAGAGAAGTAATGCCAGTACCCATATTCCAAGAGTTTAAGTGTTTTGGAACGAAGACCCTCAACGGACCGTCGTGTCTATGACGATCCTTCATACTTTCCGTCGAGGGTAATGAAGAGAGCAGAAGTGTGGGATGACGAAGTCCATGACGGTCTGTCGTGGCCATGATGATCCGTCGAAAAACCTCATTTTTGAGGTTAGACTCCTCATTATTAGACGCTGGATTATTAGTTAGACTCTGTAATATTATTAGGTTATCTTGAGACTTTTGTCATTGAGTGTTGGTGATTTTTGTTGATTAACACCTGCAGCGATCTCAACAACAAATTGCATCTCCTTCTTGACAAGAGAAGCAAGCTTACATCATTCTTTCTCTCCTACCACCCTTTCTATGAGTGCAATCAATTGGAATTGTTGAAAAGTGAATCAAGATCATAGATCCCCTGTTACCACCCCAAGGCAACCTAAAAGAGAAGAATGGCTCTAGAAAAGTCAACCCAGGAGAGAACTCTTATGGATTTTGTATAATAGGAATCCAAGGAAATCTAGTATATGCAGAAACACAAAGCATATGCAACACGACAAATATTGAAGCTGAAATCAATGCAATTTGGAAAGCACTATGTTATTGCAAGAGGTGTGGGATCACAAATGCCATTATAGAGACTGACTCACTAAGTCTCAAGAACATGATTCAATGAGAGTGGAGGTTAACTTGGAGTTTAATTCATAAGATAGAGGAGATGCATATGATTATGGGAACAATTCAAATCCAGATAGTACATATATTTAGAGAAGTTAATCAATTAGCTAATAACATCATAAACATATCTATTAACCAAGAAAACAGGCAGCAATATCACAGATTTCATGATCTACCTAGTAGTGCAAGAAAGATCTTAAACATGGACAACAAACAGTACCAACAATCAGAATAAGAACAAAGAAAATCTTAAGAATCTGCAGAAATTAACATGAAAAGCAAAGGATGAACCACAAAGTCACCTATTTACAAAATCATTTGTGGCAAGCAGGGGAAAAGTATTTGTTTACAAACCAACAACCCCCACCTGAAGATAGACCGATCTTTGATATCTGACAAAAGAAAAATATCATCTCAATGTGCAGATTGTGATATATTACTTATGACGTAGCACAACAAATCAAAACCTGATGGTTCTCTTCAATGTGCAGATTGTGATATTCAACAATGTGCACTACTATTATTACAACAACAAAAAAAAATGTAGCCCCACGAGTGGGTTAGGGAATACAACAACGTACACAACATAATTAAACAAGTGAAGTAAGTGGAGGGTAGAGTTGATATGCACCAAAAATATGAGGAAACAAACATTACCTTTCTTCAAGCAGTGAACTGGAAGAGGATGAGTAGGAAATCGATCTTCTCCATGAAACTTGAACACTAACAACGGATGAGAATTTCGGGCAGAATCTCGGACTCGAAGAAAGCTTGGGAAAACTAATCTGCGAAATGAGTTAGAAAATTTCATACTCTTATCGACACTTGACTCTCCTTGCCTTGAATGTGTTTATATATATATATATATATATATATATATATATATATATATATATATATATATAATAGTTTCTTCAGCTGCTCTAAAGGTGTTTGCTCAAATAAATCCCAACTTTTTTCCAACCCCCAACAGTGAAAAAGAAGTTTATATCGGGAGGCTAAAATAGGAATTACACTCCCAAAAATCAACCGATGAAGCCAAAATACAATTCATACTCCCAAAAATCGTATAAAAATACAAGATATTAAAACCCTAAAGCTAAAATTTAGACATTATGAATAACATTTCTTACTTGATAAAATCTTCTCAAACTAAACCTGTTTGAAATTGTGTTCTTAAGTGAGAAACTTGAGAGAAATGTGTAGCTTCAATTCATCATCTTTCCAAAAACCCAAAAGCATTCATTCTTTCTAAACACAAAAAAAATAAAATAAAACACTTCAGCTAACGTATTGAAAAAGAGAATCGTACTTACTATTGAATAAATCGTTATTGGAGAAAACAACTTGAGCTCTTCATCTCTTCACCTCTTCATCTCTGTTCTGGGTCGACTTCTACTCTTCACGTTGTTCTTCAGCTTTCTTCACGTTGGTTCTTCAGCTCCTTCAGTTAATTCTTCAGTTTCTTCACAAAATCAGAAAAGTGAAAGAGGAAAGCTGAAGGAGGGAGTAAAGAGTAAAGAGTCAAAATTTAAATGTTTTATGATTTATTAATGTTTTTTTGGACAATAAAAATTGGAGGGAGAGTGAAAAAATTAAATGTTTTAGTGAAAAATTTTAAGGCAACACTTATAAAGTGTTGTTTTTTCAATTATAAAAATAGGACATTTTAGAAGTGTGGTCATATATGTAAATTGGTGTTGTTAATTATATCATATTTTAACAACACTTATAATGTGTTATTTATCCCATTAAAGAGTACACTTTGGAAGTGTTGCTAAAATTAATGTAGCTAAAAGTCAAAATTATTGGCTACACTTTAAAAGTGTTCCCAAATGTATTTTAGGCAACACTTGATAAGCGTTGTCAAGATTTAGTGTTGCCGTAGGTAGACCTAAAATAATGTACTGTACTAACGGAATGGATAATTTTCATGAGTGAAAGGTGTTCCTTCAAATCTCATGAATACGTTAGTGATCCTACCTTCCCTATTTGTGAAGGAACACTCATCACTTTAGTTCAATCGGTGATAACATAAAGTCCCTTTTTGGAACTTCTTTAAGACCTTTATTAATAATCATAGCATAGGGTAGGTCATAGGGCCTATCCTTCATATTTTCATCATCATAGATCAATAAGAATTGTATAACTATTTTCCTTTAATAACAATTATTACAAGTGAGGTTAGAACATTTCAATAATCATTCATGATAAGGTTGTAACAGCCTAAAATGAACTACGGTGAGATCTAGATTGGTGATTGTTTCTTGAGTAAATTTTATGATAAATTGAGTTATAATGTTGTTCTTAGGCAGTGTGTGATGTTTTGTTAAGTTTGGAAGGCCTATGCCGAAGAACGTCCATGACGTTCGACATTGTGTCTTAGAAAGTGTTCATGTATCTTGATGTGTTCAATGAGGGTCCCTAGAAGAGGACCCCATCGACTGGAAAGAAGTTGCGAAGCAATGACCAAATGACCGACACAATGGACAGACCGTTGGAAAAACAACGGCCTGTCATTCTTGTGTGTCAATTCTCCATGCAAGGTAGGATATCTTTATAAGGGTTGAGATAATTAAACATCGACATATCCCTAATAGCGGGTTTTTGATTGCATCAGTTTGTGCTGCATGCAGAAGCTGTTAAAAGGCTGCCTTGGGTTAGGGTGTTGGGTAAATTCACCCCAAGTCTTTTAAGGACCTCGGTAGTTTGTTTTACGATTTTTTAGGTATAGTAAAGTGTTTGAAACCCTAAGACCTTATTTTAGAATTTATTTCCTAAATTGTAAAACCTTGCTCCCTTAAAATACTCTCTCTAGTCACCATGGAAGCTAGAATTCAAGAAGGGACAGAAGGGGTTGTTAGTGATCAAGTTCTTCATCAAAACTCATTGGGGTTTATTATATGCGATGTATGGTAGTCATGCTTGAAATCATTCCCATTAAAGGAGCCCCTTTCAAAGATATATCAAAAATAATTTTCCAACCCTAACTTTTTCTATCTTTAACTCTAAGTATGCATCTTCCATGAAAATGATTCTAATGTTTCAAATATTAGTTTGTGATTTCAATCCTAAATCTTCAATGAAATAATGTTAATGATTATTATTAAATTTTGGCTTCAGAATTGGGTTGAAAATGCATAATATTGTAGTCTTTGATCTTTGGTTTGATTTTATTGATACCGTTGTTTAGCTACTTACCTAAAGGCTATATCATGATGAATTGTTTAAGGAATTATTATGGGTGATGAAAGCTTGTATTAAAGTGTAAGTTGTTTATTTTGTTTAGCCTTAAATACAAAAATTCTCTTGAGCGGTATGGTCAACCTTTGGTGGCAATGTTTACTTGTTATTTGTGTGAATGTGAAGCTATTTATGAATTGTGAATGAGGACTTGAAGGAATTTTATGCGAAGTAAGATGATAATGATGTTATTCTTGATAAATGTGCTTTATGAAGCGAATTATGTGAAGTAACTGGAGAGTATGCCTAAATGAATTACATGATTATATGAAGTATGTACAAGTGCGTGATGTGTTGAATAATGGTCTAAGCATGAATATACTTATATGCAAATAAAATGATTGATAGCAACTACGTTGAACCACTAGCTAGTAATTCTCTGAGGGCAACATAGTTTAAGAAATAGGAGATATAGTTGGGACCCTCTTTATAATACATGAATTATAGTCTACAATGTCATGAGTATGTTAGTGATCCTACCTTCCCTATAAGGGAAGGGACTCTCCTCATACTAATTAACTCGGTGCTAAGCAAGCATCTCTTTTTATATGTCTTTAATATCATTATTAATCATGATAACTTAACGTAGGTCATAGGGTCTATCCATTATATAATAATCATCATATCTAAATAAGAATTGTATGAGTAAATATCCTTTTATTACAATTCGTACATGTAAGGTTAGGACATTTAAATAATCATTCATGATAAGGCACATTGGTAATTTATCACAATTCTTATAATATTTACATCTTAGCCGATATCTTACAAATTATAATCAAGAAATTCAAATTCAAAGTCATACCAACATTATCAATATTAATATAATGTATACTTCAATACAACATCATCACTTAATCTCAAGTAACCATGATTGTAGGAAAGAGTTGAGATCATGAGACTTACCCCAATCTTTTTCACAAAACCGTCATCAAGGTCTTACCAACAACCATTCGCAATTCAACCCAACAAAGGATGTAATACTATCACAAAATAGTGATAAACATAATTATGAAGTCAATTGGATCAGTACACAACAATCCATCACTAGTTCATAAATTAGGATAAGAGACATAAGTAAAGATCATTATCTACATCACGACCTAGGTGATTGTTCAAAAACATGCATAATAGCATTACAATACATCTCAATCTATTCATAATTTGATATTATATCAGCATAGGATAATAATTGACACATTAACAAAATCAATTGTACGAATACTACATCATTCAATTCAAGATCACAGCCTATGCTTAAAGGGAAAATGTCATCTTCTATAACCTACACGAATACATCAAAAAGAAACATAATTGAGTTATAAAGCATGATAATCTACTCATAATAACCAAAACAAATTAAAAACAAAGCAATTCACAAGATCAATTTCGTATTTGATTAAAATCCACTTTAATTTCATATTTTTGAAATTATCTTGAAAGAACACTTTGGGGAATGAGATCCCAAAAGTTAAAGGACTACCATATCTTGTTGATTGATGAATTTTTATGTAAAAACATGACCGTTTAGCATCTCTCGAATTTTCTTTAGCTTTGCCTTCTATGGTGTTCTTCTATTTGGGAGAGAGAACAATGAGAGAAGGAAAAACAATTGGGTTTTGTGAATTATGAGGGTTTAGGTTAGTTTAATTAGGTTAGGTTCTTTATAAAGGTCATAAACCAAGTTTATTTTATCTATTTTAAACCATAAATAATTAACTAACTACGTAATTCAATAATTTGTCTAACTTAATAATATGCAAAAATTTAGTAAGCTAAAAGAAGAAGCCTCAACAGATGGCCCGTCTGTCATACACGACCAAGGGACCAACAGTCTTGTTGGTCCGTGATTTTTGTCTGAGAATGTACAAAACAGGCTGTTATTGAATTTGGATAATTGACGATCGACGGTAGCCATCGTAGCCCTGTCGATTGGACCACGAGCCTTCTCCTGCAACCTTCGTTAGACAGAAGTTTTTGGTAACTTTTGCTAAATTGCAAGGTTCCACTATAAGGGCCCTTTTCTGGTCTTTTGGGAGTCATACCGAGACGTTTTGACTATAAACTAATTGTTATGCGTGTTATACACCTTACAACAAAAGTTCAGCATTTTTTGACACCTAAAACATAGGCAAAAAGGCTAACGAAAACTAGAATCTCATTGAACTTGTTTACGAACGTCATGGACGTTCCTTGACATTTTGATTCAGAAACTTTCTGTAGGTCTTATTAACATTAAATTCGACCTTAAAACAGTGACACAACCTTCTAACACTCATGTTAGGCTCTAGAACACATCTTAGTCTTTTTGAGTGTCATATTTCTAAGCATCATCTAGTTTCCTAATCATAAGTGAGGCACGCTTTACAATTACGAATGAATCTACATCTACGTGATTAAATGAGACATCATTTATAAAGATAGTGAACATCATGCTTTGATACCAAGTTTTTCACATCCGGGGAGCACCCCCTAGATTTAACCGGCGTCGTGGTCCTCGAAGAGGACTAAGACTATCCTCTTAGCTTAAATAATTACATTCATAGGTTAAAAATGCAGAAAATTTAAAACTTTTCTTCTATAAACTTGAAGTTTACATAGACTTCCTCCATACACATAATATATAGTAATAATGAGTATACACAGATGCTTCGTATAAGAAGATTTTGTCATCTTCTACTTTTATTGCACATATTAATATATATAAGATATAACATTGTCTTAAAACAAGATGTCTCATTCCCTAACTATATGAATAAGAGTATAACAATTGGTCATAGCCCATACATCAATAATATAAAAGCCACATTTTGGCCACACAATCATTAGTACTCAATTGAAAGGTAATGAACATATTGTCTTGATGACTAATAAACATCCAAAGCTAGAAAGTGTTATAGTCCTCGAAATAGTGAGGACCTACAAAACATACAAAATAATAATCAAAGTCTTCTTTCAAAAGTCGTCACAAGCCCTTCAACGATTGGGATATAAATTGTTGGAAAAAAGGGAGAAAATGTGGTTAGCACATCACTTGTACTAAGTATGGGAACCTGCACACAAAACATAATGTCATGTTAAAATGGGACATTTCAATAAAGTATGCAATTAACTTTTAAAAAACGTGTTCACATTCAAGAACCAATACAAGTCAATCATAGATATTCATTAAGTCAATACCATGTGCATCATAAGACCAACAATACTATGTCTGGTGCATTCAACATGCATATCAACATAATAGAGCACATAAACAATACAAATCTATCATCAAGTTGTAACATCAACAAACATATAAAAGAAATTGTAACATCATAAAAAAAAAAACAAGGCCATTACTCATGAACCCTCATTAAGTCCACTAGTAAAATGAATAATCAAATTTCCACAACCTTACTCAACCAAGTAAACCCAAAAAGAAACATAAATAACGTCCAACTTCACATATCATATCATCTAAGAGTAATCATCGTTATACATTATTAATAGAAACAAAAAACATGTTCGTAAGTGAAACCAACATCATATTGTGTCATCAACATGTAAGATCATCACATACATATCATTTACATTTCTAAGCATATACATACATAAGAACATCCTTCTATGACTTCCCTCAAGGATACCTACTGCAATGTATAGGTAGAGTCCAATAACCCTACCTAGACTATGATAAACCCCTTAGGTCATCCAAGTAAGAGTTCATTCATTTCTTCATTTTACCTTTTGGGAACATCTTTCCTTACCATACATATACTACATGAGCTAATCTGGAATCACTAATCATGGAACCTTGGACAAAAAGAAGGCATACTACTTCCTAAGTTAATACCAAAACATTAATATAACTTCTTTGTTGATCAACTTTCTAGTATTTCCATAGGGGCAACATAGTTCAAGAACTAGGAGATGTAGTTTGAACCCTTTTTATGCTACATGCATTATAGTCTCCAATATCATGTCTACGTTAGTGATCCTACCTTTCTTATGTGCGAATGAACACTCCTCACTCTATCCCACTCGATGTTAATCTAGAGTCCTTTTTGAAATGTCTTTAATACCTTCATTAATCATCATAGCTTAACGTAGGTCATAGGGTTTATTCCTTATATAATCATCATCATAGCTCAATTAAGAATTGCATGAGTATTGACCTTCAAATACAATCCATACATCTGATGTTAGAAGATTTACATAACCACATAATAATAAGGCACATTGGTAAGATATAACCATCCTGATAACATTTACATCTTATCTAACAACTCACAAACCATAGTTCAATACATTTCAATTTAACATCCTAGCAACCCTATCAATCATAACATATGGTATATTTCAATAAAATATCATCATTTAATCAATAGATACCATAATTGAAGTAAAAAGTTGATATGACAAGACTTACCCCAATCTCCTTCACAAGGAATTATCAAGGTCTTACCAACAACCATCCAATTCAACCCAACAATAGGTGTAGTATCATCACACAATAGTAAACTATATTATAAAGAAGACAATTGAATCACTACACAACAATTCATCACTACTTCATAGGCTATGATTAGAGACAGGTGAAATTAATGATCTACTTCACAACCTAGGTCAATTACTCAAGAACTAGGGTTATTGGACTACTACCTTTAACCCCTATCGGATGAGGGATCCTCACTTGCCTAGAGTAAGATGATTCTTTTTAGCTTTTACATGGCTTTCCAGTATGTACACCTATGTGAGCGCATAATTATGGGATAACGACATTGCTACTAAGTACTCATTCTCAACTCACGAGGAGTACTCATCGAACGTGGTACATTGGAATAAAACATGTCAACTCACGAAGTGTAACCACCTCTTCTTCATATCCTCTTTCTACTGGAAATAACAGCCACGTAATCTAAATACTCTAATCTATAGGTTAAGGATTACTAGTGAACACCACATCTCAACTCACAAAGGGCATTCATCCTCCGACCTATCTTACAAAGCTCTGAGGATGTAGTGAGGTTGCTACTAAACACTTCATCAAAACACACGAAGAGTCTCCACCTCAAAACTCCTCCATTTACTCAATTTAAATTCATGCATTCATTGAAGTGTGTGTGTTTACTTGTGAGCACATTTTCCATATAAGCATCATTTCACTAAAATTAGCTTGTATACATGCTTTAGTCCTAAATTCATGAATTTACACACGTTACATGCTTCACAAGTCAGAAGCCTAAAATGCTATTCAAATTCACAAAACACAAGACAAGACTAATATTCAATACCACTTCATTATACCTACTACGCCTTCAAAGCCACACTCACAAAACATACTTAGTAATATAAAGTTCATCAAATAAACACTTCCTCTAAGAAGGTGGACCATACCTCTCAAGATCAATTATAATGAAAACTATACATTGAAAGAAACATGCCATTTAACCTAGCCATAATAACCTTTAAAAATTATATCAAAATTTCATCAAAATAAGACTGTAAGGGCAGTAGCTAAATCAACATACTAACACAAGAAAACCAAAGTTCATACTTTACCTAAACATGCTCATATAACCCATTTCCCAAGCTAAATGTCTAAATATGCATAAACACGAGTTAATAAGGGTTTTTAACATTAAAATAATCCATTAATATAAGAATAAAAACAATAAAGACATTATAATATACAAGAAGACCCATATTTAAATACAAAGATAGAAGAATTTTGATTTGTAATACCCTTTTGGAAATCTTTTGGAAATGACTCCTTGAATAGAAGGTGGTTCAAGGATGGATACCATACCTCAAAGAGAAGGAAACACACTCGTTTTTGTGAATATTCACGTGCCAACCATCCCTTCTTGCGCTCCTTGAGTCTTAACTTCAATGGTGACTTTGGGAGAGTTTTGTTTTGAGAGGGAGTATTAATATTTGAAGTGACGGGTATTGTCTAGCTCTAGGGTTTGAAACTATATTAATATAACCAAAAGACACTAAAATATCAGACTATGGTTCTAAAACACTTGGGGTGAATTTACATATAACACCCTGAGTAGGCAGCCACTTGCAGCAGTCTTAGCAGGCGCCAATCGACGACCCAAGCTACTAGACTTTGATTGATCGACGGCCCGTGCTGCTGGGAGTCGATGGCCCCAGAGACTATCCAAGGGACGGGGTGAGACTACCACTAAGTATGGGACGTCGTCCCCCCAAGAGATGGGGTGTCGATGTGTTTATGCCCAGTAGACTGCTCTGTCGACTGGGCAGTGTCCTTGGCAGCTTTTGTCAAATTCTTTGGCCGTTTATCTAGGGCCCCTTGTGGGTCCTAGGTGGTGTCGTTCCAGGACGGTTAACCTCTAAACTAAGTCGTCTAGGTATTATGAACATCCCATCTTAGCGTCAACTAGCAAGGAGCACCATTTCACACTTTCAAACACTTCACCTATAGAGGAACTAACTTCTTCAATATTAAAGATGCTCATATACAACACTTTTGCACACATTGAAATTTAAATTCAAGACAAAACAAATTTACTCAAAAATAAAAAAACGTACAGTTAACATTCACTGTGTCACAATCAACATACTCAAAATTTTCAAAAATCTCTTCTTTGAGAAATTCTTAAAGATGACATGATCATATGAACTATAAAACCACATAAATTCATTTCATATCATAAAAACAACGATCATGAATAGTTAATACTTACCAAAACCACCATATCCGGATTAGTTATGTTTTTTTGTCCCCCATCCAATAAGAAAGGTTCTTCTTGGGAGCATTAGGATCTAGCGAGCTTGATTGACATCTTTCCCCGTTGCTTTGATATTATGGAAATCCCACATCTTGTTTCCCTTATTACCACATGCAAAACAACAATCCGTTATGGCAAGACATCTACCCAAATGTTGCTTCCCACAAGTAGGGCACGTTGTCCTATCAAAATAATGGCCACCACTTTGGAAATTTTGGTTTGGAACCTAATCCTTGTTTCCCATGGAAGAATCTTATGTAGAACCTCTTCAAAGGCTTTTGGTGACTAGAATTATCCGACTTAGGCCTCTTACCCACTTGCCTTATATCCCTTATTTTGGACTCCTTAATTTGTTGTGCATAGACCATAAGCCTAGAGATATCGATGTCATTAAGAATCATTGTCGTATGGCACTCTTTCTCCATAAAGCAAGACACTCCCATCAAAAAATTATTCATCCTAGCCCTAGGGTTGGATACCATGCTTGGACCATACTTAGAGAGTTGGATGAATTTGAGATTGTACTCTTGTACACCCATTAATTATTAATTACCCTAGGTCACATAATTTATGATATTAGAAACATAATTAATTAGTTTAAAATAAAAGTCACGGCCGAGACCCTTAGAAAAAATTTAGATTTGGGTAAATCAAATGCTCTCCTATTTTTATTCAATTTAGGAGGGGCTTTTTGGTAATTAGCTAATTTATTTATTTTATTGAATTAATTATCCTAAGTTTAATAAGTCAATATTCAATTCCTAAGACCTATGATCACGTTTATCTATAAAAAAACATCATTATTGCAGAACAACAAACAAACGAAAAGAAAAACAATGAGCACTTCTTGTTAGGCGATTTCAAGAAAATTTTTAAAGATTTTTGTGCAAAGTACAAGGTGTTCTTCGTAGATTCAATTCTACAGTAAAGTATTGTTTTCTCTTTTGCAATACTTTCTCTCTTGTAAGGCCAAATACATGTTAAAGATTGACTTGACATGATGTAACTTAACGAACTCATAAACTAGGGTATGTCAATGATAGGTACAAGTCCGAACATACCCTATCGAAATGAAATTGTGAACATTAGCACATTGAATAAGTCCTTATATGTTTCATAAAGAATAAAATACTACAAACTAATGTTGAACAAGAAAAGTTAAGTTACGTAATAATCTTATGAGTTATAAAATTTACCTTGAATGGGCTGTTAAAGGAAGTAAGACAAGTCTCACTTCCACCGAAGCAAATATGTTAAATATACTCACATAAGAGGGTGTTAGAAATTGTGAGACACGTCACATTCACACGATAATGATAATGTAAGATTTAAGTTCACATTCATCATGTAAAGAAAGGGATGACAAGTCATCCATTGAGCTAAGCATACCTCATACTATAAGAAAGCTTCAATAATCCATTAGTGAACTCAAAAAGATGTAAAGTATAAGAAATTGAGCAAAGCATCCATAGACTAGTAATGAGATTGTGCAAGCACATGTAAGGATCATGAGATGAGACTATCACCATGGTGGATAAGACTGTCCGAAATCTCCTAGTCATTTAACTATGTTTCCAGCATAGGTACTAGCCATTGGGTTCCACCTAAGAGTGCTAGGTAGCATTCGATTTAACTTTGGCCGGTGATATGCCACTTTTATGTGTGGGGAAGACACTCCATTTCAAGTTTATATCACATGATATTTGTCGATAAAATTCTACAGATTCGGTTTCACTTAATACAGTGAAACACCTCTTTCTAGTGTGGGGAAGACACTAGATTTCATTTTAACTCACATGATCTAGGTTCACTATAACCGGTGAACCACCTATTTTCAGTGTGGGGAAGACAGTGGATTTAAAGTTATCTCACATGATCTAAGTCAGTTAAATGCTAAAGATTTGTTTAAGAAAGTAAGAAAGAAAGAATGAATATTGTGTTAAAAGTAAACATGTTATCAAAGAAGAAGAAAAGTAAGTTCATAAGTGAATTAAGTAAGCATAATGATCAAATAATGTGCACAGTCAATAATATGAATGTAAGTGCGCCAACAACATTATTTTATCCAACATGATAAAATAATTGGCATAGGCAGTAAAATGAATATATGACCCAGCATCTTTATATTATGCAACAAATCAAATAATGGACATAACTAATAAATATTGGCTTATAAAGACTTCATGCCCAATTTAACAAGAATGGAATAAATAATTTGTGAGTAGAGTAGCCAAATCATTTCCTTAGTCTTTTGGATTACTTACTCGATTTATTGTTGGAATGGGACTATATTGAATTATTGCACTCGTAAGTAAAACATAGGATAAAAGGATATCCTTGAACTACACAACAAAAAGAAAAATAATGCAAAAAATTAACTTATGGCTTGAAAGGTGAGCTCTCCGCCTAAGGGAGCAAAATTATTAATTTTTGTGTGAGTTATTCTAAAATTAAGTTTATGGTTCAAAGTTCTTATCTTCTTATATAAAATTAGTTGTGTGCTATAAATGCATGAAAACATGTAATATTCACAACATGATTCACAAATAACAAATTAGGAATGTATAGTGACTTCACTTTCAAGAAACGACATGTTGTTATAGGAAGAGCTTTCGTTGATCATGAATAGTCCTTATGTTTTTATGTGCATACACCCATACTTATTACCAGTGTGTACTAACCCATATACTATTACTATTTTTATAGGCGCAGCTATTAGAGAAAAATTTACATTCATTGAAGCAGTTTGTATTATCGATCTCCAGACATTCGTATGTTTTTTTGACTTAGAGGATGCCTACGTTCATAATTATAGATTTATTACATTAGACATAGCTAGTGGATGTTGCTCCTAATGTTTCCTTTTATATATTTTTTCAAACATTTATAATAAGGCCTGTTTGGCAACTATTATGCTTTATTATGAATTTTTTATTCCAATTGTTCAATCTATTAATAGATGATTGTTTAGATTGAATTATAAGTATATCACTCTTTTGCAATAATTATATGAAGTCTAAGTACACTATTTTCTGAACATTTAAGTGTATGATTGTGTTGAAAGCTAATAAGAAGCATGTCTACGACCTCTGAGAAGATAACAATGTCGTTCTCATCTAGGGTCTAGATTCAGGATTTGACAAAAAAGGATCGTTTATCATTTCTTTAGAAAATATTTAATGTCATGTAAAATCCTTCAATACACATACCATATAGCATATACAAGTTAAAGATTTCATCAACATACAATATGATCATAATTGAAGGCATATTATCATAGTCACGTTAACATTAATATTCCATAGATCACATATAGATTGCATACAAAACACCTATCAATTATCCCATCCCCAACCTACAATTTAAATGGTCATGTGAAGCCCCATAATCCCACACAAACAAGTAGTTAAGATACGAGACCATAAGGAAGGTTTTGCTTCATATAACTTGAAACATAATAAGTCATCACTTCATATAACTATATAACCCAATAACATAATAATCATAATGACCAACATCATATAAGGTAACATCATGTGTATTAAGCATCATACCTTTCATGTTATCATACTACATAAGAACAATCTCTTAGGGCTTCCTTTAAAGTCAACTTGTGCAATGTCTAGGTAGAGTCTTATACCCCTACCTCTAATAAGTAAACTCCTCCAGTCACCTAGTCAACATTAATTTAGTTGTCTTTGATATTATGAGGGAACATTTGCCTTAACCGGCATAGTCCATGTAATATAAACATGTAATCCGGAATCATAAAACCCCACACCCAAAAAAGGTTGTTTACCGGCCAAAGTCTAAACTATCATTATATAGCTTTCTTGGTGGATCTACTAGCTAGTATCATACGGTGGAAACATAGTTCAAGAAATAGGAAATGTATTAGAAACCTATAGTTACACATTACATGGCATCCTCTATCTCATGAGAGTCATTGTGAATCTACCTTCCAACTAGGGAACAGACACCTCTCATATCTAGTTCATCGGTGCTTACCTTTTCATTAAATAACCTTTAAGTTGTTTTTTATCATAAGATTATCATAGGTCATTCGACATTAACTCCTTGTATAAAACTGATCATATGCTCTTTAGGATTAGATGAGAATTTTCGTTTCATTCTAACCCTTCGTTTGTGAGATGAAAATAACATAGTCATCTTTTGTAAAGCATACTAGGGAAAATTGTAACTTGCATTTATCGTGTTCTTTTCAAGATCTCACAAATAAGATTTTCATATACCAGTATGTACACAATATAAAATCATACATACTTCCATAGAATAGCATAACAATTTATATGCCAACATAAACATTGGAGAGTAATCTCAACTTTAGAAGACTTACCTCTTGCTTCCAAGAACCTTATTCAAGAACTGGAATTATCCTTACAACATTCATATTGATAATATATTTAAATAATCAATAGCATAACTAAGAACATATCTTCAAATCATATACAAGATCAATGTGTAATGTAGGATAACTGAAAGGGTCATTTAAGAGTTCATTCAAGTCTCAGTTCTAATTCCTACATTTACATGTCATCTAATAGTAGAAACAATCATACACAACCATAATCTAGATAAGAACATGATTCACACGAAATTTAAACATAAGTAAGAACATACTCATCAATTCATGTGTAACATTGAAGATCATAAATATAGAGTTAGATAGAAAATCGGTGTAAAAGAGTAAAAAGCTTAGAATTGAAGTTCTAGAAAACTTATCTTATAAAGGAATTCTTGAGTAAATGAATCCCAAGATTGAAAAACCCATACATCATTGATGAAGAATCCACGAAAATTGGATTCAAAAGCATGAGGTCATTGTCTTCTTCCTTAAGCTTTTCTTGTTCTTCAATAATGTTTGGAAAAAAGAGCATTCTTGAGAGAGATGAGAGAATTTTTGTTTGAATATGATTTGGACGTGTAAAAGTGTTTCAAAACTGAGCTAATATTCATATATAGTCATCCAATGAATTACCCAAAAGACCCTCTACATAAATGAGTCTTTTTCAGAAGTTAAATTACCAAAAATCTGACTTTAATGATTCTGGGAAGTAGTTCCGCATCGCGGGGCAAAATCCCGTCATTTTTAATAAATTTTGAGTTGAGGTAGTGAGTTGTGTGTCAGCCTCACGTAGTGAGATTTCCTCTCAGATCTTGATGCAGTGACCTGCGTGTCAGGCTTGCGTTGCACGCCTTGCCTCCAATTCTACCTTCCCTACCCATGTTTGGGTCCTCCCAATGGATCCTTCGGTTCGTCCTTGGGGAGTCGTTACCGGACGTTTGGACCTTTTATACTACATACTACCTATCCAAAGTCTGTTTACATGTTTTGGATTTTATTTAGAACTTCTAAACCTTCTCCAATCATAGGGATGTAAACTAGTTCGAATTAGCTATTTTCCGGATGTCAAGGTCTTTCTTTATCGTTTTGGCTCTGGCCTTTTCAAAGTAAGTTTATTACATTAATATAGGTCTGGGAACATCATTATAAACATTATATTATAGATTAAGTTGAAGTCTAAGTCATGGCATTTCCGTAGTGTTACATTATCAAGAAAGGTCAAATCCAAATGATCAAGAGAACCGAGAACCATATTAAAAATGGCTTTACAGTTCGTACATAAAAATTGACAACTCCCATACATACGACGAACTAAAAGTTCAGAGTCAAGATGGAAACTGATATGAATCAAGAGGCATTCCAATAGATCCAATGTCATTGTCACAACAAGGACAAGGCCCCACCAATAGTGCCAAGTAATAAAACAATTCGTACAACTGGGCGATTACACAAGAGTCTTTAATTGTGTAAGGTTCCTACTTAGGTGAGACGAAAATCACAAGAGGAGGAGTGAATATATATATCTACCAAAGTAATCCTTGTCACATGGACAAATATCACCAAAAGGGGCTTACCAAAAAAAAAAGTTGGCTGCCCAAAAAGAATAAATATAAACCTATATTATATACTTGATACAAATACTTCAATTTATATGGAATTCTAATTAGTCAAATTATTCAAATACCCCCGTACTATACCTTATATTACGATAACACTTAAGATAAGAAAGGTTATAAGTGTCACAAGATTTAAAGTCTCCAAAATAAGAATAAAACATATTATAGTAATTAAGCAATGATGTATCAACATGTGCATCATCGTGTAGTATTTTATGGGTGTTATATAATTAATTCATCTAAATTTATTAATCTATTCATCAAATGAATTACTTAGACACCACACATATCGGATATTGTCACGACCCAAAACCGAGCCGCGACTGACACCCACACTTACCCTCCTATGTGAGCGAACCAACCAATACGAAACCCAACATTTCAATATAATATCAAAATACATTGCGGAAGACTTAAACTCATTAAGGAAAATCAATTCAATAACTTTCTAAAAATTCAAAAACTATTATTATCCCGAAAATCTAGAAGTCATCATCACAAGAACATCTATGATAATATTACTAAACTAAGAGTATTCTAAGAAGTTAAAACAAATAAAAGCTAGTCCATGCCAGAACTTCAAGGCATCAAGACATGAAGAAGAATATCTAGTCCAAGCCAGAAGCATTAGCTCACCCTGAAATCCGGTGTAATGAAGACTGGCTAGAGTTGCGATTGATTTGAAGACGACGGTACGTTTGCTGCACTCCACAAATAACAAAGAAAGAAACATACAAGTAGGGGTCAGTACAAAACACAAGTACTGAGTAGGTATCATCGGCCAACTCAAAATAGAAAACTGTATATATCAGTTAATATCATAAAATCAACTATAATACTAAATCTGTAGCAATATCAATAAGTACTATAATCATAAATAAGTACCACCAAGTTCATCCATGAGGACTCAAGCCTCAATATTATACTCATTTGGGAATTAGGTTCATTAATTGTCGGTACGTGACACTCCGATCCCCTACTACTATGTGTCGGTACGTGACACTCCGATCCCCTACTTCTACGTGTCGGTTCGTGACACCCGATCCCCTAATACTATGTGTCGGAACGTGACACTCCGATCCCCTAATTCTACGTGTCGGTTCGTGACACCCGATCCCCTAATACTATGTGTCGGAACGTGACACTCAGATCCCCTAATTCTACGTGTTGGTTCGTGACACCCGATCCCTTAATACTATGTGTCGGAACGTGACACTCCCATCCTTTAATTCTACGTGTTGGTTCATGACACCCGATCCCTTAATACTATGAGTCGGAACGTGACACTCCGATCCACTAATCTCATTCTATCAATTCATCAAGCCTTCTCTTATACCAAGGCATCATCATTCTCATTACTTTTTTTCATCAAGCCTTCTTTTATACCAAGGCATCATCATTAACAAAACAGATTAGGGTTTCTTCAAGATTTAGGACTCAATAGCTTCATCATGCTTATTTTATCACAATTATATTATCACATTCATGCAAGCATACAATTAAGCATATAGAAGGGTTTACAATACTACCAATGCATATCATTCGCTATTAAGAGTTTACTACGAATAGTATCAAAACCATAACCTACCTCCACCGAAGATTCGTGATCAAGCAAGCAATTTCCCAAAGCTTTGTTATCCTCTCTCTCTTGATCGATTCTTTGTCCCTCTCCTTGTTCTTTCTATTTTTCTTATTCAAACCCTCTTTCTTTTACCCTAATTAGCATATAATTAAGTATAAAAGATGACGATAGTAACCCACTAATTAACTCAATGTTACCTCTTTTATCCCCCAAGAAATTGAGTTATTAATATTAAGCCACGAAATTTATAATTATAGTAGGAATAGTCAAAAACGCCCCTTTAAAACTTAAGCAGAAATCCGACCCAGACTGGGATTACGCAACCTGTGACGGTCCGTCATAGCTGTGACGGTCCGTCCTGCAGGTCTGTCGCAGAGTTCAGAGACTCAATTTCCTTGAAGAGTCTGTGACGGTCCGTCGTGCCCACGACGGTCCATCCTGCAATTCCGTCACAAAGTTCAGAGAGTCGATTTCAGTACCCAAATTTCAGAATTGACACCCTCGACGGTCCGTCGTGCCCATGACGGTCCGTCGTGGGTTCCGTCGTCTCAGACAGTTTTTCCAGAAATAAAATTTGCTGCTCAAAACGACTATACATGTCGTTACAATAAATACCAATTTACCCATCGTTCGTCCTCGAACGATCACAAGAAAAGAAACAAGGGCGAAAGGAAGTACCTGAATCTGTAAAGAGATGTGGGTATTTTTCTTGCATATCAGCCTCCTTCTCCCAAGTGGCCTCTTCAACTGGTCGATTCTTCCATTGAACTTTGATGCATGCAATCTCCCTCGACCTCAACTTGCAAACTTCTCTATCTAAAATAGCAACTGGTTCCTCCTCATAAGTCAAATTATCATCAAGCAGAACTGAATCCCACTGAATGATGTAGTTTCCATCCCCATGTTATCTTTTCAACATGGACACATGAAATACTGGATGCACTCCGGACAACCCTGGAGGCAAGGCTAATTCATAATCCACCTCCCCTACTTGCTTAAGTACTTCAAATGGTCCAATATACCTTGGGCTTAGTTTACCCCTTTTACCAAACCGCATCACCCCTTTCATGGGTGAAACCTTCAGCAAGACTTGTTCCCCCTCCATGAACTCCAAGTCTCTAACCTTTCGATCCGCATATTCTTTTTGTCTACTTTGAGCCGCAAAAAAGCTTTTCTTGAATAGATTTCACCTTCTCCAAGGAATCCCTCAACAGATCAGTACCCCAAGGTCTAACCTCAAATGCATCAAACCAACCAATGGGAGACCTACATCTCGTCCCATACAATGCTTCGAATGGAGCCATATCAATACTTGAGTGATAGCTATTATTGTATGAAAACTCCGCTAAGGGTAAGAAGTTGTCCCAAGGACCACCAAATTCTATCACACATGCACGAAGCATATCCTCCAATACTTGAATCATTCGCTCAGACTGACCGTCGGTCTGAGGATGAAATGCAGTACTAAGGTCCAACCTAGTACCTAATTCGGTATGCAATGTTCTCCAAAACTTAGAAGTAAACTGCGTACCTCTATCTGATATGATGGAGAGTGGAACTCCATGCAATCGAACAATTTCTGAGATATAGATTTTTGCTAACTTCTCTGCATTGTAAGTCACCTTGACCTGAATGAAATGACCAGACTTAGTTAACCTATCAACAATCACCCAAATAGAGTCATACTTACCCATTGTCTTTGGAAGACCAACTACGAAGTCCATTGCGATTCTCTCCCACTTCCATTCAGGAATGGGCATTCTCTGAAGTGTTCCTCCGGGCCTCTGGTGTTCATACTTTACTTGTTGGCAATTTGGACATTTGGCAACAAAATCAACAATGTCGCACTTCATTCTGCTCCACCAAATGTGTTGCTTTAGGTCGCGGTACATCTTGGTTGCACCAGGATTTATCGAATATCCAGAACTATGAGCCTCTGTGAGAATAGTGTGGATCAAATCATCAACACGGGGCACACATACCCTTCCCTTGATTCTCAAAACACCTTCCTCATCGATTTTTGCTTCCTTAGCCTCTCCTCGCAACAGTTTATCCCGAATTCGACTTAGTTTCTCATCATCAGACTGTTTTCCCTTGATCTTGTCAAGAAAAGAAGATCTTGCCTCCACACAAGCCAAAAATCCTCCCTTCTCATTTACTTCCAACCACATAAGGTCATTAGCTAGAATCTGCACTTCTCTAGCCAATGGGGGTCTAGAAACTTGCAAGTGAGCTAGACTTCCCATGCTTCCTGCCTTTCTACTTAATGCATCTGCCACAACATTAGCTTTTCCCGGATGATACAGAATAGTGATATCGTAGTCCTTCAGTAGTTCCATCCATCTCCTCTGTCTCAAATTCAAATCCTTCTGAGTGAAGACATACTGTAGGCTGCGATGGTCCGTATAGACTTCACACTTAACCCCATACAAGTAGTGCCTCCATTGCTATAGTGCAAATACTACCGCGGCCAACTCCAAATCATGGGTCGGATAGTTACGTTCATGCACCTTCAATTGCCTCGAAGCATAAGCAATCACATTCTTTTCTTGCATTAGCACTGCACCCAAACCATAATAGGATGCATCACAATAAACGATGAAGTTCTTACCCTCTACTGGCAAGGTAAGAATTGGTGCAGTAATCAACAAGGTCTTGAGTTTCTAAAAGCTTTCCTCACACTCATCCACCATACAAATGGAACATTCTGCTTAGTCCAGTTCGTTAATTGGGAAGCAATAGAAGAGAATCCCTTGATAAATCGGTGGTAGTAGCTAGCTAAACCAACAAAGCTCCTTATTTCTTACACGTTAGTAGGTCTTACCCAATTCTTCACTGTCTCAATATTAGATGGATCCACCATCACTCCATCCTTGGAAACCACGTGTCCCAAGAAGGACACTGAATCTAGCCAAAACTCACACTTGGAGAATTTGGCATAAAGCTTTTTCTTTCTCAAAACTCTAACACCATTCTCAAATGCTCCTCATGTTCCTTCTTACTCTTTGAGTATATCAGTATATCATCAATAAATACGATCACAAAGAGATCCAGATATGGCTTGAAAATCCCGTTCATCAAGCTCATGAAAGCAGCAGGGGCATTCGTAAGACCAAAAGACATTACCACAAATTCGTAATGCCCATACCTAGTTCGAAAAGCAGTCTTTGGCACATCCGTTGCCCGTATTTTCAATTGATGATAACCGGATGTCAAGTCAATCTTAGAGAAGACACAAGAAACTTGTAACTGATCGAACAAGTCATCAATGCGAGGAATGGGATACTTGTTCTTAATATTTACCTTGTTCAACTGCCGGTAATCTATGCACATCCGAAAACTCCCATCCTTCTTCTTCACAAATAACACCGGAGCAACCCTAGGAGATGCACTCGGTCTAATGAAGCCTTTGCTCAACAACTCTTGAAGTTGGGCCTTTAACTCTCTTAACTCCGCGGGATCCATTCTATAAGGGGGTATAGAAATGGGGCGAGTACCCGGTTCCAAATCGATGCAAAAATCAATATCTCTATCCGGTGGCATACTAGGAAGATCTGCAGGGAACACATCCAGAAACTCACGGACTACTGAAACCGACTCAATTGGAGGTACTTGGGTAGTGTCATCCCTGAGATGTGCCAAGAAATCTAAACACCCCTTACTAACCATTCTCATAGCATGAAGAAAGGAGATGATACGAACCGAAGTGGAAGTGTAGTCGCCCTCCCACACTAACTGATCTGTCCCAGGCTTGGCTAACGTCACAGTTTTAGCATTACAATCGAAGATTGCAAAATTTGGAGAAAGCCAAGTCATACCCAGAATCACATCGAAGTCAACCATTTCTAGGATGACCAAATCAACATAAGTATTGCTCCCCACAAAAGTCACCAAACAAGACCTATATACTTTTTCAACTATCACAGACTCACCCACCGGAGTAGACACACGAATAGGTATGTCAAGCAATTCACAAGGTAAATTAAGACCAGTAGCAAATAAAGAAGATACATATGAAAACGTGGAGCCAGGATCAAATAATACAGAAGCCATGCAATCACAAACCAAAAGATTACCTGTGATAACCGCATCTGATGTCTCCGCTTCAGATCTCCCAGGGAAAGCGTAACAATGGGCCCTATCGCCTGTTTGCCCGTTGGCCCTACCATGTTGTGTTGTAGTGGCTCCAGTTTTCCCGTCACCCCGGCCGTTTTGATGACCACCATTACCTCGGCCACCACGTCCTCCAGAATAACGACCTCTACCATGACCACCTCTACCTCTAGCTATTGGGGGTCTATAACTCTGTTTTGGACAATTCCTCCTAATATGTCCAATCTCCCCATATCCATAACACTCTCTGGAGCCAAGCATAGGTCTCCCAGAGAAGTGTTGACCGGTCTGAGGTGGACCCCCAACTACAGTCTGTAGTGAAGACTGAATTGGTCGGACTGAGTAACCTCCTGAACCCTGTCCTCTAGAGTAAGAACCATTAAACTCACCTCCTTTTCGAAACCTTTTAGATGTCGATGTTGTGGTGAAGTCATCTGGCTTCACTCCTTCCACCTCTATCACGAAATCTACCACTTCTTGGAAGGATTTTGCCGTAGCCGCTACATGTAAGGCTGAAATCCGCAATTCTGACCTCAACCCCTTCACAAAACGGCGAATCCGCTCTTGTGGACTGAAACAATGTTGGGTGGCATACCTGGATAATGCATGAAACTTAGCCTCATATGCAGTAACCGACATCCTACCTTGCTCTAGGCTCATGAACTCATCTCTTTTCCTATCCCTCAAAGTCCGGGGGATATACTTCTCCAAAACAAGCTAGAGAATGATGCCCAAATCATAGGTGGTGCCTCTGTTGGTTGACACTCAACATGTGACCGCCACCACATTTTGGCATTCTTTTGAAACTGATAACTCACGAACTCAACACCAAACCGTTCTACTATACCCATCTTGTGTAGTAGATCATGACAGTCAACCAGAAAATCGTAAGCATCCTCAGATTCAGCACCCTTGAAGACTGGAGGTTTCAATTTCAAGAACTTACTAAAAAGTTCATGCTGATCATTTGTCATTATAGGCCCTGTAGTCAGACATGGAAACGTGCCTATTTCTAATGAGGCATCCATGCGGGGAAACCACAGTAGCTGCATGTTGTACCTCCGGAACCTGAGGTGCTTGTGCAGAAAACACTGGAGGTGTCTAGCCCTGATCAGATAACCCGCTAAGATAAGCAAGAACCTGATTGATCATCTCTGGGGTAGGTTGGGGTGGCAATTCCTCATTCTGCACTTGCTCATTCTCCCCTTCCTCACCCTCTCTTATCACTTCCTCAGTCGGTGGAGGAGTCACCGCCCTAGTACAAGATGGGCTAGGTGCTTGTCCTCTTTCTCTAGAGGACGTCCTCCCTCGACCTCTACCACGGCCTCTTGCCACTGTTCCTCTCGAGCTACAACCCTAGTGGCTGGCTTAGACGCATCCTGTCTTGCCGGTGTTGGTGTTGGCGCACTCGTTGCTCTAGTTCTAACCATCTGCGAAATAGAGTGGAGATGGTCAGATACCAATTTGTATCACCTAGATACCAATTGGATCCAAGTAATGGCACGAAAGAAAGAAAGAAAGAATGGAATTTTCCTGAAGTCTTATAGCCTCTCAAATAAAAGTAAAGGCGTCCCCCTACCGTTCCTTAAGACTCTACTAGACTCGTTCTTCTGTGATGAGACCAACGAACCTAATGCTCTGATACCAAGTTTGTCAAGACCCAAAACCGAGCCGCGACTGGCACCCACACTTATCCTCCTATGTGAGCGAACCAACCAATACGAAACCCAACATTTCAATATAATATCAAATACATTGCGGAAGACTTAAAACTCATTAAGGAAAATCAATTCAATAACTTTCTAAAAATTCAACAACTATTATTATCCTCAAAATCTGGAAGTCATCATCACAAGAACATCTATGATCAAATTACTAAACGAAGAGTATTCTAAGAAGTTAAAACAAATAAAAGCTAGTCCATGCCAGAACTTCAAGGCATCAAGACATGAAAAGAAGATCCAGTCCAAGCCAGAAGCATTAGCTCACCCTGAAATCCCGTGTAATGAAGACTGGCTAGAGTTGCGATTGATTTGAAGACGACGGTACGTTTGCTGCACTCCACAAATAACAAAGAAAGAAACATACATGTAGGGGTCAGTACAAAACACAAGTACTGAGTTGGTATCATCGGCCAACTCAAAATAGAAAATAGTATATATCAGTTAAAATCATAAAATCAACTATAATACTAAATATGTAGCAATATCAATAAGTACTATAATCATCAATAAGTACCACCAAGTTCATCAATGAGGACTCAAGCCTCAATACCATACTCATTTGGGAATTAGGTTCATTAAATTGAGTATATTTATCGTCTTTCAAGATTCATTATCTTTCTTCCTCTTGTGTCGGTACGTGACACTCCGATCCCCTACTACTATGTGTTTGTACGTGACACTCCGATCCCCTACTTCTACGTGTCGGTTCGTGACACACGATCCCCTAATACTATGTGTCGGAACGTGACACTTCGATCCCCTAATTCTACGTGTCGGTTCGTGACACCCGATCCCCTAATACTATGTGTCGGAACGTGACACTCCGATCCCCTAATTCTACGTGTCGGTTCGTGACACCCGATCCCCTAATACTGTGTGTCGGAACGTGACACTCCGATCCCCTAATTCTATGTGTCGGTTCGTGACACCCGATCCCTTAATACTATGTGTCGGTATGTGACACTCTGATCCACTAATCTCATTCTATCAATTCATCAAGCCTTCTCTTATACAAAGGCATCATCATTCTCATTACTTTAGTTCATCAAGCCTTTTTTATACCAAGGCATCATCATTAACAAAGTAGATTAGGGTTTCTTCAAGATTTAGGATTCAATAGCTTCATCATGCTTATTTTATCACAATTATATAATCACATTCATGCAAGCATACAATTAAGCATATAGAAGGGTTTACAATAATACCAATACATATCATTCGCTATTAAGAGTTTACTACGAATAGTATCAAAACCATAACCTACCTCCACCAAAGATTCGTGATCAAGCAAGCAATTTCCCAAAGCTTTGTTATCCTCTCTCTCTTGATCGATTCTCTGTCCCTCTCCTTGTTCTTACTATTTTTCTTATTCAAACCCTCTTTCTTTTATCCTTATTAGCATATAATTAAGTATAAAAGATGACAATAGTAACCCACTAATTAACTCAATGTTACCTCTTTTATCCCCCAAGAAATTGAGTTATTAATATTAACCCACGAAATTTATAATTATAGTAGGAATATTCCAAAACGCCCCATTAAAACTTACCCAGAAATCCGACCCAGACTGGGATTACGCAACTTGTGACGGTCCGTCATAGCTGTGACGGTCCGTCCTGCAGGTCCGTTGCAGAGTTCAGAGACTCAATTTCCTTGAAGAGTCTGTGACAGTCCATCGTGCCCACGACGGTCCGTCCTGCCATTCCGTCACAAAGTTCAGAGAGTTGATTTCAGTACCCAAATTTCAGAATTCTAAGTGTTCTAGAACGAGACACCCTCGACGGTCCGTCGTGGGTTCCGTCGTCTCAGACAGTTTTTCGAGAAATAAAATCTTCTACTCAAAACGACTAAACAGGTCGTTACACATATTCATGAGTTGAAGAAAATAAATAAATAATAAAAAAGAGTATATTATTAAACTAAAAATAAATAATAACAAAAAGTACATTAAACTAAGTGTCACAAATCATTTTCATGAGTCAAAATGGCACCTACGCTAATTAACTAGTATGTAAGTCAACCTATAACCTAGGACAACAAGTAATGAGTGTAAGGATTTAAATATTCTCTAAGCCACAATTAAAAAACAAACATTGAAGAACAGGCAAATAAATACTAAAAAATATGTAATATAAAATATCCATCTATGTATATGGAAGTCATATGTTTAACGTATCTATGTTAAATTAGTGCAATAAGAATATAAAAAATATAGGTACAACTAACTAGTCAAAGATGGTTCCCCATAAAATATGAATGTACACACATATGACAGTTTAAATAAAAACTTTAATAGACCACCATAATCCCCACAAGTATATAAAAATTCTAAAATTGTAAAGAGTACATCCTTGTTAGTGTATATGAAGAGAAAGATTGGCCTCTACTTAAATTGGCGATCGACTTTCAAGTAACCTATACGAACATCAATAGACAAGTAGCTTATATTATACCTCGAACCACATATATCCTCCATAAGGATCAAAGAGCTCATCAAATGTACAGAATGCATGGCCTTGACATCAAACTGCATATTGGCCTCTAAAGTGACCAATAAGATCAAATCGAAAGGGATCAGTTTTGTAACGTATAAAAGTGACCGGATCATGGACCGCAACAATAAATTAAATTCCATAACTAAAATATGTGACTATAAATATTTTTGAATAATCCTAGGTCAAATGATTATAAAAACCTCCCAAAGAATGATATCCACTTCTATGTAATCATTACAATACTTAAAGATTGACCAACTCCTGTTCTAAATGGTCAAGCAAAGCTTATTTAATCATCGATAAACAAAAAGTTCATAAAATGAGGGTTCACAAGATAGAATAGTATCATGTATGAGTTAACTCCTAATATAAGGTTAATTTTATTAGACATGACTCTACAACAAAACTATGAAAGGAACTTAGGCATCCAAAATGGAATTCAAGAAAAGTGAAGGCCAAGTAGCTCAAAATAATGCAACTCCATGAAAAACACTATTCCAAGGTGTCACGACCAAAAACGAGCCGCGAGTGTCACTCACACTTATCCTAGTATGTGAGCAAACCAACCCATCTAAACCCCAACATTTCAACCATAATAAACAAAATATAATGCGGAAGACTTAAAATTCATTAATGAAAATCGATTAAATAACTTCTAAAAACTCAATACTTATTATTCCAAAAATCAGTAAGTCATCACCACAAGAACATCTAACCTCAAATTACTAAATCTAAGAGGATCAAAGAAGCTAAAATAAGTAAAAAGCTAGTTCCATGCCAGAACTTCAAGGCATCAAGACATGAAGAAGAAGATCCAGTCCAAGCTAGAAGCAATAGCTCACCCTGAAATCAGGTGTGATGAAGACTGGCTAGAGTTGCGGACGAGTTGAAGAAGATGGTACGTTTGCTGCACTCAACAAATAATCAAAGAAAAACAAATACAAGTAGGGGTCAGTACAAGGAAAAAGTACTGAGAAGGTATCATCGGCCAACTCAGTATAGAAAGCAATATATATACAGTAATTATATAAAATCAACTACATACTCAACAGGTGATAACAACAAATGCCATAACCATTGGCCACAACACCCAGCACATCTATGAGGACACAAGCCTCCACATCATACATATTAACATAATTTCAAGATTCATTCTCTTATTCCCCTTGTGTCGGTACGTGACACTCCGCTCCACTGCTACTATCCTGTTGTCAGAACATGACACTCCGATCCCCTAATTCTACGTGTCGGTTCGTGACACCCGATCCCCTAAATCTACATGTCGGTTCGTGACACTTGATCCCCTAAATCTATGTGTCATTTTGTGACACCCGATCCCCTAAATCTATGTGTCAGTTCGTGACACCCGATCCCCTGAATCTACGTGTCAGTTCGTGACACCCGATCCCCTAAATCTACGTGTCGGTTCGTGACACCCGATCCCCTAAATCTACATGTCAGTTCGTGACACCCAATCCCCTAAATCTACGTGTCGGTTCGTGACACCCGATACCCTAAATCTACGTGTCAGTTCGTGACACCCGATCCCCTAATTCTCATTCTTTTAGTTCATCAAGCCTTCTCTTATACCAAGGCATCATCATTAACAAGGTGGATTTAAGGTTTAAGATTCACAGCCTTATCTTCGTTATTATAATCCATCACCTTTTACATATTCACAACTTACAACAACACAATTAAGCATATAGAAGACTTTACAATACCAACCAATACATATCAATCGCTATTTAGAGTTTACTATGAATACCATAAACCATAGCCTACCTCCACCGAAGAATCCTGATCAACAAGCTATCTTTCAAAAAGCTTTGCTTTCCTTGCGTTCTTCTCTTTCTCTCGCTCGTTTCTCCCTTCTCTCTCTGTTCTTTCTGTTTTTCTTATTCAAACCTTTTTTTTCTTTTACCCTAATTGTCATATAATTAAGTATAAAAGATGATAAAAATAACCCACTTTTTTCAAGGTTATCTCCTTTAACCCCCAAGTAATTGAATTATTAACATTAATCCACTAACTTTATAATTACAAGAATTAATAGTCCAAAACGCCCCTTAAAACTTTTAACAGAAATCCGACCCAGTCACGGTTACGCAGCCTGTGACGGTCCGTCATGACTGTGAAGGTCCGTCCTGCAGGTCCGTCACAAAGTTTAGAGAGTTAATTATGTGGAAAGATTGGTGACGTTCCGTCGTGCCTGTGACGGTCCGTCCTGCCATTCCGTCACAAAGTTCAGAGAGTCGATCTCAGTACCCAAATTTTCAGAATCTAAGTATTTTGGAACGAGACCCCCTCAACAGTCCGTCGTGGGATCCATCGACCAAGACAGTTTTTACCAGAATAAACTCTACTGCTCAAAACGACTAAACAGGTCGTTACAATAGATACCAATTTACCCATCGTTCGTCCTCGAACGATCACAAGAAGAAAAACAAGGGCGAAAAGGAGTACCTAATCTGTAAACGGGTGTGGGTATTTTTCTTGCATATAAGCCTCATTCTCCCAAGTGGACCCTTCAACTGGTCGATTCTTCCATTGAACTTTGATGGATGCAATCTCCCTTGATCTCAACTTGCGAATTTCTCTATCTAGAATGGCAACAGGCTCCTCCTCATACGACAAATTCTCATCAAGAATAACTGAATCCTAACGAATAATGTAGTTTCCATCCCCATGGTATCTTTTCAGCATAGACACATGAAATACCGGGTGCACTCCTGAGAGTCCCAGAGGCAAGGCTAATTCATAAGCCACCTCTCCTACTCGCTTAAGTACTTCAAATGGTCCAATATAACTTGGGCTTAGCTTACCCCTTTTACCAAACCGCATCACCCCTTTCATGGGTGAAACCTTCAGCAAGACTTGTTCACCCTCCATGAACTCCAAGTCTCTAACCTTTCGATCTGCATATACCTTTTGCCTACTTTGAGCCGCTAAAAGCTTTTCTTGAATAGATTTCACCTTCTCTAATGAATCCCTCAAAAGATCAGTACCCCAAAGTCTAACCTCAAATGCATCAAACCAACCAATGATAGACCTACATCTCCTCCCATACAATTCTTCGAATGGGGACATGTCAATACTGGAGTGATAGCTATTATTGTATGAGAACCCTGCTAAGGGTAAGAAGTTATCCCAATGACCACCAAATTCTATCACACATGCACGAAGCATATCATCCAATACATGTATCGTTCTCTCAGACTGACCATCGGTCTGAGGGTGAAATGCAGTACTAAAATCAAACTTTGTACCTAATTCAGCATGGAATGTTCTCCAAAACTTAGAAGTAAACTGCGTACCTCTATCTGATATGATGGAAAGTGGAACTCCATGCAATCGAACAATTTCTGAGATATAGAGTTTGGCTAACTTCTCTGCATTGTAGGTCACCTTGACCGGAATGAAGTGAGCTGACTTAGTTAATCTTTACACAATTACCCAAATAGAATCAAACTTTCCCAATGTCTTTGGAAGACCAACCACGAAGTCCATTGCAATTCTCTCCCACTTCCATTAAGGAATGGGCATTCTCTGAAGTGTTCCTCCGGGCCTCTGGTGTTCATACTTTACTTGCTGACAGTTTGGACATTTGCCAACAAAATCAACAATGTCACGCTTCATTCTACTCTACAAAAAATGTTGCTTTAGGTCACGATACATCTTGGTTGCACCAGGATGTATAGAATATCCGGAAATATGAGCCTCTGTAAGAATTGTGTCGATCACATCATCAACACGGGGCACACATACCCTTCCCTTAATTCTCAAAACACCTTCCTCATCAGTTATTGCTTCTTTAGCCTCTCCTCGCAACACCATATCCTGAATTCGGCTTAGTTTCACATCATCAAACTTTTTTCCCTTGATCTTGTCAAGAAAAGAAGATCTTGCCTCCACACAGGCCAAAAATCCTCCCTTCTCATTTACTTCTAGCCTCATAAAGTCATTAGCGAGGGTCTGAACCTCTCTAGCCAATGGGCGTCTGGAAACCTGTAAGTGAGCTAGGCTTCCCATGATCCCTGCTTTTATACTTAAGGCGTCTGCCACAACATTAGCCTTTCCTGGGTGATATAAGATAGTAACATCATAGTCCTTCAGTAGTTCCATCCATCTCCTCTGTCTCAAATTCAAACCCCTCTCAGTAAAGACATATTGTAGGCTACGATGATCCGTATAGATTTCACACTTAACCCCATATAGATAGTGTCTCCATTGCTTTAATGAAAACACTACCGTAGCCAACTCCAAATCATGGGTAGGATAATTACGTTGGTGCACCTTTAATTGCCTCGAAGCATAAGCAATTACATTCTTCTCTTGCATTAGCACTGTACCCAACCCATAATAAGATGCATCGCAATAAGAAATGAAATTCTTACCCTCTACTGGCAAGGTAAGGATAGGTACCGTAGTCAGCAAGGTCTTGAGTTTCTGAAAGCTTTCCTCACATTCATCCGACCATACAAATGGAACATTTTGCTTAGTTAAGTTTGTCAATTGTGAAGCAATAGAAGGGAATCCCTTGACAAATCGACGGTAGTAGCTGGCTAAACCCACAAAGCTCCTTACTTCTGACACATTAGTAGGTCTTACCCAATTCCTCACTGTTTCAATTTTAGAAGGATCCACCATCACTCCATCCTTAGAAACCACGTGCCCCAAGAAGGACACTGAATCTAGCCAAAACTCACACTTGGAGAATTTGGTATAAAGCCTTTTCTCCCTTAATACTTCCAATACAATTCTCAAATGCTCCACATGTTCCTTCTTACTCTTGGAGTATATCAGTATATCATCAATAAATACGATCACAAAGAGATCCAGATATGGCTTAAAAATCCCGTTCATCAAGCTCATGAAAGCAGCAGGGGCATTCGTAAGACCAAAAGACATTACTACAAATTCGTAATGCCTATACCTTGTTCGAAAACAGTCTTTGGCACATTTGTTGTCCGTATTTTCAATTGATGATAACCGGATCTCAAGTAATTCTTAGAGAAGACACAAGCACCTTGTAACTGATCGAACAAGTCATCAATGCGAGGAATGGGGTACTTGCTCTTAATAGTTACCTTGTTCAACTGCCGGTAGTCTATGCACATCCGAAAACTTGCATCCTTCTTCTTCACAAATAACACCGGAGCACCCCAAGGGGAAGCGCTTGGTCTAATGAAGCCTTTACCTAACAACTCTTGAAGTTGGGCTTTTAATTCCCTTAACTCCGCTGGGGCCATCCTATAAGGGGGTATGGAAATGGGGCGAGTACCCGGCTCCAGATCAATGCAAAAGTCGATATCCCTATCCAGTTGTATACCAGGAAGGTCCGCAGGGAACACATCCAGAAACTCACGGACTATCGAAACCGACTCAATTGAAGGTACTTGGGTAGTATCATCCCTGAGGTGTGCCAAGAACGCTAAACACCCTTGAATAACCATTCTCTTAGCACGAAGAAAGGAGATGGTCCGAACTGGAGTGGAAGTGTAGTCACCCTCCCACACTAACGGATCTGTCCCAGGCTTGGCCAACGTTACAGATTTAGCATTACAATTTAAGATTGCAAAATTCGGAGAAAGCCAAGTCATACCCAGAATTACATCGAAATCAACCATTTTTAAGATAACCAAGTCTGCATGAGTACTGCTCCCCACAAAAGTAACCAGTCAAGACCTATATACTTTTTCAACTATCACAGACTCACCCACCGGAGTAGAAACACGAATAGGCATGTCAAGCAATTCACAATGTAAATTAAGACCAGTAGCAAATGAGGAAGATACATATGAAAACGTGGAGCCAGGACCAAATAATACAGAAGCCATGCAATCACAAACCAAAAGATTACCTGTGATAACAGCATCGGATGTCTCCGCTTCAGACCTCCCAGGGAAAGCATAACAATTGGCCCTATCACCTGTCTGCCCGTTGCCCCTACTATGTTGTGCTTTAGTAGCTCCCATTTGCCCGTCACCCCGGCCGTTTTGGTGACCATCATTACCTCGGCGACCCCGTCCTCCAGAATGACGGCCTCTTCCATGACCACCTCTACCTCTGACTACCGGGGGTCTGTAACGCTGTTTTGGACAATTCCTCCTAATATGTCCAGTCTCCCCACATCCATAACACTCTCTGGATTCAAGCATAGGTCTCTGTGAGAATGACGAAGTCTGGGGGTAACCTCCAAACTCAGAGGAATGTTGGCTGGTCTACGATGGAACCCCAGCTACAGCGTGTAGTGAAGCCTGAATAGGTCGGGCTGGGTAACCTCCTGAACCCCGCCCTCTGGAGTAAGAACCATTAAACTCACCTCCCTTACAAAACTTCATAGATGTCGATGCCATGGTGAAGTCGTCTGGCTTCACCCCTTCCACTTCTATCAAAAAATCTACCACCTCCTGAAAGGATTTTGCTGTAGCGGCTACCTGTAAGGCTGAAATCTGCAAATCTGACCTCAACCCTTTCACGAAACGGTGAATCCGCTCTTGTGGACTGAAGCAAAGTTGGGTGGCATACCTGGATAGCTCAAGAAACTCAGCCTCACAAGCAGTAACCGACATCCTGCCTTGCTCTAGGCTTAGGAACTCATCTCTCCTCCTATCCCTCAAGGTCCGGGGGATATACTTCTCCATAAATAAGCTAGAGAATGATGCCCAAGTCATAGGTGGTGCCTGTGCGGGTTGACACTCAACATATGACCGCCACCACATTTTGGAATTTCCCTGAAACTGATAGGTTACAAACTCAATGCCAAATCGTCCCACGATGCCCATTTTATGTAGTAACTCATGATAATCAACCAGAAAATCGTAGGCATCCTCATATTAAGCACCCTTGAAGACTGGAGGTTTCAATTTCATGAACATACTGAAAAGTTCATCAAATGAGGAAACCTGCCTATTTCCAATGAGGCATCCATGCGGGGAGCCTCAGCAGCGGCATGTTGTACTCTCGGAACCTGAGGCGCTGGTGCAGAAAACACTGGAGGTGTCTGGCCTTGATCAGATAACCCGGTAAGATAAGAAAGAACCTGGTTAATCATTTTGGGGTAGGTTGGGGTGGTAATTCCAAATTCTGCACTTGGTCATTTTCCCCTTCCTCACCCTCTCTTTCTACCTCATCATTCGGTGGAGGAGTGACCGCCATAGTACTAGATGGGCCAGGTGCTTGTCCTCTTCTTTAGAGGACGTCCTCCCGCGACCTCTACCACGGCCTCTTGCCACTGCTCCTCTTCTAGCTACAGCCCCAGTGGCTGGCTCAGACGCATCCTGTCTTTCCGGTGATGGTGTTGGCGCAGTTGTTGCTCTAGTTCTAACCATCTACGTAATCAAGTGAAGATGATAAGATACCAATTTGTATCACCTAGATACCAATTGGATCCAAGTAATAGCACGAAAGAAAGAAAGAATGGAATTTTCCTAAAGTCCTATAGCCTCTCAAAGAAAAGTAAAGGTGTCCCCCTACCGTTCCTTAAGACTCTACTAGACTCGCTCTTTGTGTGATGAGACCAACGAACCTAATGCTCTGATACCAAGTTTGTCACGACCCAAAACGAGCCGCCAGTGGCACCCACACTTATCCTAGTATGTGAGCGAACCAACCCATCTAAACTCCAACATTTCAACCATATTAAACAAAATATAATGCGGAAGACTTAAAACTCATAAATGAAATTCAATTAAATAACTTCTAAAAACTCAATACATATTATTCCCAAAATTTGGAAGTCATCACCACAAGAACATCTATCCTCAAATTACTAAATCTAAGAGGATCTAAGAAGCTAAAATAAGTAAAATGCTAGTCCATGCCAGAACTTCAAGGCATCAAGACATGAATAAGAAGATCCAGTCCAAGCTAGAAGCAATAGCTCACCCTGAAATCTGGTGTGATGAAGACTGGCTAGAGTTGCGGACGAGTTGAAGATGATGGTACGTTTGCTGCCCTCCACAAATAATAAAAGAAAAACAAATACAAGTAGGGGTCAGTACAAGGCACAAGTACTGAGTAGGTATCATCGGCCAACTCAGAATAGAAAGCAATTTATATCAAGTAATAATATAAAATCAACTACATACGCAACAGGTGATAACAAGAAATGCCATAACCATTGGCCATAACACCCAGCACATCTATGAGGACACAAGCCTCCACATCATACTCATTTGGGAATTAGTTCTTTAAATTAGTATATTAACATAATTTCAAGATTCATTCTCTTATTCCCCTTGTGTCGGTACGTGACAGTCTGCTCCACTACTACTATCCTGGTGTCGAAACGTGACACTCCGATCCCCTAATTCTACGTGTCGGTTCGTGACACCCGATCCCCTAAATCTACGTGTCGGTTCGTGACACCAGATCCCCTAAATCTACGTGTCAGTTCGTGACACCCGATCCCCTAAATCTATGTGTCGGTTCGTGACACCCAATCCCCTAAATCTACGTGTCGGTTCGTGACACCCAATCCCCTAATTCTCATTCTTTTAGTTCATCAAGCCTTCTCTTATACCAAGGCATCATCATTAACAAGGTGGATTTAAGGTTTAAGATTCACAGCCTTATCTTCATTATTATAATCCATCACCCTTTACATATTCACAACATACAACAACACAATTAAGCATATATAAGACTTTACAATACCACCCAATACATATCAATCGCTATTTAGAGTTTACTACGAAAAGCATAAACCATAACCTACCTCCACTGAAGAATCGCAATCAACAAGCTATCTTCCCAAAACCTTTGCTTTCCTTGCGTTATTCTCTTTCTCTCGCTCGCTTCTCCCTTCTCTCTCTGTTCTTTCTGTTTTTCTTATTCAACCCTTTTTTCTTTTACCCTAATTGTCATATAATTAAGTATAAAAGATGATAAAAATAACCCACTTTTTATTTCAAGGTTATCTCCTTTAACCCCCAAGTAATTGAATTATTAACATTAATCCACTAACTTTATAATTATAAGCATGAATAGTCCAAAATGCCCCTTAAAACTTTTAACAGAAATCCGACCCAGTCAGGGTTACGCAGCCTGTGACGGTCCCTCATGACTGTGACGGTCCGTCCTGCAGGTCCGTCACAAAGTTCAGGGAGTTAGTTCTGTGGAAAGATTTGTGACGGTCCGTCGTGCCTCCGACAGTCCGTCCTGCCATTCCGTCACGAAGTTTAGAGAGTCGATCTCGCTACCCAAATTTTAAGAATCTAAGTGTTTTGGAACGAGACCCCCTCGACGGTCCGTCGTGCCCATGACTAAACAGGTCGTTACACAAGGATCGACAAATCCAAAAAATGCACAAATAAATTATTAATCACACAAAGTGAGGCATACCACAGTTTAAGGATGGTGACAAATAATATGTGATATTTCTCCACATCGTAAAAAGAAAACAATAGCCAAAAAAATGATTTTAGGGATTTTAACATGGTCAAGTACATATCCGCCAAATTACAACATATAATCATGCTTTCACTTAACAAACCTCAATTGAAGGAATGTGAAGTCCTATCATACATTTAAGCTGACTGCATGCGCTTTAAATCACAAATTTAGAAAAATATGTGTTTATATGAAGCAATGAAGGTTGAAGAAGAACAAAAGGATTGTAAATTGCAAAATGAAGAGTAAAAGTTGGTAAAGCTGAAGAAGAGAGAAGTTGGAGCTCGAAAAATCAACTCGACTACTCCACAAGTGAACCTCCATCTTTCCAAATAATTAGGCGAAGAAACCCATAGAAAAGTAATCTACGTCAGTGAAAATACACTTCAGATTGTTGTCGAATTGAATGACATCATCTATCAAGCTTGCAATTTTTTGGGAACAACATGATAGAAAAGTCAAGCTAAATGGAGAGAAGCATGTGTTTTTTTTAGAATATATAAATTTATTTTTTAGAAAAGGGAAAAGGAGTTTTTAGAGAATTTATTCCCAATTTTGAACGTTATTGCATATGCTTAATATGTTGGATACTCTTGGCGAGTATTTTGATTTTTTTTCAGAATTTATGATTCTAGTTTGTTTTTTCCATTGAGAATTGCACAATCGTTACAATTTGGATGAAATTTTTTTTTGGTAATGATTAATTCCTTTTTGATATATTTGGTAAAACCCCTTATATGAGGGGTGTGATCATGTAATCGAACACATAAATTAGCTTATGGGTACTATTAACTGCTAAATTTGGTGTTGATTTAAACTGGGTTCAAACGTTTATTCATGTTTTCATTTTCAATAGAAGTTGCAAACATAATTGGTTGAATGGTTTGAAGAAGGATATAGTGGATTTTTTGTTAAGTTTCCTAATCGTCAAAAAATCAAGGCCGAACATGTCGAATCCGGGGAGCATCCCCAAGAAGTAACATGGCGTACTTGACCTCTCGGAGGTCATATACAAGCCTATTGTTATAATTCATCGCATTGTCATAGAAAATTTAGCAGAAATTTTAGAACTTTTCATAGTACATCATATGCTAGAAATTTAACTTCATATATATAAATTATTATTAATAAATGTTTACACTCTAATCTCTTTTTTCCATCCTAGACTCAACATCATTGGAGTACTTTAGGGATATGACCCTTAAAACATAATATATAAGTACAGCATCAAAGAACTTTACAGTAAACCATAAGTTTACATAGGACATCCTTGAATTTTAAGGATTCCTTTTACTCAAGATTGGGAAACACATAACAAGCTCCTCAATAATAGATAAATCCTTTTTAGCATCCATAACCTAAATTTTTGTAAAAGGAAGAGAAGAATGGAGTTAGTACAAGAATGCACTAAGTACGGCAACCATGCAAAACATGCAATTAAAAGTGATATTTTTCTTGAAATCATACTTCATGCCTATTTGAGAAAATCTTCATAAAACTTTGTCAATATAAGAATTATATAATTTAAAGAATTAATATTGTCTTGTTCAATGATCATACATCATATAAGATCAAATGTAGAATTGAAGCTACATTTAGGGTCACTTTACAATAACCTATTGTTAATTTACAGTAAGCTATGTTGTTTTACAGTGAATTATTTTCTTCTTTATGTATCATTCCCCCAAGTTACCCTCTAGTGATACATGGTGCAATTCATCACGTTAAGTCCACAATGAAGTCATACATGCAATCCACATAAGCCAAAAGGCACCTTTAAGTCTAAGACCCTAAGGAATTATAGTAAACTTTATTCACTTTAGAAATATACTAATGTAACATCCCATAGACCCTTCTGAGACCTTACTCACAATCCTAACATATGTCTACTTGTGCAATGTACATGTGATTCCCCATAATCTCATACACACTAAGTAAACCTATCATTAGACCACAAGCCTTAACATCCAATTCATACATCAACATAGTAACTGAAGATAATTTTATTCATGTCAAGCATGACCTTCAACATATAGTCATTAAGACCAACATAGTGGACATAATAACAAAACGACATCACATAGACTAATATGATGCACATCTTAATATCAAGTAGACATATACTAAAAAGTCATGCATAATGAATCATTAGAAATGTTTTTATGCAAGACAATTTAAATAATAAAATTACATTATAAACATCATATTTGAATCATTATAAATGTTTTCATAGTTTTGTTGTAGAGTCATGTCTTAGCTTGTCATGTCGGACACCCTTTTTTTGGGTTGAGGGGATGACACTGGATTCCATGTTAGCTCACATGATCTATGTCAGTTATGGTAATGCTTCCCGAAAGTTAAAATGAAAGAATGAAAGTAATAAGATGAACTATAACTAGGACTACGCAATAGGTTTTGCTTTGTGTAGGTAAGGGTATGGGACATTACCAATAAATTGCACAAGTAGACCTTGAGGCGAAATCTAGGGTATGTTCTTTATGAATGTATGTTATGAATATATTGTATGATTTTGGTCTCATATGCTATGTATTACGTTTGTTTCACTTGATTTACATGATGTTAGTATGAATTGTTATGCATGATAATGACAACACTTGTTATAATGATATATGAGGTAAAAGATCATGCTTAAGATCGCTTTGTTGGTTTACATTGTTTATGTGGGGTTATGGGCCTCCAAATACACATTGCACTGGTAGAGTTGAATTGGAATTGTTAGTAAAGTATTGTGATGCATTGTTGAAATTGACTTTATCAATGACATGTTGACTATGACTTCTTTATTGTGTAACTGTTGAACATGAAGATGATATTTTTTTCCTATGGTGATAAGGACTTGTATATGTTCTTGGAATGTGCATAAAGAATTTTAAAGTGAACTTAAATTCTTATAACAAAATTTCACTTTGTGCACATTTTCAAATGTTTTACTTGAATATTTATTCGTACTTAGTTTGTGTGGTTTGTACTAACGCATATGTCTTCTATTTCTACATAAGTGTAATTTCGGGCTACTCATGTGCTTCAAGGACAATTTCCAAATGAATATTTAGTTGTTTTCAAATTGGTGAGTCCTCATGTCCGAGGACAAAGCATATTAATCTAGTTTTGTTATTTTGCTTATTCTGATATACATTGTTATATTTCTCCCAATTCAAGAACTATGTTGTACTCGTTTTATAAAATTTGTAATATTACGGGATATGTTCCAATTCTCAAACTCTTATGTTATATGGTCATATAAGACAATTATAGATAGTATTTTGATATACGAAGTGATGTGGAACTTCAAATGAAAAAAAATAATTTTTTACTTTTTATTATATCTATGATGCAAGGATGTATGCTAGGGTCTAGTCTAAGGTCTGTTCGAGGACGAAGACGTCGATTACGATTAGGGGGTACTCTCCGATCCTCATATTTGTACATAATATATTCTCTCATACTAATCCCACGCTTCTCCATGATTACAATAATATATCCCTTCATATTGCTCCAAGAATCGTTTACCATGCATCGACAAAACACATGGAAGTGGATTGAAATAATTTTAGAGAAGTTGTACATAAGTGTTATTATCTTCCACATGTATCTAATAATCTTAATATAGTAGATGTTTTTTCAAATATATGAAATGGCAATGCCATTAGTGTCTACATTGAAATTGATCATCTTTTATTCATTCACATCATTTTGAGGTTATATGTGAGGATGTTCAATTGATTCTAATAGTTCTAGATATCGCTTTAGTAGTTCTAAATAATTATTTAGTTCTGGTGTCGATTTCTTTCTCTGTGTAGGAATTTTGCTCGATTAATATAACATATTTTTAAATATACTATAATTAGGAATATAAAATATTTATGAATGTAAACAGAAAATTCTAGGCATGTATATAGTAAGTTTTATTTAATGAAAAAACGCTTTATTTCATAGTTCTCATTCTGAAAACTTTAAAGTCATCATATTAAGGTTTTTAGAAGTAATATCATAGTGTGATTATTATTGGCTACAAAAGAAATAAAAAAGTACATTTTAAATTGTAGCATAGAGTAATGACAGGTTGATATGATGAAAATGATATATTTGAGAAAATTACCTCTTAGATTAATTAGACAATTAAAATAATATGTTATAATTTCAAAGTTATAAATATAAAAAAGGAAAACAATTTAAGGAGAAAAGTCAATTTCATTAAAGAAAATAACATCAAATTTTGAGAAAATATCACAAATACTACAAAAAATATTTGACCATATCAATTTTAATATTTATCTATTGACTTTTTTTTTTGGCATGATATTAATGAACTTTATAGTATATATTGTGAAAAAAAGGAACACTTCAAAGTAAAACAATAAAATATATTAATTCCTACTATACAACATGGAAAAGTCTTCGGTGGTTGTGTTTTTGCTAGTCACATTTTTCATCTTTTCATTTGGTTGGTTTTTCTTTCTACGTCCTTCATCGCTAGAAAATTTAATAATTTTAGACGATTTTTATGTGATTTATGTATTATGTTTTTAATAATAATATTTCGTTGTTGATATAAAACAATCAAACAAATAAAATTTTAATAGAAAAATTTCAGTGAGTAACTATAATAAGATCTATGCAAATAGTTATTTCATTGGATGTTTTATATAAGTGAGTTTAATTATATATCAATAAACCATTTACATGGTCGAATTCAGAGGGTTAATCAAAATGTATTTAGTCTCTAAATAAGTAACTTTTTTCCATATATAAATGCGCTTGATGGGTCATATTTTTATTGGCTAATTTTTATATTTTATGATATAGTGGATACTTGTTCCGCCTCCTATACATCAAGTATCTCTATCTATGAACCGCACTACATCAAAAGGAAAAATTCTAAATCTAAACAACAAAACTCGTCAACAATTCCATTTTGTACTATATAGTTTTGACAAAATGATTATAAAAAATTTTGCTATCTATTTTTTTTTAGTGAGGTTTTAATATCTTCTCAATTTATGGATGTAGCAATGGGCCAACAATGTGGCGATCAAGACTGTGCAGAGGTAATTCCATTTTGCAGAATTGGAATAAGGGAATGTATCGATGGAGTTTGTAAATGTTGTGTTTCACCAACATGTGCTGATGATGATCAAGAAAATGTTGGACTTGGTCATAAAGTATTGAGTTTTGAAGAATATTCTTCTAATAATTAGTTGTTAAATAACTATGTGGAATTTATTTTATTTGTGTTCATCTAATTAGTGCCTTTTCATTGTCTAATGAATGGAAGATTATGTTCTAAGGAGTATCTGAATAATATATTATGTTTATTAGTTGAGCTTGTTGAAACAATAATAACAATAATAAAGATGTAGTTACCTAAAAGAAGTGGAGATTAGCTATGATATCCAAAATAATATGCATGTTAAGGTAGATTGATATGGACAGACATATCCTATAATTCACATTTCTTATTTTATTCTACTTGATATATGAAATTAAAAGGAATTTGAAAACATTGTTTTTGTATATAATTGTTTAATAAAATTTTTGTTATAAACCAACAAAATCTTGAGCTTTTATAGACTTCTAATAAAATTAGTTCACCAACAACCATCAAGACATTGTACAGACCATAGGACTAATCAAATAAAATTCTATATTTTGAGTTGAGTCACTTATTAAAAAAGAGTAAAGCAGCCCGAATTTTATATTTTTTTTTAAAAAAATAGGCTCAAGCCTACTTTATTTAAGACAAAAACTCAAATCATTTAATCTAAATAAATGTAGTGTTCCTTGAAGACTCTCCAGAGTTTTATCGTCTTCTTTATTGAGGAACTTAAGTTTTCTATATGGTGAATATGTTACACAGATAGGTTTTCAATAAATTATAGCATATTAAAGTAATTAATTTGTCTTAATTTATTAATCTATTCATTCAATTGAATTACTTACAAACCAAACACATCGGAAAATCATTAGTTGAACAAACAAATAAATAATAACAAAGAGTATAATAATAAACTAAGTGTTACAAATTGTTTACTTGAGTCATAATAGCACCTGAGATAACCAACTAGTACGTAAGTCAACTTATAACCTAGAATAATAAGTATTGAGTGTAAGGATATAAATAAACTGTAAGAGAAGATTTAACAACAAACATTGAAGAACATGAAGATGAAAATAAAAATATATATATAATATATAAGACCCCTACGTGAATATGGAAGTCACAAGTTTAGTGTTTCTAAATCAAATGAGTGCACTAAGAATAGAGACATACAACTAACTAATCAATGATGGTTCTACATAGAATAAGCATGCACGCGTCAGTTCAAATAAACATTGTAATAGACCACCATATGCCCCACAAGTATATACAAAGGCTAAAATTGTAAAGAGCACATCCCTGTTAGTCTATACACAGAGAAAGCTTGGCCTCGACTTTAATTGAAGGTAAACTTCCAAGTAACCAATAAGATCATCAAAATACAAGTAGTTTATACTATACCTTGAACTAAATATATTCTCCATAAGTATTAAAAACTAATCAAATATACATATTGCATAACCTAGACCTCGAACTGCATATTTTCCTCCAATGTGACAAGTAAGATCAAGTAGAAAGGGATCAACTCTGTAGCGTATAAAAGAACCAGGATCATGGACTGCAACTATAAATTAAATTTCAAAACTAAAATATGTAACAATAAATATTTTTGAATTATCCTAGGTCAAATGATTATGAAAAGGCTCCCCAAGAACGATGTCCATTTCTACGTAATCATTACAATATTAAAGACGGACAAACTGATATAATAAATTGTCAAGAAAATCTCAATACCTCATCCATAAACAAAAGGTTCATAAAAAGTGGTATCACTAGATAGAATATTATCATATATGAGTGAACGACTAACATAAGTGTTATTTTATTAGACATGAGTCTACTAAAGGGAACTTAGCCATCCGAAATGGAATTTGAAATAAGTGAAGGCCAAGTATCGCCTAATAATGAGTGTCCACGGAAAACACTAGTCCAAGGCTTGATGAATCCCAAAAAAGCACAAATAAAGTGATATTTCTCCAAATCCTAAAAACCCAAGAATAGACTAAATATTGATTTTAGGCAATTTATCATGGTCAAATACTTATTTTCCCCAAATTCACAAATATCATAATGCTTTCACTATCAACCTTAATTGAAGGAATGTGAAGTCCTATCATACGTTTAAACTTACCGTATGCGACTGAATTTATTGATCTTTTAAAATGGGTAGAATCATTTATTCAAGTTTACATTTTTGAAATAATGTTCCAAACACAATTTAAGCTACTCTCTATTGATTTCTTGAAAAAGGTTCTAAAAGTAGATTGAAACTTGATCGTTCTATTAATTTATGTCTTTACAACCAAACTTCAAGAACTAGGATTAATTGAGGAATTGGGTTTCTTTAAATTACTAAACTTGTTAACGTTAGAGAGAACTCACTCGAAATACTATAATTGATTAATTTCTATCGTATTTCCAACCTATCCTACCCATTGAGATTCAAAAAGGTAAAGCAATTACTAGTTATAAATTTCGCAATGTTTGTATTCCATTTATCACATTCATAAGGTCCTCTCTCTAATAGTCTAAATCCCGTGTTAATTGTATTTTGTTAAAAATCTATAAATAATTCCTCCCTTAATATTTATAATTTGAACTCTTTGATTTACTTTATGTTGAATAAACTTTTACTTCTACAAAATATTAGAACAGTTCCTTACTTCTTAACTGAATTATATACCATATCCATATATTTTGGATCAGCACCAACTCATCATTTGGTTTAAACATGTTACGGACCTCCTACACATTCAATCAGAAGAACTGTAGTTTATAGTTACCAAAAATGGTGGCCCTATAGAAATGCCATGCTTAGAATTCTATATTAAAGTCGTTTTTTCACCTAATGTTGTTGTAGTAGAATGTTGTTATTTATGTTTTTTAGTATTGCTCTTAAATAGGTGAAGAGATGAGTGTAAACTAGAGTAATGCAGGTAAAAGTGAGAACAATGATGACATCAGAAATTTGTATGATGTTAATGTGGATCATTTGGAATGTGCTAGTGCCATTTGATTGCCTCAAACATTTGGCAATATTGTGTTTCTTGTGACCACTAATATGTTGTAATTGTTGAAAAATAAAGCTCTCTTTTTCGGACTTGTTCATGAGGATTCTAAGATCATATTCATAATTTTATGGATGTGTGTAGACAGTTCTCCTTCAAAAACATCACTCAAGAGTAAATATGACTCTGATTGTTTCCCTTTATTCTAATAGAATAATAAAAGAAGTACCAACATCACCTATCATTTATTGGGAAGAACTCACAAAAGTGTTTTATGAAAGATATTTCCCTCCCTTGAGGATTATTCACTTAAGGGGTAATTTTAAGAACTTCAAGAAGATTGATTGTGAGATATCCTTAAAATATGCTTTAGAAGTTAGTTATTCAATGTTCTACCCAAGGGTTGCCTGAAAAATGTATTCTATCTATATTTTTATTAGGGTCTTGAAAATATAAACATAGGTGTTGTCCATAAAATTATAAGAAAATTTTTTGTTGTGGCTTCGATGTTTTCTGATGAGAGGACCAATATTAACCGACCATGTTATACAAGGGATATCATGTGTCTTCTTTAATTTTTTTGTTAACGAGAGAGCAATTGGACATGAATAAAGAGAGTGATGAAAATATGGTCAAGATGATGACCCAATTGGATTTATTGTTGAAGCTCGTCATGACAGGTTGTAACGACCTGTTTAGTCGTTTGAGCAGCAGATTTTATTCTGGGAAAAAACAAGGCCATACTACGGACACCACGACGGACCGTCGTAGGCACGACGGCCCGTCGAGGGTGTATCGTTGCAACATACTTAGAATTCTGAAATTGGAAACTGAAAATCGACTCTCTGTAAATCGTGACGGACCTGTAGGACGTTTCGTCACAGCCACGACGGACCGTCGTGAGCTCCCGTTGCAAAACACTTCAACTTTTGAGAATTTGGTGCAAGAAACGAGTTTCTGACCGTCATGACGGAGGTGCAGGACGGACCGTCACAGGGTGACGGCCGTCGCAGACCACCTGGAATTTGGAGGTTGCGACGGCCATTGTGACGGACCGTCGCAGGCACGATGGCCCGTCATAGGCTGCGCAATCCCAGGCAGTTTAGGACTTCTCCACACGTTTTAAGGGTCGTTTTTGACTATTCTTTCCTTAATTATAAAGATTGAGGTTTAACATTAATAATCTAATTACTTAGGGGTTTAAAGGGGTAACCTTAAGTTAATTAGAGGGGTTTATTGTCCTTTTTCACACTTAATTATATTGTAATTAGGGTAAAGGAAAGAGGGTTTGAATAAAACAAAGAGAAAGAACAGAAAGAGAGATTGATCGATCGAATTGGTTGAGGAGAATATCAAGCTTGGGAAATTTCTTGTGGATTCCAATTCATCGGTGGAGGTAGGTTATGGTTTTTATGTTACGATAATCGTAGTGAACTCTTGATAGTGTATGATATGTATTGATGATGTTGTAAACCTGTCTATGTGCTTAAATTGTATGCTTGCATGATTATGATTATGAAATTGTGATGAAATAACAAGCATGATGAAGCTATTGAATCCCAAATCTTGAAAGAACCCTAATTCGCTTGATATATATTATATAATAAGATTGATGATGCCTTAATATGAAAGAAGGCTTGATAAATTATATAATGAGAATGAGGATGCCTTAGTGTAAAAGACGGCTTGATGATTAGGGGATCGGGTGCCACGTTCCGGTACCAAGGATAGAATGAATATGAGGATCGGAGTGTCACGTTCCGACACCAGGATAGAATATGAGGATCGGAGTGTCACGTTCCGACACCAGGATAGAATATGGATCGGGTGCCACGTTCCGACACCAGGATAGAATGAATATGAGGATCGGAGTGTCACGTTCCGACACCAGGATAGAATATTAGGATCGGGTGCCACGTTCCGGCACCAGGATAGAATATGAGGATCGGAGTGTCACGTTCCGACACAAGGATAGAATATGAGGATCGGAGTGTCACGTTCCGACACCAGGATAGAATATGGATCGGGTGCCACGCTCCGGTACCAGGATAGAATGAATATGAGGATCGGAGTGTCACGTTCCGACACCAGGATAGAATTAGAGGAGCGGAGTGTCACGTACCGACACAAGAGGAAGAAAGATAATGAATCTTGAAATATAATGAATATACTCAATCTAATGAACTTAATTCCCAAATGAGTATGGTATTGAGGCTTGAGACCTCATGTGTGAACTTGACGGAAATTGTTAATGATAAGTACTTGTTGCTGCTACATGTTGAGTATTGTAGTTGATTTACATTATTATTGATATATATTGTTCCCTATTTGAGTTAGCCGATGATATCTACTCAGTACGTGTGGTTGTACTGACCCCCTACTTTTATGTTTTCCTCTTTGTTATTTGTGTAATGCAGCAAACGTTCCGTCAACTTCGACTCAGCAGTAGATCAAGCCAGTCTTCACTCCATCGGAAATTCAGGGTGAGCTAATGCGTCTAGCTTGGACTGGGTCTTCTTCTTCAAGTCTTGATGCCTTGAACTTCCGGCATGGACTAGCTTTTTAGTTATATTTTGTTCTTAGACATTCCTAGTTTAGTAATTTGAGATAGATGTTCTTGTGATGATGACTTCCAGATTTTGGGGATATTAATAATAGTTTTGAGTTGTTTTTATTAATGAGTTTAAGTCTTCCGCATTTCTTTTGTTGATATTGTATTAAAATGTTAAGGTTAGATTGGTTGGTTCGCTCACATAGGAGGGTAAATGTGGGTGCCAGTCGCGTCCCCGATTTGGGTCGTGACAAACTTGGTATCAGAGCATTAGGTTCATTGGTCTCATCACACAAGAACAGGTCTAGTAGAGTCTTAAGGAACGGTAGGGGGACGCCTTTACTTTTCCTTGAGAGGCTATAAGACTTTAGGAAAATTCCATTCTTTCATTCTTTCTTTCGTGCTACTACTTGAGTCCAATTGGTATCTAGGTGATACAAATTGGTATCTGACCATCTTCATTCTATTTCGCAGATGGTTAGAACTAGAGCAACGACCGCACAGCAGCGACACGGAAAGACATAAACTACTGAGCCAGCCACTGGGGCTGTGGCTCTCGAGGAGGAACAGCGAAAGAGGCCGTGGAAGAGGTCGTGGGAGGACGTCCTCTAGAGGAAGAGGACGAGCCCCTAGCCCATCTGATACTAGGGCGGTGACTCCTCCTACTGAGGATGCAGTAAGAGAGGGTGAGGAAGGAGGAAACCGAACAAGGGCAGAATGAGGAAATGCCACCCCAACCTACCCCAGAGATGATCAACCAAGTACTTGCTTATCTTAGCGGGTTGTCTGATCAGGGTCAAGCACCTCCAGTGGTTTCTGCACCAACACCTCCGGTTTCAGAGATACGACATGCGGCTACTATGGCTCACCGCATGGATGCAACATTGGGAATAGGCACATTTTCCACGTCTGACTACTGGGCCTATTATGACAAACGATCAACACGAACTTTTCAGTAAGTTCTTGAAATTGAAACCCCCAGTCTTCAAGGGTGCAGAATCTGAGGATGCTTATGATTTTCTGGTTGATTGTCATGAGCTACTACACAAGATGGGGATAGTAGAGAGGTTTGGTGTCGAGTTCGTGAGCTATCAGTTCCAAGGGAACGCCAAAATGTGGTGGCGTTCACATGTTGAGTGTCAACCAACGGAGGCACCACCTATGACTTGGGAATCATTCTCTAGTTTGTTCATGGAAAAGTATATCCCCCGCACTTTGAGGGATAGGAAGAGGGATGAGTTCTTGAGTCTTGAACAGGGAAGGATGACGTAACGCGTATGAGGCTAAATTTCGCGCACTATCCAGATATGCCACCCAACTTTGTTTCAGTCCACAAGAACGGATCCGCCGTTTTGTGAAGGGGTTGAGGTCAAATTGCGGATTTCAGCCTTACAGATAGCGGCAACGGCAACATCCTTCCAAGAGGTGGTACACTTTGTGATTGAGGTGGAAGGAGTGAAACCAGATGACTTCACCACGACATCGACATCAAAGAGGTTTCGAAGGGAGGTGAGTATAATGGTTCTTATTCTAGAGGACAGAACTCCGGAGGTCACTCAACTCGACCAATACAGTCTTCACTACAGACTGTAGTTGGGGTCCACCTCAGAACGGTCAACACTTCTCTGAGAGGGCCGACGCGTGAACCCAGAGAATGTATGGGTGTGGAGAGATTGGACACATTAAGAGGTACTGTCCAAACTAGAGTTACAGACCCCCGATAGCTAGAGGTAGGGGGTCATGGTAGAGGCGTTTTTCTGGAGGACGTGGTGGTCGAGGTAATGGCGGTCACCAAACGGCAGAGGTGACGGGCAAAACGGAGCCACTACTACACAACATGGTAGGTGCAACGGACAGACAAATAATGGGGCCCATTGTTATGCTTTCCCTGGGAGATCTGAAGCGGAGGCGTCTGATGCTGTTATCAACAGGTAATCTCTTGGTTTGTGATTGCATGGCATCTGTATTATTTGACCCTGGCTCCACGTTTTCATATGTATCTTCCTCATTTGCTAACGGTCTAAATTTACATTGTGAATTACTTGACATGCCTATTCGTGTTTCTACTCCGGTGGGTGAGTCTGTGATAGTCGAAAAAGTGTATAGGTCTTGTTTGGTGAATTTTGTGGGGAGCAACACTTATGTAGATTTGGTTATTTTAGAAATGGGTGACTTTGATGTAATTCTGGGTATGACTTGGCTTTCTCCGAATTTTGCGATTCTGGATTGTAATGCTAAAACAGTGACGCTAGCCAACCTGGGCAGATCCGTTAGTGTGGGAGGGTGACTACACTTCCAATCCGGTGCGTATCATTTCATTTATTCGTGCTCAGAAGATGGTTAGTAAGGGTTGTCTAGCTTTCTTGGCACATCTCAAGGATGACACTACCAAGTACCTTCGATCGAGTCGGTTTCAGTGGTCTGTGAGTTTTTGGATGTGTTCCCTGCAGATCTTCCCGGTATGCCACCAGATAGGGATATAGACTTCTGCATTGATTTGGAACCCGGTACTCGCCCCATTTCTATACCCCCGTATAGAATGGCTCCCGCCGAATTAAGAGATTTAAAGGCACACATCAAGAGTTGTTGAGCAAAGGCTTCATTAGACCAAGTGCATCTCCTTGGGGTGCTCCGGTGCTTTGTGAAGAAGAAGGATGGGAGTTTCCGAATGTGCATAGATTACCGACAGTTGAACAAGGTAACTATTAAGAACAAGTACCCCATTCCTCGCATTGATGACTTGTTCGATCAGTTACAAGTGCTTGTGTCTTCTCAAAAATTGACTTGAGATCCGTTATCACCAATTGAAAATACGAGCAACGGATGTTCCAAAGACTGCTTTTCGAACTAGGTATGGGCCTTATGAATTGTGGTAATGTCATTTGGTCTTACTAATGCCCCTGCTGCCTTCATGAGCTTGATGAACGGGATTTCAAGCCATACTTGGACCTCTTTGTGATTGTGTTTATTGATGATATACTGATATACTCCAAAGTAAGAAGGAACATGAGGAGCATTTGAGAATGGTGTTAGAGTTGTTGAGAAAGAAAAAGCTTTATGCGAAATTCTCCAAGTGTGAGTTTTGGCTAGATTCAGTGTCCTTCTTGGGCACGTGGTTTCTAAGGATGGAGTGATGGTGGATCCATCCAAGATTGAGACAGTGAAGAATTGGGTAAGACCTACAAACGTGTCAGAAATAGGAGTTTTGTGGGTTTAGCTAGCTACTACTACCGCCGATTCGTCAAGGGATTCTCTTCTATTGCTTCCCAATTGACGAACTTGACTAAGCAAAACGTTCCATTTGTATGGTCGGATGAGTCTGAGGAGAGCTTTCAGAAACTCAAGACTTTGTTGACTATCGCGCCTATCCTTACCTTGCCGGTAGAGGGTAAGGACTTTATTGTCTATTGTGATGCATCCTATTCGGGTTTGGGTGCAGTGCTAATGCAAGAGAAGAATGTGATTGCTTATGCTTCGAGGCAACTAAAGGTGCATGAACGTAACTATCCAACTCATGACTTGGAATTGGCCGCGGTAGTGTTTGCACTAAAGCAATGGAGACACTACTTGTATGGGGTTAAGTGTGAAGTCTACACGGACCATCGTAGCCTACAGTATGTATTCACTCAGAAAGACTTGAACTTGAGACAGAGGAGATGGATGGAACTACTGAAGGACTACGACATCACTATCTTGTATCATCCGGGAAAAGCAAATGTTGTGGCAGATGCTTTGAGTAGGAAGGCCGGAAGCATGGGAAGTCTAGCTCATTTGCAAGCTTCTAGACGCCCATTAGCTAGAGAAGTGCAATTTTGGCTAATGACCTTATGAGGTTAGAAATAAACGAGAAGGGAGGATTGTTAGCTTGTGTAGAGGCAAAATCCTCTTTTCTTGATCAGATTAAGGGGAAACAGTTTGATGATGAGAAACTAAGGCGAATTCGAGATAAAGTGTTGCAAGGAGAGGCTAAGGAAGCAATAATCGATGGGGAAGGTGTTTTGAGATTAAGGGAAGAGTATGTGTACCCCGCATCGATGATTTGATCACCACTATTCTTACAGAAGCTCATAGTTCCGGATATTCTATACATCCTGGTGCGACCAAGATGTACCGCGACCTAAAGCAACACTTCTGGTGGAGTAGAATGAAGCGAGACATTGTTGAGTTTGTTGCCAAATGTCCAAATTGTCAACAAGTAAAGTATGAACACCAGAGACCTGGAGGAACACTTCAGAGAATGCCCATTCCTGAATGGAAGTGGGAGAGAATCGCGATGGACTTCGTGGTTGGTCTTCCCAAGAGATTGAGTAAGTATGACTCTATTTGGGTGGTTGTTGATAGGCTAACTAAGTCCGCTCATTTCATTCCGGTCAAGGTGACCTACAATGCAGAGAAGTTAGCCAAGATCTACATCTCAGAGATCGTTCGGTTGCATGGAGTTCCACTCTCCATCATATCAGATAGAGGTACGCAGTTTACTTCTAAGTTTTGGAGGACATTACATGCTAAATTAGGTACTAGGTTGGACCTTAGTACTGCGTTTCACCCTCAGACTGATGGTCAGTATGAGCGAACCATTCAAGTGTTGGAGGATATGCTTCGTGCGTGTGTGATAGAGTTTGGCGGCCATTGAGATAGCTTTTTACCTTTGGCGGAGTTTTCATACAATAATAGCTATCACTCCAGTATTGACATGGCTCCATTTGAAGCATTGTATGGGAGGAGGTGTAGATCTCCCCTTGGTTGGTTTGATGCCTTTGAAGTTAGACCTTGGGGGACTGATCTGTTGAGAGATTCTATGGAGAAGGTAAAAGCTATTCAAGAAAAGCTTTTGGCGGCTCAGAGTAGACAAAAGGAGTATGCAGACCGAAAGGTTAGAGACTTGGAGTTCATGGAGGGTGAACAAGTCTTGCTGAAGGTTTCACCCATGAAAGGGGTGATGCGGTTTGGAAAAAGAGGTAAGCTAAGACCAAGGTATATTGGACCATTTGAAGTGCTTAAGCGAATAGGGGAGGTGGCTTATGAATTAGCCTTGCCCCCAGGGCTGTCCGGAGTGCATCCGGTGTTTCATGTATCCATGTTGAAGAGATACCACGGAGATGGAAACTACATTATCCGTTGGGATTCAGTTTTGTTGGATGAGAACTTGACCTATGAAGAGGAACCGGTTGCTATATTAGATAGAGAAGTTCGCAAGTTGAGGTCGAGAGAGATTGCATCCATCAAAGTTCAATGGAAGAATCGACCGGTTGAAGAAGCTACTTGGGAGAAGGAGGCAGATATGCAAGAAAAATACCCACATCTGTTTACAGATTCAGGTACTCCTTTTCGCCATTGTTTTTCTTCTTTTGATCGTTCGGGGACGAACGATGGGTAATTGGTATCTATTGTAACGACCTGTTTAGTCGTTTGAGCAGCAGATTTTATTCTGGGAAAAACTGGGCCATACTACGGACACCACGACGGACCGTCGTAGGCACGACGGCCCGTCGAGGGTGTATCGTTGCAACATACTTAGAATTCTGAAATTGGGTACTGAAAATCGACTCTCTGTAAATCGTGACGGACCTGTAGGACGTTTCGTCACAGCCACGACGGACCGTCGTGAGCTCCCGTTGCAAAACACTTCAACTTTTGAGAATTTGGTGCAAGAAACGAGTTTCTGACCGTCATGACGGAGGTGCAGGACGGACCGTCACAGGGGTGACGGGCCGTCGCAGACCACCTGGAATTTGGGAGGTTGCGACGGCCATTGTGACGGACCGTCGCAGGCACGACGGCCCGTCACAGGCTGCGCAATCCCAGGCAGTTTAGGACTTCTCCACACGTTTTAAGGGTCGTTTTTGACTATTCTTTCCTTAATTATAAAGATTGAGGGTTAACATTAATAAGTCTAATTACTTAGGGGTTTAAAGGGGTAACCTTAAGTTAATTAGAGGGGTTTATTGTCCTTTTTCACACTTAATTATATTGTAATTAGGGTAAAGGAAAGAGGGTTTGAATAAAACAAAAGAGAAAGAACAGAAAGAGAGATTGATCGATCGAATTGGTTGAGGAGAATATCAAGCTTGGGAAATTTCTTGTGGATTCCAATTCTTCGGTGGAGGTAGGTTATGGTTTTTATGTTACGATAATCGTAGTGAACTCTTGATAGTGTATGATATGTATTGATGATGTTGTAAACCTGTCTATGTGCTTAAATTGTATGCTTGCATGATTATGATTATGAAATTGTGATGAAATAACAAGCATGATGAAGCTATTGAATCCCAAATCTTGAAAGAACCCTAATTCGCTTGATATATATTATATAATAAGATTGATGATGCCTTAATATGAAAGAAGGCTTGATAAATTATATAATGAGAATGAGGATGCCTTAGTGTAAAAGAAGGCTTGATGAATTAGGGGATCGGGTGCCACGTTCCGGTACCAGGATAGAATGAATATGAGGATCGGAGTGTCACGTTCCGACACCAGGATAGAATATGAGGATCGGAGTGTCACGTTCCGACACCAGGATAGAATATGGATCGGGTGCCACATTCCGACACCAGGATAGAATGAATATGAGGATCGGAGTGTCACGTTCCGACACCAAGATAGAATATGAGGATCGGGTGCCACGTTCCGGCACCAGGATAGAATATGAGGATCGGAGTGTCACGTTCCGACACCAGGATAGAATATGAGGATCGGAGTGTCACGTTCCGACACCAGGATAGAATATGGATCGGGTGCCACGTTCCGGTACCAGGATAGAATGAATATGAGGATCGGAGTGTCACGTTCCGACACCAGGATAGAATTAGAGGAGTGGAGTGTCACGTACCGACACAAGAGGAAGAAAGATAATGAATCTTGAAAGATAATGAATATACTCAATCTAATGAACTTAATTCCCAAATGAGTATGGTATTGAGGCTTGAGACCTCATGTGTGAACTTGACGGAAATTGTTAATGATAAGTACTTGTTTCTGCTACATGTTGAGTATTGTAGTTGATTTACATTATTATTGATATATATTGTTCCCTATATTGAGTTAGCCGATGATATCTACTCAGTACGTGTGGTTGTACTGACCCCCTACTTTTATGTTTTCCTCTTTGTTATTTGTGTAATGCAGCAAACGTTCCGTCAACTTCGACTCAGCAGTGGATCAAGCCAGTCTTCACTCCATCGGAAATTCAGGGTGAGCTAATGCGTCTAGCTTGGACTGGGTCTTCTTCTTCAAGTCTTGATGCCTTGAACTTCCGGCATGGACTAGCTTTTTAGTTATATTTTGTTCTTAGACATTCCTAGTTTAGTAATTTGAGATAGATGTTCTTGTGATGATGACTTCCAGATTTTGGGGATATTAAAATAGTTTTGAGTTGTTTTTATTAATGAGTTTAAGTCTTCCGCATTTCTTTTGTTGATATTGTATTAAAATGTTAAGGGTTAGATTGGTTGGTTCGCTCACATAGGAGGGTAAATGTGGGTGCCAGTCGCGTCCCCGATTTGGGTCGTGACATATGAAGTATATGAATAGCCCTCAAACCTAGTTGCATGACATAGGTGGGGGGATGATGTTATATGTATATGAGTGATTATCATTTTAGGATTAGGTGTGCTCTATATAACTAATTATTATCAACATCCTTGTAGCATGACCTCTACTTGTATAAACCCTATATGAATGTGTAATCAAAGTAGGATAGGAGTGGTTGAATATATACTTGCCTCCTATGATGTAATGTGAGTGTGTGTAGTCTATAGTCCTTAATACTTTTTATGTGTGTATGACTTGAGACTCGAAAAATGTTGTTTCATTTGTTGTGGTCTTTGGAGGGTGCGTTCCTCAATACTATATGATATCAATTATGTGATGATGTTGACCTTATTTCGTTAATTTGGATGCCCAATAAACATAACAAAACTATATTTTGATAAAAGTTCCTTTTAAAGTACTTTAGAATTTTCAAAATATTCTTAAAAATAGTGTTAATTAAGGCAGACAAAACATAGGGAGAGCATACAACTCATAATTCTATGCAAGAGTCCTATGATGCACAAGCTTCTAGGAACCCTTTAGTTTCAACATAAACCATAGGTACAATACTTAAAAGACATCATAGTAAAGATAAAACATAGGAAATCCTTGAACATAGGGATTGCTTTCTTTGAGCTTAAGAATCACATATCAAGATCCTAATCATTTGAAGACATCCTTTATGTATCCATAAAACCTACACTTTCTGTTAAAAGGTAGAGAAGAATGAATTTAGTATAATAATCTACTAAGTATGGAAACCATGCAAAGACATTCATTTAAAAGGTACATTTTACTTGAAGCCATTCATTATGCCATTTTGTGAAAACATCATAAAACTCTTATACAATAAGCATTTTATCATTCATATAATTATTATAGGCATATTCAATTATCATACATCAAATCAAATCATACATTGCATTTAAGAAATTTTAGGACTACATTACAGTAAGGATTTTTCTTGTTTACACTAACCTTCTTTTTCCCTTTACTATTAGCTCCCTTTTATTCTAACTCCTTAAATTTCGTTAAATTGCCAACTAATTCCTCTAGTAATACTTAGTTCAATGCATGAATAATGTTCATTACACTATCCATATTCATGCATGACCTTAGGACCACAAGGGACTCATGCATAAAACCTTTCAACTCAACATATACATTAATATATGATGTTTTAATATAACAAGAACTATACTTAACATTACACTTAACGTAAGACTTTATTCACAATCCTAATCTAAGTCTACTAGTGCAATAAGCATGTGAAGCCCAATAACCTCACACATACTTATTAAACCTATCGTAAGACCACAAGTATCATAACAATCACTTCATACATTAACATGTCGAGCACAGAAAACTTCAATCATGCAAAACAAGACCTTGATAGTATAGTCATTAAAACCAAATTTATGCATGTAAGTACACGGCCACATCACATAGACTTATTAAGACTCATAACATGCATATTATCACAACAATAGAGGATACTACAATGTCATACTTAAATACATAATCATATACATAGACATTAGAACACCTTCCTAGAAATCTCTTAAAGAGTTACTTGTGCAATGCATAGGTGAAGTCCCAAACCCCTACCTACAATAAGCAAACATCCCTTAGCTTGTTCTAGTTAGGGTCTGATTCATTTACTTCAATTATCCATTTTACTCTAGGGAATCTATGGTCTTAACCGCTACTAAAACCATAGGTGCTAAACATGGAATTTGGTGTTGTAGAGTCTTAAACCAATATAAGATGCTCTACATAGACAAAGTAAATATCAACACATTATAGCGTAGTAATTAAAATTACATGCTAGATCATATGTGGCAAGCATAGTTATTGAACTTGGAGGTATATGTAGAAACCCTCTTTGAGCCAAATGGAGCATTGTTGTTATCCACTTATGGGAATATCAATCTATGCCCTTTGGGTTATGAGGCTAACAACCTCATGAGGACTATGGTAACCTACCTTCCTTCAATGGGAAGGGAGAACCCTTATCTTCAAGTTCACTCAGTGCTAAGCTAAGTTCTCTTTACTGAAAGGCTTTATTACATTACTTTATAGAACATAGAATTTAAGAGATTCAATCCTCATTTGCCTAGCTCGTAGGTGATAGATGAGATTTCATCGACCTATACAATGTGAGAAACCCTTTCATAGGGTCATAGCATATTCATGCACCACCTAGATTAGGGTACTCTTTGAGAACACCTTTCAAGGCCCCTTTATTGACTAGATAATCATATAGGTGTGTGTACACACATGTGAGCAAACCTTTCACCTAACACCTTTAAACCACACATATGCATACTTTACTTCATTCATATATAAGAGTATAGGTGCAACTATAAGAGAAATCCATTCATATAAAAAAAATTAGACACTATACACAATCATACTTGTCATATAATATGCTTATCATAATAGCATATAAGTCATATTCATAACATGTTCATGCATTCCAATTCATGTACTTAGAAGAACAAAACATAGAAACTATCCTATCAAGGAATACATATGCAACGCATAGACAAGGTCGCATACCCTTTCCCATACTAGAACACCTATCAAGTCATCCTAGTTAATGATACCTCACATAACATCATAGAATAGTAACATACCATAAGACTTATTTGTTCAAGACTTACCATATCAATACAATAGGCTATAGTCATTATGCACATACGCTAACTTTACCTTATAGAGAACATTATAATACCTTCATCATAGGTAGAACATATTCATAACCATAACATAACCATTCACGTTCTCATAACATTAGCAATACAACATAGATCATAGCTAGAATAGGAAACTAGACATAGGTTTCACATAGGGTGATCATCACAACAACAAATTCATAATACAATTGACTTCAAGGACATGATCACAGCACATATATATATTAGCAAAAAGTAAACACGTCCACCATAAGTAGACCATACCAAACAGTGCCATACAAGGCGTTATCATACCAATTCTTTAGAAAAGTAGAGGGGAAGATCTATTCTTATCAATTCATCAACCTTTTAACATCATTGATAAATATACCTTTTTCGTCAATAAATAATGTATAGGGAAGTATCTAAATGTACTTTAAAATAAACAAAACCATTCATAAGCCACTATAATTCATGCTACAAACTAGCACACTACGTCACCAATTCACTATAGAGTATAGAGACATAGATCACTCACCTATATTCCTTGCCTTGATAATCAATCATAATTCATAGTATTATAAATCTATAGGCTAGAAGAATGTGAGCAATCGTTTCCAATTTGATTGTATCTATTCACATTGTAACAATTACACCTAATTTATCGTCACTTTAGAATGTAGGCAGTAGCTAAGGCAATTTATCATAATTGAGTCACATAGTAATCATTATAGGTATTAGAGTGGAAGGGGGTAACTCTATTTCTAGAGATCGTATCATTTATCGTCAAAAAAGTTGTAAATGATCTATAAGGGGTGTATTTACTATATTATGTGAATCAAGGATCTTGAGCCTGACAATCCTCTTTTAGAGTCGGTCCTTGTAGTGAAGTATTTTTTGGATGTTCGTGATGATTTTGATATACCGTGGTTTCACGGTATTATTAATACTTTTTCCTTAAGTTTAGTGTGCCCAAAAGCCTTTTTGGGCTAATTTTTATATAACTTTCTCCTTATTTGCAGGAAATCTATCCAAAGATGAATGCGGAGGTTTTTGAGCGAAGAAATGCAGAAGAGACCAGCTACGAATCTTTTGACGGTCTGTCAAGCTCATGACGGTCCATAGGTGGCAGCGTAGTGCTGCTGCCGAAGGAAGATGGGGAAGTATGACCAATTGTGGGGTTACGGAAAGCGTGACGGACTGTCGTATTTATGACTGTCCTTCCTATAGGTTCGTCATGAAGTTTAGAGAAGTAGTCCATGTACCCATATTCAAAGAGTTCAAGTGTTTTGGAACGGAGACCCTCGACGGACCGTTATGCGTGTGACGATCCATCATACCTACCGTCGAGGGTAATGAAGAGAGAAGTAGAAGAAATTGCACAAGTATGGGATGACGCAGTCCATGACGGTCCGTCGTGACCACGACGATTCGTAGCGATGTCCGTTGATCTAGCCGCATTTGGACAGATTTCCAGCAAATAGAGTCCTTGTTTAGTTAGGTTTTTATTTTCTATAAATAGTTCGAAAAAACCTCATTTTTGAGATTAGACTCTGGATTATTTGGTTAGGCCCTTGATTATTGATAGACTCTTGAATATTTTTTAGACATTTTGTGAGATTCTTGATTATTTTAAGATTCTTGTAATTGATTGTTGGTGATTTTTGTTGATTAATCAAGCGAACTTTCGGATTTTACTCTTTCTCATTGAAGTAAATACATGAATTCTTATACCATATATTTGAATATTGCGATTATGACTATGGGTAATAAAACTCCATAACTAGGGTTGTGGGAACCATAGGCAAATAATAAGGTAAAACCTAACTAAAATAACAATTCTAGAATAGTGTCTTGCATGTTTTGATTACCCATATATTCCCTCATGGAGCAGTTGAGTTAAAAACCAAGGAGGGAGTGCGGTTTAAGGTGAATAGAGAAAGAATAAAACTCTATTTTGGGCATACTGCATCGGTGAATGAAGGGATAGAGGCATACCATCTTGATGAAGGCTGAGTAATCAAGTGTAATCAGTCATGCCGTGACGTTAAATCAGGCTCTTCTTAGGAGGCAACCCAATACTAATAGGTTTTTTCTTTATAGTAATGGTAGCATTTTCTACTAATGGGTTTTAAATTTGTAAGCACATCACAAGGAAATTCTGCAGAAAATCACTCTGCAACAGTCACCAATGGACACATGCGACGTATCATCGTTCCCACGACGGTCCATCCTTCACAACCATTCTGGTTGTCAGAGACCGTATTCCTAAGGGTCTCTCACGTTTTCTAAGTGTCCTCTAACAGACATCTATGATGGACCATCATACTCTCGACGGTCCGTCCTGTATAACCGTCATGACGGTCATAGACCCCACTCCTAAGGGTCTCCATTTTTTTCAAGTGTCCCACGATGGACATCGACGACGAACCGTCATAATCACAATGGTCCGTACTGATTGTCGGCGCTTTGCGCCCCAGGTTTGCTTCACCTACCACTCTGGTATTTGAATTCTTTTATGCATTGGGGACAATTGCATGTCTTTTTGTTGGGGGTGGGGTAAATGGAAAGTGATTGCTAGGTCGAAGTCTGAGTAGACCAATTCACTATACTCTTTTGGGGTTTTCTTGACTGTGTTCTTTTTCCCCAAGAGACTGATTACTTTTTCTGTTGAACCGGCATGTCTATATCTTGTGTACATAGTTTAATTCTGGAGCATTATGGCTAAAATTATATCCTGATAAAATGGAAAATGATGCATGACTAGGCATAGTAATTGATAAATGTGTGGCTATAAGCTTGACATAAAGGTATACCACTCATGACCCTAAGTCTAAAATTCGAACTAGGTGTCTGATAATCTGTTAGAGTGATGAGATGTCAAGTGAGTGTGAGGAAGATTTGAATAGTTCACTATTTGTACTGAGCGAGAACTTGCCTGGTTAGTCCTGCTAAAAGTAAGTTGTAATAGACAACAAGGAAAGGATTATAGGCCCTATTCATTATAGCGCAATTTTAGCCTAAATAAAAGAAAACCAAATGAAATTTAACCTTCTTTCATCCAAATGATTTGAGCTTAAATTAGACCTTTCTTTTTCACCCCAACTGATCTTTTCTGCGAATAATGTGTTGACCCTGGTCCCTCACTGGACATGTGCACTTCAGCTTATGCCAAAAACATAAGTTGAGGGTGGCTAATGTAGTAAACAGCCTTTTTTATGGCTCTGATCCAACTTTGGGTATTGTGTACTTTGACTCATGGAAAAGCCATAAGTTGAGGGTGGCTATTATGAGGAATGCTCAGGAAAGTGGGGTTGAAAGAATAAAGAGATATAAAGAACAAAAGTAAAGCGACTCAAGAATTAGTTGAAAGAAAATTAAAAAAAAAATATTACAAGAAATACAAGCAATACAAGAAGAGAGTCACTTACACAAATTAAGAAAGAAGGGATAATAGAAAGGTGAAAGAATATGAGAAACTGGGCAAATAAAATAATGGAAAATGGTATGTTTAGCAGATATGTCAAGGACGGAAACAAGTCACTAAAGTATACCTAAGTATACCCTACCTAACCCTGAGCCAATATTATAAGCTAAGAAAGTCCTATTTGTATTCTAAGAGTTGTATAGCAAACTTAAAGCAGTGAAAATAAGGGCAAGCTTATGGCAATATGTATTAATGAGTGTGAATTTGTTCTGAGAGTGAGTTTTGAAAAATAATTTCTTATACTCAAACTGAAATCATTGTGTGAAAAAAGAGGATTTTGTTTTGAAATGAGGACACTAGTTGCAATACCGGAAATATTAGCACCTCAGTGAGAAATCAAAAAGGATGGGTGTTAGGGCATGGTGAGTCTCTGTCATTCTCTGATTCCACATAATTCAAGCCTAATAGTGATAGCATGCATAAATATGATGAGATTGATCGGGATTGATAGACAATTGATTGTGAAGGATAAAACATGGATACTATTGTACAAAGATTTTGTATTGAGTCATAGTGCGTCGATTGAGGACAAACAATGAATTTATGTTGACAGTGTTGATATACCGTGGTATCACAGTATTATTAATACTTTTACCTTACGTTTAGTGTGTCCAAAAGCCTTTTTGTGCTAATTTTTATATAACTTTCTCCTTATTTGCATGAAATCTGTCCGAAGATGAATGCGGAGGTTTTTCAGCAAAGAAATGCAGAAGAGACCACGTATGGATCTTGTAACAGTCCGTCAGGCTTGTGACAGTCCGTAGGTGGCAGCGTACTGCAGCTGCTGAAGGATGATGGGGACGTCTGACAAAGTGTGGGGTAGCAGAAAGCGTGACAAACCGTCGTATCCATGACGGTCTGTCCTGTAGGTTCGTCATGAAGTTCAGAAAAGTAGTCCTAGTACCCATGTTCCAAGAGTTTAAGTGTTTTGGAACGGAGACCCTCGACAGACCATTGTGCTTGTGACGATCCATCATACATGCCGTCGAGGGTAATGAAGAGAGCAGCAAAAAAAGAAATTGCACAAGTATGGGACGACGGAGTCCATGACGGTCTGTCGTAACCATAACGATGCATCGGGATGTCCATAGATCCATCCGCGTTTTGACAGATTTCCAGCAAATAGAGTCCTTATTTAATTAGTTTTTTATTTTATATAATTAGCTTGCAAAAACCTCGTTTTTGAGGTTAGACTCTGTATTATTTGGTTAGGACCTTGATTATTTTTAGACTCTTGATTATGTTTTAGACCTTTTGTGAGATTCTTGATTATTTTGAGATTCTTGTAATTATTGTTGGTGATTTTTGTTGATTAACCAAAGCGAACTTTCGGATTTTACTCTCATTGAAGTAAGTACATGAATTCATATACCAGATATTTTAATATTGTGATTATGACTATAGGTAACTTAACTCCATCACTAGGGTTGTGGGAGCCATAGGCATATAATGAGTTACAACCTAACTAAAATAACAATTCTAGAATAGTGTCTTGCATGTATTGATAATTCTTTCGCTTAGAAGTCTTTTTAACTGATGGCCAACGTTAGCACTCACCTTAATGCTACATGGCGGATCAAGGAGGTAGATAATATGAAAAGAATTATCAACATAGATTTAGTGTATACTACCTAATAGGCTAGTATTGATTGGTACGAGGTAATAACTTAGTCAAATATTGAATATGATGCTTAATATGAGGTAAAGATAAGGGTTAGTATAGCAACACACGTAGACGGACCAAGGTGCGGAGTGAAATTTTCTAGATGCCGGAACAAGGATTTAGAAATACATAACTTATCACTTTGTGTGCAAGATACTAGGAAAGAATTGTTATAGTTAGAATTATCAAAATATGAAACTTTGGGGAAAACGTAAACCCTAGTTACTTTGATTAATGGATTAAACTCCAACACTCGAATCTGTTAGTTGTCTCCTTTAATTTTGCTAGTTATTTTCATTTATTTAGGAATAGAAACCCCCCTTTTTATCATTTTTGCTTTAAAATGAAGTAATTGACTGAACAGTAGTAATAATAGATTGAAGTTAAGTCTAAACTATTTTTTCCTCAAGGGAACGATCCCAACCTCATTAGTTGGGTTATTTACTTGACACGACCGCTTTACTTCTTATTTAAGAAGTAAGTTTGAGTGTATTATACTTACCTACAATTCCTCCCGAACGGAAAACAAATATTTTTTTATTGACGTATTACCGGATAATTTATATCCCTCTATACCGGATTGTGCGATGGAGTTGAAAGAGCTAAAGCTTCAACTCAATTTGTTATTAAAGAAGAGTTTTATTTAACGAAGTATTTCACAATGGGGAGCTCCGATGTAGTTTTTTAGGAAGAAGTACAAGTATCTTAAGATGTTCATTGATTATCGTCAACTAATTAAGGTCAAAATTAAGAACAAGTATCGTCTACCCCAAATTGATGACTTGTTCAATCAAGTCCAAGGGTAAAGATACTTTTATAATATTGACATGAGATCGGGGTATCACCAACTTTGAACGAGTGGTGAGGATGTACCTTTAATGATATTCCGAACTAGGTATGGTCATTATGTGTTCCTAGTGATGTCCTTTGGTCTCACTAATGTTGTCACAACATCTATAGACCATAAGAATAGATTATTGCAGAATTACCTTAATTTCTTGGTGATTGTCTTCATTGATGAAAACTTGGTATATTCTAAGATAAAGGTGAACATATGAACCATTTGAAGCTGGTATTTCAAGTCATTTAGGAACACAAACTCTTCACCAAGCATAGTAAGTGTGAGGTATTGTTTAGTTCGGTGTCATTTCATTGTAATATTATCTCATGTGAGGGTATAGATGTCGATCAGAAGAAAACCGAAGCGGTTAAGAATTGTCCTAGACCCGTGACTCAAATTGACATTATAATTTTCTTTCGTTTAAATAGGTATTACAGGAGGTTTGTATATGGGTTTGCATCCATTGCTTCTCCGATAACTACCTTGACCCAAAAGAGTGTGGAATTTGAGGGGTCAGAGGCATGTGAAAGAAGCTTCCAAGTATTAAAAGATAGGCTTATCTCCGCTTTGGTGTTAACTTTACCGGATTACCATTGTTTTAATTGTATATTGGGATGCTTCCCGAATGGATTTGGGTTGTGTGCTTATGCAACATGGGAAGGTTTTAGCCTATGCCTCTAGAAAATTCAAGGTGCATGATAAGAATTATCCAACTAATGATTTTTAATTAGAGGTTGTAGTATTTGCCTTGAACATATGGTGGCATTACTTGTATGGTGTCCATGTAGATGTGTATACTGACCATAAAAGTCTTAAATATGTATTCACTCAAAAGGAGTTGAATCTCCGACATAAAGGATTGTTGATATTATTAAAAGATTACTGCATGAGTGTTCCACCGCAAGGCGAATGTTGTTTCAGATGCTCCAAATCGTATGACCAAGGGTAGTGTGTCTTATGTATAAGAAGGTAAGAAATACCTAGTGAAAAGATGTTCTTAGGTTGGATCGATTGATTGTTCTGTTGAAAGATTCCCCAAATGGTTGATATATTGTTCATAATAACTCTGAGTCATCTTTAGTTGTTGAGGTGAAGTATAAACAACATCGTGATACAATATTGATAGAATTAAACAAATTGGTACTTAGCAAGTTTAGTCATTTCTTCTCAAAAGAGGGAATGTTGTGACAAAGTACCAACGTAGACCGTGTGTACCGGATGTTGCTGATTTTAGGGGAATGATTTTGGAAGAAGCTCATGGCTTCCGATATTCTATTCGTTCTGGTGCACCAAAATGTATTATGATCTTAGAGAGGTATATTGTTGTTATTGCTTGAAAAGGGACATAGCAGAGTTTGTAGCTAAGTGTCAAAATTGCCAACAAGTTCAAGCTTAGAATCTAAAGCCAAGTGGTTTAACTCAAATAATTGAAGTTCCGACTAAGATGTAGGAAAAAATCAATATGGACTTTGTTTTTGGGTTGCTTTAATCCCGGAGGAAAAATGACTCAATTTGGGTTATAGTGGATAGATTAACAAAATTTGCTAACTTTTTCCCATCAAGTCTACTTATTTGGAAGATGATTATGCAAGAACATTCATTGATGAGGTAGTTATATTACATGGGATCCACTTTTCCATCATATCAGATAGAGGTGCTCAATTCAGTTCTCATTTTCGAAAGTCCTTTTAAAAAGGGTTAGGTACTCAAGTAAAGCTTCACACCAATTTTCATCCCCAAATGGATGGTGAATCAGAGCGTACTATTCAAACCTTAGAAGACATGTTAAGAGTTTGTGTTATAGATTATGAAGGTAATTCAAACAATTACCTACCGTTGATTGAGTTCTCCTATAATAATAGCCACAATTCAAGTATTTCCATGGTACCTTTTGAAGATCTCTATGATAGGTGATGTAGATCTTCGGTTGGGTTTCTTTGAAGTTTTTGAGTCCACACTCATTGGTCCAGAAATAATCTATGAATATTTTGATAAAGTTCGGGTGATAAACGATAGGTTTAAAAAAGAGACTATTGTCGGGAAAAATCCTATGCCAACAATAGAAGAAAAGATCTCATATTTAAAAATGGGCAATATGGTATATTTGAATATTTAACCTATGAAATGGGTTATAAAATTCGCTAAAAAGGGGATGCTAAGTCCCCAGTATGTGGGTCCATAAGAGGATTTGCACGGGTCTGAAAAGTTGCATATGAGCTGAGTCTATGTAGTGAACAAACTTCGTTCATGCGGTATTTCATGTCTTCATGCTTAAGAAGTATATCCCCAACGCCGTATCTATTGAAGGGTTAGGTGTGGACAAGCACCTTTCCTATGAAGAGGTTCCGGTGAAAATTCTACATCACCAAGTTAAGAAGTTGAGGAACAAATAGGAGGCCTCTGTAAAATTCCTATGGAGAAACAACCTAGTTGAGGGAGCAACATTGAAGGACTAGGCCGACATGAAGTCCCATTATCGTCATCTTTTTCCTGAAGAATCTAACCGAAGCTGAGGTTAGTAATAATCCTCTTAAAAATAATGAATAAATTTGAATTGACTTGCTTTGCTAAAATATGCATATTTATTGTAAAATTTCATGCGAAAATGAGTTTTCATGTGTAGTTACTCCTTCACTTAACTTGCATTTATTTATGTTTTTTGTATTGTTGACTTTATGAAATAGTGTGGAGCATGTTAATGTGTTTTAAAATAAGGTATGCATAAGTGACAATTGGTGATAATGTTGAGGTCAAGTCGAAATTGAGAAGGTAGTTCCTAATGTTGTAAGGTTCAACTCTTATATGTGGTAAATTCTGATTTTGAGTTTCTTTGTGTAAAAGCCATGTTTGTGTGTTGAATAGACTTGTGAATTACTGTTATGAGTTGTGACTCATTTAAATTATATGTTGTTGGTTGAGATGCAAAAATTAAATTTTTCTTTTCCATGTAAAAGAATTTAGTGTCATTCGGGGAAAAATGTTCCCAAGGGGGGATAATGTAATAGTCCTGAAAACAATGATATAGTCAAGATCCTCACATGATTAACAATGACTTGAAACATTGTTTGTAGGCCTAAAATAAAGTATTTAAACAAATTAGGAAGTGTTAGAGACAAAACATTGAGGAACAACCATGACATCCGGAGAATTAGGAAATATACACTAGTGTTCCTTGGCATGTTTCATGGGGTTTTAAAAGTTGGACTTCAATGAACTTTTTTGGAAAGGTGTTAAACATATAGAAGAATGTGTATAGGGTCGAAACGTCCGTGTACGACTCCCCAAGGACAACCCTAAGGATTCTAGAGGAGTAGCCTTCCATTTAGAAAAAAAAGTTGTCATTTGACTCTAGGCAAACGACGAGCCGTTTGTGTGTCGACGACCCGTCCATGGTTCTAATTGGCTAACACTTATCCATTCTTCAAAATGGTCTAAAATCGATTACTACCTTCAATCTATCATGATACATGTTCCATTGTGAGTTAATTAATTTTATTAGATCATTACAAGGTAAGTACAGGCAGACAAAGTCACATAGATTCAATTCTCACTTTACAAGTAATTATCATCCTTGATCAATTAGGCTACTTCAACTAATATCTAGGTTATTGAATAATGATAAATTATCATACAATAGAATTGAATTAAAAAGATCAACTTAGAACATTCATCTTGCCTCTAATGTCCTAAAATCACCATGATAACCTTCAACATCATATCCACAATTCATCATTACCACCTCATGAAAACATCACAATATGAACATTATTGAATGCTACCCACTAGATTGAGATCACAATCAAGCCTTACCAACAATGTAATCACAACCTTTCCTAGATTGTGGTCTTTTATTAAAATTGAGACTTAAACCCAACATGAACCTTGGTGAATCTATTCATAAGATCCACCCCCAATTTATGTTCTTCTTCAATGGTGTTTTTGAGACAGTTTTTAAGAGGGAGAGGTCTTGATTTGGAGTCTAGAGTCTTAATGGATCTTTTACTCTTTAGATACTCATAAAATGCCTAAAACCACCAAAAATAACCTCCCATGCATAAATTTTTATTTGGGAGGAATTTACCAACTTACCTAACTAACCCTTGGCCGAATCCTTGAGAAAATGCAAGCTCAAACGACACCTTTCTAAAGATGGACAATTGATGGAACAACAACACTGTCCTGCAGGTCCATCGTTTTTGACAAATATTAAAATTTTTGGGGCTCAACTTCCACTCCTTTATGTGGATTGAATCCCAAAATCGACGGCGCGTAGCCTGAATAATAGGGTGTCGATTATCCATCGTCCATTGACACTTCCAAGGTAGTGTATTGCCATCTTTGTGTTCCTCCTCAAAGACCCTTAGGGTTGTCTTTGGGAACTCGTACCTGGAAAATTCTAAACTAATTATATCTGCATAGGTTATACGAACATCTCTTATAAATTTAAACTCTAAACACAACATAAAAAATGCCACGACATACTACAACACCCAATCACGTCCAAAGGCCAACTTCTGAATGTCTTGGACATTTTGGAATGTTTTACCTCCCAACTCTTCCAAGCACTTCAAAATAACTTATAATGCATTAATTTTCAATTTTTAGATCACATAATATCATTAAAAAGATGTTAGGATCTATTTACACCTATTTCATTTTTGGGTCCTTAAAATATCACCGATTTGGGAAACATTCTTCCTCTAATGACACCTTCCTAAACACTTCTTAAATACCAACTCTAGACTAGAAGACCATCGTACATTCACTAACCTATATGCGTGTCAACACCGATGTGCATACCCTAGATGTTTTGGTATTCTTAGGTCATGGCAGGACTTTATTGGCCTCTCGGAGATCTTGTACAAGCCCTTTATTAACATTCATCACATGTATATGATTAAAGTAGTGCGGATTTAAAAATTTTCACAAAACATTAAAATATCTTTCATAACATCCTTCTTTAAAAGTAATAGGAAAAACTATATCTCAATCTCATCAAAGCATAGACAGGAGAACAATTGGGACACGACCTATGCATACATATATAAAAATACTTATTCTATGACAGTACTTCAATATAAGAGGAATTTAAGATAACTATGCCCTCGAATCAAGAAAGGAAATAGTTTAACTTCACTTGAATGATGTAATAATTTAAGCCTTGCATCCCAATGTCTTCACCTACCAACCACCATAGAGATGGAAATATTATGGAATTAGTACAAACACATGTACTAAGCATGATATAATTTATAAAAATCATGAAAATGGACATTTATTGGAAATATGCATCTTTTTATTTAAATATAATAATATAAGCATAAGAACAACATTTAACACCATAGAAACACATAACATAAAACGTAAACATTTATTCACATTACTAGAGAAACATTACAGTAACCTCAATCACATTTACAGTGAAGTTGTACTAATTATCATAGAGCACTTCCTAGAATGTGATCCTCTCACTAAAAGCCATCCTAAAAGTCACTTTAGTAAGACAAACAGATACCACCATAGACCCTCTCTAGGAACACCTTAATGATCCTTAAGACTTCCTACAATGAAACATACACACTTACAATACACCAAAAAAGTCAACATATATGATATGACATTTTCCATACTAAGGTTATCAAAAGACTTACTTAAGTAGTTCTAGAAGAGAACTCTCATACACCATCTTCAAGATTACCAAAATAATCCTTAAGACTTCCTAAGATTAGATCATTCCCACTTAATATCTCAACGATCTTAACTAAAGTCATTCTCAAGATATCCTAGGTAAGACATGAAGAGATCATCCCTTATGTCCCCTTTACGCTTTAACTATGAAATATTTAAATTCACTCTAGATTAGGTATCCACTCATTTTCATTATTTCAAACATAAGTCATTATTTGATTAGTTCATTAAGAGATATTCGTCACATAGAAGAATTTAAGTAATGGTCTTGGCGATGTCCTAGGGACTCTCACTAAAATCTTCAAAGCCTAAGGGTGCAATGTCTAGGTAGCGTCCCATACCACCACCTATATGATGAGAATAGGCAATAACCAATATAGACCATGTTAGAAAAGCATGTAATCATTAGTTGTAACCTACTCCAATATAGGGTGTTCTACTTGCAAATGGAAGAACTTAGACACATCCCATGTAAACACATGGTTAAGGAATATCAAGGGTTTACTGTTCACTCTAGCCTTATTTTTAACTAGAGACACTTCCCATACCATACTCACTCATTGCTAGCCTTTGTTCTTATAGTGTAATTCACATTAAGGATCACAAGAAGAGCTTCCATATCTAGAGCATAACCCAATAAAATTCACCCTACAAAAGAGGTCCCTAATGGATGCCTTACAATGACTATAAAGAACCTTCTTAGAATATTTCAAGGTCTCATATAATTCATACTTACAAGATTAAGACGCTTTATCATCCTATTTCAAGACATGCCATATTCACATATCATTCATGTATCAAGAAGAGGGACTTAACTCTATCTAAACAAGACACATTATTACTTAGCTTTATCACATATAGCATATAATATTCATGAAGCACATAGGTGCACAACATTCATCATATTTACGTCAACCTATACACTACTACAACATCATCAATATAACCATCATAGACTCAAATAGTCAAATAGGAATAACTATGCATCAACTGTATGACCATATACATACAGGCATAGTCATAGTCTATCATGATCACCTAATATCTATATATGAACCACATACTTTCACATTATCAACATGTAGGTAGATATGATCATATTTAAACTAATAAACTACACAAAGCAATATATTACATCATGTTATTTCCGACAAGCTCATGATCATCATAATACATAAATTAATGCTAACAAGGCCACATCATTCACATAGAATCGCCGCCATAAGTTGACCATATTATTCAATACATAATTCAAGAGCTAAATTGCATAGGATAAAAATAATTAGTGAATAGTACCACCAATCAATCCTCACCACATCAATCCATGGCTAAATAATCGAATTCAACACCATAAAACCCTTACCCATGGCCATGATCATCAATTCAATACAAAAATCATACTTAATTAATCTAGATAAATTAAATATATCGATATAAGACATCCTATACATCACTTGAATATAATTATTTCATCATTCAATAGCTCATAGAAAGCTACACTAGAAATCATAAGCATTAAGTCAATCTCAAGTGAACCATAAAGTAGTAAAATCTGGGTTTCTTGAATTACATGGGTTTATAGAGTAATTATATTAGAATCATATTATTAACATCAATATAATCAATATGTAATGATTCAAAAACTTTAATGAAAGAGTCCATGGAAAGATCATAAAATTGGACAAGTTAACTTTTAGAAAACTTACAAGTCTCTTTAAATTTTGGTCTCCTTGATAGGTAGACTTTAAAGAATAATAAAAATATACCTCATGTTTTTTAATCCACAAAATATACGATGAATCACCACTTTAATCTCCAATCCAAGGTCTTCCTTGATTTTTGGCTTCAATGGAGTTCTGGAGAATTTTTGAGAGAATTTGGTTTTTGATTTAGAAGAATGATTTCAACTAGGTTAGTGCTTATATAGAGATTTAAAATAAAACATATAACCCTATGTAACCGCCAAAACTGTTACTTTGATGTGGGGTAGATTTACTAATGAACCCCTTCAGTTTAAAGTGAAGCAGGTGAATTGCTGGCACAAACCACACTTGTTCATTGAAGGCCAGTTTCCCAACTAACGAACCATCCTACTTGTCCTTGGTGTGTAACTGAGGATGGTCCTTGGAAGATTTTATTTCCATGACTATGTCTTGAACTACAATCCTTATTGACGAGGCATCGACCAGAATATTCGCCATCGTTTGCCACAGTCGATTGGGGCTGGTTCTTGAAAGGTTATGTCTGTTTGAAGGGTCTTTCCTCAAGGACCCTTGGATGATCCTTGGGGTATTTCACTCGGAATTCTCCAACCAAAATATGCTTATATATAAGTTTAGGATCTTACACATTATTTTCATACCAAATGAACACATAAAAATCGACGAAACATGTACTCTGGAAAAAATGCATGTAGCAACAATTATTTTTCAACAATTGAATATGTGTTGCAATAGGTACTCATTTATAATGGTTATAACCTTTGAAATAGACAACTAGAGCAAATGAAACAATTTAAGAGTTAATTTGTTGCATTAGTACTACAACTGTTGCCATAGTATCTCTATATTGAAACGGTTCGTTAAAATAGTCGCCTTAGGTTCTCTATAGCAATGGTTCCACCAATTATACTCCCTCACTTATTTACCTCCACTGATTTTACTCCATCCACCAATTTTTTAATTTAAATGTAATTTAAATAAAAGGTAAATATATCACATTATTAGGTAAATATTTTTCTTCACTGTTTGGAACATTCCTCGTAAGTATCAGACTTCTATCTCTTCTCTTTGAAGAACAAAATCTCATCCATGGATTTAACATTTATCTTTATTTTTCCTTGTACGAATATGAAACATTTGGGTGTTCTTTTTTTGTGAGTTGTATGTGTCTGCAGTTACAGGTATGTTGTGTTTCCTCTTTTTGAAAGATAGAAATTTATTATAAGCTAGGGTTCTTAGAATCTAGGGTTCTTGACAAATGGGTTTCATCGATATAGTTTTTGGTATATTTTATGTTTATAATGTAATATTTTGGTGCACTAGAGTGCGTATTTCGATTTTGGTTATGATTGAGAAATCTCTGCAAAAATGTTTAGATGGAAATTTTCAGTTTAGGAAGAGTTAATGTCATGAAAGATTAGTTTCAATTTTTCAATATGCATGATAGTTCTTATCAATTTAAAAATATTTTGTTTACGAACCGGACAAAAGATTTCTAAGAATAAAATCTTCAATCTTCATGATAGTTCTTATCTAAGAATTTTTGTACTATAAAAGACCTTGAAGTCGAGCATTAAGGGATTTGTTTCTCTCTTTCACGTATATTATTCAAGTTCTAAATTTATACTTTCCTCCTTGTCTGAATTTTTTAGAGGAGAAACTGCAAATTGGTCATTAAGCTCAACTCACTTCTCAAAAAAGAGGTAATTTCCTATTTGTCTTTTTTTTTTCTTTTTTTAACTTTGATGTACATCTGTGTGTATGAATCTTTTTTCTTCTTTCAAATTAGGTATTTTCAATATTGAAATAAATTACCTTCAATTCAAATGTAATTTGAAGCTACATTTTGAATGGAGATGCATATTTTATTTGAATGTAATAACACTACCTGATTGAGTATATGGTTTTGCAATCCTTGTCACAGTATGATGTCTTAATGCATATTCCAGCACTTGTTTTCATTATAGGCATAAAAAATTATGAAAATAAATAGAAATCTAATGTCTCATTAATACTGTTCATCTTGTGTATTATTGGATACAATAATCATTTTTTTACCTCTGCTCCACAAGGTGTTAAGGTAGGAATGAACGGAGAGCTTTGTTATCGTAATAAGTTACTCACATTTCTTAATGACCTGCACATTTATTGATTTTAATCTTATTATGTATTCTAACATTCATGTAATATTCAAGTTGGTAATGTTCTTGTTTCTCTTGATAATCTTTGTTCGTTATTGCTTATTCATTACTCAATTAAATCATTCCATATGACTATGTATTGGTGGTGTGTATTTTTATTGTAAGCCTTTGTGTGTTTACAACATCTCTAAGGCTACTTCTATAGTAGGATTTTCATGTTTACATTTAACCATACATCCAAGTTCTATAAGGATATTCCTTGTCTTTTCTTATAAATTTTAGGTTTTACTATTGAGTTTCTTAGTTCCTTTAGTGAGGTTATTGACATTTATTTTGTTGTCTTTTCATGACTTTTTTTTAACTTTAAATTTGTTTAGAAATCTTTCATTAGAGACACAAGACCCTACACTTATTATCTCAAATTTGCCTAGTTAGCTTAGTTATGATTATCTTATTTTTAGAAGGTTATAAATAGTAAATTTTTCATGTAGTGAGCTATTCGGTGCTTAAAATTGGTAAAATTCACTTGTCTCTTAATTTTGTATTTAGTTTCCTTTTAGTCTAACCCTCATTTCCATTAATGTGTGTATGAATCTTGATTTTTACTCTTCTGTTTGTGTTACTTATAATCATTTCCAGGTGATACTTTCCCCGTATATTTGCACTTTAGATGTTGTGCACGTATAGAATGTTTAAAGTGTTGGAAATTTTTTACTTTTTATGCAACGTTCGTATTAGTCTTTTTTTTTCGGATTCTTGTTTTATTTTGTGACCATTGTTGATTCTTGAACTCCGATTTAGTACATACTGGGTCTGGTTGAACAATAATTCATCCTCTCAAGGGGGGGTCGTGCAATATGTGTTGCTTAGTTTGTTGTGTGAGGTTGTTGTCTTTGCCAAAATAATATTATGATGTGTATTTTTAATATGAAATTCATTACATCTTGTAAGTATATAGATTTTTCAAAATTGTTTGACTTTGTTATCGTGTCTTATTATCTTTATACTGAGTTTTTATATTTTTAATGTTTTACTTCTTTTCTCTTTTAACTAATTGAAATTATAGGTAAAATTTGTATTGCTAAGTTATATATAACAAATAGTTCAAGGAAAACACACATTTAAGTTATATTGTTAAATAAAATAAGATAGAGCTACTAATAAGAATCTTCTTTTTTATGTCATATCTTGGTATGATTTTTTAGTCATATAGAATATTTAATAATGAACGGATAGTGGATATAAAAGTTGGATGGGTCTCCATAGATCCTCCATTGAGTATATCAGTGGTGTGAATAACTTTCTTGATAAATCTTTTGAACTGGCTTCCTAGGAGATGAAATATTGTGTCCTTGCAACTAGTGTGCTAATTGTAAGTGGCATCAACGAAATATTGTAGAGGATCACTTAGTTGTTTATGGGTTCGTACAAGGATACGCCAAAAAGAATTTTTATGGCGAAAAAATTTCTTTGAGAAATAATCCAGGTCATTATAAGGAAGGTTATAACATGCCTGACAATATTGATGGCGTAGATTATGATACTTTTAGAGATATTGCAGGTGATTTGGGGCTTGAAGGAGTGAGAGAGGGTTTATCCGAAGATGCAAAGATATTTTATAAATTACTACAGGAAGATAAATAAGAGTTATATCATGGGTGTAAGAATTTCTAGAAACTCTATTTCATCATTTGATTTATTTTCTTCCAATGCATTCATGGTTTGAGTAATACGGCCTTTGGAGACATGCTAGTCCTCTTAAGAGATGCATTTCCTTTTGCTCATATGCCGTAGTCGTTTCACAAAGAAAAAAATGTAATGAAAGAATTTGGTCTTAATAATGAAAAATAGCATGCATGCCCTAATGATTATATATTAATTTTGAAGGAAAATGAGAAGGAAAATATTTGTTCTATTTGTGACTCCTCTAGATGGAAGACTGTTTATGGTCCCTTGACCAATCAAAGCTTCAAAATTCTTGCATAGGTTTTAAGTTACCTGCCCTTAAAACCTAGGCTTAAGAAAATATTCATGTGTCCTGAAATAGCTACAAATATGAAGTGGTATGATACTAAACGACCCTATGATGAAAATCTAAGTCATGCGGCTGATGGGGATGCTTGGATGAATTTTGATTCCATGCACAAAGATTTTTCTACAGATCCTCGTAATGTTAGATTGGGTCTTTCAAGTAATGGTTTCAACCCGTTTCGAACCATTAGTATTTCTCATAGCACCTTGTATGTTATGTTAATGAATTATAATTTATCGCCATGTATTAGCATGAAACAGGAGTATAAGATGTTTTACATGGGTCATCGGGCATTCTTAACTCCTGATCATCCATTTCAAAGAGATAAGAAATCATTAGATGCTAAAGAAGATCACAGATCTGCACCTACTCCCTTATCAGGCACTGAAGTATTGGAAGACTTGTGTGGAATCAATAATGTTTTTTGAAATGGCCAAAAGAAGAAGCGTCAAGACAATGATGGTCCATGGCAAAAAAAATCCATTTTTTTTAATTGCAATACTGGAACATAACAAACTGAGGCACAATCTTGATGGGATGCACATTGAAAAAAGTATTTTTGACAGTTTGCTCGGGACTTTGTTGGATGTAACTGGAAAGTGACAAGACCATGTTAATTCTCGATATGACTTATAAGAAATGGGGATACGAAAGGAGCATCAACAAGGATGATAAAGGAAAAGTTCATTTGGCTAAAGTTTGCTTCTCCATGAAACCAGATAAAAGAAGTTCTTTTGCACTATTCTTAAAAATGCAAAATTACCAAAAGGTTGTGTTTCAAATATATCAAGGTGTATGGAAGTGTATGATATGAAAATATTAGTTTACTAGAGCAATGATGCTAATTTAATAATGCATTACTTGCTTCAAGTTGTATTTAGAATAGTGTTGCCTAAAAAAGTTTCTATAGTGTTGATTCGGTTGAGAACTTCTTTAGAGTCATCTGTGGCATGGTGATAAGCAGAACTTCTTTCAAGTTGTTTTCCATACATCCTTTTTTGCTATTATGGTACATCTGCCCATCAATTTATTAATTGAAGTAAAGTTTTGGGGTCGGACACATCATTTTTTGATGTATTCCACATAAAGATACCTATATTTTTGAAACGGATTTTTCGTAATTTATTTAATCTAGAAGCATCTATACTAGAGGGACTTGTGGTACTAAAACACGTGAATTTATGTTCCAGATACCTACATGCTTCGGTAAAAAAAAATTCAGTCAATACCTATTAGAGGATAAGAGAGGAATAGAAAAAGGGAGATAGTTTGTCACATATATTCCCTAAATTTGGCCATCCCATTTGAAGAGAGAAAAAAGCAAAGGCAATAATTGTCACATGGATTTCCAATTCTGTCTTGATATACATCGATTTGTATTGTTTAATACAGGAGATGAAAAAATTGAGACCTTTATCATGTAAAATCCGTCACCTTTATTGTAAACATCAATCTTTTTTATGTGATATGAAATTTGAAACATGCTAATTTTATATATGCTTGGTTGCAGGGAACATAAGACTGTAATTGACAATCATAGTAGAGCAAATGTATGGATTAGAGCACAAAATCATAGTTAGGAATTTGGAAATAGGTTTAAAAAGAAAGTTAAATCTATTGAAGTGTCTGAACGTTTACAACAACTTTATAAAGGGTCTAATACTGCGACAAAAAGGTATAAGACATATTTCATCAACGGATATCAATTTCCAATAATAAAATGTGATAGTCATGGTAATACTGAGAACAATAGAGTGACTTTATCAGCAACCACTGATAGTTTTGCTAGTGCTAGAAACCAAAACCCCAATGATGGAGAGGTTGTATATTATGGAGTTATTAAAGATATCATAGAGATTCATTATTGGGGCTGCTTTAGTGTTGTGTTGTTTAAATGTTATTGGTTTCATAATGATGTAGATGAATATGGATTAACTTGGGTATACTTAAATAAGTTATGCATACTGAAGATTCATTTGTACTAGCATATCAAGTGCATCAAGTTTTATATGTGGAGGATCCAATTGAGAAAGAAGTTTATTATGCAAGGACTTAAGTTAATGCTGATTTATTTGGTTTTGAAGAAGATAAAAATTGACATTAATTTTGGAGACACATTTTTTGGGGAGCTAGACAATGACAATGGAACATTAAATGGAATATCTGATGTTGATGTTGATCTTAGATGGTCGAGGGAAGATGTACCTGTCGATGTCATTTATATGACAACTCATGATCAGTATTCAAAATACATGGAAGAAGATCATATGGACACATCAGAAGAAGATGAGGACTTTGATGATGAAAATTGGGAATTGATTGTGGCTGATGATTGGCGAAGAAATTTTCGATCTTCTTTTGATATATCTCTATTGCATTTTCTTATACATACTATTGGTTTAAAAGTCAACTGAATGAATGCTGATTTTGCCTGTTTTATTTCTATTGTGTACTTTTGTCTTTTTGGATTTTCTAATATAACTAGACATTGATTTAGTGGTACTTTTGCTGAAATGAGCTGATTGATTTTGCTTCAAAATCTTATGTAAATCATGTTGCAAGAGGTGGTGATTCTGATTTCACTTCACCCTTTCTCCTTTTTACTAGTTCATTTTACTGCTAATTTAATCTTCTTTTACTTGATTCTGCAGGGATGTGTAACTCCTTATTTGTATGTCTCTTCTTTAATAATAGGAAGTAATTGGTAGTCATGAAACAACGAGTGTCTTCAATAATAATGAATAGAGAATTAAAAGCAATTGTTCCAGCTGGAACAATCACATATTTGGTGGGTAAAAAGAAGTTGGTGCTATCTAGAAAAAGACAAGATCTAATCGCGCGAAAGCATCAACGTTTAACAGATGTATTTGAAGAAGAATATCTTCTAGAATCACACAGTCAACAGAATGGAGTTCGTATACAAGCTGACTCAACTAACCATGTAGTGCAACCAGTAGAAGAACAACTTCAACTGAATTTTACTACAGTTGAAGATAATGAACAACGTGCAGACCAAGGCAAGAACTTCAATATTTTATTTATAATATTACAAGTATATTTTTTATTAAATCAAGTTAAAATACTACTTTGGAAGGGTTATTTTTTTTGTGTATTATTGTAGAGTCCTCCACACAAAAAGACAAAGAGGTCAAACAAAGATGTTATATGTACATGGAATGAATGATGATAAACTTGTAATACTGAATTAAGTTGTTCAGCCATTTTGTCCTAGTAATTATGTCGTGATAGAGTTGAGCAGCTTTCTAAATATACTGGCAAGGAATGCGACCGTTAGTCCTCTTGATATAGGAAATTGGAAGATGATGGACACAAAGAAGATTTGTGGGATTATACCAAGGTTTGAAGTATTCCATTATATTTTAAGTTAAATATATTTAAAATTTATTGCACTAACTCAATGTTCAAATTTTCAGGAGAAATATGACATTCCACAAATTGTTTTAGGATGGACTTTAAAAATAGTTCAAGAAGCTTTGAGAAGGAGTAAGTTGATTTCAAAGCGCACTACTTTGATCCCTATGGTAATGATCAAATTCAGATGGACAACAAGCCTGATGATGTTCCAACATCTCAATTTAAAGAACTTCTTAAGTCTTGGAACTCAGAAAAATTCCAAGTAAGTCTTACTAGTTTGTAGTGGTTCAATTATGTTAAGTTGGAGTTTATGTTATCATTTCCCCTTCCGTCCTTGTTGATCCGAGAACATCTTGTAATACATGTTTCTTGGTTAAATTTTGATACGCTCAAACTTACTTGTCAAATAATAAGTAAAGCGGTCGTGTCAAGTAAATAACCCAACTAATGAGGTTGTGATCGTTCCCACGAGGAAAATAGTTTATACTTAACTTCGATCTATTATTTCTATTGTTCAGTCAATTACTTCCTTGAAAAGCAAAAATGATAAAGGGGTGGTTTCTATTTCTAATTAAATGAAAATAACTAGCGGAACTAAAGGAGACAACTAACAACATCAAATGTTGGAGTTTAATCAATTAATCAAACTAACTAGGGTTTACGTGTTCCCCAGAGTTTCATAACTTGATAATTCTAACTATAACAATTCTTTCCTAGTATCTTGCAAGCAAACTGATAAGTTATGTATTTCTAAATCCTTGTTCCGACATCTAGAAAATTTCACTCCGCACCTTGGTCCGGCTACGTGTGTTGATACACTAACCCTTACCTTTACCTCATCTTAAGCATCGTACTAAATATTTGACTATGTTATTACCTTGTACCAATCAATACTAACTTATTAGATAGTATACACTCAATCTGTGTTAATAATTCTTTTCCTATTATCTACCTCATTGGTCCGGCAAGTAGCATTAAGGCGAGTTCCAACGTTGGCCATCCGTTAAAAAGACTTCTAAGCGAAAGAATTATCAATACATGCAAGACACTATTCTAGAATTGTTATTTAAGTTAGGTTATATCTCATTATTTACCTATGATACCCACCACCCTAGTTATGGAGTTTAGTTTACCATAGTCATAATCACAATATTCAATTATATGGTATAAGAATATATGTACTTACTTCAATGAGAAAGAGTAAAATATGAAAGTTCTCTTGATTAATCAACAACAATCACCAACAATCAATTAGTATAATCTCAAAATTATCATGAATCTCACAAAAGGTCTAAAAAATAATCAAGAGTCTAACAATAATCAAGGGCCTAACCAAATAACCAAGAGTCTAACCTCAAAAATGAGGTTTTTCGAACTACTTATAGAAAATAAAAACCTAATTAAACAAGGTCTCTACTTGGTGGGAATCTCTCAAAACGCAGCTGGTTTGACGGACCATGGGACGGATCGACGTGTTCACGACGGGCCGTCATGGATTGCATCGTCCCATACTTGTGCAATTTCTTTTGACGCTCTCTCCATTACCCTCGACGGCAGGTATGACGGATAATCAGAGGCACAACGGTCCGTCGAGGGTCTCCGTTCAAAAATACTTGATCTCTTGGAATATGGTTACAGGGACTGCTTCTCTGATCTTCATGACGAACTTGCAGGACGGACTGTCGTGGCTACGATGGTCCGTCGCGCTTTCCGTAACCTCACACTTGGCAGACTTCCTCACTATTCCTTCAGCAGCTGCACTACGCTTCCACCTGTGGACCGTCACGAGCATGACAGACAGTCACAAGCTCCGTAGGTGGTCTCTTCTGCATTTCATCGCTCAAAAACATCCGCATTCATCTATGAACAGATTCCCTGCAAATAATGAGAAACTAATAAAAAAATTAGCACAAAAAGGATTTTTTACACACTAAACATAAGGAAAAGGTATTGATATTACCGTGAAACCACGTTATATCAACACCCTCTACTTAAATTCATTTTTTGTCCTGAAGAGATGCACTATGACTCAATACACAATCTTTGAACAATAGTATCTATGTTTTATACTTTGAAATCATTTGGCTATCAATCCCAATTAATGTCATCATATCTATGCATGCTATCACTATGAGGCTTGAATTATGTGGAATCATACCATGAAACAGACTCATCATGCACTAATACTTATCCTCTTCAATTTCTCATCGAGGTGCTAATATTTCAGGTACTGCAACTAGTGTTCTCACTTCAAAACAAAATCCTCATTTTCACACAATGATTTCAGTTTGAGTATAATAATAACTTTTCAAGCACTCACTCTCTGAACAAATTCACACTCATTCATACCTATTGACATAAGCTTGCCCTTATTTTCACTACTTTATGTTCGCCATACAACCCTTAGGATCACGAAAGCACTTTCTTAGCTTGCAACATAGGTTCAGGGTCAGTAGGGTATATTTAGATATATTTTAGTGAATTTTTGCCCTCCTTGACATTTCGGCTAAACATACCATTTTCTATCATTTTATTTTGCCCAGTTTCCCATATTTTATCACCTTGCTATTTTCCCTTTTTTCTTCATTTGTGTAAGTGACTCTCTTCTTTTCTTGATTGTATTTCTGGTTTTTTTTTTTTATTTTCTTTTAACTAATTTTTGAGTCACTTTACTTTTGTTCTTTCTCTCGATTTGTTTTTTCAACCCCACATTCCAGAGCATTTATCATAATAGCTACCCTCAACTCATGGCTTTGCCCTGAGTAAAAGTACACAATACCTAAAGTTGGGTCAGGGCCATAAAAAGGTTGTTTACTACATTAGCCACCCTCAACTTATGTTTTTGGCATAAGCTGAAGTGCACATGTCCAATGAGGGACCAGGGTCAACACATTATTCGCAAAAAAGATCAGTTGGGGTGAAAAAGAAAGGTCTAATTTAAGCTCAAATCATTTGGATGAAAGAAGGTTAAATTTCATTTGGTTTTCTTTTATTTAGGCTAAAATTGCGCTATAATGAATAAGGGCCTGTGATCCTTTCCTAATTGTCTATTATAACTTACTTTTAGCAGGACTAATTAAGCAAGTTCTAGCTCAGTACAAATAGTGTACTATTAAAATCTTCCTCACACTCACTTGACATCTCATCACTCTACCAGATTATCAGACGCCTAGTTCGAATTTTAGACTTAGGGTTATGCAGTGGTGTACCACAATGTCATGCTTAGAGCCACACATTTATCAATTACTATTCCTACTCATGCATCATTTTCCATTTTATCAGGATACCATTTTAGCCATCATGCTCCTGAATTAAACTAAGTACAAAAGATATAGTCATGTCGTTTCCAAAGAAAAAGTAATCAGTCTCTTGGGGAAAAAGAACATAGGCAAGAAAACCCCGAAAGAGGATAGTGAATTGGGCTACTCAGTCTTCACCCTAGCACTGACTTTTCATATACCCCACCAACAAAAAGACATGCAATTGTCCCCAATGCATAAAAAAATTGAAATACTAGAGTGGTAGGTGAAGCAAACCTGGGGCGCAAAGCGTCGACGATCAGCAAGATTGTGGGTCCAGTTCCCCGGAACCCACTTCCTCTGTAATCTGGACACCCTCAGTTGTATCCTCATCATCAACAGTACTATCAGCAGTGCCTCCCGCTATCTCCACTGTTCTGGACCTAGACGCCCCAACAGCTAACTCTCCTGCTCTCATCTGATGCACCTCCTCCTCAGCTAGCGAGACTCTCCTCGCACCCTCCATCTCACGCCGCTCCTTCTCATTTGCTTGAGCTTCATCCTCCTCTAGAACCCTACGCCTCTTGGCATGGTCTCGAGGGGGAGGTGGTGGAATCTCTAAAGTGGCTAATAAGGCCGCCATCACTGTGTGTTTAGTAGGCTCTGCAGAAGGGGCCTCAGACTCAGACACCCTAGCCTCTAAGATCATATAAATATCTGCATGAAGACTATCGCCCGCAGCCTGAAGGGTGGACACACCCACGGAAGGGGCAGGATGGGCTTGCAGCCGCAACTCAAAAGCGTCCAAGCGCTGATGAACCTGAGCGATCTTCCGCTTTGTGTGCTGGACCATTCTCCGCTCCAAGCGCTCTTCTACCTCGTAAATAGACCTCTGCATCCAAGGCTGGATATGATGCATATGTGTAGCCATTTGAGCCTCTATTTTCTTGACCCTAGATAGCGGGATAAGAGCGGGTAAAGGGGCTGAGCAAGAGGAGCTCGGGGCAGTGCTACTACCCGGGATAGACTCAACCGGGGTGGTGTCACTTGAAGCAACCTGGATAGACGTGTGTGCCTGTGCTACCGTATCACCTAGATTGTCACCAAGTGGAGGCAACTCTGGACGGTGCCGTCTGCATGGAGCCACTTCATTGGCCTCATCCCTGATGAGGCCGATATCAATAGTGCCCCGAGGGGTCTTGAGATAATCAACGTGCCATATAGGCACACCTGCGGACCTGCATAGAGAAAATATCATGCACGGGAAAGGGTATGTAGTTGTGATCTTAAAGCCCTCACATGCATGAGCGCCTGTAGAAGCCAAACAAAATCCAACCTCAAAACCCGACTATCATCGCTCCCATTAGTACTGCTCGATTCCATGTGATGATATTATCAGCGGCTGTGGGGGAAAGGCACTGTTGGACAATCAACCATAAAAACTGCGCCGTGAAAGTCAGGTTGGCTTTCTAGATGGCCCCCTTCGGCTCGATTACAAAGTCGGCACCCTCTCAATCAACGGAAAAGTGCAGGGCCATCCTCCTCTTGGTGGTCACTCTCGGCGATGGCTCACACAGGAATTGGCCATCTTTAACAATCTGCCATCGGAAGTCAAACTCAGCAGTGAGATGGGTCCGATTAGCATCAACATTCTCGCCGTATAGAAACCGGCGTAAGGCAAGTGGAGAGATATCAACCTGAACGCCATGTACTCAAAACTTCTGCAGTGGGGCCTGTTTGGCGGGGGAAGCCCGCCTATCAATCTGTGATCGGAGAGTCGCTACGTAGGATGCGTAGAAATCTCGGACCATCTCTTCAGTACAACATCCCAAAGGATGAGTTGTCAACTCTAGTCGATGTCAGGTGAAAAGATTCTAGATCTCAGGCATCATCGGGAGACTTCCCGTAAGGACCCGCCGCTTCAATGTAAGTGTCCGAGTCATAACTATTTTGTTATTCAAGAACTTTGCATCGGAATAGACTAGAATTTGCCCGCCGACACACCACCGGTTGGGCTCGTCAGTAACCAGGGTGAGAGCCCGAGCTGGTGAACCGAGTTTGGATTCCGAGCTGTCAGCCTAATCAGACAAGGCAGACGCTGTAGCAGTGGCGGGTGCGGGAACTTCAGCAGATCCGGAATATTCCTCCGACCATGAAACTCCTAAGGAACCAGATGCTCCTTCTTCATTAGTGGCTAACCCAGAAGGTGTGCCGGTCTATGTGGGCTCCTCATTAGACTGAGGGGTAGTCACTACGCCAGACACCACGATTTTGGGTGTGGCTCTGGTAGCACGTGCAGCACGATATGGGGTGGAAGTGCTTAGGGGCACGTAATGGGGGTCATACTCATCATCGGAGCCAATGACCAGGCATGCAGGCGGGGCGACATACTTTGATCGCCCGCGTGCATAGACTCGATCTTGTTTTGGTGCAATAATAGATATACCTATAAAGGATCAATATTATTACTAGAAGGTGAAATCAAGACAAGAAAAACAACACAAAATTAAAAAAAATGGCATTGTTATAGTAACAGTGAAACTCAACGAACCAAGTGATGGCTCATCGTGAGTACGACGAACCGTCATGGGGTCCATCATGTCTTACTTGGACTTTGTTTATATGGAGAACCCTAAAGGAGAGTCTCTGACAAGTATGATGGTATGTGCAGGACGGACCATCACAGGTATGGCGGTCCGTCGTAGGTGTCCGTCAGAGGACTCTTGACCAAAATATGAAGACCCTTAGGAGAAGGGTCTCGGACAGTCATAACAGTCATATAGGATGGACTGTCGTGGGTGTAACTGTCCGTCATAGTTATCTGTAAGAGTACACTTGGAAAAAGTATGGAGACCATTTGGAACAGGGTCTTTGACCACCAGAACGGTTGTACAGGACGAACCGTCGTAGGGATGACGATCCGTCGCATGTGTCTAGTTGAGGACACTTTGAAAAAGTGAGAGACCCTTAGGAATAAGGTCTCTGACAACCAGAACGGTTGTGCAGGACGGATGGTCGTTGGGATGACGGTTCGTCGCATGTGTCCGTTGGAGGACACTTAGAAATAGTGAGAAACCCTTCGGAATAGGGTCTCCGACCACTAGAACGGTCGTTGTAGGAACGACGGTCCGTCGCATATGGCCGTTTGTGGACACTTGGAGAAAATTGGACTGTGGTGTGTTAGGGCTGTTGGAGCGGGCCCAACAACGGTACGTCGTGGGTACGACGACCCATCATCGGGGTCTCGTTCTGTAACTCTTTGACAGAACAGGGAATGCCCCATTCATCCCCTATGACCCGAATCAAATTGGTAGTGTTTTAACCTACATTGTCTAACCCAAATACCTACTAAACTAGCAATGCTAAAGCACCTATTTCTAGGGTTTTAACACGACAATTTCGAGGATTTTTAACCTAGGTCAAGCAGAATTTTATTAAAAATGAACATATCAAGAAGAACTAGGCTAATACTAATTGAAAAACAAAAATGCAATATAAATGAATAGAAATTAGAGATACATACTATAGAATTTGAGAAACAAGAAGAGGGAAAGGTACTGGGTGATCAAGAAGACACCCACAGTAGAAGCTCCGACTTGTAGATGATGAATTTTAGGAATTTGGAGGATTCGGGGAAAATGATCGGTTGTATAGGGAGATGATTTTGAAGTTGAAAGGGAGGGAAATAGGAGGAAGAGTGAAGGAATGGGGTTAAATTAAGGGTTGGGGGTTTTAAATATTGAATTTTTAAAAAACCGCAGCCGGGTCAGGTCGGGTACGCCTCATTAATGACGCGATTCCCCGACGACGGTTCATCTCATTTGTGACGATCCGTCGTTGGTTCCGTCGCGTGTGCCCTAGTTTGAAAATAACAGAAAGATGTACCTGGCACGATGGATTCACGCGATGGTCCGTCACAGTTGAAACGTATTGTCGCTGTATCTGTAAGTGACTGCTGTAGAGTAATTTTCTGCAGAATTTGCTGGTGAGGTGCCTACAAATTTGAAACCCATTAATGGAAAATGCTACAATTACTAGAAAGACAAACTATAATTATTAGGTTGCCTCCCAAAAAGCGCCTGATTTAACGTCGCGGCACGACAGAGGACACTTGATTACTCAGACTTCATCAAGATGGTATGTCTCGATCACTTCATTCGTCAATTCAGCATGCCCGAAAAAGTTTTTTTTGCTATGTCCATTCACCTTGAACCGCACACCCTCCTTAGTTTCCAACTAAACTTATCCATGAGGGAATAGTTGGGTAACCAAGTAAGGACTAGTCCATTTGGAGTTGAGCTTGCCCGCAAACAAGCGCAACTTAGAACTGAATAAAAGCACAAAATCCCCAACCATAAACTCTCGTTTTTCAATTTTTTGGTCATGGTACTTCTTCATCTTTCCTTTGTAGAGGGCTGAGCTTTTATAAGCTTTTAGGCAAAATTCATCGAGTTCATTCAACCCATTTAACCGTTGTTCTGCAGCTTCGCTCCAATCCATTTTCAACTTCTTCATAGCCCAGATGGCTTTATGCTCTAACTTAACCGGAAGATGACAAGATTTCCCATAGAGAAGTTGGTATGGAGAAATACCTATGGGAGTATTATGCACAGTCCAGTAGGCCCAAAGAGCATCATCAAGCCTCCTTGAACAATCTGATCTACTGGCGTTCAGTGTTTTTGACAATATCTGTTTGATCTCCCTATTCCACACTTCAACTTGCCCACTAGTTTGACGGTTGTAAGTAGTGGCCACATTATGGCAAACCCGATATTTCTCCAATTATCCCTTAAACAATCTGTTGCAATAGTGGGAGCCCCCATCACTAATAATTGCCCTTGGGGTGCAAAAACGAGAGAATATATTCTTTTTTAAGTCCGCAGTGACACTCTTCCTTTCATTGTTTGCGAGGGTGATGGATTCGACCCATTTAGATGGATAATCAACCGCTACTAGAATGTACAATACGACCTGTTCTTAATAGAACCGATCTTATTCTCTGAACAATCGGAATTTCCTACTTCTGTCGGATCCTCCCTATCTCCTGATCGAGCTTGTAATTCATTCCATGAGAACTCATAAAAGGGCCCATAAAGTCCTTACCCCAAACATAAAATAACTCAATTACAAGATTGGGGTTAAGAGGGAGCTTTTGCTTTCTTTAAATGCCGCCATCTCGTTGGCATCGATCACATGCATTAGCAAACTCATGAGCATCTTGATGAAGAGTTGGCCAATAGTAAAAACATTATAATATCTTATTAGCGGTTAAGATTCCTATGTGATTTCCACCAACGTGTGAGGAATGGCATGCTTCCAACACACTCAAAATCTCACATTCGGGCACACAACGCCGAATAAGCATGTCAGCAAAACTCCTATATAAGTATGGTTCATCCCAAAAGAACTTCTTCACATCATACATGAACTTTTTTCTTCGATGAAATGACAAGTCCGATGGAACAATATCACAAGCGAGATAGTTCCCTAATTTGTGAACCATGGAATCAAGTCTTGTGAAGCAACCAATACATGCTCATCGGGGAAAGTATCATCAATGTCAGTCTTGTCCCCAAACTCTCTCATAGCTTTATACTCTAGGTGGGACCAATGATCAACAACTTGATTTTCAGTTCCTTCTCTACCCATCACTTCAAAGTCAAATTTTTGTAGCAGTAATAGCGAACGAATCAACCTAGGTTTCGCATCCTTCTTTGCCATCAAATATCCCAATGCTGAGTGGTCAATATGCACTATAACTCTAGTACCTAGCAAATAAGAGCAAAATATTTTAAAAGCAAACACTACTGCAAGAAGTTCTTGCTCCGTCACTGTGTAGTTCTTCTAAGATTCATTTAGCGCTTTACTAGCATAGTAAATGGGGTGAAGAAGTTTGTTCTTTATTTGTCCCAATACTACACCAGAGCAACCCTACTAGCATCGCACATCACCTCAAATCTATTGTTCCAATCCGGAGAAATAATGATAGGTGCAGACACCAATTTTTCTTTTACCTCTCCGAATGCCTTAAGACGGGATTCATCAAAACAAAATTTACAATCTTTCTCCAGCAGTTTGCACAATGGATGTGCAATCTTTGAAAAGTCCTTAATGAATATCCGGTAAAAACATACATGCCCAAGAAGGATTCTGTCAAGACCCAAATCGGGGACGCGACTGGCACCCACATTTACCCTCCTATGTGAGCGAACCAACCAATCTAAACCTTAACATTTCAATGTATATCATCAGGAAATAATGCGGAAGACTTAAACTCATTAATAAAAACAATTCAAAACTATTATTACTATCCCCAAAATCTGGAAGTCATCATCACAAGAGCATCTATCCTCAAATTACTAACTAAGAATATCTAAGAAAACAAAATAATAGAAAGCTAGTCCATGCCGGAAGTCAAGGCATCAAGACTTGAAGAAGAGATCCAATCCAAGCTAAACGCATTAGCTCACCCTGAATTTTCGAAAGTAGTGAAGACTGGCTAGATCTACTGTTGAGTTGAAGTTGACGGAACGTTTGCTGCATTCCACAAATAACAAAGAAGAAAACATAAAAGTAGGGGGGTCAGTACAACCACAAGTACTGAGTAGATATCATCGGCCAACTCAAAATAGAAAACAGTATATATCAGTTAATATTATAAATCAACTATAAACTCAACATGTAGCATCAACAAGTACCATCAAGTTCATCCATAAGGGCTCAAGCCTCAATACCATACTCATTTGGGAATTAAGTTTGTTAGATTGAGTATATTTATCATCTTTCAAGATTCATTATCTTTCTTCCTCTTGTGTCGGTACGCGACACTCCGATCCCCTACCACTATGTGTCGGTACGTGACACTCCGATCCCCTATATGTGTCGGAACGTGACACTCCGATCCCCTATATGTGTCGGAATGTGACACTCCGATCCCATATATGTGTCGGTACGTGACACTATGATCCCCTAATTCTACGTGTCGGTTCGTGACACCCGTCCCACTAATACTATGTGTCGGTACGTGACACTCCGATCCACTAATTCTACGTGTCGGTTCGTAACACCCGTCCCACTAATGCTATGTGTCGGAACGTGACACTCCGATCCACTAATACTATGTGTCGGAACGTGACACTCCGATCCACTAATACTATGTGTCGGAACGTGACACTTCGATCCACTAATCTCATTCTATCCGTTCATCAAGCCTTCTCTATACCAAGGCATCATCAATCCCATTACTTTAATTCATCAAGCCTTCTTTTATACCAAGGCATCATCATTAATAAGTAGATTAAAGTTTCTTTCAAGATTTGGGATTCAATGGTTTTCATCGTGCTTGTTTTATCAAAATCACATAATCATATTCATGCAAGCATAAAATTAAGCATATAGACAGGTTTACAATACCACCAATACATATCATTCACTATTAAGAGTTCACTACGAATATCGTAAAAACCATAACCTACCTCCACCGAAGAATTGGAATCAACAAGCAATTTCCCAAGCTTTGATATTCTTCTTCCTCGTTCGACTCTCTCTCTCAATCGATCAATCTATCCCTCTCTTTCCTTTTCTCTTTTCTTATTCCAACCCTCTTTCTTTTACCCTAATTAACATATAATTAAGTGTAAAGGATGACAATAATACCCCACTAATTAATCCAAAGTTACCTCTTTTATCCCTCAAGAATTTGAGTTATTAATGTAAACCCACGAAATCTATAATTAAGGAAAGAATAGTCCAAAACGTCCCTTAAATCGTGTGAAGAGATCCGATTCTGCCTGGGATTTGCGCAACCTGTGACGGGCCGTCGTGCCTGCGACAGTCCGTCACGAAGGTCGTCGTAAGGTCTAGGACTTCTATTTTTCACCACGGATACTGTGACGGTCCGTCACACATGTGACGGTCCGTCCTGCACATTACGTCACGAAGTTCAGAGAGTCGATTTTCAGTACCCAATTTCAGGTTTCCTAAGTATATTGAAACGGTGCCTCACGACGGTTCGTCGTAGCTGTGACGGCACGTCCTGCAGGTCCGTCCCAGATTACAGAGAGTCGATTTTAATATCCAAATTTAAGAATTCTAAGTGTCATGGAACGAAACCTCCTCGACGGGCCGTCGTGACCACGACGGTCCTTCGTTACATCCGTCGTCCCAACCAGTTTTTCCAGAAATAAAATCTGCTGCTCAAAACGACTAAACAGGTCGTTACAATAGATACCAACTTACCCATCGTTCGTCCCCGAACGATCAAAAGAAGAAAAACAATGGCGAAAAGGAATACATGAATCTGTAAACAGATGTGGGTATTTTTCTTGCATATCTGCCTCCTTCTCCCAAGTAGCCTCTTCAACCGGTCGATTCTTCCATTGAACTGTGATGGATGAAATCTCTCTCGACCTCAACCTGCGAACTTCTCTATCTAATATAGCAACCTGTTCCTCCTCATAAGTCAAATTCTCATCAAGCAAAACTGAATCCCAACGGATAATGTAGTTTCCATCTCCATGGTATCTTTTCAACATGGACACATGAAATACCGGATGCACTCCGGACAGCCCTGGGGGCAAGGCTAATTCATAAGCCACCTCCCCTATTCGCTTTAGTACCTCAAATGGTCCAATATACCTTGGACTTAACTTACCTCTTTTGCCAAACCGCATCACCCCTTTCATTGGCGAAACTTTCAACAAGACTTGTTCACCCTCCATGAACTCTAGGTCTCTAACCTTTCGATCTGCATATTCTTTTTGCCTACTTTGCTCCGCTAGAAGCTTTTCTTGAATATACTTCACTTTCTCTAATGAATCCCTTAAAAGATCAGTACCCCAAGGTCTAACCTCAAATGCATCAAACCACCCAATGGGAGATCTACACCTCCTCCCATACAATGCTTCAAATGGAGCCATATCAATACTGGAGTGATAGCTATTATTGTATGAAAACTCTGCCAAAGGTAAGAAGCTATCCCAATGGCCACCAAACTCTATCACGCATGCGCGAAGCATATCCTCCAACACTTGAATCGTTCGCTCAGACTGACCATCGGTCTGAGGATGGAACGCGGTACTAAGGTCCAACCTAGTACCCAATTCTGCATGCAATGTTTTCCAAAACATAGAAGTAAACTGCGTACCTCTATCTGATATGATGGAGAGTGGACTCCATGCAACCGAACCACCTCCGAGATATAGATTTTTCTAACTTTTCTGCATTATAAGTCACCTTGACCGGAATGAAATGAGCAGACTTAGTTAACCTATCAACAATCACCCAAATGGAGTCATACTTACCCATTGTCTTTGGAAGACCAACCACAAAGTCCATTGCGATTCTCTCCCACTTCCATTCAGGAATGGGCATTCTCTGAAGCGTTCCTCCGGGCCTCTGGTGTTCATACTTTACTTGTTGACAGTTCGGACATTTGGCAATAAAGTCAACAATATCGCGCTTCATTCTACTCCACCAAAAGTGTTGCTTTAGATCGCAATACATCTTGGTTGCACCCGGATGTAAAGAATACCTCGTACTATGAGCCTCTGTCAGAATAGTGTTGATCAGATTATCGACGCGGGGTACACATACCCTTCCCTTAATCCTCAAAACACCTTCCTCATCAATTGTTGCTTCTTTAGCCTCTCTTTGCAACACTTTATCGCGAATGCGGATCAATTTCTCATCATCAAACTGCTTCCCCTTAATCTTGTCAAGGAAGGAGGATCTTGCCTCCACACAAGCTAACAATCCTCCCTTCTCATTTACTTCTAACCTCATGAGGTCATTAGCCAAATTCTGCACTTCTCTAGCCAATGAGCGTCTAGAAGCTTGCAAATGAGCTAGACTTCCCATGCTTCCCGCCTTTCTGCTCAAGGCATCTGCCACAACATTCGCCTTCCCCGGATGATACAATATAGTGATGTCGTAGTCCTTCAGTAGTTCCATCCATCTCCTTTGTCTCAAGTTCAAATCATTCTGAGTAAAGACATACTGTAGACTACGATGATCCGTATAGATTTCACACTTAACCCCATATAAATAATGCCTCCATTGCTTTAGTGCAAACACTACCGCAGCCAATTCCAAGTCATGAGTTGGATAGTTACGTTCATGCACTTTTAATTGTCTTGAAGCATAAGCAATCACGTTCTTCTCTTGCATTAGCACTGCCCCCAACCCAGAATAGGATGCATCACAATAAACAATGAAGTTTTTACCTTCTACTGCCAAGGTAAGAATTGGTGCGGTAGTCAACAAAGTCTTAAGCTTCTGAAAACTTTCTTCGCACTCATCCGACCATACAAATGGAACATTCTGCTTAGTCAAGTTCGTCAATTGGGAAGCAATAGAAGAGAATCCCTTGACAAATCGGCGGTAGTAGCTAGCTAACCCAACAAAGCTCCTTATTTCTGACACATTAGTGGGTCTTACCCAATTCTTCACTGTCTCAATCTTAGAAGGATCTACCATCACCCCATCCTTCGAAACCACATGCCCCAAGAAGGAACACTGCATCTAGCCAAAACTCACACTTAGAGAACTTGGCATAAAGCTTTTTCTCCCTCAACATTTCCAATACCATTATCAAATGCTCTTCATGTTCCTTCTTGCTCTTTGAGTATACCAATATATCATCAATAAATACGATCACAAAGAGGTCCAAATATGGCTTAAAAATCCCATTCATCAAGCTCATGAAAGCAGCGGGGGCATTTGTAAGACCAAAGGACATCACTACAAATTCATAATGCCCATACCTAGTCCGAAAAGAGGTCTTTGGTACATCCGTTGCCCGTATTTTCAATTGATGATAACCGGATCTCAAGTCGATATACGAGAAGACACAAGAACCTTGTAGTTGATCGAATAAGTCATCAATGCGAGGAAGAGGATACTTGTTCTTAATAGTTACCTTGTTCAACTGCCGGTAGTCTATGCACATCCGAAAACTCCCATCCTTCTTTTTCACAAACAAAACCGGAGAACCCCAAGGAGACGCACTTGGTCTAATGAAGCCTTTGCTCAATAACTCTTGAAGTTGAGCCTTTAACTCTCTTAATTCGGCGGGAGCCATTCTATAAGGGGGTATAGAAATGGGGCGTGTGCCCGGTTCAAGATCGATACAGAAGTCAATATCCCTATCTGGTGGCATACCAGGAAGATCTGCAGGGAACACCTCCATGAACTCACGGACTACCGAAATCGACTCAATTGAGGGTACTTGAGTAGTGTCATCCTTGAGATGTGCCAAGAAAGCTAAACACCCTTTACTAACCATTTTCTTAGCACGAAAAAAGGATATGATACGCACCGGATTGGAAGTGTAGTCACCCTCCCACACTAACGGATCTGTCCCAGGCTTGGCTAACGTCACCGTTTTAGCATTACAATCCAAGATCGCAAAATTCGGAGAAAGCCAAGTCATACCCAGAATTACATCAAAGTCACCCATTTCTAAGATAACCAAATCTACATAAGTGTTGCTCCCCACAAAGTTCACCAAACAAGACCTATATACCTTTTCAACTACCACAGACTCACCCACCGGAGTAGAAACACGAATAGGCATATCAAGTAATTCACAATGTAGATTTAGACCGTTAGCAAATGATGAAGATACATATGAAAACGTGGAGCCAGGGTCAAATAATACAGATGCCATGCTATCACAAACCAAAAGATTACCTGTGATAACAGCATCAGACGCCTCCGCTTCAGATCTCCCAGGGAAAGCGTAACAATGGGCCCATCACCAGTCTGTCCGTTGCCCCTAAAATGTTGTGTCGTAGTGGCTCCAATTTGCCCATCTCCTCTGACGTTGTGGTGACCACCATTACCTCGACCACCACGTCCTCCAGAAAAGCGGCCTCTACCATGACCACCTCTACCTCTAGCTATTGGGGGTCTGTAACTCTGTTTTGGGAAATTCCTCCTAACATGTCCAATCTCCCCACATCCATAACACTCTTTGGAGTCAGGCATAGGTCTCTCGGAGTAGTGTTGACCGTTCTGAGGTGGACCCCCAACTACAGTCTGTAGTGAAGACTGAATTGGTCGACTTGAGTAATCTCCGGAGCTCTGTCCTCTGGAGTAAGAACCATTAAACTCACCTCCCCTTCGAAACCTTTTTGACGTCGATGTCGTGGTGAAGTCATCTGGCTTCACTCCTTCCACTTCTATCACAAAGTCTACCACCTCTTGGAAGGATGTTGCCGTAGCCGCTACCTGTAAGGCTGAAATCCGCAATTCTGACCTCAACCCCTTCACAAAACGGCGAATCCGCTCTTGTGGACTGAAACAAAGTTGGGTGGCATACCTTGATAAAGCACGAAACTTAGCCTCATATGCGTTAACCGTCATCCTACCTTGATCGAGACTCAAGAACTCATCCCTTTTTCTATCTCTCAAAGTCCTTCGGATATACTTCTCCATAAACAGGGTAGAGAAGGATGCCCAAGTCATAGGAGTGGCCTCTGTCGGTTGACACTCGACATGTGATCGCCACCACATTTTGGCGTTCCCTTGAAACTGATAGCTTACGAACTCAACGCCAAACCGTTCTACTATCCCCATCTTGTGTAGTAGCTCATGACAATCAACCAGAAAATCATAAGCATCTTCAGATTCTGCACCCTTGAAGACTGGAGGTTTCAATTTCAAGAACTTACTGAAAAGTTCGTGCTGATCGTTTGTCATTATCGGTCCAGTAGTCAGACGTGGAAATGTGCCTATCTCCAATGAGGCATCCATGCGGGGAGCCATAGTAGCCGCATGTCGTACCTCTGAAACCGGAGGTGTTGGCGCAGAAACCACTGGAGGTGCCAGACCGTGATCAGATAACCCGCTAAGGTAAGCCAGAACCTGATTAATCATCTCTGGGGTAGGTTGGGGTGGCATTTCCTCATTCTGCACTTGTTCATTCTCCCCATCCTCCCCTTCTCTTACCACTTCCTCAGTCGGTGGAGGAGTCACTGCCCTAGCATCAGATGGGCTAGGTGCTCGTCCTCTTCCTCTAGAGGACGTCCTCCCACGACCTCTACCACGGCCTCTTGCCGCTGCTCTTCCTCGAGCTACAGCCCCAGTGGCTGGCTCAGTCGTTTCTTGTCTCTCCGTTGTTGCTGCTGGTGCGGTCGTTGTTCTAGTTATATCCATCTGCGAAATGGAATGAAGATTGTCAGATACCAATTTGTATCACCTAGATACCAATTGGACTCAAGTAATAGCACGAAAGAAGAATGAAAGAATGGAATTTTCCTAAAGTCTTGTAGCCTCTCAAAGAAAAGTAAAGGCGTCCCCCTACCGTTCCTTAAGACTCTACTAGACCTGTTCTTGTGTGAGGAGACCAACGAACCTAATGCTCTGATACCAAGTTTGTCACGACCCAAATCGCGGACGCGACTGGCACCCACATTTACCCTCCTATGTGAGCGAACCAACCAATCTAAACCTTAACATGTCAATGTATATCATCAGGAAATAATGCGGAAGACTTAAACTCATTAATAAAAACAATTCAAAACTATTATTACTATCCCCAAAATCTGGAAGTCATCATCACAAGAACATCTATCCTCAAATTACTAAACTAAGAATATCTAAGAAAACAAAATAATAGAAAGCTAGTCCATGCCGGAAGTCAAGGCATCAAGACTTGAAGAAGACATCCAATCCAAGCTAAACGCATTAGCTCACCCTGAATTTCCGAAAGTAGTGAAGACTGGCTAGATCTACTGTTGAGTTGAAGTTGACGGAACGTTTGCTGCATTCCACAAATAACAAAGAAGAAAACATAAAAGTAGGGGGGTCAGTACAACCACAAGTACTGAGTAGATATCATCGGCCAACTCAAAATAGAAAATAGTATATATCAGTTAATATTATAAATTAACTATAAACTCAACATGTAGCATCAACAAGTACCATCAAGTTCATCCATGAGGGCTCAAGCCTCAATACCATACTCATTTGGGAATTAAGTTTGTTAGATTGAGTATATTTATCATCTTTCAAGATTCATTATCTTTCTTCCTCTTATGTCGGTACGTGACACTCCGATCCCCTACCACTATGTGTCGGTACGTGACACTCCGATCCCCTATATGTGTCGGAACGTGACACTCCGATCCCCTATATGTGTCCGAACGTGACACTCCGATCCCCTATATGTGTCGGTACGTGACACTCCGATCCCCTAATTCTACGTGTCGGTTCGTGACACCCATCCCACTAATACTATGTGTCAGTACGTGACACTCCAATCCCCTAATTCTACGTGTCGGTTCGTGACACCCGTCCCACTAATACTATGTGTCGGAACGTGACACTCCGATCCACTAATACTATGTGTCGGAACGTGACACTCCGATCCGCTAATACTATTTGTCGGAACGTGACACTCCGATCCACTAATCTCATTCTATCCGTTCATCAAGCCTTCTCTATACAAAGGCATCATCAATCCCATTACTTTAATTCATCAAGCCTTGTTTTATACCAAGGCATCATCATTAATAAGTAGATTAAAGTTTCTTTCAAGATTAGGGATTCAATGGTTTTCATCATGCTTGTTTTATCAAAATCACATAATCATATTCATGCAAGCATACAATTAAGCATATAGACAGGTTTACAATACCACCAATAAATATCATTCACTATTAAGAGTTCACTACGAATATCGTAAAAACCATAACCTACCTCCACCGAAGAATTGGAATCAACAAGCAATTTCCCATGCTTTGATATTCTTCTTCCTCGTTCGACTCTCTCTCTCAATCGATCAATCTATCCCTCTATTTCTCTTTTCTCTTTTCTTATTCCAACCCTCTTTCTTTTACCCTAATTAACATATAATTAAGTGTAAAGGATGACAATAATACCCCACTAATTAATCCAAAGTTACCTCTTTTATCCCTCAAGAATTTGAGTTATTAATGTAAACCCACGAAATCTATAATTAAGGAAAGAATAGTCCAAAACGTCCCTTAAAACGTGTGAAGAAATCCGATTCTGCCTGGGATTTGCGCAACCTGTGACGGGCCGTCGTGCCTGCGACGGTCCGTCACAAAGGTCGTCGTAAGGGCCAGGACTTCTATTTTTCACCATGGATACTGTGACGGTCCGTCACACATGTGACGGTCCGTCCTGCACATTACGTCACGAAGTTCAGAGAGTCGATTTTCAGTACCCAATTTCAGAATTCCTAAGTATATTGAAATGGTGCCTCACGACGGTTCGTCGTAGCTGTGACGGCACGTCCTGCAGGTCCGTCCCAGATTACAGAGAGTCGATTTTAATATCTAAATTTAAGAATTCTAAGTGTCATGGAACGAAACCTCCTCGACGGGCCGTCGTGACCACGACTGTCCGTCGTTACATCCGTCGTCCCAACCAGTTTTTCCAGAAATAAAATCTGCTTCTCAAAACGACTAAACAGGTCGTTACAGATTCTCACACCTTTCACAGAGATTGGTGGGGGAAGTCTCTCTATTACCTCGATTTTAGCTTAATCAACCTCTATGCTCTTTTCTGAAATGCGATGACCGAAAATAATACCTTCTTTCACCATGAAATGATATTTTCCCTAATTTAGTACTAAATTGAACTCTTTGCATCTCTTAAGGACCTCAAATAAATTTTTCAAACACCCTCTAATGAATCACCAACCACAGAAAAATCATCTATCATGTCGGGAAATATCGACATCATACATCTCTAAAATTTGGTGGGTGCATTGCACAACCCAAACGACATTCTTTTGAACGCAAAGGTCCCATATGGACAAGTAAAAATGGTTTTCTCTTGATCTTTTGGTGCAACAGAAATCTTATTATACCCCGAATATCTATCAAGAAAAGAGTACCACTCTTTTCCGGAAAGTCTATCCAACATATGATACATGAAGGGCATATGAAAGTGGTCTTTTTCAGTCCATGCATTTAGTTTGCGGTAATCCATACACACCCTCCATCCAGTAACCGGTCTCATTGAAGCATGTCCATTTTTTTTTGTTGGGGACCACAGTCATTCCCCCTTTATTAGGTACACACTGAACAGGGCATACCAAACTACTATCGGCAATCGGATAGATTACTCCGGAATCAAACCACTTGATGATTTCCTTCTTCACAACCTCCTTCATAGGAGGATTTAAGCATCTCTGGTGTTCAATACTTGGCTTATGATCAATCATGAGTTGAATTTTATGAGAGCAAATACGAGGAGGAATCCCAATAATGTCCGCAATAGTCCACCCAATAGCTCTTTTGAACCTTTTTAGGACATTCGCCTAACTCTCAACGTGTTGTTCAATCAGGTCTGATGCAATGATTACCGACAAAGTGTCACCATTTCCTAAGTATTCATACCTGAGATGAGGTGGGAAAGCTTTTAATTCTAGCTTTGGAGCCTCCACTATAGATGGTTTCGCGGGTGGGGACTCGCGATTCTTCATACATAACCCATATTTCATCGGTTTAAACAAAACATCACCTCGATCAAGAGCTGCGAGAAATGCCTGATACTATTCAATGCAATTACCATCAAAATTCATTATCACTGCTGCCAATGCTTCTACACCTAGACGTTTTTCTATTTGTGTCTCAGATGTCTCAACAATGTTGTAGGATATAGCAGACACCGATTGAAGCTCACCACTCTGCCTCATGGACCTACAAATGTTAAAGGTCACTTCCTCTTTGTTCAACCAAAATTTCATCTGCCCCTTTTCCATATCTACTAAGGCTCTTCCCGTAGCAAGGAATGGCCTCCCAAGAATAATGGGCACTTTCAAATCGACTTCACAATAAAGAATAACAAAATCTGAAAGAAATATGAATGACTCCACTTTTACTAGCACATCGTGAGGTATCCCTATAAGCCTTTTTACTGTTCAATCATCCATCAGTAGCCGCATCGCAGTGGGCTTTGGATCACGCAAACCTAACTTCTTGTAAATCGATAGGGGCATGAGATTTATGCTTTCCCCCAGTTAACATAATGCTTTTGCAAAATATAATAGCCCGATTGTACAAGGAATAGTGAACTAACCCGGATCTTCTTTCTTTTGTAACAGAGATCTTGTAGCAATAGCACTACAGTGCTGCATCCTATTATCATCCTTAAAAGTGACCGATCTTTTCTTTTTAACTAGATCTTTTATAAACATGGCATAACCGGGCATTTGATCTAAAGCTTCTACCAAAGGGAAATTGATAGACAGTTACTTCAAAATTGTTATAAAACGCCGATATTTACCATCCTCGGTCTTTTTCAATAATCTTTGAGGAATTGGGGGTGGTCGACTATGCATGGGAGTTACCTTTTTAGACACTTCAGCATCTTTTACAATGTTATGCTCTGCTTCACCATTGATATCTACCACATTATAAGTATCTTTTGTCACCTTTTTCTCATTAGTCGGCATAGGTGGGTCGATGGTTTGCTTGCCACCGAAGGTAGTGATTGCAATACAATGTCCATCATTTTTCAGATTTTGGACAGTGTTGCTAAGAAGAGTGCCCGGTTGCCGTGTGTTCACAGTCGCAGATAATTAGGCCAATTGTAACTCAAGTTGCTTAATCGATAATGCATGTGTATTGACTTTTTCCCAGTACCGTCTAAATCATTCCTCAACTCTTTATTCTGCTCATCACTAGCATCGAACCTTCTCATAATTTTATGCAACATATCCCCAACTCGCGCCATACTACCTCCACCATCCCTAGGAGTAACTTCAAGATTTTGAGGAGGACCATATGGCCCATTCCTATCATTTCTACTACCATAGTTACCCCTGTTGAAGTTTCTGTCGCGGTTGTAGTTTCCATCTCGGACATAATATCCCTCACGGTTGTAGTTACCATAGTTCTGACGTTGGTTCCCTTGACCTTGGCGCTAATTCTCTTGATTAGAGCCTTGAGAACTTGGTCGGAAACCCCCTGTCTGCTCATTTACCACATAGGAATCCTTCTCATAATAGCACTCATCATTTTGTGGCGGTGGTTTCGACAAGTAGTTTACTACATTTATCTTTTCTGCACCCCAAGTGACATGTTTTAGTACCAACCCAAGCTTAGTTCTCATCTGAGCCATTTGTTAATTAATCTCATATGTGGCTGGGTTGTTAGTAGACTGCACTGCGAAGGTATTTCTCCCGATATCTGACTCCCTTGTACTCCAAGCTTTATTATTCCGATAGATTTTCTCTAATTTTTCAGCAATCTAAGCATAAGGACACTCCCCATAAGATCCACCTGCTATAGTGTAAAACACCGCTTTATTATTATCATCATGTTCCCGATGGAAGTACTCCTTTAGTGACTCATCATCTATACGGTTATTTGGGACACTTCTCTAGAACGAGGTGAATCTATCCCAAGAACTACTAACTGACTCTCCTGGTAATTCCACAAAGTTGTTCACTCTGTCTTTGTGATTTAGTTTTTTGGAGACCGGATAGTAGCGTGCAAAGAAAACATCACTTATTTGGTTACAAGTGAAAATTGAGTTGTATGGGAGTTCAGTGAACCATATAGAAGCCTCTCCCATCATTGAGAGAGGAAACACTCTGAGACCTATTACATCAAAGTCCAAGAAAGGCCTCCCTACACAGCTTTTACACACTGCCATAACATTAGCTATATGGGCATGTGGATCCACAGAAGGTAGCCCTGAAAACAAACCTCTGGCAGTGAGCATTTGCATATGAGTACAAGTTACTACAAAGGTGTGGCCAGGTGGTAGAGGGGGCAAGACAGGTGGATTATCGGAGTCTGCTAAATTGTCATAGCCGTTATAGTATTCTTCGGGCCGTGAAGCGGGATTGTCCCATATATTGGTGTTCAACCGAAACATCGAATAACAACTGACCATGAACATCAACCGGAGTTGGGATGTTCTGGTTTGGATCATCATCATTGATTCTGATGTTTCTTTTCATGTTGCGTAGTGTACTCTAATTCGTGATCTTAGGGAAACAAGGGTTCTCTTCCTCTCCGTGTATTTGGCATACAAAGAAGATGGTTCTGCAAAAATCATAAATAATAAAACAAAGTAAACTCAATAAAATATCAACTATACTATAGTAATAAGTTTAAATTAATGTAAAAGCTACTTTCCCAGGCGACGGGCAAAAATTTGATACGCTCAAACTTAATTCACAAATAAGAAGTAAAGCTGTCATGTCAAGTAAATAACCCAACTAATAAGGTTGGGATCGTTCACATGATTGAAATAGTTTAGACTTAGCTTCAGTCTATTATTACTATTGTTCAGTCAATTACTTCCTTGGAAAGAAAAAATGATAAAAGGGGGGTTTCTATTTCTAAATAAATGAATTTAACTAGAGAAATTAAAGGAGACAACAAACAGATCGAATGTTGGAGTTTAATCAATTCATCAAAGTAACTAGGGTTTACGTGTTTCCCACAGGTTCATAACTTGATAATTCTAACTATAACAATTCTTTCCTAGTATCTTGCATGCAAAGTGATAAGTTATGTATTTCTTAATCCATGGTCCGGCATCTAGAAAATTTCACTCCACACCTTGGTCCGGCTACGTGTGTTTCTACACTAACCCTTACATTTACCTCATATTAAGAATCGTATTAATTATTTGACAAAGTTATTACCTCGTACCAATCAATACTATCTTATTAGATAGTATACACTAAATCTATGTTGATAATTATTTTCCTATTATCTACCTCCTTGGTCCGGCAAGTAGCATTAACGCGAGTTCTGACATTTTCCATCCGTTTAAAGGACTTCTAAGCAAAAAAATTATCAATACATTCAAGACACTATTCTAGAATTGTTATTTTAGTTAGGTTTTACCTCATTATTTGCCTATGGTTCCCACAACCCTAGTTATGGAGTTTAGTTACTCATAGTCATAATCACAATATTCAAATATATGGCATAACAATTCATGTACTTACTTCAATGAGAAAGAGTAAAATCCGAAAGTTCGCTTGATTAATCAAAAAAAATCACCAACAATCAATTAAAACAATCTCAAAATAATCAAGAATTTCACAAAATGTCTAAAAAATAATCAAGTGTATAACAAAAATCAAGGGCCTAACAAAATAATCCATAGTCTAACCTCAAAAACGTGGTTTTTCGATCAATTTATAGAAAATAAAAAGCTAATTAAAGAAGGACTCTATTTGCTGGATATCTGTCAAAACGCGGCTAGGTCGACGGACCATGTGACGGATCGTCGTGGTCACGACGGGTCGTCATGGATTCTATCATCCCAAACTTGTGCAATTTCTTCTGCTGCTCTCTTCATTACCCTCGACAGAAGTTATGACGGATCGTCAGAGGCACAACGGTCCGTCGAGGGTCTCTGTTCCAAAAAACACTTGAACTATTGGAATATGGGTACTGGGGCAACTTCTCTGATCTTCATGACAAACTTGCAGGACGGACCGTCCTGGCTACGATGGTCCGTCACGCTTTCCGTAACCTCACACTTTGTCAGACTTCCCCATCTTCCTTTAGTAGCTGCACTACGCTGCCACCTACGGATCGTCACGAGCATGACAGACCGTCACAACCTCCGTAGGTGGTCTCTTCTGCAATTCTGCGCTCAAAAACATCTGCATTCATCTTTGGACAGATTTCCTTCAAATAAGGAAATTTTTAAAAAAAAATTAGAACAAATTGGCTTCTGGACACACTAAACATAGGAAAAAAGTATTTATAATACCGTGAAACAACGGTATATCAAATTTTACTACTTATTGATTTAGTTACATCTCTTTTAGTAAAAGAATATTGTGATTAGCTGATTTAGTAGTTATGTTTTCTCTTCAGTCCCAAAATATTTTCAATTATATAAAGAACTCCTTTCTTTTGTAACTGATTTGTGGTAGTGTTTGTTCTGTCTATTCTTTTTGTAAGCCACTGAGCTCTTATTTTTTTATGAATCAATGTAAAGAATCTTTCCTCTTCTATAAAAATCACTTGGTCATTGTGGAACTTCTCTTATATTTGTAGAAAATGACAAAAACGAATAGTGATACTAAAAAAAAGGTGAAGAATCCACATACTGTTGGAAAGAAAAGCTTGGCTTTAGTTCACAATGATTTGGTGTGATCTCTTGCCTATCATTGAATAAGAACTTATCACATTTTAAACAAGATGTTTGATATACAGGTTTATGTCTACAGGAAAAGAGAGGGAAACTATTGATACCCTATCAGTTGAGGAATTTTTTGTGGTTACATTAAAAAAGGTCAATCGATCATACAAGGATACATATGAAGATTCAACTTGTAAAATTGGGAGATTTTTATATAATTTTTTTTGTTTTATTTTAATATATTTTTTCATATTTACTCTTTATATGTGTACTTGAATTACGTCGTTTTTTTAATAATAAAATTCAATTATAGGCTGAGACGGAGAATATTGAAATATAATAAATAGAAGATGGAAATGAGAAAATTGATGCATTTTATCTGTCATGGTATAAGAACATCGAGGACGTTTGAGATTAAATGGAATAGGGGCTAAAAAACTACTTTGAAAGGGAAAGTGGGAGATTTTGAAGCCTTGTCAAATGCAAAAAATGATCTCACGAAAAATATGGAAGAGAGAATGGAGGAAAAAATTGTAGAAAAGAAAGAACAATATGACCAACTAAAGACCACGATGCAACAACAAATAGTCAAAGACGTCATAATAAAACTTCAGCTTTTTGGCCTACCAATTGATGCTAATGTTCTAACAAAATTACTTCATGTTTCTTCAACAAAAAAAACAAAAAATCGATAAGTCCATAGTTCATATACTTTCAGAAACAATGAAGGTCAGAATCTCTCTCATGCTTCTTCATTTTCTTCTACTACAAGTTTTGCAGTCTCTTGTTGAGTTCATCTTCATCTATGGATTGTTATGTTAATCCACTTCTACCTTTTTTTCTTTTGCTACTCCACTTGCAATCTTCTCGTATAATTGATGGAGCAACTACAATGATCCTTCAATTTTATCAAAGTTGATAGTATTGAGATAAGTGTTACTGTTGTTTGCATAGTTTAGGTGTTGTTGGTTTTTACTAACAGAAGATCATCATTTTTCTTTGTGACTCATCATTTGTTTCTGATGTGTATGTTCTTGTTTTATTTACTCTTCATGTAGCCCCTATTTTTTGCTTTGTTGATTTTATTTAACTGTTACATTTTAATCAACGAAAATCATGTTTATGATTGTGAAATCATTCTAGTTCTAATTCTGAGGATTGTAATTTTTGATTTATTGGAATTCAATGTCTTCCATCCTTTGGTGGGGAGGTCTGAAAATTGTGTTAGTGGATTGAGTTTTCTTGTTCAAGTTCATATTTTAATGTAGTAAGATAGCTGATTTGTTCCTGACTTAGTTGTTCCGGAGCAGCTTCTTCACCTAGTGCTAATTATTTTAAAAAAAATTTACTGCCTGCTAAATTGTCGTTATCCGGGTACACTTTTATAGCAATATTTTTTAGTTGTTTCTTGATAGGTTTGACTCCTCCTCATGAACAGTTAGAGCTTCTACCTCTATGTTAGAGTCTTGGTTTCCTTCCTTGTAGTTATTTCCAGGTGTGTTTAGTTTTACCTTTTCATTTTTGAATTGTGTCTTCCCTAATTGTTGACCCTTTTGAAATTGTAGGTAAAAAAAAATGATGGGTAAATCTAGGATGAAAGAAGGGAAGACCTTGCATAAAAAGAATTGGTTTCGAAAAACATTATAGCACTATATTACTTTGGCCTAATTTTGTGAACTTAAATGAATGCTAACTCTTTAACATTCTAGCACTACTTTTACTTTTTGGTCTAATTTTCTGAAGTTTAATGAATGTCAACTCTTAAACATTCTAGGACTCTTTTAATGTTTAAGCTAAATTTTTGTAAACATCAATGTATGTTAACTCTTGTATTGCAAATAAAGATCATTTGGTTTTATCTATAATATATAATAATGCTAAAAGTTGATGTACATATTGGATTAATATGTTTTATCTTTGTATCATAGTTTATTTAAAAATAACTACTATAGCCTTCAATAACCATTAAAAATGTCTGGTGCAATAGCTTAATAACATTGTTGCAATATTTATGAACTGTTGTAATAGGCCATTTGCAACGATTTGCAACTGTTGTGGAGAGTGAAGAAAAATGTCATCCTATAATAAAATATAATTGTTCCTATTGGAAGCGTGATGCAATACTTCACAATAGTTACTATAAAACCTTTTGCAACACTTAGCAATTGTTCAGCCAACCGCAGAAAATAGTCGTCCTAAACTTAGAAATATTTGTTGTTATAAACAGGGTGTTGCAACGGTTTACCACCGTTGCTATAAGATCTGTTGCAATGATTTGGTAACTTTTGAAAGAATGCAGAAATGTGTCGTCCTAGAATAAAGAACAATTTTTGCTAGTAAACAATTACTATGGATAGATCGCAACTGCCTTATATTCTACACGCCAGTTTCCGTTGCCATAGCTCAATTGCAACACTCTTTGAGTCTATGGCATTAATTATTCTTGTGTTGCAATAGGCATATTTTTTTAGTAGTGATGCTTAGACGTTCTTTGACGTTTGACCTCCAAAGTTCACAGAACTTGAAACAATACTTGTATACACAATTAAATCATTTAAGGACCTCATAATCTCATGAATCACACATAAACACATCAAAATGTGTATAAGGCACATAAGTGACTTAGTTGACGAACGTCTTGGTCGTACCTTAACGTTTGACTTATGATTTACCTAATCTCTTAGACACTGCCTCATTACAAAATTATAAACAATTTTTGGACCTTACAACTTCATGAAAACCACTAAGTCTCTATTTCACCTAAGTCATTTTTTGGATCTTTCAATCCCCCCTCACTTGGACAAAATTCTTCATCGAATGAAAATGTATCCTTGAATTAGGGGAAAATAAAGGATAAATCCACCATACCTTAGTTAGAATATATCAACGAAATTAGGTTTAGAACTTGGAGAATTTCTTCATCTACCTTGGATCTTTAAGGTTCATCAATGGAGGATTTTACTACAGAGTATTTTGGAGTTTTTGATATTTTTTTTTTAAATAAGGAGTAAAACGAAGGTTTTAACACATAAAACTATATATATTAATGATATAAGCATTTAAAATGATCCCCAATTAATAAAAACTAAACTATTAAATATTTGGAATTTTCAAGTTGGGGTAGTCCACGCAGGGATCATGCTCAACTTGATGGCTCGTGAAGGATTTCATTGCAAAGTTCACCGATCCTGGTACTTGGAGTACTAGCAACCTTGGAATTTCCAAACCGCCACATAGATACAAAATTTCCAAGACCACGTTAACGGGCCGTGGTCACGACCACTGGCCATGAAGTGGCTCGTGGAAGTTTGGGCAGTAGCTTGGACAATATGCATTACCTTAAATGCAACCAAGGCAACGTCACTACCTCGTTCATGACCCGTTTTCATGAAAACAAACCGTTAAGTGGATCATGGATCCTTGACATAGTTTTGAGCAAAGGTTGGAAGACTTTGCCTTTTGCGTAGGCCCTTACTTCCTTGGCTTGGAACAACCATAAACATCACTTCCCTTCGCTAAAATACATTAACAACCAAGAGTCTAGATGGATCCTTGACGTTGATTCACGTAAACTCATTTAACAAGACTAGCAACAATCATACACCACATAAATACATAATGACACTAGACTAGTTCACGAACATCAGGGTCATCCCTTGACGGTCAATCTCTAAACTCCTCCAGTAAGACTTTGAATGTCAAAACATTTCATTTATATCATGTTATAAATTCAAGACACACATGTCATATTCTTCGCACCCTAGTTTATTTTGAGGGTTGTTACATTAGCAGAGTTTCAATTCAACATAATCACTTCTTGGGAGGAGCTAGTTACAACTTTAAATATATGATTCTTTCTCCCGTAAATTTTAGGTAAAATCCAAGGCTTCACGTGTTTTATTGGAGAACCCTTGCAGGAAACTATGAACAAATTTTAAAAAACTTGTACTTCAAATGCCCAATGCATGATCGTTCATATAACGTCCTCATCCGATACTTTTATCGATGCCTAGAACCATTTAACAAAGGTTTGGGTGACAAACTCTCATAGCGAGGAATAATGAAGAAACCATACATGGTGGAAACAAACTTCTACATGTCATTACTATAATAAATAGAGAATGGTTCACTTGCAAAGACTAACTTTCTCCACTCACCTTTAAGACATCTAAATAAGAGTTCGAAAAAAGACAATGACATGGACCAAAATATGGTCAAGATCAAGACACAAGTTGATATTATGTCAAAGAATGTCATGGCATCAGGCACACGTATCATCAATGTTATGGTAGTTAGGAGTAAAAATCCTGATTACATGAAGTTTGAATCTTTATATAGTGAGGAGGTGAACTTCATAGCAAACGAAGATGGTGGTTATCGGTTAGCTACCCAAATCTAAGTGGTAACCAAGGTTGTGCTAGAGAGGAATGATATAATTATAGCGACCAAAAATGGAGTGATCTAAATTCGAATTGGAAAGATCGGGATAAGGCTAGATATATGCCTCCCTATTAGTGACAAAAGCCTAAGGATCCATAAGGTGGTAGGTATGCTCACTTGTATCCTCAACAATGTTGAAGGGTCAGATAAAATGCAAAAAGAATTAAAAGATGATTTTTCCACCCTCATAAAGACTCTCACCTCCCATTTGGTTTTAATCTGAAAGTAAGAGACGTGGATTGGCCACATCTCATCTCATCTAAACCCAAGACTGAGATTGGATTTGCCATGTGACAATATGGCTAACCATAAGAGTGAAACGTGAAGACTGTCTTGCGTCGTGCCAGAACATTAAGTAAGGCATTATTTAGGAGGCAAACGAAAAACCTTTAATTATTTTTCATTATATTGATAATATTATAGTGTATTAATTGTACAGGTGAAGGAAAGGAAGTACGTGGAATGTTTGTAAGATGAAAAGAACAGGTAATTTCGATGAAGTATAAAAAAGTTCCATATTGTAAATCACTCCACCCGTTTGATTTTATTCCCTCAAAGATGGAGCCTATAATATTTGGCGAAATGAAGTGATTATTAGTGTGTCCCAGCTATATTGAATGAACGTGATATAGACTGCCGATGTGATATGATTTTTGGTAAATAACAAAGATACTCGGTGCTTCATTGGTCTATTGTGCGAAACAAATTAATATTGCAAAATAAGAGGGAGCTAGGCGGTAACATGTAACAGCGTTAAAACTTTTTTATCATGCCTTTCCTTTCATGTTATCCCTTCTTCCACAAGACCACACTCATATTTTAGTGGTTACATTTCTTTTATCTACAAAGTAATTTATGTGTGGAATTGTGCTTGGATTTGGATCGCATTGTTGTCTAGCACGTCATAAAAATCAACTTCATCACCAAAAGTTAGCAATCAAACCCCTCAAGTATTTTATCAATGTTTTTACTCATTTAGATAATGATTGATGGTGCCAAATCATTTCAAGTCTCTTAGATGATAGGATAGCAAATATTGTCAATCATTACTCAATATGTCCTACGTAGTTAGTAATATCCCACTCAATTGTGCTTTGAGATAAATTTTTATGTGTTGGGTTTGTTGAAAAATTACAGGTATTCGTTAAAATTTATGTTAAAATTGTTCGTATTGCTTTATCAGGTGTTCAAGGGTCGTATTTGAAAGAATAGAGTGAAAATATGAAGATTGGGCTATTTGGTGGATAAAGTGCAGTTCATCCAATCCCTTGGCACTTTGCCTTAACATGAACATTTCACCTTCAACTTAATGCTTTATGTATTAGCTAATTTGTAAATTTTTCGGGTCCGATAGAGTTAAAAATTGGGACTGAGAGACTCAACGAAAGTTTCCTCATTCTCCCTTTGTATGCACGCTTCTATCATTTTTACGTATTTTTAATAAAGACTCTAATAAAATCTACGCAAACCAAATTATCTCGGCGACCTGACTCTATAGTCAGAACCTCCCTTACCTCCTTTCTTAATTACTTCCTAACTTGTAAAAAATACTTTTAGAGAAATGACTAGACAAAAGGTCGTAGGAAGAAATAATCAACCCGCACATATGAGCAAGAGACTTCAAAAACAAAGAAAAGAGACCTGAGCTATACAAAGTGAGAAAAAAAACCAAATAATCCAAGGGAAAAAGGGAAATTCCCATCAACACTAATTTTCCTCCATGGGCTTGTCACGACCCAAAACCGAGCCGCGACTGGCACCTACACTTACCCTCCTATGTGAGCGAACCAACCAATCTAACCCTTAACATTTCAATATAATATCGACAGAAAGTAATGCGGAAGACTTAAACTCATTAATAAATAAAACCAATTCAATAACTTCTAAAATTCAACATCTATTATTCCCCAAAATCTAGAAGTCATCAACACAAGAACATCTATGATCAAATTACTAAACTAAGAGTATTCTAAGAAGCTAAAACAAGTAAAAGCTAGTCCATGCCGGAACTTCAAGGCATCAAGACACGAGGAAGAAGTTCCAGTCCAAGCTAGAAGCATTAGCTCACCCTGAAGATCCGATGTGACGAAGACTGGCTAGAATTGCGATTGAGTTGAAGACGACGGTCCTTTTGCTGCACTCCACAAATAACAAGGAAGAAAACATAAAAGTAGGGGTCAGTACAAAACACGGGTACTGAGTAGATATCATCGGCCAACTCAAAATAGAGAACAGTATATATCAAGTAATATTATAAATCAACTACAATACTTAACATGTAGCACAACAAGTACTTTCATCATTAATAAATACCGCCAAGTTCACACATGAGGACTCAAGCCTCCATACCATACTCATTTGGGAATTAGGTTCATTAGATTGAGTATATTAGCATCTTTCAAGATTCATTATCTTTATCCTCTTGTGTCGGTACGTGACACTCCGCTCCCTCATTATCTTTATTCCTCATGTGTCGGTACGTGATACTCCGATCCCCTACTACTATGTGTCGGAACGTGACACTCCGATCCCCTAATTCTACGTGTCGGTTCGTGACACCCGATCCCCTAATCTACGTGTCGGTTCGTGACACCCGATCCCCTAAATCTACGTGTCGGTTCGTGACACCTGATCCCCTAAATCTACATGTCGGTTCGTGACACCCGATCCCCTAAATCTACGTGTCGGTTCGTGACACCCGATCCCTGAATTCTATGTGTCGGAACGTGACACTCCGATCCCCTAATCTCATACTATCAATTCATCAAGCCTTCTCTTATATCAAGGCATCATCATTCTCATTACTTCAGTTCATCAAGCCTTTTCTTATACTAAGGCATCATCAATCTCATTACTTTAGTTCATCAAGCCTTTTCTTATACCAAGGCATCATCATTAACAAAGAGATTAGGGTTTTTCAAGATTTGGGATTCAATAGCTTTATCATGCTTATTTTATCACAATTATATCATCACATTCATGCAAACATACAATTATGCATATAGCAGGGTTTACAATACTACCAATACATATCATTCGCTATTAAGAGTCTACTACGAATAGCATAAAAACCATAACCTACCTCCACCGAAGAACCGAAGTCAAGCAACTACTTCTCCAATGCCTTTATTTTCCTCAATGTCAGAATGTTTCCAATCTATCAAGTATGAAATATCCGTAAACAAACGAGTCTGTAGGAACCCACATATGTATAACCTAAACTCGATAAATCATCCAAATCTGTAATCAAGTTTATAAAAATTAAGCCTAATGGTAAGTCTCCATTCCTCTCATTATCATAACCTTAATTGTATTCAAGTAATAAAATACACCTAATAATCACCTATCTGAATATATCAAACCTAATCATAATAGAATAACAAAACTATAATATCTTTATTTATTTATTTTTTAAATGAAAGCCACTGTTACGAAACCAGTGGCAACGAACGCTCAACCATATGTACACTTTATATCACAATTGTTAATATCAATACTAACATGAGTGCCTCAATAATTTGGTAATCATTACCAATGATTGCAGGCAGAAAGTTATTAGATTAACATATAGCCAAAATGTATATAATACTTTGCCAAAAAAACAATTTCAACCGCAATCTCTTTTCAACCAACCAATAAGAACTAATGTATATATAATAATAATAACAAAAATCGATTCTCTCACTACCAATATCAAACCCAACATGTGCAATCGTAGTCTCACCCTACTAATATTAATATATGAGAGCATAAAAATTACCTCGATGCTGTTCTTTCTAGGTATAGCCGCAAATATTGTTTTGTCCTCAATTTTCCTTCTTTCTCCAATTGATTTATTACCCTAATTCTTATATAACCAATTATAAAAAGTAGTAAAAGTGACCCACTATTTATTTTAATATTATTTTCTTAACCACTTAACTAAATAAATTAGTAAAACTACCCCATTAATTTCATAATTATAATTATGAATAGTTCAAAACACCCACTTAAATCTATCGGAAGGTATTTTCTAACATAAAAAGTTCTAGTGATCAAAACGACCGAAAATGGTCGTTACAATAGATACCAATTTACCCATCGTTGGTCCTCGAACGATCAAAGGAAGGCAAGGGAAGAAAGGATAGTTGTCTGAAAAATTCATTTGAAATAGTAGTATTCTTGGTCTTATATCAAAAGTATTAAACCAATCAACTGAAGATCTACACCTCCTCACATACAATGCCTTAAAAGGGTCTATCTCACTACTCTAGGGATAACTATTGTTGTATGTAAACTCAACTAACAACAAAACTATTTCTAATAATGGATTTTTCAACTGATCTATTCTCCAACTAGACCTTGACACAACCATCTGAACAAATATTATTGAACATAACCACGATAAAATTTTGAAGCAGACGTGGCTACAACCAGAAGTGGACTTTAACCAACTACCACACACTCATAATGCATAAACCATCACAGATCTTATCAGGATTTTCTTTTCACACCCAATCTCATCACAAGCTTAAGTGATGAAAATATTAGCTTTAGACATCGATTACTCATCAAGGGAGAATCAACATATCTAACCTAGGGAAGAATAATACCAAGTAAACACCAATAAGGGATACACTTCAAAATGCAGAACCTCTAACATTACTCTTAGGCAATTGTAACTCATCATAGCAACTCTTATATAGATTCTCATAAGCAAGTTTGTGCGTATAGAACTACTGATATACTTTAGCTATTCCAAATAACACCAATTCTATCATAACTAAAATACCAAGTTCGCCCAAGGATCCTACCCTATCAAGAGGACATAAGAGGATCTTTTACATCCGATTCACCACTAGAAATCAACCCATAGATGTGAAAACACACATGGATGTAGAAAATGAATGATACTCTAAATCATACTAGAAATAAAGTAGTTGTTCACGTAAGAGTGTATATAACCAAGGTCGAATAACTTCAAATATTTTTTTTTCTCTCTCAATAGTTTCTATGTCAAACATCTTCATTAATCTGACTCTATCTCTTTGATTTTCTAGCTACCCACAATCACCAATTTTAGTCCCTATTATAATTGCACATATACTTACTTTATAAAACCCTACATCCACTGAAGTCGACACTTTTAGTGCTAACAAAACATCATAACCACATCGATCATCTACCTTACTCCCAAACCACCATTAGTATCAAAGTATTCTTATAAAATATATGTTCAAACTATGGCTATATCTCTTTCTATTTAAGCATTTCATAAAATTACGAGTTCAAAACAACGCTACTAACATCATTTAAAATTTGATAGTACCTTTCAATCATGATAAACTATTAAATCAAACCCCAAGTCAACCTCACACCACTTCAACATATAATGCTTTAGCTACCCTTCTAAACCATCACATACCTCATGCCAACTCTTAGGAAGTTTCTTGGTCATTCAAATTATTATGTATCCTATTAGCTCATAACCTCTATTCACCATTAAATATCTATGTAACACATCATAATATTCTATGTAATCCCATAAATAGAGTAGTATTATTCCAACTCTAAATTCTTAATAACTATGTATAATTATATTACACCTTATGCATCATTCTTAAGTCATCTATCCAAATTTGAGCAATCTAACCCCATGTAAAATACTAAATTCTTCATGCCTCATTGTTTTCAATCCAAATCAAAACTCAATCTTTATAAAAGTCGATGATAAATTCTATTAAGTCTATATCGAACTACATCACATCTCACAGTCATATCTAAACTCATAGGCAAAAATCAATACCACCTTAAACACAACCCATGGGTTTATACGAGAGGTCTTATTCCTTAACTCATGTCAAATTCTTCTCATGGTGCAAAATTCTGTTCGACCCTTCAATATATCAATATTCTTGTTTCTTTAAATCACTTATCGATCTCATCGTTTTACCAACAACCCATGACATTTTACTTCACATTCTAAATCAAAACTCAGAAGGAAACTCTTCTTAGATCCTTTAAACTCAATCTAAGTTTCTGTAGTAATAAACTAGTTGGTTTCTCAAATGTGAATATAACACTAAATCTTATTATCTGACTATGTCATACAACTGGTAACTCCTTTAGTAATTAGTATTCATACTTGAAAATCGACATACATGTTTCCACATAACCCTAGTACTGCCACAACGTGAAAGTCCGTTAGATACCTCACTAGAACACATCATACATATCCATAATATTGTACCCAAATAGCCCACATATTTCTACCCATTGAATATTTGCAAAACATTATTGAATTTGTTCTCTCTCTAGACCAAAAAATTTGTTTACTTCTTAGATCAATTCAATAACCAAAAAATAACATACTTCTTATCTATAACTAAGTAAGCATCGATGACTTTCTTAAATATACCCTCACTCTATAGAGTAATAGTAGTGTCTTTATTAACCGACATAAGACTACCACCACATTTTGCGATCGAGAAAATATATCTATTTCTGAGGACATATTTTTTCTTTCTTTCTGTTGTTGCTATTTCAACTTCAAATACTCTAGTAGTACCCACATTTGAAATAGAGTGAGGATGTAAGATACCAATTTGTATCACCTAGATACCAATTGGATCCAAGTAATAGCACGAAAGAGAGAAAGAATGGAACTTTCCTAAAGTCTTATAGCCTCTCAAAGAAAAATAAGGGTGTCCCCTACCGTTCCTCAAGACTCTACTAGACCTGTTCTTGTGTGATAAGACCAACGAATCTAATGCTCTGATACCAAGTTTGTCACGACCCAAAACCGAGCCGCGACTGGCACCCACACTTACCCTCCTATGTGAGCGAACCAACCAATCTAACCCTTAACATTTCAATATAATATCGACAAAAAGTAATGCAGAAGACTGAAACTCATTAAAAAAAACCAATTCTATAACTTGTAACATTCAACATCTATTATTCCCCAAAATCTGGAAGTCATCACCACAAGAACATCTATGATCAAATTACTAAACTAAGAGTATTCTAAGAAGCTAAAACAAGTAAAAGCTAGTCCATGCTGGAACTTCAAGGCATCAAGACATGAGGAAAAAGATCCAGTCCAAGCTAGAAGCATTAGCTCACCCTGAAGATCCGATGTGACGAAGACTGGCTAGAATTGCGATTGAGTTGAAGACGACGGTCCTTTTGCTGCACTCCACAAATAACAAGGAAGAAAACATAAAAGTAGGGGTCAGTACAAAACACGGGTACTGAGTAGATATCATCGGCCAACTCAAAATAGAGAACAGTATATATCAAGTAATATTATAAATCAACTACAATACTTAACATGTAGCACAACAAGTACTTTCATCACTAATAAATACCGCCAAGTTCACACATAAGGACTCAAGCCTCCATATCATACTCATTTGGGAATTAGGTTCATTAGATTGAGTATATTAGCATCTTTCAAGATTCATTATCTTTATCCTCTTGTGTCGGTACGTGACACTCCGCTCCCTCATTATCTTATTCCTCATGTGTCGGTACGTGACACTCCGATCCCCTACTACTATATATCAGAACGTGACACTCCGATCCCCTAATTCTACGTGTCGGTCGTGACACCCGATCCCTAATCTACGTGTCGGTTCGTGACACCCGATCCCCTAAATCTACGTGTCGGTTCATGACACCGGATCCCCTAAATCTACGTGTCGGTTCGTGACACAGATCCCCTAAATCTACGTGTCGGTTCGTGACACCCGATCCCTTAATTCTATGTGTCGGAACGTGACACTCTGATCCCCTAATCTCATACTATCAATTCATCAAGCCTTCTCTTATATAAAGGCATCACCATTCTCATTACTTCAGTTCATCAAGCCTTTTCTTAAACTAAGGCATCATCAATCTCATTACTTTAGTTCATCAAGCCTTTTCTTATACCAAGGCATCATCATTAACAAAGAGATTAGGTTTTTTCAAGATTTGGAATTCAATAGCTTCATCATGCTTATTTTATCACAATTTATCATCACATTCATGCAAACATACAATTAAGTACATAGTAGGGTTTACAATACTACCAATACATATCATTCGCTATATAGAGTTTACTACGAATAGCATAAAAACCATAAACCTACCTCCACCGAAGAACCAAAGTCAAGCAACTACTTCTCCAATGCCTTTATTTTCCTCAATGTCAGAATGTTTCCAATCTATCAGGTATGAAATATCCGGAAACAAACGAGTCTGTAGGAACCCACATATGTTTAACCTAAACTCGATAAATCATCCAAATCTGTAATCAAGTTTATAAAAATTAAGCCTAATGGTAAGTCTCCATTCCTCTCATTATCATAACCTTAATTGTATTCAAGTAATAAAATACACCTAATCACCTATCTAAATATATCAAACCTAATCATAATAGAATAACAAAACTATATATATTTATTTATTTATTTTTTAAATGAAAGCCACTGGTTACGAAACAGTGGCAACGAACGCTCAACCATTATGTACCTTTATATCACAATTGTTAATATCAATACTAACATGAGTGCCTCAATAATTTGGTAATCATTACCAATGATTGCAGGCAGAAAGTTATTAGATTAACATATAGCCAAAATGTATATAATACTTTGCCCAAAAAACAATTTCAACCGCAATCTCTTTTCAACCAACCAATAAGAACTAATGTATATATAATAATAATAACAAAAATTGATTCTCTCACTACCGATATCAAACCCAACATGTGCAATCGTAGTCTAACCCTACTAATATTAATATATGAGAGCATAAAAATTACCTCGATGTTGTTCTTTCCAGGTATAGCCGCAAATATTGTTTTCTCCTCAATTTCCTTCTTTCTCGAATTATTTATTACCCTAATTCTTATATAACCAATTATAAAAAGTAGTAAAAGTGACCCACTATTTATTTTAATATTATTTCTTAACCACTTAACTAAATAAATTAGTAAAAACTACCCCACTAATTTCATAATTATAATTATGAATAGTTCAAAACACCCACTTAAAACTATCGGAAGGTATTTTCTAACATAAAAAGTTCTAGTGATCAAAACGACCGAAAATGGTCGTTACAGGGCTCCAGATTTTTTAATGCTATACATGCCTTTAGGGAAGCTCATGAAATGGATCAATGATAGGATCCGACATCGCTACATCGCTACTGACGCAAGGGAAGTGAAAAAAATGGTAAAACTTAGAGAAATAGCAATTTAGGAGCAGTTTTTTTATTTTGGGAAGACACTTTGCGCGCTCATGCCCCGACGGATGTAGACACAAGATAAACATGATCTCTTTGTCACTCATCCCTTTCAGTTACCTCTATTAATATTTTTGATTCTGTCATTATTTCATTTGAGGATAAATGCTTTTAGTTTTTGTGGGGTGAGGCTCACCTTAGTTTTTTTTCATATCTTGAATTTTTTTTTATATAGTGATTAGATTTTAATCTGGGTTGTCTGATTTAAAAGTTCTATCTATTTTATATGGATTATTTGAGATTATGTCTCTCTTTTGGGTCGTTATTTAAAATATTTTGATCCTTCCAAAAGATTTCACTTTGGAAAAATTTGTAACCTCTTCTGTTGAAAGTGGTTGTTACTGTGATAATTTAAGTCTCGTTTTTTATCAATATTTATTACTTGAAAAGTGCTATCAACCAAACAAACATGAATTTTGGCAGCAACGAGAACAAATGAGTTTATATAGTCAATAAAAGAACTCTCAGAATCTCGTTGTGATTAGTAAAATTATAATATCTGATTCATTTGCGATGAGCATTGATAATTATTAAAGTGCGTTGTCAATTTTGACTTAAGTGTAGATGTTTTTGTGGGATGTATTACTTCAAACCATGCATGAAGTTTCATCGATGTTAGTCCTATTCATTTAGAAAGGTGTCCTCATGAGATGATCTTAAGAAACATGCAAAAGTTTAACCCAACTTTGAAATATACTTCTCTTTTGTGGACTACCCGTTCTCTTCAACACGCTTTTAGACTTACCTTTTCTTTGGATGAAACTTGATGATGAAACGCATAGGTTAAGGTATCCATAACCTATAATCCTCTTGATATGTGATATAAGTCAATAGCCAACATAGGCCAAAATCATATGTTGCGGGTGTGGTAAAAAAGGAAAATAGAAGTCAAGAAGTGAAAATAATGTCTCTCAAACCCATGGTATTGCACATAAATGGGAAAGAAAAAGAAAACATAAAATAAAAATAAAAGAATGAACAAGAAGGTTGTGGATAAAAGATTAAAAAATCGGATTTCCAAATTATCTATGGAGAATTACAAAAAAGATGACATAAAGGCACTTGACAAAATATTTATGAAGAAAGAAAGGTGATGTTATTAGCAAGTCACATCTTATTAAGGAAATACACCCTATCCTAAACGACTATACCTTTACACTCAGCTCCATTACAAACCTTATAAAGACCTTGTTTATCTTGAGTGAAAAACAAACAAAACTCAATTAAAAAATAAGGGCAAACCTATGGGTGATAACATGCATTTTGTTCCTCTTTGCTAGTGTGAGTGTTGCATCAGATTCTTGATCCTAAGATTACAAATTTGTATGTCTAAAAAGGGAGTCATTCTTTTTATAAGGCGATGTATATAGTTATTTTGAACTTGAACTTGCATTTGTAGTGAGTATTGTTATCACAACTGAATTCTGGAATCCGAATGCAACAGTCTTTGTTAACCTCTCAGAGGTTGCATACAAGCCTCTTTTAGCTTTATCACAATCATATAGTTAAATTTGCGGAAAATTTTAAACTTTTAGAACATAATGAAGTATACATAGAATTCATATACCTACTATATATAGTGATTTTATAATAAACTTAAGCTAAAGAACCATCATCAATTAAGCAATTCAATAAAGAAATCAATTTATGTTAATAGTGCCAAAATACCTTAATTGAAATCTTTTAATAAAAGTCTGAAATGAAACGCTAGGGACAACATCTACTAGCTATATCTAAATTACTAAGCTAGAATGATGGGTATAACATCCTCGATCTCAAGAGGACATACAAAAGTCTGGAGATCGCTAATCCAAATAGCTTCAATGAGTATTTAGTCTTCCCTCTAACCTACGCATATAAATAGTATATCATAGGGTTAGTACACTATTGTATTAAGTATAGGTGTATGCATATATACACTTAGTAATATGCATGATCAAAGAAAACTCTTCTTATAACACATGTCATTTCTATAAAGTGAAGTCACTCGACTTTCTAAATTTGTTATTTGTTAAATATGGTATGAATATGACATATTTTAATCCATTCAAAAACACACAACTTATTTTATCTATGAAAATAATACCTAAGAATCATGATATAATTTTAAAACAACTCAAACAAAAAAATTGAAATTTGCTCCTCCCTAATCAGCGAGCTCTCTTCCCAAATAGTTAGTTTATTTTAAAGTCTTTTTCTTCTTGTTGTTGTATAGTTTAACGATATCCTTAATCCTACATATTATTTACAAGTGCAATGAATCATTATAGTATCATACCTTAAATTAATCGAGCAAGTAATCCAAAAGACTAGGGAAATGATTTAGGTACCCTTACTACAAGTTATTCTTTCCATTCTTGTTTAGTTCTGAATGATATTTATAAGCCAACCTTTATTGGCTAGGCCCTTTATTTCATCATTTTCTTATTATGGAGATTAGGGGTATTTATAAGCAATTATGTTTTACTCCCCTTTAATGGCATAATATAAGAAATCATGATAAGCATTTTTTTGGCTATGCCCATTATTTGGTCATTTACTTAAGTGAAGATATTGGAGCATATATCCTGAGTTGGAACAAGCCAATAACTTGTTAAAACTTTATTATGATCAATCAAAAATGATTTGACATACTAAGGATCTTGCTTTCTTAGCTCACTTTAAACTTACTTTTCTTCTTCTATCTTCTTACTTTTTTAAAGAAATCTTGACTATTAAGAGATGAGAGTTAATATGAAATCTAGTGTCTTCCCCACAACGAAAGGGTGTTGAACGATCAGACTGTACCTTGATTATTTGAGCTAAACATGAAATCCAATGTCTGCCGCCCACCGAAAAGGGGTGGTTCACCGACTAAAGTGAAACCAAGTCCATTATCTTCCCCGCACCCAAAAGAGATGGTTCACGACTAAAGTGAAGCGAATACTTTCTTTGAGTATTTAACTGACATATATATATGATCTAGACATGAAATCTAGTTACTGCTGCACACCGAAAAGGGATGGTTTCACCGGCAAAACTGAAACTGCATCATACCTAGCTCTTTTTAGGTGGAATCCACTGTCTTGTTCCTATACTGGCAACATAGTTTGACGAATAGGAGACATACAGAGACTACATAACACCTTTGTAGTTGCATCATCTAATGGGGATACATGTTCTTGCACAAGCTCATTGCTAGTCTATCGGTGCTTTGCTCAACATCATTTTGTTTACAACTTTTAAAGTTGACTCTAACATTATGGAAGCTGGCTTCTAGTTATGAGGTTTAGTTTTATCTTTGGATAACTGGTCATCCCTTTCTTTACATGATGAAATGTGAATTTAAACTTACACTATCTTCTTGGTGTTAATGAGACTTCTCTCACGATTATAAACACTCTCTTATGTTTATATTTTAAACATAATTATTTAGTTATGAGTGAGACTTGCCCCACTTCTTTTAGCACCTCATTCTGTTCATTTAAAGAATTTCTAACTATTAATTATGTCATTACTCACCTTATGTTTTTCAATGACATTTGGTAGCTTTATACAACTCTTTATGAATGTTATAAACATTATTCAATGTGCTAATTTTCACAATTTCATTCATATAGGGTTTGTTTTGGACTTGTCCCAGTCATTGGCATACCCTTGGTTACACTACAAAAAAATAGTCTCTAAGGAAGGAACTCTAGTCCATAAAAGTTTATTCTTGTCCCAATTGAGCAATTAAGACAAGAAGAATTTGCTCGCCAATCGTCCTAGATACTTCCGTCGCTAGTGGTAAGTAAGGACAAGGTAAAAAATCTAGTCCCTTAAATGTTTGAGGATGGGATGGGATAAACTCAGGTCGTGAACAACTTTTAGGACTACATATCTTGTCTCTAAAATAAAGCACATAAATCTTGGTATTCCGGTCGTTAAACCTCTTTTTGCAACCTTCCGCAACCTCGTCTTAGAAAATTTGCAGAGATAGTGTACCAAATGGTCATAGAATAGAATTTGGTCTTTCGAGACAAGTAAGAAACTTTTCCTTTAGTTTGTTTTACAGACGAACAACAACCTGGTCGTAAATAGCTTTTTCATCTAGCATGATTACTAGTGTAGCTTATACATTAGAGACGAGAATTTATTCTTATCCTAGATTGATTAGAGAAAATCAATAAGTGTTGTCAATAATGGACTACCATTGATTCTAGAGCCATAACAACACAAAGACTCTATATTTATTGAAAAATGTCACATTAGAGACGGGGCAAGAATACAAAAACAGATTATGGTTGTTTCAATATATTAGTTAAATCCCATGATATTCAATATTTGTAAAACTAAAAAATATAGATAACATCCAAAGTATTGCAAAACATTCATAGAAAACTAATAATGAGTTAGTATCTTCTAAGCTTCTATATTCACTAAAGAAAGAACAAAATTCTGGTTTGTAGAAAACTAAAACTACAATCTTTGTCAAGTGATATCCTAAACATGAACAAAGTGTGCAAGAGAAATAGAAAAATCTACTATGATAACTTAGATACTACATTAACAAAAATCTAACATCTTTTTTGAACAAGCACAACTAACATTAGGTAGAAAAATGTAAGAAATTGACTTAATTAATCGCATAAAAGATAAGTTGAATTGAAAAGCAGTTGACAACAAACAGTAAAACAGAGCAGCTAGAAGCGAACTGTAAAACACACAACAGCTACTGGTTGCAGTGTTGCAGCAGTGAGTAATTTTAAAATATAAATTTATGCAATGAAACTTTGCAGAAAATAATCAAAAACAGGACCACCATGAAAAATCAAAAAGTTGCAAAAAATATCTACTGCTGCCTCACCTCAGCTTGTCTCCTCGCCTAACCTACTTTGTATAACCAAATGGAGAGTTCAAATTGAGAGAACTTTGAGATACATTTACATAGAATCCAACATTTTATGATGGTCACAGCAGAATAATATGTTAGAAAATAGAAATAAATGGACTAAATTAATAGCATAAAGACAAGTTTGATTAACAACGCAACTGCACCAAATAGATAAAAAGAGTAGCTTGAAGCAAACTCTAAAATAAAGGAGCTGCTGGCTGCAGTGTTACAGAACTAAGAATTTTCAAAATCAAAATTTATGTGCAGCTTTGAAGAAAATAAAAAGAAGACCTTGCATAAAAAAATTGAAGAGTTTAGAAAAAGATCTAATGCTGCCTCTCGTTAGCTCGTTTCCTAGCCTAACCTTCTTCGTTTAACCAAATTAAGAGTTAAATTTAGATAACTTTGAATACATAACCATGAATTAGCCTCTAATGAATACAAACTAAATAACATTTGGTAGAGAAAATTTAAATTGGAGTTCACTTCAACTTAAAAATTAATTCAAATGCTAAATGCAGGTGAGAGGCACTCAAAAATTTATAAAGACTTTAGAATATCCAAAGGTCTTGAGTTTGAAAGACATAAAATATTCAAGAGGACTTGGTTTAAAAAATTGAGAACTTAAATACACACTAATAAGAATTTTAAAGATTTAACATTAAAGATTATTTAGGGAGGGGTTGTGATCAGACAAAAATCTACTTGAGTTGTGGTAGGTAGTAGCCTTAGATGCACTACAAATCTTACTAGAGTTTGATATACTTATGATGTAGTTTTATACTTTTCTAGTTACATTTTACCGAAGCTTACAAAAGCCTCGATGCATAGCCTTGATGTGTTTCATGTTTTCCATGTTCAAAGCTATACAAATGTATGGAGGCAGAATTGGTTTTATCTATTTTGGGATCACAAATGATTGGAGAAAACACCTTGATTTATTGTATGTGCGAGAAAAATGATTGTAGTGAGTACAAATGTAGGACAGCTGATGAGCGAGTATAATTGTATCTTATGCTCAGAAGAACTAGAAGGTCGATATGTGTACAAATTCCAACGGAAATACTCCAAAAGTAGAGCACAAATATATTAGTATCCAACACTCATCAAGTAGGGTTGTATTCATTTATGTATTAGCTATTCTAATGCAATAAAATAAAATAATATTGAGGAGGTCTTGTTACGCATGGTTGTACATAAATGTGTGTTAAAATCGAGCAATAAGAAGATGTTCAACAATGAAAA